>OY755082.1:28918580-29661080 GCA_963576655.1 Gastrophysa polygoni
GAGAATATGTTCAAAATAGGCAAGATGAAAATAACCTTCCGCACAGCAGGCCTGATCACCCTGATGCTGTGATTGAAAAGGCCAGTAGGATCAGTAGAACTGAGACCAGTTTCGGTAGTTCGGTGCGGTAGTTGAATATAACAATAATTCAAAATATGATATTGATGCCGGCATTATTTATATGAAACAAAATTCCCGATCAACGTCTGCCTTCAGAACGTCGTTGAGGGATCTGAAAGATATGCATAGTGAGGAAAGAAAACTGTACAGTATTATTGGGAAATATCAAGAAAAAATAGGCGAATTCAAAAAGGCAGATATAGAATTTTCTGTTATGAAAGAAGTTATAGGCGACAAAGAAACGAGACAGCTCATATTGAATGATTTTCATGTGTTACCCACGGGGGGTCATGCGGGAATGACGCGAATGTATAATAATATTTATTATATATATGATATATATTATTATATATATATTATATTTATATAATATATATATATTATATATATTATTATATATATTATATATATTATACATATTATTATATATATAATATTTCTGGTCAGGCAAGAGGAATGATATTGAAGGGTTCGTGAAGCGTTGTGATGACTGATGATGTATAAACACTTAAAGCCAAATAAGGAACCATTGACTATCACTACCATAGCTAAAAGTGCTTTGAACAAAATTTATCTCGATCTGGTAGGTCCATTGCACCAAGATGAAGATAATAATCGCTATATTCTCACGTTACAGTGTGAGCTTAGTAAGTTTGTTGAAGGATATCCGATAGCAAATAAAGAGGCTACAACTGTGACTGAGGCATTTGTCGAAAATTTCATTCTCAGATTTGGAGTCCCTATGGAGATAGTAACAGATCAAGTTACATAATTTTTAGTGGCTACCTTACAGCAATCTTGTAAACTTTTAGGAATCACTTCATTGAAGTCAGCAGCGTATCATCATGAGACATTAGGGGCTATCGAAAATACACACAAACATTTAGGGGCATATTCACGTATTCAACTTGCAAAAAATCCAGATATGTGGAGTACATGGGTGCCTTATTGTTGTGTTGCTTACGACAACATACAGAAACACGCCATACATACTTGTTTTTAGAAGAAGTTGTAAATTACCATCAATTCTGTATAACAATATAGATCCAGTGTATAACTTTGATGATTATCCAATAGAAATGAAGTATAGGTTACAAAGAGCCTGCTAGAAATAACTTGATAAAATCGAAAGTTCGAAAATCCGCATGGGATAGGAAGATTCAATCTTAGCTAAATTATAGGCAAGGTGGCAAAATTTTACTGAAAAATAACTCGATAAATGAATTTGAACCTCCATTCAAAGGACTTCATGTAGTTTCAGAGGAGAAAGGTCTTAATGTATAATGATAGAAATTGATAAAAAGCCTCAAATAGTTCATAAAAATTGAGTTAAGCCATATTTCGGAATTTCCTAGTTAGTAAAGTAGTATTGTAAATACAGACAGAAAAAAAAATTCTCGTTAGGATAAGTATTTATTTTCTCCTTCCCGGGGGAGGTGTAGTATAGATGAGATAGATAAGGATCATCTTGTATACGATAGGTCAAGCGAGGGCAAAGCACCATGCGGGTGGATAACACTGTTGTTATCTAAGCGCACGGCGTATTCATGAACTTAGGTTGTTTAGGTTTAGTAGACGTTCTCAAGGTCATGACTGATTTGTTTATATATGTCTGAGAACCCAATGTCGGGGAGATTACTGATTACCTATTACTGGAAATGATGATCAGTTTTTTCTTCCTTTTCAAAATAGTTTATTGATTCAACTTTGTCCTGGGGTATATGGGAATTTAGTTGAATTGATATCCCTACAGGGTGATTCAACTTTGCTCATTCTGAATTATAGATAGACTGAACAGTGATAGTGTTACTTCCGAATTTCATTAATACAAAGTGATTCCCGGTTGGGTTAACGTAATTTTTAATTCAGTAATGGTTTCTTTCCCTGAATATTTGGGTGAGAGTATTCTACGTAGAGAATACAATTTCTAACTGAGTACATTTCCTTCTAGGGTTTTTATTTTGGGGTTACAAAACTGGTTTCCTGTTACTACCCGGTTTTAGGAGGCAGTTGAAGTTGTTAGAAGTTTCCTAGACAATTAAGAAATTGTAAATCAACACCTTTGGCTGTCTAGAGCGGATTGACACGCAAGTACCAGGGGAATAACATTCTGGTTTTTCATTAGCAGTTGGAGAGATTTATGTCTATTATTGATTGAGTTCCAATAATTGGTTTTGTGCAACGCAAATTAATTGAAATATTTGTACCCTCCTTCTGCGTTGTGCCATTTTGAGCCAGATAATGTGCGCATGCGCTCAAGCTTCAGCTCCGGTTTACTTGCGAAATACCCCGATACCCCGTGATTCAATTTCCGTCTTTGTAGATAATCTTGTTATATTTTTTTTTTTCAAATATATCGTAAATACTCAGTACAAGGTCAGCCCAGGTGGATTAGCCTTCCCTCAAATGTCTTAATGAGGATATTCTTCTCGACTAAATTGATTATAGTGTACCATTGGGTTTTATTGATTGAATCTTTTTGACATATTGGAAGATTTGACAAGGAGTGTACCAATAGGTACCTAGGTATTGACCCACTCCCATCTCTACTTGAGTTAACCGCGATTACCTGTCTGTCAAGGTTGACAGCACACATACTATAACTTCTAACCGGAATTTTAGGATACACATTGACTTTCCAAGGTACACCACAGGATTCTCGTCTCCCACTCATAGCCGAACTTGTGATAGATTAACGGAATTGGTTCGCGTACACTAATTCCAACTCCACATCAGGCTCATTCAATTCGAGTTTTGGTGTTTTGGTGTATATTTATGGGTCTGTATATGGCCCAATATACACACACACCTATTATTTGTTTCTGTGAGGTATTTTGCAGTTGTTGTGGCAAAGCCTAACACTGTAGAGTTGTTTCAGTTCTTTGGTATATTCACGATGTACTAAAGTATATCGAGATGTCTGTAGCGTGAAATGAAATAAGCAAGTCTTTGAGACTGACTGCTCGAGGACGCACGTTGAAGCTGTGTGCTTTCGAGTGCACGGAGTTGTTCTTACTGACTAGCTGAATCAAAAACTGTTTTGCAAGAAGGGTATCAATCTACCGTTAGAACGTTCCCTGAGCGGCTGAACCATTTGGGTTTTTTGTGAACTTCTACTGTTAGGTGATAAAAGTTACCTTGCTTCGGATATTGAACGTGCCTCTATGAATGAAAATAATTTTACTTTATTGGACCCAATTGGTGGGTTTGACTGCTAGACAGACATTTCGTATACGATGCGAAAATCAATTTTACAACAATATACATCTTAAATCCAAATTGGTAGTTCCAACAGCTAAGAGGATGAAATTTACAATGTCTGGGGAAAACCCCCACAGAGTAACTGGTGACTGGTCTGCTAGTAATTCGAGGTTGGGACATGATTTCTTGGATCAACGGAATAGGATCGTCCATGATAAAGCTACTGTATGCCTGACTACTTTTCAGTAACCTGAATCATATATGTGTAGACTGGGGTGATACTAGAAGGTTTCTCACTCCAGAACCAGATTGAATTTTCTTCATACAGGGTGGTTGAATATTTCAGATATATGTGATGAAATTCCGAGTTGTAACTTTAGGTGATATCATAAACACTGATGTAACTTGTTGAAATATAAACCACTTCTACATAACTTGTTTACCGTATTAAAACTCCAGCTATCTACTCAGCTTTCGAGATTTCCAAGAACGAATACCCATCAATTTAATTTTCCGAATTCATTAGACCCTTTCGTTCAATTCCAATCCAATTGTGATTTCGACGCATATTAGTTGAAATAATGAAAAATTAAAGCATTACATTAACAAAATCGCAGCAAAGCTATCACTCATCAACAGCAAATTAGTTTTTGTATATATAGCGAATCTTGTGTCGTTTCACCAAATAGCAGTGGAACAAAATCAATTCACGCCACACACGCACAAACACATAGTTGCAATCCAATTATTTTGGAAATTCCCGCTACCATTGAGACTTTATTCGAATCAATGGAGTCATTTGATTGGAAATAATAAACGTTTTCATTTTCTGTACAACCGAAGCATAGAACTGATATCAAATTACAATTCAATGAATGTATGTACCTACTGTTCCGATAGATACAGGAGGGTCACAATTTGGATATGGAAATGTATTGAGTGGTAGGAGACCTATGAGTGGATCGCATATAGTACATGAGAACATGAGTTACAGAAAGCAACATATTCTAGCTAGAGTCCCAAATCCAGATATGAGCCGAGTATCGGTGATATTCTGAACGGTCGAGTTCTTGAATAGCCTTCTGTAACGAATGATTCATACTATTTTCTCAAACAATCAAATATTTTCCTTCAAAACAATTAGATACTTGAAATGACATTTGATATGATTGTGAATGATAATTCAACAGTATCCAAGGTCTTTATCAATCACTGATACATCATGAAATTGTCATTTCTATCAGTGACAGTTCATCTGATCTCATTCAACTGGAGCTAATGAAAACGACGAATAAAAATC
This sequence comes from Gastrophysa polygoni, assembly GCA_963576655.1. Taxonomy (NCBI): domain Eukaryota; kingdom Metazoa; phylum Arthropoda; class Insecta; order Coleoptera; family Chrysomelidae; genus Gastrophysa; species Gastrophysa polygoni. The sequence goes on from OY755082.1 coordinate 28,923,202, forward strand.
TTTCATTATGAAGCTCATCAATACTTGGAAAATAGTGCACTAATGATGTCATTAAAGTACCAGAACAGAGAATACTATATTCAAACGTGAGTCACAATGATTCGTTCCTGAAAGTTGACAGACATTTGACACAATATAGCAGAAAAATTGGTTGATTCGAAAGATGCTTAAAATTTTTGTGAAATGCACCCTCCTATCAGTGAATTCATATGTCAGATGAATTTCAAGGGTCAGAGTCTAAATTCGAAGGATTTCGATAAAATGCAGGAGATACTTCCACCATTTTTGACATTTCTGTCGAAATCTGCAGCAGTTGTACTACTAATAAACAATATTAGCAGATCCTACGAATTCCGTTTCTGTAATCATTTCTATCTCATATTTCATTATATCCTATTAGGTATTGCTCCGTTGTTAGTTGTTACGTTTACATTTCATTTGACGAAGGCCTAGCAGAACAAAAACTTCGAAATAATGTAATTCAATGGTATGGTATAGAATTAATGGATATAGGTATATATATATTATCAGAAATTGATAAACATCAATAATAGATCTTCAGTTCGAATTTTGGTTAGGGTCAGACTGAGCAAATTGGGCTGACAGTTTCTTCTCTTGCTTGGTACATAGATATAGTTCTCAACCTAAAAACACAAAACCCAATGGACCCACTACGATATTTTGGCGTGAGCCTGGGAAAAGCGGCCATTTTCTGATAACCTGTTGAGGTAGACACAGAAAGTGCGCTGTCGGATTTTTCTCAATCAATGGATGGTCCACTGACTACTCAATGGTACTCATGGGATAAAACCCCTTATCAGGATTGATTGAATCATTTCATTTTCTCTCAACTCACCGGAGTTGCTACTCCTGGCCACCTGAAATCAAGGTATGTTGTGTTTCTAACTGATCTAATACTCAATTCTGCTCAATTCTTCATACCCTATGAGATACAGCCATTTTCTACCCTTGCAGGGCTAAATTCTGGGTATCTATACTCCTTCCATAAACTGAGCTGCCTCTAACCTGCTTTACGCTGCATCTAGACTGCTTTGGGCTGCATGTATCTTGCTAATTTCGTCTTATAATCTCCTTTCTGCTCTTTCGCTTGCTGCTTCATATGTATAATACCTAGCTCAGAAATAGGACAACAAATAGGACTAGGAGAACAAACTGGGAGAATCCAGCCCCTTGAGCACCTATATCACAAGTGGGTGTATCTATCTTTTCCTTTTATTTGTACACTTTGCTCTTGTCAACTTTACCTGGTCGGCATCCATAGCTAGATCTCTCTTAGCTCTATTGTATTCTTGATTGGACAGTTATTTCTGCTTGTGAACTTCTGGTATCGATACCTGGAGGGAACCTTAGTAAATCCGATAGTTTAATCACCAGCGTATGATTTCTAAGACCTGAAGTGAAGCACTCCACATTCAATGAAGAAATTATATCCTCCACTCCCTGAGTTTTATTGCTACTTGATGGTGGATACCAAATCATCATTATTGGTGTCTTGGTATTTACAGCGTTATAAATTTGGCGCCCCAACTATTAGGGTTGTGAGGGAAGTTATCACACGATATTTCGTAATTTCGAAGAATTTTCCAAATTTTCATTTTTATTACTTCCAACAACAACACAACCTCAAAATAGTCTCCAGAATTTCCTTCCTTTCTATTATTAATCGAAATTGCCTTTCAGTGGAATTCACAATCTTGTGAACAACATCTGAAGGATAGATAATTCCACCAGGAGTGACAACATTTGTGAAATGCTTGAATTTTTGTGAGGGTGCACTGTATAAGTGATCATGATTTAATGTACTACCTCTGTTTGATGAAATTTCTGATGAAATTTCAGTGATGGCATGTGCTATAGTTCATTAGGCGACGAACCAGAAATATAAAAAATCACATTTTCCTGAAAATCGCTCAATTTCCTATTTTCCAAACACTCAATGTAATTGAAAATTTCGTCTTGATCTTCTTCAGTTATTTCTGACGCATCTCGGTTTCGCCTTCCTCCAGAAGCAGGAGTGCAATTACATTCAAGATCTGAGCAATTTGCACTGACACTAGAAGTTACTGAATTCCTGAACAGCAATTGTCACAATGCCCATTTGAGTTGCTGTGTGTTTGGATCATTATTCCAACCACCTCTAGATCTCATAGAAGAAAAGAATATTTCTAGGTGATCTTGAGAACATTCATATGTCAAAAAATAATCCAGCGGATTTTCGTTTAGAGCAGAAAAATCCTTCACCAATCCCAATGTGCTTTCCATTGTCAAAATGAAACCAAGCGCGAATGTTTTGCGTGCATGTACTAATAAAGGAACACCTTCAATACTCAAACTTTCAAAATATTGTTCCGTCTTTGAAAATACATCTTCAAAATATTTCGAAGTGTTTGGCCTAATGAGTGCCTTGAAGCCTTTTCGATATGGATTCCTACAATTTAAAATATCTGGATTCTGTCCACTGTTCGTATGAACTCTACAGTTGCAGAACTTGCTTTGAAATCATCAGCCCCACATTTTTCTAAATATTCAATAGCATCTGCTACACCACTACTCAGTGTTTGAGCAGCTAACCTTACATTCATCACTTCATTTTTGTAATTCACATCATGTGAACTAAGTGAATTGGCTAATTTCAATTTTTCAGAGTTTTGAATCGAATCTAAAGATTTCATTTGATTTGCCCTGAATTGGAATTCAAGTTTTTCTCAGCAAGAGCATTCCTCGCTGATTCCAACATATGGCAGATGTCTAACATAAAATATACTTTGGTGGTGGATTTACAAGGATGGAAAAAGAATGGACTCAATTCATCAGTCACCATATTATTATAACCTAATTTATTATAAGTTGGAATAGTAGCTTGAGCTCCTATCTTTCTCCTATTCTTTCTACCGATTTCAACTGATTTCTGTTCAGAAGATTCAGGGCCATTTTTCTTAAACATGTTGAAAAGGAAGAGTAAAAGTACTGTAAATAGGCTGATTAAAAAAAAGATGAAAGTTTTGTTAGATCGAATCGAATCGAGCACTCAAGGTGATGATATATCTGTTCAGATCAATCCCCCCCAAGATCCCCAAGTATTGTCAACAAACAAAGTCATTCCTTTGGATGTACCTATATGTTCAGTTCCACCGAGATTGTCTGTAGCCGAGTCTACAGCTTCATGCCCTCAGCACAACAGAGATGTTTTAGTAAGAACATCTTCGAATCATCATATGAGTAACAATCTAGAGATTACTCCTACATTATCAGAGTGTGAGTCAAACTCACAGGATAGTAGGTCTTTCCTGGCTAATTGGTCTTCCAATTATAATATCAAATCAAATGACATGTACAACAGAATTTCTTGGTTGTCTGCTGGAAAAAAATGTCAAGCAATTATACATGTTATACATGTAACAAAACTGTCATTCAATGGCCTAAAATTTTCATGCCTTTGACTGTTGAGATTATATTGAGGTGTCTTCCTGTTCATATGTTGATCCTTTGTATAGTTTTCTTATAACCTCTATGTGTTGATCTTGAGTTTAATATTGTTATAGATATTACATATATTTTTGTTTCTTGGCTGTGTGATGGGATGATTCAAATTGTAACTGCAAATTCAAAATATAGAAATATGAACATATCTACAATTCGGCTCATACCTTTCAACTCCTCATGTTTTGATAATTAAGACATGTTATGTCATATACTGTTCTGTTTGAATCAATAAAAAGTAACATTTTATTTTATATCTATATATTTTTTCATTCTTTCCTATGCTTATAACAGCTTAGAGTTAGTTAGTTAATGAGACAGATTCTTTTGGTTCTTGTATCATGTTGACAGTGCCAGACATACATATATAATATAATAATATTTGTCACTAATAGTTCTTTTTGTTTTCAGTGACCAAATATATATCCAGGTAATAACTTCGATTCTGGGCGACACAGAGACATGGGGCAGCACTTATTTCTTTCATTTGAATAGATAATAACATTTTGAAATTCACAAGAGATTATTTTGCAATGATAAAGATTTCCTGTCTACTTTCACTGCTCATTTTTGATTACATATCTAGTGTGGCTTTCAAAATTTTATCTGCACAAAAAGAAACAGGCTGCCATACAGGGTGTTTCATTAATATTGTTGATATATCCAAGGGTATATTCCTCGCCGGAAAATAAAATGTTATACATAAACTTCTTTCCAAACACCTGTAGTTTTTGAGACAGGGTATCAGAATGTTCCAAACGAATAAGAAACGGAACTGCAATATTTGAAAAAACGTTCCTTTTGATTTTCTTGAAATTGGTTTGATTCTTCAGTAATAGTTACCTTGATCAATGATAATGAATATATTGAACAAACTATAATGATAAACAAAATGATTCACTGTTAGCTTTTATTCACTTGCAGAAAAATAGTTACCATTTTTAATTCTGAAACAAAAAAGCAAGATACGAAAAAGTTGTACTTTGAATTGCTCAATCTGGAAAAAATATTTCTCTTCAAAAAACAATGTCACCATTTGTTTTCTATATTATCAGCTGAGTCGCCCCTTGGTAGGCCACTGGAATAATCAAACGAATTCTAATGGCATCAAAAATTACTATTTGCTAATCGTATATGAATCTTACCGAATTTTAAAGAAATCGAAAAAAAAATTATTCAATAAATTGTTAAATGTTTTTTTTTTTCGAAAACCACGTGTCTGTGAGGAGTTTATGAGAAACGATTTTTCATTTTTTCAGCGAGAAATCTACCCTTGATTTTTTCCACCAATATTATTGAAACACCCTGTATATATCTCCTGTGTCACCCGGTATAGCTTAGATGGGAAATCAACATCAAATTACCATCAATGGTAGAATACTAAAGGCTCATTGACAACAAATATTACTTTATTTTCATAGGGAAAGTACTGACGAATCTACATGACTGAATATTCATTGGCAAATCACTAGGAATGCATTACTGGAAATAATCACTTTACCATTAAAAAATAACCAATGATTGCAAATACTGTCTCGCCATTGATAGCGTTTAGCCGGCCGGCGGGTCACTTTTGTGATTTACCATTGAATTAGTCCCATCACTTTGCCATTGATTCAGTACTTGGATGTCATCGATAAAAAAACGATGGCCCATATATTCGTGTTTGCTGGTTATTTCAAATTGAACACCAGGTATCTATTGTTCCATTTTTGGACTCCTTAGAAAATGCCATGCTGATTTCCATCAAGTTTTCCTATACCTATTTTCAATAGCTTCTGTTCCAAAATAATACGATCAATTACATCATTTTAGAAGCTGAATAAGTTAGATGGTCGTATGGAGAATATAATTCTACATCGACGCGCTATAATTTTCCCTATACATATTTCCAACGATTTTCCTACTGAACTACTTCATGCTATACTAATATATTATAGCAGATAATCTCCCATATTTTGGTTGTTAGATGGTGACACAAAAATGACAGAAAAATCAGTATTACTATCTCGTAACATCAACTATGTGTACAGGAATCTGCAAAAATGTCGCCATCTTCTGAGGAGTTTCATAACTTAATTGCCATTATAGCGGAAATGCCGTTGGTATTTTCGACGAAACAAAACACAATCTGATATTCTATCGGAAAAGGTGAAAATATACTGGTGTCCAAATAAAAAAAAATGTAACAGGTAAATCCGGTCAAACCTGAGGTGACAGAAATCGATTGAATACGTCAAAAATGCTTTTTTGTATACTACCATCACTCATACAAATTTCATTTGTTAATCTGTGATAACAAAAAAGTTATATGGGTGAGCCAATAAAGAGGAAAACCTGGTAAACGAACAATATGGGAATCTTTCTTATGGTTTTGATTTATTGGAACTAGACACATGTTGGTAGGAACATTTTCTCTGATTTTTATCTGTTCAATCACCTCCCGGAGTATACGAACGTTATTCTGGGACACCCCGTATGATCTTTTATGATTTCCATTTGAATCAAGCAAAAAATATATAATGACGTCATTTCCCAATCATGTATGATGGTATCCTGAAAATATTGAATCATGAATATTATAAAAACGATCAATATACGTAATACTGACCCTGAAACTGTATTGAAACTGATTGAAATGAAATACTGCCTTGAATTATCTGCATAAAACACAACTGTATGAGTGATTTATCGATATCAGATCCTGAAAATAGACCATGATCTCTGAATTGATTAAAGACGTTGAGCCAGAACTGGAAGTGATGTTTTCGCAGAATAGACCACCAAGCCTCAATTCTTTGATTTGCTGGGCTGGTACCATGAAAAAAGGAAGGTAACTTATCCTGAATCGATCTAAAAGTAGTTTCATTCCTCAAAATGCATTGTATTTTTTCCACAATTCCATTTTCCGTTCCAATATCAGCTTTGAGACTACGTGGGCAACCACCTAGTGCCCTCACGGACTCCATATAATACATTGCAATCACCCTTGGATTATTGGTATTGTTTCCTGCTTTCAACCATATGATACGCCTTGAAAACCCATCCATACACCCACTGATGCAAATGCCGAATGGTTTGAGCTTATCATAACAGTCCATGTGCCAAAAATAATTTGGGCCTTTGTTTCGATACTGTCTTCGCCGTAGTCTCTTCCTAGAACGGATTTCAACCCCTTCAGGATCAAGGATATGAAGTAAGAGCCTGATATTCTCCTGCGTAACCGTGAAATAATTCTTTATACATTTCAAATGCATCCATTTATATCCATGTAATTGACCATGACATTTCAGATATTCTTCCAAATACTTTACCACAGTTGAAATATCGCTGTAATTCTTCCTTCTATACAGATTGAGGTATCTGAGTTTCCTTCTCAGATGAAACTATCTCCGCCTGCTGGAGACCAAGAATGAAATAAAATTTGATGAGCTCATCCATATGCGAGTCCATATCTACCTGAAAATAGGTACACAAAAAGTAGTAAAAGTAATACTTGAATTGATGTGATCGAATTCAATGGTAGGAACTACTTACTGTGTCTGGAAATGAAATGTATCATTCATCACACTGATATGAAGCTTCCAATACGAACAGCCTGAATGAACCGCTATAATTGTCAGTTTGAACTGACAGTTAGGGCTAATGGCCAGTTTGAACTGGCAATCAGGGCTAATTGCCAGTTTGAACTGGCAATTAGGGCTGATTGCCAGTTCGAACTGACAATTATGGCTAATTGTCAGTTTAAACTGACAATTAGGGCTAATTGTCAGTTTGAACTGGCAATTAGTACTAATTGCCAGTTTAAACTAGCATAGTACGAAAATATTGCACATTATGATTTAAAAGGGTCAAATTTGTATTCTGAATATATTTGTTCTGCCAAAGAACGCTGCCAACCTCAGAAATGAAATAATTTGCCAGCTCATTTCTGGCTTGAGTTGATTGATTCGGTCCTTTTTGTGTATGGTTGTTACAACGGGTGATATCAACGGAACCTTTTCTCAATGCCTCATGAATATTGATTCCATCATTAGCTCTCACAAAATTATAAAGGGAACAGCAAGTTTTGATGAGAAGAATGGCCAAATCTGAATTAACATTTATAGCTTTCTGGAAAATTTTCCATTCATTAGACAGTTTGCCAAAGGTACTTCCGACATTTTGTTGGGCACGTGACAATCTATAATTGAATGTACTTTTTTTCTCCAACAAAGTTTTGCCGGTGAATGGCTTCATAATATGTGGTGAGAGGGAGAAAACCTCATCGCCAATGAACGTACGAGGCATCCTTGTTGCAGTACCTGGTAGAGGTTGTGGTCTTGGAATATTCAATGTAATATTTTCGAGCTTTCTGTGAAAAGAAGACTGTTGAAGTGTTGTCAGATTCTTTCCCAAAATCTCCAACATCAATGTAAATGAAGTTGTGATTCGAATCTGCAATTGCCAATAAAACAATGGAAAAAAATCTTATAATTGTAAAAGAGAAACCCGCTCATTTTTGGTTTCCTAAGTCTGACATGCTTCCCATCAATAGCTCCCAAGCAATTCGGAAACTGGCAGTATTGTGGAAAACTCGAAAAAGGATTCTGGTAGTGCACATTCTCAAATCGCCATGCAAAATTTTCGCAAAATCTTTCCGATTGTTGTATGTCCTATTCTATATGTCGAATGCAGATCAATCTGATCGCATTCACTACCCAAGTATCTGCAACAAAGAGGAAAATATATTCACGGTTCAGAAATTATTTATTTGGAATATTGGAAAAATATATTCCCGTTGTATGAATTTTTCAACATGTTCAAAGAAATTTTGATAATTTTCATATCTATTATACATATATTCTTTTTTTTTCCAGGCAACAAGTTCATTAAAAAGTGGAGGAACATAAAGAATACCCATACCAAAAGTTCAAAGAAACAAACCAAGTCCGGACAGGCTGCTGACAAAATCAAAAAAATACATTTATGCAAGGCAGTTCTTAGATCTAGTGGGCCACAGCTGTAACTCAGTCCAGCTTAGAAGGAACTCACGAAGATGAAGATGTTGCTCACCCTGAAAATCAATCTGAACATACAGTCGACTCAGAGAAACCAGAACGTCCAAAATACGACCAAGGGAGTTCACTGAAACGGAAACGAAACGTGGAGTCCGCATTGATAGACTTCATGACGAAGCCTACGCCTACGCCTACTCCAGCTTCAAAACCTGATCCGGACAGATTCTAATTAAGTTTTGCTGTGAAGTACTGAAACTAATTAAACGTATGAGGAACACACAAACCATACATTCCGACCTTTCCATCTCACACGTATCCAATAGCACCCTCCAACCCTTATCTCCCTCAATCTTCTTTTCACTCTTCTAACAACTTGCAATCTTCTGAATCGTATCGATTCCCCCTCCCCCCCCCCCCCAGTCCACATCCACTAATTACTTACAACCATGCATCTCAACCTTCATCTCATTTCGGAAAAACACCTCTCTCTATATATCACAGAACTCCGAACAGTTGCTGCTTTATCGTCACCAGATCTTCCCATTATTAATATTGTGACGCTGATGGTTGGGGGTTGTAGCTATGGTAGTTCAATAAGAGACACGGATACGGCAATATGGGTGTATTGGGAGAGTTGACTGATAGATGTTGATGATGATGCTGTGGTAGCAGTACAACTGTCTGATAATTCTATGAAATGCATTCACAGTGCAGGCTTGGGCTGTGGTCTCCCTCCGTGCCTCGAAACCATCGGGGACGACATGCCAATCCCTATAACAGAAAAAAAATACGCAGAAATATGCTCAATCTTCACCCAAAATACATGAATACACTTCTTCATGCCTTTATTTTCACCCCTCCTTTGCATCCTGAAACTATATTTTACAAGATTCACGACTATAATAATACTATAGTCGTATAGTCGTATTGAACGGCGAAACGTAAATCTAAGCCGTTGTATCATTATAAACCATTTGACAAGACTTACAGAAACTGTTGAAACTAGGAAATTCGAACGTAGTCGTTCCTTACAATGCAAAAAATATTTTTTTTCATTCCTAAAAGTTGAAAAATCTTACTTAAAATTATTTCATCCCTTTCGTACTATACTTTCGTTGCCACTCATATGCACCATTCATTCTGTAACCTCCTGTACATTTTCCACAATCTGACTGATCAAGATCCTTCTTGAATACTGTCTGTAAGTTCTTCGAGGAGGTGGTACATTCATTTTCCAGCTTTTCGTGGGATTTTCTCTCCTCGTTTCTAAAAAATAGAGTAGAAGTTATTAGAAACTATCTCAATATATTTGTAGTAAAAGAGAAATTCTCTATTGATCAGTGACACCTTATTTTTGAAAAATTTGGAAATACAAATATATTTAATAAGAATAAAACCTCTACTTACCTTGGTGGACGTTTCGGGAACGAATCTGCTCCCGTTCTCCACACAATTAAAATATTTTTCTCTTCGCAAAATTTTCCAATATGTTTTCGGTTTTGACACTGAAAAGTGTCAAAATTTTGTCAAATCACTTTCCAGTCTAAGAGCTTTAGCGTATGTTTGGAGGCTGAGCTCCAAACATGTGAACAGTACTCCAGGACAGATAGAAAACCAAGTTTTTGTGAAGCAGTTTTTGCAATGGACCCCACATGATCGTCGCATGAGAGAGCACTGTTGGTGGTGACACCCAGTAAGGATATTGACGACCTCATAGGAACAGTGGTACCCGACATCATCAAATTGGGCATTGTGTGATCAGCCTTCTTGGTGAACATACAAGCTTGAGTTTCAGTCCCATTGAACTGTACTAGATTCTCAGAATTATTCGTAGCGAACACATCCCTATGATAATACAATAAATTGTGAATGTTATTTCGCTCTAGCTCATTTTGCTTTGCTTATTTTGCTCTGTATTTAGATTTATGCCTATGCTCTTCAAACTCTCGAGGTCCGTTAAAACATCATGATAAAGTACAACAGTATTCCGTACAACATTGCTGAAAACTTTTTCTTCCTGCCTACAAACAGGGAATACCGTACCAACTTTACTTTTTCCATCCTGTCCGAAAACAGGGGATACCGTATAAACTTTACTTTTTTCATCCTGTCCGAAAACAGGGAATACCGTACAAACTTTACTTTTTTCATCCTGTCCGAAAACAGGGGATACCGTACAAACTTTACTTTTTTCATCCTGTTCGAAAACAGGGGATACCGTACAGACTTCACTTCTCTGTATAAATACAGGAAATTCCTCATTCACCACATTTTTCTCAATACATCATTTTGCTTCTCTGTTACTGATGGAAATTTATGAGAACTATACCACCTATACAATTGCATTCATAAATTATTATACCTATACTTGAGGTATTGGTTATATGAATCCTTGGCATTCCTGTCACCAGATGAGCTATTTTACACCCTCTGTTTCTAAAGAAAGCAATGCAGGGTTCAAATTGCGAATTCATCTCTAATATAGCATTGATTGAAAATCGAGTTGTACTAATTGGGGGTAGTCTAACTAACTTGGTTACTCTAACAAAGTTGTCAATAGCCAAGTCCCTAAAAATTTCTTCTTGCATTCCTTCCGCAAATTTCAGGCACAAAAATTCATCATTTTAAGCTATTTCAACTGTTTTTGTCAGAAAATTCATGTCGACTTTATGTTCATTATTAAAATCATTTCCTGAAATTATCTTACGTTCAAAATTTTTCACTACAATAAACTGATATAGCGTTTGCTCCTTTTCTGATACCAATTTTGCTCAGATCGCACCTATAATCCATAAAAAATTCTTGCTTGCTGTTTTTACTTCAATACACGGCGTCTTCACAATTTTATTTTCATCATCTACGAAAGTGCTATCAAAAAGACTCACACCCGCGCCTGTATCGCATATAAATTTGAAATTTCGAATTGGTTCATAATTATAATTGGCCTCCATTTGAAAGACTGAACATTTGGAAGAATTCCGTTTTCTACAAGTTTGTTTCTTATGACCGACTTCTAGACAACCATAACATACATTAACGGACTAGAAATTTTGATATTCGTCATCGCGCCACCTATTTAGCGACGCGGTGGTTGGTTTTTTGCATAACGGTTTCTTGCATAATGACCTTGTTTCCCACATTGATAGCAAATTATTTTGCCATCGGGAGTTCGACGTCCTGGTTTCTGAAAATTTGCACTATCAAAATTCCTTTGCCTTTGCCTATAGTTCTTATTATTAGAAGACACCAACCTTTCGAATTTTCTTTCCAAGTAGGCGATCCGTCTTTGTAGTTCTTCCAATTCCCTCTCTGCGGCATTCCTCCTGTTCTCTTGACTCCTTGTTGTTCCTGACAACGTAGAAGGTCCTCCACTGGCTCGCAGCATGTCTTGAGTGGACTCTATTTTCTGCAATTCCTTCCTAAATTGCTCTAAGGTTCCATTGTTCATTAGATTAGCTCATTCCAAAATTTCAGGCTTCAGTCCTCGCATAATAAAATTGACTTCTTCTGCTTCCGGCATACCAGGATTCACTTTATAACAAAGTGTTAGCACATCGTTATAAAAATACCTAAGGTCCTTGTTTGGCATCTGCTTCTTATTCGGCAGTTTTAAATAATTTTGTTCACTCTGTGCGGCACTTTTGAACGAATCGATCATTTTCTGCTGGGCAATCGCGAACTCCGTACATTGGTTCTCGATTTTTTCTAAGAAGTCCAACGCTGCACCTTCCAAAAAGCAAGGCAACTGTACAAACTTTGTTTATTCCGACCAATGATTAGCCATTGCTGCTCTATTGAATGTCTTGAAAAAATCTTCCACCTTTTCGCCTACTTTCCCGGTGAATATTTTAGGTGTAACGGAAGCATAAACTTCAGCCGGCTCTCCCATTTTATACTCTAGTTTCAACTTGACTGTTGACTGTTTCCTCTTGAAGTTCCTCGGATTCCACAAAAGAATCTTCTTCCGATTCCGTTTTTGTATTACCACTTCCTTCTGGCTCAGGATCCGTATGTACTTCTTTTTTCACTGCCTCTTCCGCTTCGTTTTTCGCTTTAACTTTCTTCAATCGCGTCAGCATCAATCACGATTCTCCTTCCAATTTCCAAACTTCAACTCACGCACTATTTTTGTTAGATTCTCTTGGTTTTTCGATTTTTTTTTATTATTCTTGTAGTTTTGTCCTATTCACTCAGGAAGCCCGGCATGCTCCACCAATTTGTGACGCTGATGGTTGGGGGTTGTAGCCATGGTAGTTCAATGAGAGACACGGATACGGCAATATGGGTGTATTGGGGGAGTTGACTGATAGATGTTACAAGTTATGTGGTAGCAGTACAACTGTCTGATAATTCTAAAAAATGCATTCACAGTGCAGGCTTGGGCTGTGGTCTCCCTCCGTGCCCCGCACGCTAACAATCCTGCTGACTCAGGATAGCAAGCCGCCGTTGGTTGAGTTGAGGTGGAAACTATATATAGCTACAGGGTGATCTGCTTAGGAGGGCGCTCTCGCGACAATATAACGTCTCCAACCGATTCAACTTCTATAAGCCAAGACCAAGATGAGAGATTGGATTTATTTTCCTAAAAATAAACTTGAAGTTGAAAGTTTGTATTTTTCTTAATGAAGAATGATGTTTATATTTGTGAAAAAAAGCGGTTGAACAAGAAAATACTTTCCGTCTTCACTTACCTCAGTTACAGCTAGCATTTCCAATGGTGGAATGGAAACTCGCATCCAGGTGTCTTGAGATTTGATTTCGTCTGTAATTTTTGCTGCAAGCTCGTCAAATGATTTAACAGACATTCTGAAGTTATTATAAAACTTATCAGGATTTTCTCGTTAATCTGCGAAAGAAGTACGGAATCTACCCCTGGAAAGTATCAAATCTGTTTAGGGATGTACCCAAAAACGTGTCTGTCTCGCTTGCGAAGGTACTGTTTGTACACAAGGTGAACAAAAACTATTTTTTTGCGATGGTCGTCCATCCTAACCTATCGAGCGCCGATCGCACACTCACTGGCAGTATTTAAAAAAAGACTAGTGTGCATGGAATCGATCCGGCTCCGCAACGACGCCAGAGAAGTGTGCATCAAATTGATCTGGTCTCGCAACTGCGCCGCTACGGTGCCGCAAAAATCAGATGTTTGCATTGGGCCTAAAAGTGGAATGTTCAATGATAAATAACTGCTCCCGAGTTCATTTTACTGATAAGAATGGAGTGAAAAACTCCAAAATAATCATCTCTTTTAGTAAAGTTAAACATAAAGAAAGGTTTCTTAGCAATAGGAGAGTAAAAAATGGGTTTTCGACTTGTAATTTGGATGACTCTTTGAAATCTCTGTTGTACACAATCTACACAAATGAATTTCTAACTAATTACAATAAAATTTTGCTAGCCAAAGCTAAGGTATATAAAGGTGAAAATAACATTACATTTTTATGGGTATAACATTGTAATATTTATATGAGAAAGCGGGACGGTAATGAGGTTATCCATATTACAAATGAGGAAGACTTTCGGAACGTGATTTAATGTTCATGATTTTCTGACGTAGATATTTATTGTTTTGTGCAATTCATGTGGATTGTCGTTGCGAAGGATGATGATGGCGGGCAGTTTTTGCCTTATGTATATTTTTATCTCTCTCTCTCTCTCTCTCTCTTGTTTCTCTTTCTCTCACCTCTTTTTTCTTCAGTTAAATGGTATCGTTTATGTTTGCTGTTTACAATATTAGATCAATTCTACCTGAAATTGCTTCTTTCAGGGAATACATCGGGAAGTGCAAATATGACTTGGTATTAGTGACGGAAAGCAGGCTGACTTTGGACTCCCTATCCCCATACCCTATCTCCTTCTTCTCCACCCAAACCGCCTATTTCAGCTGAAGAAAAATCTAGATGATCAATTCTCCTAGGGTAAAACACTCCGGAAGTAAAATACCTCTCCATTCGGATTTCCGGGCGAGAGGTGCTCGAGGGGGTTCACCATCGAAACATCTGAATTTAAAAATAGACCTTTGTAACATCCGAGGTCTGAACAAAAATATAAACGATGTTCATTACCAGGCTGAGAAACCAGATATACTGGCTTTAACTGGGACGCAGGTCAACTCATCAACTAATACGACCTATATGCTCTGCCCTGAATATGAGCTGCATACCCGTTTCAGATTCAGAGGAGGTTTATGTCTCTTTTCCAGAAATGATCTCTCATGCCATCGTGAGGAGGAACTGAAACCGAAAGAATTCGATGTAATGTGGCTCAAGATCGATAACCACAAACAGACAAAGTTCATCTGCTGCCTTTATCTATCACCAAACGAACCAACTACTGGTGACCTCTTCGAATTCCTTTCTCTGAAACTTGATTTCATCCAACAGAATCACCCAGCAGCTGAAATCATCATCATGGGGGATTTCAATGTCCACAACTCCACCTGGCTCAAATTCTCGAACAAAACAGACGACGCAGGACGTCTGGCTGAGGCTTTCGCTATCACCTATAGTCTTGAGCAACTGATAAACGAACCCACTCGGATCCCTGATATCAGCAATCATTATGCCAATACCCTCGACCTGTTCCTCACTAACAATCCGGAACCGTATGAAGTGAAAGTCCGTGCACCACTAGGAAACTCAGACCACACACTCATCTCCACGATATGTCCTTACATCACTCCGCGAACCAGTCCAACACCCCCACGCACCGTTTTGGCATTACAATTCAGCCGACTGGGATGGCCGTCGCATGTTTTTTTCTGAGTTTCCTTGGAGGAGAATGTGTTTTGAATCGGGAGATCCTACGCAATGTGCTGAAGAGATCTCGGAAATCATCATGCTGGGAATGGAAACTTACATACCACATAGCACCAAATCACGAACCACTGGTGAACCATGGTTCAATAGAACCTGTTCTAGGGTTGTCGCACTGAAGCAAGCAGCATACCGTCGTTGGCGCAGAAACCCAAGCCCTCAAACTAGAGCTGAATATGTTGAAGCTAGGAATACATGCAATCGAACGATAGATGAGTCTGAAGAGGCATACAACACGAAAATAAGATCGAAGCTCATAGAGTGTCCAAATGGTTCCCGTTCATTTTGGACGTTTGCCAAAGCAATCGGGAGAAATTTCACTTCTAGCTCATTTCCTCCCCTCACAAAGGATGATAATACATTGGCTATAACACCTCATGAAAAAGCCAACACCTTCGCCAAAATGTTCGCAGACAATTCTACCTTGGATCCACGAGGCCAGGAACTTCCCAAAATCGCTACCATCGATAACCGTATGCCAGAAATTGTCTTCCGGCAACGCACAATCAGACACATTCTGCTTAGCCTCAACGTCAAGAAGGCTATGGGGCCTGACGGAATACCGCCTATTGTTCTCAAGAAATGTGCCCCAGAACTAACACCAGTTCCTTGCAGATTGTTCACCCTTTCGTGAAATCTCGGCGTATTTCCTTCTAACTGGAAGAAAGCTAAGGTCCAACCGATTCCAAAGAAGGGCAAGAAAACCCTCCCTAACAACTATAGACCGATTGCACTATTATCTGTGATCTCTAAAGTAATGGAAAAAGCAATCAACATCGAGCTCATCCGATATCTAGAGAGCTCAAGAATCGTGAACGACCGGCAATATGGCTTTCGTCACCAGAGGTCAACTGGAGATCTGCTTGCCTATGTGATACATAAGTGGCAGGTGTCAATAGAGAAACATGGGGAGTCTCTGGCTGTAGCCTTGGATATCTCCAAAGCATTTGACCGAGTTTGGCACCAAGGCCTCCTAGCGAAACTTCCGTCATATGGTTTGCCGCCCAAACTGTGTCTTTTACTATCGAGTTTTCTTGCAGATAGATCACTCTACGTGGTGGTAGACGGGGTCTCGTCTGATACAATGACGATCAATGCTGGTGTTCCACAAGGCTCTGTCTTGGCACCAACTTTGTTTTTGCTCCACATCAATGATTTGTTGAATGTGACCTCCAACCCAGTTCATTGCTTTGCGGATGATAGTACACTTCATTCCGCCTTTTCCTCTAGAGCCCCTATATCATCCAATGAGGCCAGAGGTGTAAGGCGAAGACAGGTTGATGCTTTAAATGAGGATCTGACAAGAATTCTGAAATGGGGATCTGAGAATCTAGTACAGTTCAATGCAACTAAAACTCAAGCTTGTATGTTCACCAAGAAGGCTGATCACACAATGCCCAATTTGATGATGTCGGGTACCACTGTTCCTATTAGATCGTCAATATCCATGCTGGGTGTCACCACCAACAGTGCTCTCTTATGGGACGATCATGTGAGGCCCATTGCGAAAACTGCTTCACAAAAACTCGGTTTTCTTTTCCGTGCGAAGAGATACTTCACATCCCAGCAACTGCTTATGATCTACAAAGCACAAATTCGTCCTGCCCTGGAGTACTGTTCACATGTTTGGAGCTCAGCACCCAAACATACGCTAAAGCTCTTAGATTCAATTCAGAAGAGAGCTATTCGCCTAGTCGATGACACAACACTCACCAAATCATTGACCTCTCTAGATCATCGAAGGAAGGTCGGCGATCTTTTTTATCGGTACTTTCACGGTCGGTGCTCAACGGAAATATCATCTATTATGCCACCACGCGCAATTCCTAGTAGACAAACCAGACGAGCTCAAGCTGGTCACCCCTACACTGTCAGGCTCGAGACCTGTCGAACATCGCTATACCAAGCATCATTCATCAATAGAACGGCAAAGTTGTGGAATTCTTTGCCTAGTGAAGTCTTTCCTGATGCTTACAACCTCCAAACATTCAAGAAAAATTCCAACACCTTCCTTCTTCCTCAAAATTCCACCGCTGGCTAACACGATGTTCCTCGAACATCATAGGTTTCCCTTTCGTGTTGTCCACAGATAAAAAAAAAATAAAAAAATAAAAAAAAACTCATATAATGACATCATTGCAATCAACGGATATGAGATCTTCAGAGCTGATAGGGGAATTGGAAGAGGAGGCGCTCTAATCATATACATAAAAAATATTCATTCTAATTCTTCCATTGTACGAATTGAGAGGCTTAATACTTTTGAACAAATATGGATAGATACTGTCTGTGAGTTTTTCGAGGAGGTGGTACATTCATGTTATATCAACATTCCTGCATATGTCATCATCTCAGGGATATCACATTACCGCTGATCTCAAGGTTATCCAGCAACCAGAGTATCAGAGCCACACGAGAATGCTGACACCATCTACACGTGTTTGACGATTCAGCACCTCGAGAGCCTTCCTTCGAGAGACCAGAACGACCACCGTCAGTTCTTCTCAAACCAGTCTCAAGTCAAGTCATATTTTTGTAACAATATATTATTATTCACATTTTCTTCAATATTGTATTCAATCAAATAAAATCCTTTTTAAAAAGTCCAAAGTGATATAACAAATTGGCGCAGTCGGTAGGATTCCTTCACATCCACGGAACACGGACAGCCTAACCGAGGGTGTTGGATCCTAATCCTTCAAAGGAAGAAACCTACACTTGGACACAGCATCGAGAACATCGGAAGGACGGTCTCTTCAACAGCCGAAGAACACGCGCACGCTAACTTCGCTGGAGCAACGCTTGTGAAGCCGGATTTCATCCTCCGAATGAAAACGATCTTTTGGTAAGAACTCAAACGAATCATCTCATTATTTCGAATATTTTGTTTCAATAATTCTATCAGTTCTATTGTCAAATTATCCCCGAATCAATCGTGACAGAATCACCTCCTCCAACTCCAACTACTCCAACAACTAACGAAATCGAACCATACAGACTAAACGAAATTTTCTGTATAATACCAGAATATGACGGAGATCAAATATTCTTAACAACCTTCATAAATGCGTGTAATACTGCTTACCGCATGTCAGTACGAGATCAAAAGATACTCACAATTCTCCATATAAAAAATAAACTGAAAGGCAAAGCAGCTGAATTAATCAGTTCAAGAAATCCTCAAACTTGGGAAGAAATAGGATCACTTTTAATTCAATACTTTGGTGACAGTCGTGATTTAGCTTCTTTGATACAAGATCTCCAACGTATCCATCAGCTACCTGGAGAATCACCTTTAGTCTTCATTAATAGACTACAGACTCATAATGCAAAAATGCATGCATCTGTTCAAAAACAATTGCTTACATCAGAAGAAAAACAATCACAGTCAAAATTAATAGAATCAATGTCATTAAATACTTTATTAACAGGAATCGATCCAGACATAGGACGCATTGTTCGTGCTGGAAATCCTCCAGATTTATTCACAGCAACTCTGAGAGTTAAACGTGAACTACAATTAAGTTATTTCCAATCACAAAAATTTCCAAATTCGAAAATTGGTCAAAATTCAATCTCAAATCAAAATCGAAAAATGATACCTCCACAAAAATTGTGTAATTACTGTAAACGCCAAGGCCATACAGTAAACGAATGTAGACAACGTCAGCAGCAAAATCCCAATCAAAATCTCGGACCTAGACCTAATTTCAACCCTATTTCTCAACCCAATTTCCGACCAAACTATCAATCCAATTTTCAACAAAATTTCAGACCAAGTATTCCTCAGAGACCACCGCAATTTCAAAATCAGAATAATATCCAATCAAGACCATCGATTATCAAACCAAATCCAAATTTCAATCAACAAAGGCCATCAACGAGTCAGTCTAATCCGAATTTTCAAAGATTCAACCCACGAAGAACCCATTGTGTCAATTATGATCCCAATAGTTACGAATATGATAATTATACCGCTAATTATCAAGATTCTGAGAATTTTCGAGCAGATGGTTATACTGCTAACCATCAAGACTACCAAAACTATAACTCTGATTTGTATCAAAACCAATATTCAGATCAATCCGATCAGAACGAATATTTTCCATCACAATATGATGATCAAAATCAATATGATCAGGATTTTCAGTTGAGCCCTACATCGAGTGCCCCTCCTATCAAACAATCCTCAGATCCCATAGACCAAATTCAAGCACAAATACAGACAATGAATTTGAACGATTTCAACCCAAATCTCAATTTCCCGGAACTCAAATTTCTATAAATCCATCATTCACAGTAAACTCTAAGAACTTATATTACATTAAGGATGCTACCAACAAATTTAAAATTCTAATCGATACAGGCGCTGGACTATCGATTTTCAAGCCTAAAACTTGTGAGAATTATTCTAGACGATTTTCTGAAAACGTTGTAGTTCAAGGTATAACTGACCAAAAAATAATGATTAACGAATCTGTATTAATTCCTTTCACTGACAATGACCCGCACAAAGTTTATGTTCATAATATAGACATAGACTTTGACGGACTCTTAGGATCTGACTTTCTAGAACACTACAAATGTATAGTCGATTTGAAAAATAATCAACTCATTACCAATTTCAAAACAGTCCCTCTATCCAAAGTTAGTGATTCTGAATCCGATGACAAAATTCCACAAAATTGCGAATTTGATAACAAAATCACACTCGAACCTCGAACCGAACAAATTGTCAAACTAAATTGTAACCTATGTAACACTGATGCTATACTGCTAGCTCAAGAAAAACAAAAAGTTAGACTTCCTAATGCTCTAGTCAAAATCAATGAAAAAGGTGAATTCTTCACGTCAGTAATAAATGCAAACCCGATGGAAATTTCAATCAATTTCGATAATCTTCAGTTAGAACCGATTCAAAATTTCAGTCTTAATAATTTTAACACTTCTGATACACGAACAAATACACTCATTGACAGGACAACCGACATTCAAAATCAATTGAGATTAGAACACTTGAATGACGAAGAATCTGAACTTATCACGAACCTCTGTTTAGATTTTTCAGACATATTTTATTTGGAAGGCGACAACTTGACATTCACCAATGAAGTTAAGCACTCTATTGATACTAAAGATTCAAAACCCGTATTTACCCGATCCTATAGATATCCACAAATCCACAAAGATGAAGTGGAGAACCAAATGTCGAAAATGCTTGAGCAAGGCATCATACGTCCTTCAATTTCACCGTGGTCATCCCCTGTTTGGGTAGTACCGAAAAAACTCGACGCCTCTGGGAAACAGAAGTGGCGTGTTGTTGTGGACTACAGAAAGCTGAATGAGCTTACTGTAGATGACAAATATCCCCTTCCCATGATTTCAGACCTCCTTGATCAACTTGGCAAATGCCAATACTTTACGACCCTTGATTTAGCGTCCGGATTTCATCAAATCGAAATCGAACCAAAAGATATTTCAAAAACTGCCATCACAGTCGAAAATGGACACTATGAGTTTGTCCGAATGCCTTTTGGACTCAAGAATGCTCCTTCTACCTTTCAGAGGGTGATGGACAATATTCTCCTGGGCATTCAGAACGAAAGATGTCTCGTCTACATGGACGACATCATCGTTTACTCCCCTACGATACATGATCATATTTCCCGACTAACTGATGTATTCAAACGCCTCCGAAATGCAAACTTAAAGATTCAACCAGATAAATGCGAATTCCTTAGAAAGGAAGTAGCGTATCTTGGTCACCTAATCACCAGTGACGGAGTCAAACCGAACCCATCAAAAGTCGATTGTATCGTCAATTTCCCAGAACCTAAGAATCAAAAAGAAATCAAATCATTCTTAGGCCTCGCCGGATATTACCGCCGATTCATCTCCAACTTTGCCAAAATCTCCAAACCCCTCACTAAACTGCTTCAGAAAGATACTCCTTTCAACTCTGATTCCGATTGCAAAAATGCATTCGAAAATCTGAAACAAACCCTCATTTCTACACCCATTCTCATTTACCCAAACTTCGAAGACACTTTTCTTCTCACCACGGATGCCAGTGCATTCGCTATTGGCGCTGTGCTTTCTCAAGGTCCCATTGGCAAAGATCTTCCCATTGCATACTCTTCTCGCACATTATGTTCAGCAGAATCTAAGTATTCTACGATAGAACGCGAATTGCTTGCAATAGTATGGGCAGTCAAACACTTCCGACCATATCTCTTCGGTCGAAAATTCAAATTAATAACCGATCATCGTCCCCTCACTTGGCTATTCTCGATCAAAGACCCTGGTAGTCGCTTAGCTCGATGGCGACTCAAACTTGAGGAATATGACCACGAAGTCATATACAAACCCGGAAAGATCAATAAAAATGCAGATGCTCTATCTCGCATTAAAGTGAATCACATTCAAGAATGTGTTGCTTTTCATTCGAGAACTCTAGTCCTCCCAACGAATGAAGATGATTCCGATATAGAAATCATCGAGAATCCGATCGAAAATCATCCCAAACATGACATTCCACAAACATTCAAATCACCCCATATCGATACCGACACTACCCAACCAAAAAACGAATCAGACGAAATATCAATAGAGAAAATTCAAGAAGAATTAAACACATTCTCAGACTTGTATAGAACCAAATCTCTGATAGACTACTCTAAAGTTCAATTCAATCAATGCCAAATTCTAGACAAATCGAACAGACACATTCTCATTCCAATGCAACAAAACAAACTATCGCAATTTCACTATGACATAATTGAAGACCTTTTCGAAGAACACTTCGATTTTAAAAATCTCGAAATCAATATTCTTTCCAGTAAATCAGTAAAAAATCGTAAATATTATTTGATCCCTCTAACCAATGACCCAGAAACAGTAATTGAACACCTCTTTTTGACTTTATATAAAAATCAGAATGAGATGGACCCACTCAATTATTATTGCATCGAAGATAATCCCGAATTACCACTACTTGAAATGCTTTGTTTCATATTCGCCGAAAAGGATAAAAAAATTAAAGTATGCCAAAACATAGTAAGAACTCCGATCAAATACCTATAATTTTAGACCAATATCACAAAGGGAAAAATAATTTACATCGCGGAATAAACGAAACACTGAGACGCATACGGCAAAATATAACTGGGACGGTATAACCAAAGATGTTGAAAAATTAATTAAAAATTGCGAAATATGTCATAAGACCAAAATTTGTAGGAAAAATCTCAGCAACCCATTAGTCATAACGGAAACTCCCCGTACTGCTTTCGAACGAATCAACATAGACATCGTCGAAGTTCCAAACAGAAATTATGCATTGACTATACGAGACGAACTCACGAAATTTACACAAGCCTACGCACTTCCAGATAAAACAGCTCGATCCGTCGTGAATAGCCTCCTACTATATTTTCAACATTTCGGAACCCCTTCACGAATCCATTGCGATTACGGACGAGAATTCGACAATACATTGCTCAAAGACTTATGCACATTGTATCATATCAAAATTTCTTTCTCTAGCGTAAATCATCCACAATCCAACGGTTCAGTCGAACGATTTCACGCCACACTTCTAGAAATGATCCGTGTGAATATGTCAGAAAACCCTAATGAACATCCTTTTAATATTCTTCCCTACGCAATCATATGTTACAACAATTCCACAAATAAAACCCACGGTTTCAGTCCACATGAGTTAGTTTTCGGACATACAGCAAGTAGGTCACCAGAAACACTTTATAATCAAAAAGATCTGATTTCAAAATACGTAAGAGACTTGAACAGCCGAATTTCTTATTACTATAAAGTAGCAAGAGCGAAAACAGATCAAAAGAAAGCAAAAGCAAAGGAACGTTTTGACAAAACAGTATCAGGACAAACAGAATACGAAATAGGACAAGAAGTTTACATCAAGGAATCCCAAATTAAAAATAAACTTCAGAACAAATTCAATGGACCATTCAAAATCGAAGAAATATTTCAAAATTCAGCAATATTACTCAATCCACAAACGAATCAACGAACAAAAGTAAATTTTGATCGCATGATACCGTATTCTGAAAACTGATTTGTTTTCAGGTTCACCCTGCTGTTCGGATCAGCAGTCTGTCAATTCAAAATCAAACCAATCAATAACACTCTAGGGGTATACTACCATCAAGACGACGACATCGTACTTACAAACGACCACTGGACTCTACTCGTTCATAAAGACATCTCTTTACTTCAAACAGCCTACGAACATAACACTAGAATATTAGATACCATTTTAGCTACAGCACAATTGAAACCTTTACGCGAACTAAATATTTTTCAAGTAGAAGTCAAGAACCGTATCAGCTTACTTACTCAAATTTCAAAGTCAATAGAAACGAAATTATCTGAAATAACCTTAGATAAAAAGAGATACAAACGTGGACTCATTAATGGAATAGGTAGTATTTTCAAATCAATCACTGGCAATCTCGACGCTTCAGACGGCGAATATTACTCAAATTGTATCAATAAATTACATGACGATGAACATCAACTGGAAAACCTTCTCAAGAATCAAATATCAGTCACATCATCAGTAATAAAAAGTGTGAATACAACCATTCGAAAACTTCAAATAGACGAAGAAATATTCAATACAGACATCAAACAAATCGAAAAAACTATGAATGATATGAGTTACGATATTAGAGCCATTGAAGCCAAAGTCAAATTTCATGACTTATGTGAAAAAATTATGGAGAGTTTTGTGTATCTTGAGGAACGTCTCGATGAAATCATAAATTCAATTACATTTGCTAGATTAAACACTATTCATCCCTCAATTATCACTCCCGATCACCTAGTCGGTGCTCTACAGGAAATTTCCCAAAATCTGCACAGAAATAACTTACCTTTACCAGCAAATTCAGATAAAGTTGCCCTATACCTCGACATTATCCAACTTCAAGCATTCCAAATTGATTCTAAAATTGTTTTCGTTCTAAAAATCCCTTTGATCGAACCTAAAACATATCACCTTTATAGACTTTACCCAATACCAATTTTTGATAACAGAACTGGCTTACATCATATTCTTTCAATCTCTCAAAAATTTATCGCGAAAGATGATGATTCTTTGATGTTCATTCCAATCAACGACTTGAAGAAATGCAGAACTCTACTACCAGAAATAAAGATGTGTAGCAACGTATTTGCATACCCCATAGACAATAACGCCATGTGTGAAGCCCAATTGATGAAAACGTTCCAATCAGTACCAGACAACTGCCAAAATGCCCGCATCCTTAGTAAACGATATAAGGTCCAAGAACTAGCCGAAAACTATTGGTTAGTGATTCTATCAGAACCAGTACGAATCTCGATCAATTGCCCATCGAAAGAAATCGAAACCCGAATCATCTATGGAAACTCTGTGATCAGCCTCCATAACGAATGTAGTGCCTTCATCGGAATTACCAAAATCCAAGCCACCTCAACGAAGACATCTATTGTTTCGTACGGAACACATCCAATCGAAATCCCGTACGAATGTTGCAGCGACCTCCCGAGACGACTAGATCTTCCGAAACTGAAACCTTTAGAATTAAGCGATTTGAATGTTGATGAATTGGACATCGCCAAAAATAAGCTTGATTCCTACTCCAAGACGTTAGACGATTTAATCCACCAACCATTTGTGAAGAAGAACATATCCTGGCTCACCTATTCCACGATTACCCTAATTGTGACACTAATAATTTTGTACATATTTTTCAAGTATTGGAGATCGAGAACTATTGTTAGTCCATCTGATCCACCATCACCCCTACCTAGAGGAAGCAGAACCATGAGAAGTATCAGGGCCGTTTTCCCAAAAATACGCCCGAACCTGAGGACCCAGACAAATGAAGAAGAAGATTTGGGATCCATCAACCTCAACGCCTGAGGATCCAATTTCCAAAAGTTGTCGATACAAAGCAACAACTTTTTCAAAAGGATGGGAGCTGTTATATCAACATTCCTGCATATGTCATCATCTCAGGGATATCACATTACCGCTGATCTCAAGGTTATCCAGCAACCAGAGTATCAGAGCCACACGAGAATGCTGACACCATCTACACGTGTTTGACGATTCAGCACCTCGAGAGCCTTCCTTCGAGAGACCAGAACGACCACCGGCAGTTCTTCTCAAACCAGTCTCAAGTCAAGTCATACTTTTGTGACAATCTATTATTATTCACATTTTCTTCAATATTGTATTCAATCAAATAAAATCATTTTTTGAAAAGTCCAAAGTGATTCAAGTGATATAACATATATATATATATATATATATATATATATATATATAATATATATAAATATATATATATATATAACTTCTGAATATTGTAGATTCAGCTTTTTGTTTTTCGCACCTAAGTGTTCACTTGTGTGTTCCATGTATCAATTAAAATTATATTCTCATGACGTGTGAACGGGAATTATAGAATTAATCTGAATAAACTAAATTACTAACTAGATTATCTCAATGTGATTCATAACAGTGTTTCTAACTCATTGTAATTTGCACAAATATATTTTTTACATTTTTTGTTGTATAGTTTCACAGTGCTAGTTGATCTTTGTCCTAGAGGCAGTATATCAAAAACTTCTGGTGCTAAATATGTAACAAATCTTTGAGAGGAGTCTTTTTTCAATATTGGTATTGCTACTTGTACATTATGCTTTGCTCGTATGTTATAAGAATGAGATATTTGTTGGAGATAATGACTATTTTTATAGTGGAATGTTGAAATGGTGAGGAAGTAAAGATATCTGACATTTGAAATGTTTTCATCATACAAAAAACTGATTGAGAAGTACTCATTTCTATTGAACATGACTTTGAGTATGTAATTTCAACTACGTTCAGTTGATGTAAGGTATTCCTCATATAAACCACCACATACTAATATGCCATACCTTATAAGCGACTCAACCAGTGCTCTATATACAATCAACAGTTGTTCTCTATTTAGTATTGTATATGAGCCTACGGAGTTTTTTAACTAATTCAATTACGTGTTGATCCCATTCAATATGTTCATCGTAACACCTAAATACTTGATATTTTCACATTCTATTATAGAATCGGTAGAGTTCTCCAAATTCGAATTGTTGTAATTAGGTCTGTTGTAGTTTGTGATTGAAAATGCTATGTATTTTGTTTTTTTCTACATTTAAGTGAGAGTTTATTGAAGTCAAGCCAATCTTTAACCTTTTGAACACCTTCTATAGTTTTTTCTCTAACTCCCTCCCAGGATTCTTCTCCAACGATCAACACAGTGTCATCTGCATATGAGATTGTGGATCAACTAATATTCAGACATAGTAGGGAATTTATATAGACAATGAATTGACCTTCAAACTTTTAATAAGTTCACGAATTGGTCATCGCCTGAAAATGTAACATGTCTTTTTTGGTATTTCGATTGGAACTGTTGATGAATCATATCATTTCCATTTGTCATTCGTCCATAGAAATATCATTTGCTGTCCGACACGTCAACTGTGCATCCTGTCGTCCATGAGTCAAACATTGGTAGGTACGCAAGATACCCCCGAGATGAGTTAACGACCCTATCCTGGATACAGTATGCCGTTTTCCACTCCTCGCACTCATCGAACATCTCTCGACCTCAACGTATATTTGTTCTTGTTGCACGCATATCATGAATAGATAGTATGAATCACTCCCAGTGGAGAATGATGTAGTCATCGATGATTTGTTGACACCGCCCAAAAGCACAGAATCTTTCGAGTTCAATCTGAGAGCAGTCACTGCAGGTTCTGGGAAATCATCAACTCGTATTGTCAATATTTTCGTCACAGTGGGTAACCTGAGATTAGTCGGTCACTGGAATGTTTCTTGACGATGTTCCAATCTGGTTCCACTGTAAGGTTCCGTGGTCTGATCCAACTAGGATCCAACCGTCGGTTGATCAATTTTGAATTTGCCGCTGCCTTTTGGGAAAAGGATACGGGCTTTTCCTTCCAAGAACATATGGAATATTCTAGAAGAACGATGAAATATGACGTACGTCCGATTTTGGGACGAGGTATGCTGGGGCTACGCTCATGAGGAAAGGTGCGGGGATTTGTTTTCGAACCGGCTGTGCTCCGGCTCGGATCAATAGCAGTTCATTTTCGATACTGTTTTCGTGTCTTGATCCGTTCTGAGCCGTTTCGCCAACTTTCGGGCTGCTTTTGCTGCGAAACTAGCTCTAGCAGAACAACAAAATGATTACGAATCAGTAGTGTTGGGTGAAGAGATTTCCTTTGAATGAATCACGGAGCAATTAGGTTTCCATGGGATTATCTTACGACTTCGAATTCAGACCATGTGATAAAATATCTGGACTCAAGAATGATCACTTTCAATAATCGTGAATGGATGGATTTCCTTGGATATCATCTACTAGGAATCATCTACTTCTACCCCAGTGACCTTCCAGACTCATTAGATGGTAAATCCTTCCAGATATACTTTGAGAAAATTTTGCAAACAAGTGTTGTCGAGATGCAGAAGAATAACTTTAATATCTAGGGATATGGGATATACTTGGGATATGAATCTGTTTGCTCGTTGTGGGTCCTTCTGCCAATTATGAAATATCAAATGGAGATGCTGGAAAAACTGCAGTTCACGAAATACCTCGCAGTATTGCAGAGAGGTCTTCGAAATCACGACGGCGATTTATTGAAAAATGTACTGAATCTTATTTGACCTCAAGAAATCCCAAAAAGTGTGAATTTCTGTTCAGTATTAGAATTTATACTGTATATTATTATCATGTCATGATAATCGGCTCTTTGGAGCTCTTCAGTATAAAATGAACCTCGGAACACTTCATTGGAACAAGAAGGCAGATAGGACTTTCAAAAAGCTTCTCTGTACTTGCTTATTTTCACGAAGTCACCTACTTCGGAATTATTTCTTTTGGTATCAACAGTTTTCGAACGAATGTATACGGTTTGCAATCATTGTTTATCATTTCTGGAATTATCATCTTTGGGCTTCCTTCGAAGGTGGTGTGTTTGATAAACATCTCATCTCACTCATCTGAATTCCGTACGAACGTCATATGAAGTTTTCTTCTCAAAATAGGCCCGAAAATCGCCCTCCCAAATATTGACATTCAATTAGCCAACATATATATAGCCAATATATAGCCAATATAATATATATATATATTATATATATATATATATATAAATATATATATTTATATATATATATATATATATAATATATTATATATATCATATATATATATATATATATATGTATATATATATAATTTCAAATAATTATAACGTTGAGGTTCAATCAAATCATCAATAATCGATAGAAAATTAATTTGAGTGTTCCCTTTGGATCTTATTGTAGCAATTAGGTATGGACATTCTAAGATATTATGTATAACTGATACTAATGATTATAATATATAATATGATATAACTGATATATATGAATATATAATATAACTTATACTCATACAAATAATTAGTGCTCAACGGAAATATCATCTATTATGCCCCCATGCGATTCCTAGTAGACAAACCAGACGAGCTCAGGCTGGTCACCCCTACACTGTCAGGCTTGATACGTGTCGAACATAGCTATACCATCAATAGAATCATAGAATCATCAATAGAACGGCAAAGTTGTGGAATTCTTTGCCTAGTGAAGTCTTTCCTGATGCTTACAACCTTCAAACTTTCAAGAAAAATTCCAACACTTTCTCTTCCAATATTCCACCTCTAGCTAACACGATGTTCCTCGAACATTATAGGTTTCCCTTTTGTGTTGTCCACAGATAAAAAAAGACTATCACAAAGCTATTGTTTAATCTTTTTGTCAAGTATATTGCTGATGAACCGGTAGGTACACTTCGTTTGTCTTTAAATTGAAAAATGTAAAGAGCTGTAATGATTAATGGATGAAAAGTTGTTGAACGTGTACCCTCAGCTGTACTCTCTACATTTTCTTTCACTAATCCTTATGGAGGGTGATTCACCTGAAAATGCGAAGTAAAAATGCTGTAATAGTGTGGCATCAGAACCAGCAAAATTCCAGAGAAATCCGAGTGGAATTATCGAATTCATTCAAAATGAAAACCCAAAGATAAGCCACTGAGCAGCAGAAAATGTTTCCTTTCAAAACAGAGACTGATACACTCTAGTTAGATGGACCCCCTCGGTATTGACACCACCAAATAAAATGTAAATCAGACCACGCAATCAATATCAAGAATGGGTTCACCTTTCAAGTCTAATTAAAACTATCAATTCCTTCGATATCCTATGATTATTTTCTTTCAACACCTACTCATATTTTCGAATGTGTTAATATTGTTAGAGTGAGAGAGCTTTGGAAGAGAAGAACTGACAACAGTATCGATGCTCGAGAGACGATAACAAGTGATGACCTCGAGTTTCGTTCAAGATGTCGGATTGATTGTTGATATAACTTGAAGTGCGAATCGTGAACTCGTTGAAAGTTCGTATGAAATAATGTGTGTGTGTGTGTGTTTGTGCGTGTGTGTGTGTAAAATAGTGGTCTCTGCTTCGCGTTTATCAAAGCAAAGTCAAGTCATATTTTTGTAACAATATATTATTATTCACATTTTCTTCAATATTGTATTCAATCAAATAAAATCCTTTTTAAAAAGTCCAAAGTGATTCAAGTGATATTACATTCATATTCCAGCTTTCTGTGGGATTTCCTACCCTCGTTCCTAAAAGAAAGAGGAAGAAGTTATCAAAAATCATTTCAATATATTTGTAGTAAGGACAGATTTTGTGATCTGCTCCAAAATGTCACTGCGCTTGAAATCAAACCTTCAGATACCTAGAAGAGAAATTTTCGTCTCGTCAGTGACACCTTGTTTTTGAAAAATTCGGAAATACAAATGAATTTAATAAGAATAGAACCTCTACTTATCTTAGTGGACGTTCCGGGAACGAATCTGTTTCCGTTCTCAACCTAATTAAAATATTTTTCTTCTTGCAAAATTTTTCAATATTTTGTCGGTTTTGACACTGAGAAATGACAATTTGGTAGACGGAGGAATTCTGATTACTAGGTGTTATCATTAGGACGGGTGTTTCACTGAAATGGTTTGGCAGACCCTTTTTTCAGCATGCTTTCCGGCCTTGTCATGAATTCAATCCCAAAAGTAATTATTGCAAGGAGGAAGGTTCAGATTAGAAAATGGG
Organism: Gastrophysa polygoni; assembly: GCA_963576655.1. Lineage (NCBI taxonomy): Eukaryota > Metazoa > Arthropoda > Insecta > Coleoptera > Chrysomelidae > Gastrophysa > Gastrophysa polygoni. Next base: position 28,953,785 of record OY755082.1, read on the forward strand.
TATTTTTTGGAGTCAAAACTCTCCCATTTGAGAAAGTTAGGGGTCAATGAAAGATGTAAACATTGTAAATTCTTGTGTCTCAGATTCAAATGAAATCACCTCATTCTATGGTACGAAAATTGAATTGAATTGAATTGCCTTCCTTCGAACTGAAAGCATGTTTGAACCTGAAATTTGACACAAGGACGCTATTTATGGTTTATTATGTTAGATTCTGAAGGAATTTCGTTCAAAGATGAAGTAGAAAACATGAATTTGCAAGTTCGGACCGGTTCGTGTCCTACCTAATAGACGGCGGTACAAACGTACCTCGCAATCCAGTGCTACCAACTGTGATTTCGTGAGAGGTTGTTTCTGTGAACAACCAGCAGATGGCATTCAAATAATTTCAAATAATTTGTCGCGGCCTTAGTTTTTTTTAATGGGGTGGCTTTGCTAACTTATTATTAAGTTAGCAGAGCCACTACGATAAATCGACAATCGCCGTTGTGACCAAAATTTGTCGAGTAATTTATGTTATGTTTTGGTCATTCGACAAATGTTTGGTGAGTTTCAAAGCGAACGAAACAATATCAACCAAGTTACACGAATGTGTTCGATTCTTGAATCATATTTATATATCACTCATTATGTATAATTTTTTTCTAATTTGTTATGGAGCAAGAATTGGTATAAAATATCGTGAGTTCCATCACCTCTATGAAACTCCTCGTGGAAGTAGGAATATTGATGCCGTGTTGCCAAATGATCGGAATTTTCGCAAATTCGAGGATATCCAATGAGAATTACTAATATTTGCGTCAAAAAATTGCTTTATCAATTTTTTCACTTCTACTGGACTTCGACAATATCTGTCTGTCTTGTCGTCCACACAGCCCTTTCCTATCACTTTGCATCTCCTTGTCTTTAGGAAAGCTATAAAACTTTGTACCAGACACAAAGCCCTTGCACTTATTGTCAACATTACAACGTTACACTGGGCAGCTCATCTTCAATCGAATTTAAACTTCAAAGTTGATTATTTCGAAGAGATCTTTTCTTGATTTGCAACAGTAAACAAAAGCCCAATAACACTAATATGGCGAAATTTCTCACGAGCAACAACTGTCAATAAGATGGAAGTCAATAATTATTTATAGCTACTGTTTTGCAGTGAATTCAACTGAGATTTCATACCCTTGGCAACACTGGTTGGTACAGAGTTTGCAGATCGTTGTTGCTGGTCTCTGGCTCATTTGAGTCGTTACCTTCCCCGCTCCTCTCATACCTCTCTGGTGCATTCGGGTACAGGTCGGTGCCCAGAGTCAATGCTCGAGTGGCGTATTTTTTGCCGTAGGTAAATGACCATGATACTATAACGAGGAAAGATATGATCACTCGAGGTTCTAGTTTTGAACCGCTTTGCGCATGTCGTCACTACGTGACAAATACGATTGGCGGCAATCGGAATAACAAGGGTTTTCATATATTTGATCAGACGAATTATCGAACAACAATGTTTTTGGAGTTTTAATGTTAGTCGAATTATAATTCCAATCTTCGAAATATATAAAATAATAAATCTGAGAACAACAAAATGTGTTATTCCCGGATATCTTCTGAATTTCAAATAATTCATTTGTAGGTATTGGAGGAGTAACATTCATGACGTTCTTCCAAAATAGAAAGATTATTGAGAACTATTTTTTGTATGTGATTAATTGTTTAATTCGTGAGCATTTATTCAGAGATAAATTATAATAATGAAATAACCACTAGTTGATATCATCAATCATTTCAAGTGAAGTGAATACTATCGAGTACATTCACAATAGTGGTAATTATATTGGCCACAATTATGAACATTTGGGGCATGAGTCTAATAAAACACAAGTAGATGGAGTTGTATTTGCTATAAATATTTGTATTGGAAATCAAGACACTGAAACTGTTGTTACACCATAATCAGTGCAATTATTTTCGAGTATTTAGATGATTCACAAAATAATCATCAAACCATGAAAGTAAATACATTTTCACGAATAGACATAACGCATCTAATAAGGAAGAATGGGTTCAAAATTTTTCAACAAATTACATTTCAGATGGGTACCATAAAAGAAAATGAATCAATTTGGATAAATCGAATTGAATGAATTGAAAGAAATACTGTGTGTAGGTTATTCGAGGTGTGATATGTTCTTTTCTCTAGATTTTTGTTCGTTTCTGAAAATAAAAATAGGAAATATGATGAATATTGCAATAACCCATTTGTAGTAAGGACAGATCAGTGATCTGCTCCAAGATGTCAATGCATTCATAATAAAACAATTTTGGATCACTTATGATAACTATAAGAGAATTTCTTCGCTAATAGTCATTGAAATGAGAGAGAAAATCCCAAAAAATCTAAGGTGATGAATTCAACATTTTATTTCACTATTTTTGTCATCTTGCGTTTCCGTATTGTAGAAGTTTCTTTGATAGTTTTGTTCAATATTCTCATTTTGAAATACATTTCACATCTGAAAAAGAGGTTTCATCTTTCAATTTCCAGTTCCATTTCTTTCAATCTATAGTCGTCGTCTGAGAAATGCTTCGAAAGTATTCTGGCTGTTTTTACATTGAATTTGTTCTTCTGAAAGCAACTTTTCACCTACAAACTGCAAGTTTCCTTCGATGAAGGAAAAGTGAAGTAACGACATGTCGATGCAGTTTTACATCATTACATTGTTACTGGAACAACCCACCACAGCGCAATGAACCTTAGTATCTTAGTATGGAATATAAATGAACAAATAGATAAAGTAAGCGAAATTATTCAAATCGACACTACTAAAAAACACAACACACGCTTAAGAGCGGGGATTCACTGCCTACTTCTGAAACTCTGTCTAGATGGCAATGCGATGCCCGATCGTAATAAAATATGATTATTTTCCTAAGGCTGGTGCCTTATTGTAGTTTCCTCCTTTTTGGTCAGTTCTGGCATGTTCTCAATAGGTGTCGGTATACTAGCATTGCATCGAAGTAGAAGTTTTATATTATTTGGTTGCTGTTAGTGTCCGCGCAAGATAATTATATGTATGTTGTTTTTATAGGTCTGGAGTCTCGATCCAGACAATGTGAGTATTCATTTATGTCGCGGGTCGCGCAGCGTGGTAGAACCGAGCCGACTACTTTGACGATATTTATCATTCTCACAGATAAATCTTGATGGCTTTGGCAGAACGCGGGTATTCCGCACTGAATTTTCATCTATAAGAATATGAGGGGTATTCCCGATCTCTCGTATTCCACCTCGTATGTTTACGAATTTGACGTTTCGTATACAATCCAGACAGGTGATTGGTTGACATACTTACGAAACGTCAATTTCGTAAGAATACGAAGAAAAATACGAAGATCAGAAATACCCCTGATATCAAGATAAAAAAATGGTTACATGTGGTCTTTGTTTTACAAGCTCTCATTTAGTTTCATCAAATCTTGCGAGTTGAATTTGACCCACTTCTAATCGTCCGAATGATTAGGAATTTGGCAGGTGGACATAATTTTTACGACAAGGCATTATGAAATGCAAAAAATGGCGGACGAGTTTTGTGGTTATCGTCAGATTTTACTCAAAATTGATGTCTGGTGGTCTTTGAAGTCGGAAATTAGAAATTTTTGTCAAAAATAGAATATATAACATGGCGGCTGCGAGATGGCGGAACACTTATTTTGCTCTGATTCTATTAAAGATTTTTATTCTGAGATTTTTTGGGTCATATCGATATCATGATTATTTGTCAAAATCAAAAAATTCAAAATGACGGCCTCAAAATGACCAGTCTATTCGGTATCTGGGGTATACGGAGGACATTATAATTTTTTGTCGAAATTAAAAATTCGACATCACTGCTCCAGAATGGCGGAACAGTTTCGTGATTATATCTAGTGAGATTCTTTTCGAGATTTTCATTTGGGAGTTTTTGGGGTCGGACATTATGATTTTTCGTCAAAATTCAAAAATTCAACATGATTTCGAAATGGCGGAACCGAGGGCGGAACAGTTTTCATGGCGGCTCCAGAATGGCAGAGATATATTTGATTTTGGTCCAATTCTAAACAAAATTGCTTAGTATATGTGGAGGTTTTTGGGGCCAGAGATTTTTTTTTGTTCCACCTGACCCAGTGTCTGTCTGTCTGTGATCATATCATGCGAGTTAAATGAATGAACAAAATAACAAAAATTGAACAAGCTTTCATTTGTTGTAACAAGATGAAGAACTGGAAACTGGCACCCTGACCGGCCCCTGTTTATACATGATGTTTTACTATTGTTGCACGAAACGGAGTCAGATTTGTTGGGTCAAAATATGAAAAAAGTCAAAATGAAAACCAAACTTATGCATAGCTGTTGGAAGAAAATCTGTGATACTCGAGAAATCTATATAGCTACAGCCGATCGATCAGCAAACTAATCGGATAACTAGGTATGCCAAATCAAAAATCCACTTGAAACATTTCTGAAACGAATCGTTTCCAGACATATGATTATCTGAACTTTGTTCATATTTTGGCCAATGAAATTTGACCTTGAATTTTCGTGCAGCATTGATGACACACCCTGTATAGGCATTGCAGAGTCGAACAGATTGAAGTGTATGTTTTTCAATCGATTCTACTGGCCTGTCGAACTATATGTTCATAATATATCGCGACGGCTCTGATCGAATTCGAAGGAACAAAAGAATTGAATATCCCTATTCGCATATTTATTTCGTATTGGCTCTAAACCCATTCTGAATTACTTCATCGATATCGATATCTGCTTCCAGGATGATAGTATATAAACATGGTTGCAACGATCACCTTTGTGTACCTACCATAGTAAACACCTAATAGTATTTTTGAATAGTACAATATTATAACAAGTATTTGATCTCTCCTCGTCGGGTGTTTGACAGATTCTTTGTCCAGAACAAAGCCGCGAACACGTGTTCTTGTGACAAAGTCGCTGTAGGTAGGGAGGTGATAATAATAATGATATTAATGATAATTTATTCACCCAAATGAGAGAATACATCATGGGTAACAAGTGTATACATAAATAACGAGCGAATAAAATATAATATAATATAATATAATATGCGCAGTGAGCGAAATGAACATCCTATCGATAAACAAAAAAAGTAATGTTTTTGTTATGTCATCTCGAACTATGGCAACAGGAAAATGTAAAGTAAAAAGCACTAGTATGGATATTTTTCACAAACGCACACTCGCGTCAATGATCGATGCGATGATGAATGTAATGATATTTCAATTGGAAATTTAACTGATGATATGATCACATATACATGGTGCCTATGCCCACTTATCATATATCTAGAATCATTCCGCATCCCGATCTCTCAAAATATGAATACACTACAATTCAAGGAGATCAAGTTTATCGATTTTATCGTTTCATAGATGATATCGATGATATCAATAATATCGATAACAACAATAATAGCGATAATATCGATAAGTTTTTTAGTGTGAATTTTTATCGACATCATCGAGAATTATCGAAGAATTCGACAATCCCTAGACATTCAACACAGTTGAGTCATTTCGATACGATGAACTCGAATTAATTTTTCTGCGCACAGATTTATTCTCATGAAATTGACATAGGTATTTTCATCAGATCGGTCACTCTACCGGCGAAAACTGCGACATCTTTCTTGCCAGTAACGACAGAAAGCTGAAATTTCTACAGCGGCTTCCTAAAACACAGGTATCCGAGCAGGTATCTTGTGAATTCTCGTGCATATCGAATCAATATTATACATGGTGTAAAAAATATGGTGTCAAACTCGGGTAGAAATAAACTCAAAAAAGTCGATTTCTCCAATAATTTCTATCATCCATTACATTCCAAATGACTTAATATGTCCCTTTGCCTATCTTCAACAGTTTTTGAATCATAGGATTGAAAAGGTGAAGTTCGAGTAATGGGAATGGCATATTTATATACGAGAGGAAAATTTAAAAATCATTCTCCATTCATGGTCAGTTTAACATGATAATACCAATGGCATGCAGAGAATTGATGAAGATATTTCGGAAGGAGAATAATTTTTTTTTATTTGATTGTAGTGGGCCACATGACTCAAATTTATCAGACACAAATGATGATTAACCTAACAATGACAATTTTGTCCTGGTTTATATCGATATAGCATGTGAAACATTTAATTTTTTGAAGATACAAAGTACAGGGTGTTCCATTTGAAAAAAATCGACTTTTTCGATCTTATTCGTGCCCGAGTTTGACGCACCTTTTTCCATACCCTGTATAATAATAATTCAATATGCGCCAAACCTAATAAAATGACTATGTTACAGGAAGCACTCGAGGAAGCAGCTGTGAAAATTGCAACATTCTGAGAGTATTGATTCTTATGTCAAAAACAGTGAAAGATAGCTATAGGACATGCTATAGCAAATATGCTCAGAATCTTCTTCAGAATCCGAAAATCTGATAATATATAGAGTGTTCTATTCGAAATGCGTAGCCAAAATTTCAAAAATATATTTCTCTCCGTTCTCTAGATACTTCTAACACGCCATCGAGTGACTGAATCTATCCAACTCCCAAGAATACAATAGCATACATTGTAGGACTCATTTTCAGAAGTCCGAATTGAATTTTTTGATCTGATTATTAGTCTCGCCTTCCCCAATCCTAACGCTAGACCTTGTTTATACTGCTAATATGCCACGGCCATGCTAATTGTGAAGGCAAAAGGCAAAGCAGTTCGCACGATAACTGAGTCATTTACCATGATACTATAACTGAGAAGGTAAACCCACGCGGATGTTTCATTTCTGTTTCTATTGCACAGTTTACGTCACTCCGTGACAAATTTCTGTTGGCGCTTCGAGGTTTAGACGGGCGTTTCACTAAAATGGTTTGGCAGACCCTTTTTTCAGCATGCTTTCCGGCCTTGTCATGGATTCAATCCCAAAATTATTGTGAAGGGGAAGGTTCAAATTAGGGAATGGAAAATTGGAGTCAAAACTCTTCCATTTAAGAAAGTTAGGGGTCATTGAAAAATGTGAACATTGTAAAATTTGTGTCTCAGATTCAAATGAAATCACCTCATTCTATGGAACGAAAATTGAGGAATGCTTCACCAAAATATCAGCACTTGAAATGCCTTCCTTCGAACTAAAAGCATGTTTGAACCTGAAATTTGACACAAGGACGCTATTTATGGTTTATTATGTTAGATTCTGAAAGAATTTCGTTCGAAGATGAAGTAGAAAACATGAATTTGCAAGTTCGGACCGGTTCGTACCCTACCTTATAGACGGCGGTACACACGTACCTCGCAATCCAGTGCTACCAACTGTGATATCGTGAGATGTTGTTTCTGTAAACAACCAGCAGATGGCATTCAAATAATTCAAATTGGATCGCCCCGTGACCAGAATTTGTCGAGTAATTTTCTTTGACGACAAATATGTTGTGGTCATTCGACAAATGTTTGGTGAGTTTCAAAGCGAACGAAACAATATCAACCAAGTTACACGAATGTGTTCGATTCTTGAATCATATTTATATATTACTCATTATGTATAATTTTTTTCTAATTCGTTATGGAGCAAGAATTGGTATAAAATATCATAAGTTTCATAGACATAAGTTTCATCACCTCTATGAAACTCCTCGTGGAAGTAGGAATATTGATGCCGTGTTGCCAAATACTCGGAATTTTTGCAAATTCGAGGATATCCAATGAAAATTACTAATATTTGCGTCAAAAAAATTGCTGTATCGATTTTTTCACTTCTACTGGACTTCGACAATATCTGTCTGTCCTGTCGTCCACACAGTCCTTTCCTATCACTTTGCATTTCCTTGTCTTTAGGAAAGCTAAAAAACTTTGTACCAGACACAAAGCCCTTGCACTTATTGTCAACATTACAACCATACACTGGGCAGCTCACCTTCAATCGAATTCAAACTTCAAAGTTGATTATTTCGAAGAGATCTTTTCTTGATTTGCAACAGTAAACACACACGAAATATAGCCCAATAACACCAATATGGCGAAATTTCTCACAAGCTGACGTTACACTAGCCACGCCCACGTGCGTGGTAACTATGAGTCAGAATATAGTGATGATCCTTGTACATACTATCGGGGTGAAATATTTGATGCTGGGGCACAGATCACCTAGGTAATCTGTGGCTGGGGTTCAGCAATGAAGCAACAATTTTCAATAAGATGGAAGTCAAGAATTATTTACAACTACTGTTTTGCAGTGAATTCAACTGAAATTTTATACCCTTGGCAACACTAGTTGGTAAAGAGTTTGCAGATCTTTGTTGCTGGTCTCTGGCTCACTTGAGTCGTTACCTACCCCGTTCCTCTCATACCTCTCGGGTGCATTCGGGTACAGGTCGGTGCACAGAGTCAACGCTCAAGTAGCGTATTCTTTGCCGTAGGTAAATGACTCAGTTATCGTGCGAACTGCTTTGCCTTTTGCCTTCACAATTAGCATGGTCCTGGCATGGCAGTATAAACAAGGTCTAGCATTAGCATTGGGGAAGGCGAGACTAATAATCAGATCAAAAAATCAATTCGAACTTCTGAAAATGAGTCCTACAATGTATGCTATTGTTGTATTCTTGGGAATTGAAAAGATTCAGTTACTCGATGGCGTGTTAGAAGTATCTAGAGAACGGAGAGAAATATATTTTTGAAATTTTGGCTACGCAAATGAGAGCAGCCTTGATATTTCGAATGAAACACCCTATATATCATTAGATTTTCGGATTCTGAAGAAGATTCTGAGCATATTTGCTGTGGCATGTCCTTTAGCTATCTTTCACTGTTTTAGACATAAGAATCAATACTCTCAGAATGTTGCAATTTCCACAGCTGCTTCCTCGAGTGCTTCCTGTAACATGGTCATTTTATTAGGTTTGGCGCATATTGAATTATTATTTTTCAGGTTATGAAAAAAGGTGCGTCAAACTCGGGCACGAATAAGATCGAAAAAGTCGTTTTTTTTCAAATGGAACACCCTGTATTTTGTATCTTCGAAAAATTAAATGTTTCACATGTTATATCGATATAAACCAGGACAAAATTGTCATTGTTAGGTTAATCATCATTTGTGACTGATAAATTTGAGTCATGTGGCCCACTACAATCAAACTTAAACAAATTTTATTTTTCTTCCGAAATATCTTCATCAATTTTCTGCATGCCCTTGGTATTATCATGTTAAACTGACCATGAATGGAGAATGATTTTCAAATTTTTCCTCTCGTATATAAATATGCCATTCCCATTACTCGAACTTCACCTTTTCAATCCTATGATTCAAAAACTGTTGAAGATAGGCAAAGGGACATATTAAGTCATTTGGAATGTAATGGATGATAGAAATTATTGGAGAAATCGACTTTTTTGAGTTTATTTCTACCCGAGTTTGACACCATATTTTTTACACCATGTATAATATTGATTCGATATGCACGAGAATTCACAAGATACCTGCTCGGATACCTGTGTTTTAGGAAGCCGCTGTAGAAATTTCAGCTTTCTGTCGTTACTGGCAAGAAAGATGTCGCAGTTTTCGCCGTAAAATCAAAAATCAATTCATATGTCTCAGAATTCGAGAATCTAATGATATATAGGGTGTTCCATTTGAAATTCAAAAGTTGCTCTTAGTAACACTAAATCTGGCAACATTGCACATGTGAAAATATTTCCAAGAGCTAGATTTTGCCATCCCATTTCCGTACCCAAAATTTCAAAAATATATTCTTCTCCGTTCTCTAGATACTTCTAATACGCCATCCAGTTGAAAGTACCCTGTATTATGAGATATATCACATATGAATAGTATGGAAAGAGACATATTTCGCACGAGAAGATATTCGGTACGAGCCGTGTAGCGATAAGTGCGGAAATGTAACGAGTGCTTGAAATACACTTCCCAACGATTTATGTACACTATGTTAGAAACAGGATATAACACCGCACCACCCTATATTGCGATACCTTCTGATTCTATGAGTAAGACGTGACTCAGGTGGTTACGTTACATGGAGAATAAGGAGAACAGTTGGAGAAAATAGATTATTAATCGTTCAACTTTTGTAGAGCACACATCGTGAATAAATCGTTAAACTTTGGATAGTGTTTAAATAACCATAGTCTTATAACTATTTCTCGACGACTAAGAATATTTCAATCATGAGCATTATGAGTGTTTATGAGACATGTTTCTAGTCAGTTTCGCTCATTGTCGACGGCTACCACGCAATCCAAAATAAAGCAGTCAGGAACGAGAATACTCGAGCGGTGACCCTTTAGAGTGACCGATCTGATGAAAATACCTATGTCAATTTCATGAGAATAAATCTGTGCGCAGATAAATTAATTCAAGTTCATCGTATCGAAATGACTCAACTGTGTTGAATGTCTAGGGATTGTCGAATTCTTCGATAATTCTCGATGATGTCGATAAAAATTCACACTAAAAAAATTATCGATATTATCGCTATTATTGTTGTTATCGATATTATTGATATCATCGATATCATCTATGAAACGATAAAATCGATGAACTTGATCTCCTTGAATTGTAGTGTAGTGTATTCATATTTTGAGAGATCGGGATGCGGAATGATTCTAGATATATGATAAGTGGGCATAGGCACCATGTATATGTGATCATATCATCAGTTAAATTTCCAATTGAAATATCATAACATTCATCATCGCATCGATCATTGATGCGAGTGTGCGTTTGTGAAAAATATCCATACTAGTGCTTTTTACTTTACATTTTCCTGTTGCCATAGTTCGAGATGACATAACAAAAACATTCCTTTTTTTGTTCATCGATAGAATGTTCATTTCGCTCACCGCGCATATTATATTATATCATTTTTTATTCGCGCGTTATTTATGTATACACTTGTTACCTATAATGTATTCTCTCATTTAGGTGAATAAATTATCATTAATAGCATTATCATTATCACCACCCTGCCTACAGCGACTTTGTTACAAGAACACGTGTTCGCGGCTTGGTTCTGAACAAAGAATCTGTCAAACACCCGACGAGGAGAGATCAAATACCTGTCATAATATTGTACTATTCAAAAATACTATTGGGTGTTTACTATGGTAGGTACACAAAGGTGATCGTTGCAACCATGTTTCTATACTATCATCCTGGAAGCAGATATCGATATCGATGAAGTAATTCAGAATGGGTTTAGAGCCAATACAAAATAAATATGCGAATAGGGATATTCAATTCTTTTGTTCCTTCGAATTCGATCAGAGCCGTCGCGATATATTATAAACATATAGTTCGACAGGCCAGTAGAATCGATTGAAAAACATACACTTCAATCTGTTCGACTCTGCAATGCCTATACAGGGTGTGTCATCAATGCTGCACGAAAATTCAAGGGTAAATTTCATGGGCCAAAATATGAACAAAGTTCAGATAATCATATGTCTGGAAACGATTCGTTTCAGAAATGTTTCAAGTGGATTTTTGATTTGGCATACCTAGTTATCCGATTAGTTTGCTGATCGATCGGCTGTAGCTAAATAGATTTCTCGAGTATCACAGATTTTCTTCCAACAGCTATGCATAAGTTTGGTTTTCATTTTGACTTTTTTCATATTTTGACCCAACAAATCTGACCCCGTTTCGTGCAACAATAGTAAAACATCATGTATAAACAGGGGCCGGTCAGGGTGACAGTTTCCAGTTCTTCATCTTGTTACAACAAATGAAAGCTTGTTCAATTTTTGTTATTTTGTTCATTCATTTAACTTGCATGATATGATCACAGACAGACAGACACTGGGACAGGTGGAACAAAAAAAAATCTCTGGCCCCAAAAACCTCCACATATACTAAGCAATTTTGTTTAGAATTGGACCAAAATCAAATATATCTCTGCCATTCTGGAGCCGCCATGAAAACTGTTCCGCCCTCGGTTCCGCCATTTCGAAATCATGTTGAATTTTTGTATTTTGACGAAAAATCATAATGTCCGACCATAAAAACCCCCAAATGAAAATTTCGGAATGAATCTGACTAGATATAATCACAAAACTGTTCCGCCATTTTGGAGCAGTGATGTTGAATTTTTAATTTTGACATAAAATTATAATCTCCTCCGTATACCGAATAGACTGGTCATTTTGGGGCCGCAATGTTGAATTTCTGGATTTTGACAAATAATCATAATATCGATATGACCCCGAAAATCTCAAAACACAAATCTTTAATAGAATCAGACCAAAATAATTGTTCCGCCATTATCGCAGCCGCCATGTTATATATTCTATTTTTGACAAAAACTTCTAATTTTCGACTTCAAAGACCACCAGACATCAATTTTGAGTGAAATCTGACGATAACCACAAAACTCGTCCGCAATTTTTTGCATTTCATAATGCCTTGTCGTAAAAATTATGTCCACCTGCCAAATTCCTAATCATTCGAACGATTAGAAGTGGGTCAAATTCAACTTGCAAGATTTGATGAAACTAAATGAGAGCTTGTAAAACAAAGACCACATGTAACCATTTTTTATCTTGATATTAGGGGTATTCCTGATCGTATTTTTCTTCGTATACTTACGAAATTGACGTTTCGTAAGTATGTCAACCAATCACCTGTCTGGATTGTATACGAAATGTCAAATTCGTAAACATACGAGATGGAATACGAGAGATCGGGAATACCCCTCATATTCTTATAGATGAAAATTCAGTGCGGAACACCCGTGTTCTGCCAAAGTCATCAAGATTTATCTCTGACAAAGATAAATATCGTCAAAGTAGTCGGCTCGGTTCTTCCACGCTGCGCGACCCGCGATACATACCATATTCCCAGGAAACCCATGGAAAACATTCTGCATCATCAATTCCGCAACTCAGCACCTTACGTCCCCACGAGATGCGAGATGGATTCCAGGAATTGAGTCAGCGTTCTTATCTCACATTTTAATAATTCATTTTTATTCATTTATATTTATAATTCATTTAGTCTTGACAGAATATCCGTACTGCTAACATCGATTTCACTTGTATACCGTAGTTTCGAAAAATAAATGTTTTTTAAAAACTGAAAACTCTAGACGAGTTATAAAAGTAGCGCAGTCGGTAGGATTGTTACAAAGAATCCATCGCGGATACCTTTTTCTATTTTCATAGTTGAGTAACAATCGAAAAGTTCCTACGTGCCGGTTCGTTCGATCGCCGAAAAGTGGATACTAATAATAATAATAGTAATCTTTATTGATCACAAATACACCTTGGTGTCTGGATAGGTCAAAAACTATTAATAATAGTAGTATCAAAATATAAAAACTATAACCTACTACATAACAAATATACAGATATACACATACACCTACAAATAATTAAAATTATGCATTGCAACTCTCCCTATGAGGCAAAATAATAATATAATTAAATAAAATTCAAAGATCATCTAATCAGCAAGGGTTAAAATCATTGACCTCATAATGGGCTTCTTGCAGTAATATAATTTTCAATTGTTTTTTGAATGTTTCCAGGTTAGCATCTCTCAAAGGTAATGGAAGTTTATTATACAATTTTATGCCTAGTTGGCTACGACTTGTACTGATCAATCTATGTTTAGGAATGAGAAGATTCTGTCTAAAGGACAGTACAGTTACTAAGGATACCAAGGATCAAGAAGCAGACGCAACCAAGAAATTCGACCACCCAGAAGTTCGAAGAAGACGAAGAAGTCGTTTGTTGTTTAATGTCAGACTCCTCTAGTGATTCTCCCCTCCCAAGTGATAGTGAAGATCCCCTAGAGTTAGAAATAAGTTCACTTACGAATACGCTTGATAACATTACATTGGAAACTGATAATTCACTCATACAAAACAGTTCTGCAATCAATACAATGTCGATTCCAAATTTCACTAAGGTTCACGCCGAAACTATACCTGATTTCAACGGAGACGTGAACGAATTGAACTTCTTTCTTGAAAGTATCGGTAGCATTTATACTCACTTCTTTGACGTTGCAAATGCGAATAACTATCAAAATGTGATCATTTTTCGCACCATTATCAGAAAACTAAAAGGACCGGCTCGCGAGGTCGTTAATATTAGCTGCGTGAAAACCATCCCTGATATCAGAAACGTTCTGATCGCGAACTTCAGCGACCATAGGAATGAGACCTGTTTGTCCCTCGACTTGAATAACCTGAGACAAAGTGCCAATGAAACCCCTTACCAATTTAACGACAGAGTTAGGAAAGTACTTAACACAATTTCAAATTATTTGGCAATTCATGAAACAGCACAAGACGTTCGCGCTTTTGAACAAAATATGTACAACCAACAGGGACTCGAAGTATTTCTAGCACGCTTGAAAAACCCTTATGGTATAATGGTTCGTACCAAAGAACCGAAAACAATGTTAGATGCCATAAACTTCATTAGAAAAGAAGATAATATTAGGTACCTCCAAAATTCAACTCAACATTCATATCAAAACGCGAATCCAACACAAACTAGAAGAAATCCTGGCAGACAAAACCCCAACTACCCCAATCAGAATTCTACCCAACCAAATCAATATCAAGTACAGAGACCAAACTTCAGTCAAAATTTCAACTAGAATACCTATCAACAAAGACATCAAAACCAAAATTTTGTCCCACAAACATTGCACAATCAATCAAAAACATCATTCCCAACAGGTCCTGTGAATAACATTCAACCACAACCCAAAAACTCCCAGAAATTCTTCTCGAACAATCAAGTCTTTGGACCCCCAAAAAATGTTTGGAAACCAAACCCAAACTTCCAAAATTCCAATCAACCCAAACCTACACCCATGAGTACCACCTCTAGGCAGTTCACCGCCAATACTAGACCTCAACCTCAATCGACCAATCGAAAATGGGTTCCAGAAGAATTACATAATACTGAACAGTTTCATTTTTCTGATGAAAATTGCCAAAACCAGATAGAGGGTCCAATCGAAAACGAATATGACTATTCGGAAAACCCTGATTATTTTGAAGAATCTGAGGATTTTCAATTGGACAATTCCCTAAATCCGGAGACGTAATTGAATTTCATACATCTTCTGACGAACGACAATTACCCTATATTGCCATAAAAAAATCCACCTTCGAAATTACTGATTGATACTGGAGCTACTAAATCATTTCTATACCCAATGATTGTTAATAAATATTTCTCACAATACAAAGTGAATGACCCGTTTATAGTCTCCACCTCATTTGCTTCCTCAAAACATAATATTTCTGTAACAATACCAACTTTCCAAGAATTTATTGAGAACAAAAAACTCAAATTCTACGCCTAAGTTCTAAGTTCCATAACGTCTTCGATGGCCTTTTAGGTATCGATATTATGAAAGCATTGAATGCCAATTTAGACTTTTCAAATTTGAAACTCTCGACTCCTAACGCTTGCATCCCGATTGAATATTTCGATGCAAATCCATCAATTTTTTTTGAGAAACTTCTACCCGGAAATACAGTGAAAAAAATCAAAATTCCTGTTACTCGATCAGGTGAAATCATCATTCCTCAACAAATCATTCAAAATTGCGTTATTCCAGAAACCTTGTCAATATTAACGAAAGGTTGGGCTCTCGTAGAAATACATAACAATTCCAATGATGATACGAATTTCACGATTTTGCACCCGATTGAAACTTTTCCAGTTCAGAATAACTTCGAATTTTATCATATGACTATCCAACCAATACCAGAAATCAACGGCAAACACGATATAGACGACTTGATCAGGACAGATCACATGAACGAAGAAGAAAAAGCTCATATTCTTTCACTGTGTAGAAAATACGCTGACATTTTTCACACAGACGAAAATAATTCAACTTGCACGAACCACGTAAAACACAGAATTCGAACAACCGACGAAATTCCCGTTCACACTAAATCATATAGGTACCCGTTTGTCCACAAAACTGAAGTTAATTCACAGATACAAAAAATGCTCCAACAGAATATAATACGGCCAAGCAATTCGCAATGGTCTTCTCCGATCTGGGTTGTACCAAAAAAAGCCGACGCTTCCGGCAAAAAGAAGTGGCGTATCGTGGTAGATTACAGAAAAATTAACGAAAAAACTATTGACGATCGATACCCGATTCCCAATATTCCGGACGTTTTAGACAAACTCGGCAAATGTAACTATTTTTCCACCTTAGATTTGGCTAGCGGGTTTCACCAAATTGAAATGAACCCCGAGGACATCCCGAAGAAGGCTTTCAATGTCGAAAACGCACATTATGAATACCTAAGAATGCCGTTTGGCCTGAAAAATGCTCCTGCTACTTTTCAAAGAGTAATGGACAACATTTTGAGAGGCCTCCAGAATGAAATTTGTCTCGTCTATCTTGATGACATAAATATATATTCAGCCTCTCTTCAAGAGCACATTGTAAACCTGAAAAAAGTATTCAACCGTCTACGCGAGAACAACTTCAAGATCCAATTGGAGTCAGAATTTTCAAGAAAAGAAACCGCCTATTTAGGTCATGTGATAACCACAGAGGGCATTGAACCCAACCCAGACAAGATCACCGCAATAAAAAATTCTCCTATACCTGAAACCACGAAAGAAATAAAAAGCTTTTTAGGTCTCTTAGGGTATCACCGCAAATTCATTCCGGACTTTTCTAAAATCACGAAACCCCTCACATCTCGCTTGAAGAAAGGAGCTAAAATTGACCTGAGCCCAGACTTTATGCAATGCTTTGAAACGTGTAAAGAACTCTTGACAAATAACCCAATTCTCCAATACCCTGATTTTTCTAAAACATTCAACTTTTGTACTGATGCAAGTCAGTATGCCCTTGGAGCCGTCCTGTCACAAGGACCGGTTGGTCAGGACAAACCAGTGGCCTATGCATCTAGAACACTCAATCAAAGAGAACAAAATTATAGCACAATTGAGAGAGAACTTCTCGCGATTGTGTGGGCCACAAAGTATTTCCGTCCTTATCCATATGGCCGGATATTCACAATATTCTGTGACCACAAACCCCTTCATTGGCTCTTCTCCATAAAAGACCCGAGTGCAAGACTCACCAGATGGAGATTCAAACTTGATGAGTTTGATTATACCATCCAATACAAAAAGGGATCATTGAACTCAAATGCCGATGCCCTGTCACGTATAAAAATCAATGAAACCAACACTAATGACATATTCTCCTGTATGGAAGATTTCAACAAAACAATGTCCTCGAATAACCCATCAACATCGCGCAATAATATAGTAAACGATTATGAGAACAATATCAAAAATGATACCGAATCTATAGCCGGCAATATCGATGAAAGCCCAAACTTGAATGACGTTAACCCTAACACTAACGACACGAAGAAGACGATAATGAAACCACACACACAAGTCACGAAAACCCCATACTTGAAATTCCTATTTCCGAAACCGCAATCAATAATTTCAAAAATCAAATATTCCTCAGAGTCGTTTTACATTCCCCAGAAGTCCCAAAAATGGAACGATTATTCGAAAACAAAACAAGAACAATAATACAAATTTCTAAACAAATTCAAATTCTGGAAGCTAGAAAACGTTTTCTCATCGGATTCTCGCGATGAAACTGTAAAATTATGCCATGAGGGCAAAACCAACCACCGTGGAATTATCGAAACTGAAACTCAAATAAAAATACGATATTATTGACACAACATCAGGAGTACCGTCACAAAATATATTAATAACTACGAAATGTGTCAAAGAATGAAATATGAAAACCCGCCAAAACAGAAATATGAACTCACACCGACACCAAACAAACCATTCGAAATTGTTCACGGAGATGTATTCACAATCAAAGGCCAAAAATTCCTTACCATAATAGATAAATTCTCAAAGTATGCGCAAGCATACCCCCTCACAGGACTAACTGCAATACATATTGCAAAAGCATTCATAACATTCATGACCCATCACGGCACCCCGAAATTACTCGTTTTAGACCAAGGAACCGAACTCAAAAACACCATCATCAAAGAATTTGCCACACTCCACAAAATCGAAATCCATTACACCACAGCTTTGAACCCTAATTCAAATAGTCCAATAGAGAGGTTCCATTCGACCATCATCGAACATCTAAGAATAATCGGAGAAACAAAAAAAGATTTAAACATCTTAGATCAAATGCCTCATGCAATCCTCGGCTATAACCATGCGATTCACTCAGCAACCAAACAACGCCCTATGGACATCATCAATGGACACCTCGATTCGAATAGTCCTTTCGACATAAATATCCAAGAAAAATTATATAACAATTATATTGATCAACACAAGGAACGTACCATAGAAATCTATGAAAAACTCAATCAACAAATGACAAAGCAAAAAGAAAAAGTATTGGAAAAGGTTGAATAGACACAACCCACTGACTTATCAGCCACCCAGATAACACAGACCATCGGCCCAGTATTTGTAATGCACACATCTCCCGTCAGTTCATATTCCGGTCAGGCACTTGCGAATAATACTTTCCCGGCGTCGAGGTGTCCAGGCGGCCGCCAGCCGGCCCTTATACACATTACCGGCGATTAAAATTGACTTAAGAGTGCTACAGCGGCAACAAATTTCAATGCACGTTTAATGATGGGCAACTTTGTTTCGTACATATATAATTCGTTAATCCAGTATAAGAATATCACTTCTGAAGTATATAATATAGCCCCCCCTTCCATAGTTATTGGGTAAAATATGTGGTTCAGAAGTGCCTCAACGGCAACAAATGTCAGTGCTTGATTATCGATGGGCAACTTCTTCTCATGCATATATACAGGGTGTTTATTAATGTTTGTACAGACATGAAGGGGTGAATCTCGGACTAATTTCAAGATGACAAGTTCATATAAACATATTTCCGCAAATTTTTCGTTTCGGAGATACAGGCTGTTGAAGTTTAGTTTTCGAATATTTTGAATAAATTTCGCAAAAAATGAAGTTTTTGCTCAAAATTTGGTGAATGGGGTTTTTTTGAGGTGAGAAATCTAAATTTGGTATTTATTTTCATATAGCACTAAGAGGGCGCTGCGTTCTTATAACAATTTAACATATATAATATAATAACAAGTTATTCAAAATATGTGAAAATCAAATTTCAATCTCAACACCCTGTATCTCCGAAACGAACAATTTTCTGACACATATTTACATAAACTTTTTATCTTAGAATTACTCAGAGATTCACCTCTTCAAGTTTGTACAAGTACTTGATGAACACCCTGTATAATAGTGATTTATTGAACAACAATGTATCGAAAAATGCCCTCCTCTTTTGGCTCACTAGCATGACATAACTTTAATAAGTGAATTCATTCTTGAATTTTCGAAATCTCCAAACTGATCTGGAAAACCTATAAGAATGCATCAAATTTGGTCTACCCTGTACAAAATTCCTATAAATGATTACAACAACATAATGGCTTCTGAAATAATTTCCCCATTTTCCGCTCACCACACATTGAAAAAAAGGGACAGTCTTAAAAATGCTTCATAGGGTACTATAGGATTTTTAGAAATCCAGATAATACAAAATCATGAAATCATGTCCTTAATTGACCTGAATGATCATGTTACACTCCTAATCAGTATTCGTGGTGAAGAGGACTGAGTAATAAAGAGTAATCATTATGAATACATTTAATGTATCAATATTGCATCTATGTAATGTGTGATATTTGTAACTCTGCTATAATAGCACAGGCTAGTATCAACATAGGTATTTTAGAATAAGAAAAAGAAGAAGATTTTAACCACAATAATCAAGGGCACACTATTTCCTCTGTTCACCGCCAATGATAAAAAAAGCCCGATATAATTCTTGATCACTGTGCAGACACTTCGTTATTTTTCAAGATTATAATCTTTCGACTAGTTCGTGTTTTATTAAGTGCATGGCGCACATACATTACATAATGGATTTACTTAACTATGTATATTATTTCAATACAAAAATAAAACTTAAATGTATCACAACCATAAATTGTTGAAATTTGAATGTGTCTGGTAACATAAAATTAGGCGACACAAATAGAAAAATCCTCGGATTCACAAAACAAAAATAAATAATATCTTCTTGTGATATCAAAAGTAATTAGGACTATTCTTAGTTCATTATACCCTTCTGATTGATATTGCTGTGTACCTAAAACTCACCTCAAGTCCTGAAAACTGGAAGAATATTTTCATGAACAAAATCTCAACAAAATCCCTAATTGCTTTTGATATCACCTCCCAATAAGCTCAAGAGACATGATTTTGGAGAATTTTCATTATTCAATCATTCTCGGGTTTCTTTCTTCTCTCTCTTCCTCCATCTCGATCAGAAGCATTACGTAAAAATAATTTAATGGTATCTTCCACCTGTTGTTGGGTGGTATTTTTGGCCAGATGGTTTCTTCTGGTTGCAACTAAAACAAAGAGTCTCATCAACATCCACTGTCACTGCAGATGAATGATTTCTTATGAGTGGGACAAATTATCAATGAAATAAATATATTCATTTTGGAAATAAGTGATGATTTTCACTTTATCATTATCATTATGACCATTACTTATACAATCTGGTCTGAATATTTTGGTTGTATTAGTAAGCTTCACCAGGCTAATTAATTATTTGCATATCTATGTTATTTTTTTTTAAGAGGAATATTTTCAGATATATGATGAATATGAAGGGATTCAAACTTGGATGATGGAAATGTGCTTTCAAAAACCTCTTATCAAAGATGATTGGGTTTTCTCAATTCAGAATTTTCCACACCCTGTCTGGTGAAAATCAGTTCATGGTACAATACAGAGGAATACTTAGTTTCTATGGATATTATTCAAAATATCAGTCTTTATGTGGAAATTTTAGTATGAATGAAGTAGTCACCTTTGATCATGGTGGTCAATGGTCATGTCACATATTTACAAATGAAAAAAGATATTGAATGACTTCAAATGAAAAAAAACCAGAGAGATTGCTCGAAAGCCATTCAAAATCATGAAAATGCCTCACCCAGAATTAGCTTAGTTATGTTGGTCAATGTACTGGAATTATTCTTATTATTTCGACCTGTCCAGTTATAACTAATAGCTGAGTTGTTTGACATAATACGGTTCAATATTCTTCTAATAGTATCGACTGAATCCTTTCCTCCTACTGTCTGCAAAGAATTACACTGTAATGGGAAAAAATAAGATTATTCAATATCACAGTTTCAACTAATTATTTTAATGGAGAATCTGGAATTGATATCTCACCATGGAAGAGAACTTTTCAGTTTCAAACAGGCTGATATTGAGGTCCTCCAGCTCTTGTTTTGTGTAACAACATTCAAGAGAATCTGATATCTCTACATTGGATGCTACATTCTGAGAAATCATCAAATATTTTATGTCATCACTTATACTTTCTATCTTGGTCAAGAGGTTCAGAAGTAAGCCTCAAAATAAAGATATCTGTGAACCATAATGTACCGAATCATGCATGTCAACTATTTTCTAGTCATCTAGTCTGATCAGGAACAATAGTCAGGAATATTGATAGTACTTGAGATGTGAGACATGTTGGCATGAATTAATTCACATCAAATAAGTCAGTGATTCAATCCGTGAATTAATTCGAATGAATTTTTCCAAAAAAGTCATGAATTATTCAAATAATAACTATGCATTGCAGAAACACCTGAAAAATGGAAATTTTTTCCATTGATGAAATTTATGTTGAAGCATTTTTATTTACGAGGCCATCAAAAATGAGTGGACCATAAACTGACAAATAGATTCTGCAGGGCCACATAGCATTAAGAAAAAAAAAATCTCTCAGAACCTATTTGAGATGATAAGTAGGATTATATAATAATTACAAAAATATGTTTCTCCTATCAAGCACAGTATAAGAGAATTTGAATAAAAATATTTTTCTAAAATACATGTTTCTGGCTGTGTTGAATTTAATGACTAGTTTATGTCTCAAATAGGTTCATAGATGAGAAAACGCTCGAAATTGTCGACTCGAAAACGACCAGAGATACAAAGAAGTTGATGGACTGAAAGTTTGTATTTTCAGTTCGTCAATCCAAGAGAATTAAAAAACTGCAATGAATCCTCAAAGTTCAATATTTGTGTATAAAAAGTTAGTCGACTTGAACCCTTGAGCATAATTTCTCATTGAAATGTGTGCAAAAAACAGAGGAAATCTAGAACTAACTTGGAAACAAAGCATATTTGGATATATTATGTTGATAGGATCTTTCTCATATTCTGACAAAAATAATACAAACATATCAAAGATTCAACCTGCCTTTCAAAAGTCTAAATAAATTCAAAAAAGTTATTTCAAAAAGTCGGATTTTCTAGACTTTTTTTCAAAAAGTCATGAATTATTCCAACCCTGGAGACATACCTTCCTTTTTTTTAAAACCTCCACAAGGGATGATTTGTTCCTGAGTTATTCTATGTGTTGGTTGCTGCTTTTCCAACCGTTGTGTATGTACCAATTCTTGCTGGACTGGGCTTGGACCTTGATTTACTTCATTTTGTTGGGAAGATCCCAATGAAGTATAGAGTCTTCCGCTGCTATTGGGAACTTCAAATGATTTTACAGGAGCTACCAATTTTGGAGGAACTGGACCCATACATGTGGAATCATTTGAGATATCACTACATCGGAAATCATCATAAAATGCATTTTTTTTTCTATTTCTTATTTGACGTTTATCGGTATTGTATTCGGGCTCTTCATGTTCTGAGGATTGGCTAACACTAGACTGGTCCTCCAGTAACTTCAACTTTTCGCTGGCTTGACTATAATTGGCTATGGAAATGATATAAAAAAATATGGAACTAAAGAAATAGATCAATACTTACTAGTTTTATATTTAATATTGATGCGGCATTTGATACATTCATCGAAATCTAACTTGGCATGTGCAATGACTAATCTACTTAGTTTCATTTGAGTAAGATAGTTAGGCCAGTAGCAATAA
Organism: Gastrophysa polygoni; assembly: GCA_963576655.1. Classification (NCBI taxonomy): domain Eukaryota; kingdom Metazoa; phylum Arthropoda; class Insecta; order Coleoptera; family Chrysomelidae; genus Gastrophysa; species Gastrophysa polygoni. Next base: position 28,976,877 of record OY755082.1, read on the forward strand.
TTGATACAATCAGGAATTATCTATGAATTTGATATTATTGCCATAGGTATTAGGCCTTCATGCTACTCATCGAGAAATTCGACAACTAAATAATACTCCCTAAAAAATATCTAGTTTGAAATTCAAACAGAAGAATGTGAGGTTTTTTCTAGTAATTAGTGAATATATGTGTACCTGATTTTTTTATACAGCTAATATCTCAAAAATGCTTCTTATTCGATAAATTTCACAAAAATGAACTTATTGATTAGTATAGTTATAGTATTGGCTGTTTAAGAAAATCTGGGGACAACCAGTAAGTATATATAATATTGATTTACCCCATCATAACAGTCAAGCACAGCTTCCAGAACTAACAAACAGTGTGTAGCAGAGAGAAACATATAAATTTGTTATCTCCTATTGGAAGAAGAATACCTTTGTAAATAACTTTATTTTGGACCTCAATCATTATTTGTTCATTTTCTTCAACTGTGACTTCATATTTATTCAACAGAGAACTCGAGGTAGGATAATCCAATAGAGGCTTCATAATTCTGATTTGGTTTCCAATGACAAAAATATCATTATCAATTTTTGAAAATGCTAGCACTCTCAATATTATACCATCACTCAAGAACATACAATTATTATTCTGCTCATTTGAAAAAAAATAAGAATCCATATTCAACACTGAGAATATTTCGTGGTTCACAATTTGCACTAGTATATTATATTTGATTGATTTCATCACATTCGAATGTTTAACTGGTTGTGATAAGCGATATTCTTTCTGAATTGTAATATTTTTTCGTTCACCAACTTCTTTAAATCTCCTTATGATCTGTTGTAAAGGTAAGTGAGGTTTTCATAACATGTTTTTCAACACTCCCAAAAAATTTTCGAATGGAAAACAATTCACTTCATTTAGAGAACCAAACATTTTTGCATCCGCTGCCAAGTGAATGACTGAATGAGTATTATAAGAGCAAAACTCCTTGCCATATATTCTGACAGAATTTTTAACAAATAAACTAAGAAGTTGCTCAGCATAATTATTATGATCAGCATTGAGATCTTCATTTATTAAAATTGATATGGCATATGATAATAGTGAAAAATTACCAAAAAGATAATTGGGAATAGAGTCGCGCAGAACAACAGGTCCCACATAGAGTAAAAATTGTCTCAGTTCTGTTGCCTTCCAATTTTCCAAGTCCTGGAAAGTTCTTGGTTTCCTATTGAACTCAATAGGCCAATATTTCTTCAAATCAATCAATTTCAAATTAATGTTCGAAATTGAAGTGTTAGACAATCCATAACCTCTGCCTTTGTCTCTCCAAATGAATAACATTTTTCTGATTATTCCCAAGCACACGGAATGCATATAATCATTTGGAAAACAATCATATAACCCTATATGGAACTGTTGAAGAGGCGTATCACCTTTATGATAGGTCCCATCTGTTTTATTAAAAAATGAATCATTGGTTCTGAGCGGAGCTTTTATATTGCAAAACGTCATACGGCGGTTAATGTATTCTCCCATGACTAAACATTTGTCACATCCATTATAACTATTATGACTTTTAACATTTTTGATGAAGTTTCTAGCAGGCGTGTCACAGCAAAATGCCTGAACATTGATTTTAACAGAAACATCTGATATTGACAAACCATTCACCAGATAGTTAGAGAGTTCTTCAACAAAATTACGGAAGTATTCATCTAAAGGTGGCTTTTCCATTCCCAAATAAATTGCCACTATGAAAGGTGGCTCAAATTTAAAACCAGCAACTTTACATAAAATTGGCCAGAATTGCTGCCTTGTACTTTTATGTAATGGAAGACCATCAATGTTGAAGACAAGGTTCATTTCGCAACAATTATATTTCTTATAATGTCTAGTTAACTCGCTTTCAAGACCAAAGTAGAAAAATTGTCTTTTCCCACAATTTTCCACATTTGTAGACCTAGGTGTTTTATACAAAGTGCGAGCATCTTTTGGTAAATTTATCAAACATGGATTTGTCCCAAGCCACTTCAACAATTCACTCATAGATTTATGAGAGATTTTATTTCGAATTCCCCAATTTTGCAAAAATGATTTACTACTATTTGATTCAAAATTTGAGGGTATTTTCTGAACATTTTCATTCAATGATTCCTCAATTTGTTGAATTTCCACTTCATGTCTCTCAATGAGAATATGGGATTCCATGAAGTTACTGTTATTACTTTTAAGGACTTCCTCATTATTGGATGAACTTGATGAGATATAAGAATTTATATTCTTGGAAACTACACAGTCATTTATACGTATATTCTGTTCAGCGATTTTAGGTGCCACAGAAGGTAATGTTATAGATTCAAAACCTTTTACAGAGGCACAGGTATTTTCCAGATCTAAAATATTGGTAGTTTGTGCAACTTTTCTTTGGATGTTTCGTTTCCTTTGTTTATTACTCAATCGTCTATACATTTTCCTGAAGTGCTTATTTATTTATCAAGCAGACATGCATAAATACTAGAAAAAAGTGAAAATAATGAGCATCTTTCATGACCTTACAAGGAAAATTCATCACAACACATTTATTTATTCAGTGAACTATCTGAACTTACTTCATAATGTTCAACAATAGTATGTATCCCTTTTCGTGAAAGGGATATATACTGTGTTTCAACATTCTTCCCACTCTTTGCAGTCAAACTAACCATAATCACAAATTAGGAACTTTGGATCTGTGAAAATATCATTGATTTTTCGTTCATTTACAATAAAATAGTCAATGTGTTGCTAGAAAAATCCTATGCTGCATGATGCAACCGTTCTCTACTCGTATTATTTTGTTACAAAACATCCACACATTACATACTCACATGTTGTTATAAATTTTCACTGCCCCACAACTGGACAAAACAAAACCATACAAAACTATACCGAATAGTCGATAGGAAGTCGATAGTAAATTTCTATTATTAACATTTATTTTGCTTCGACAAACTAGGGAACCTATGGAGTCGTCAATACCCATTTATACAGGGTGTCCTTAAAAGGTCTTTACAAAAAGCTACCACATATTCTTCAGACCAAAACAATTCGATACAAGCAAACTTACCTCAGTAAAAAGTTGCTTAGTTTGGGCGCTAGACGGCTCTGAAGTTGAAATTTTCAAATCGATTTTGCTTCATAACTTTTGAACGGCTCATGAGATTTTTTTCAAATTTGGTACGTTGGCATAGACTCATCGGGCAATGAAACTCATATCATAATCATAATGAATATCATTTCATGGGCGTAGAACTTGATTTTTTCAGTAAATAAACATCTAAAACTCCTACGCCAATGGAAAAAAATTAGTTTCAATATGAAATCTAAATTATTCAACTCATTCACTACAAAAAAGGTACTCTTGACAAAAGTCGATTCCTTTCATGGTTTCGACAAAATTTTAATTTTAGGGATTTAGAGCATAATTAATAATAAAACGATTAACAGATATTTCATAAAAATTGTTCAAAATGTTCACCATTTTCACGTATACAAAGATTTATACGACGCAAAAAGTTGAAATGTACTCTTTGCATAACTTCTTCATCGCCTGTAAGATTATTCGTCGCCTGTTGGATACGTTGCCATAATTGTTCTACAGTATTCACAGGGGTCTTGTAAACCGTAGACTTGAGATAACCCCATACAAAATAATCCATCGGTGTTAAGTCTGGAGAACGTGGTGGCCAATTCACGGGTGCATCATTACCTCTACCTATCCATCTGTCTGGGTACTGTTGGTTTAAAAAATTCCTAACATCCACCGAAAAATGTGGTGGAGCTCCATCGTGCATAAACCACATATCTACCCGATGTTGGAGTGGTAAATCTTCCAACAAATTTGGCAACGTATTTCGTAGATGTTGTAAATACATGTCTCCTGTTAATCTTTGTGGAAGTATGACAGGACCAATTATAAAATTTCCTATTATTCCAGCCCAAACGTTGATTTTGAATTCGTGTTGAAAATGGATTATTTTAATGGAATGAGGATTTTCAATTGCATAAACGTGTTCATTATGAAAATTAGTTATTCCTCTTCTCGTGAAACAGGCTTCATCAGTGAACAAAATATTCTTTCCAAAGTTCAGATTCATTTCTCTTTGCAAATTAATGAAACATCAGATGACTTTGTGAATCATGGATTAATAAATCTTGAACTGGCGTCTTGTGGTATGGGTATAATAATTGTTCTCTTAGTACTTCATGAACGGCATTCCTAGAAACTTCTAGTTCATTACTTATCCGTCTAGTACTCAATTCTGGATTTTCTTCAATACGGTCTAAAATTTCTACTTCGACTTCGGGAATCCTTACATAACGCTGTCTTCCATAATCACCAGTTCTAGGAGCAAAATGACCGGTCTCCCGAAGACGTCTCTCAACTGCAGCAAAGGTTGGGTGGCTTGGTACGCGACGATTTGGAAACCTTGCCGAATACACCCTCACACTCTCTCGACCATTTCCTTGACAATATCCGAATACCAATAACATATCGGTGTATTCTTCATTGGTGTATTGTACGGCCATGATAAATCAGAAAAGTCCGATATCAACAATCAACGTCAATAAAACTCGACAAATCAACACAGATGAAACTATGGAAACCAAGAATGTGAATATCACTGTTTTCGAGCAGATAATAATAGTCTTCAGAAAAAAAAACCAGTGCTACTTATTTTCAATAGAAATAACCTATGCAAAAAGTACATCTCAACTTTTTGCGTCGTATAAATCTTTGTATACGTGAAAATGGTGAACATTTTGAACAATTTTTATGAAATATCTGTTAATCGTTTTATTATTAATTATGCTCTAAATCCCTAAAATTAAAATTTTGTCGAAACCATGAGAGGAATCGACTTTTGTCAAGAGTACCTTTTTTGTAGTGAATGAGTTGAATAATTTAGATTTCATATTGAAACTAATTTTTTTCCATTGGCGTAGGAGTTTTAGATGTTTATTTACTGAAAAAATCAAGTTCTACGCCCATGGAATGATATTCATTATGATTATGATATGAGTTTCATTGCCTGATGAGTCTATGCCAACGTACCAAATTTGAAAAAAATCTCATGAGCCGTTCAAAAGTTATGAAGCAAAATCGATTTGAAAATTTCAACTTCAGAGCCGTCTAGCGCCCAAACTAAGCAACTTTTTACTGAGGTAAGTTTGCTTGTATCGAATTGTTTTGGTCTGAAGAATATGTGGTAGCTTTTTGTAAAGACCTTTTAAGGACACCCTGTATATTATCAACATAAACTCACACACAACCATTTTGTATCAGAGCAGAGACAGAGATGGTCAGAGTCAGAGATGTTCTGTCACGTCCACAGAATCATAGTTGAACCATCAAACACAGAACTCGATAATTGTTTCACCCCGGTGACAGCGGAATAGGAGTGGACCGGAATCACAATTTTGGCATTTCTAAGACAATTTAGGGGAGAGCCTCAGCCACCAACGTATATGCACTTGCTAATCCGTATAAGAAGGATGAGTTTTTCGAGCACTTTTCGAGTATCTGACCGCGAACTACAAACTATAAATACGAAAGTGCGTTATTTACGTCATTTATGAAGCACTTCTACAGCACTTGTTCCAAGTGTCGTAATTTTCAATAGTCGGCCGTCACTTCTCAAGCAGATCGGTGTTATCTGGGCAGACACTTTAGTTTACCATAAAACCAGAGCTCGGAATAAAGCGAGCCCCAGATTCAGAATTCACACTCTCAGAAAAGATCAAAAAATTAATATTTTAACAGCGCGTAGAAACAAATCAGCTACCTCTTCAACGATAAGTAGACCAACGAAAGCCTACCACAAAAACAATCTGAAAAGGCCAGTATCTAATCAAAAACCTATCGCATTTCAGGACACTCCTCGCACTGAAAGCGAACAGTGCTCAAGAAATAAGGATAACTAGCCTAGATTCCAATCCCGGAATCCTACCATATAAACACGTTCATCCACTACTTTGACCTTAACCCCATCGAAACGAAGTTACTAAAATTAACTGATCAATATGAAAACATTAAACAAATTCTTCAAAGTCGACACCCACTGTACTATTTCGAATTAATAAATATAGATAACGCCATTCTTTTCAATCTCAATCTAGCTAGAGAAAAATTTAACTCCATACACCCAAGTAAAAGAGTTAGGAGAGGACTCATTGACGGTTCAGGTAGCATTTTCAAGAGTATTTCAGGTAACTTGGATGCCAATGATGGCAAGAGATATGACGACGCTATTTCCACCCTCGAAACCAACCAAGAAAATATAGCAACAACCTTGGACAAACAGATCTCATTAACAAAAAGGGTCATGAATGATTACGAGAAATCTTTAACATTGATCAAACAAAATCAAGAGCAAAAATCAGATGAAATTAACGAACTCGATAAAGAGCTGGACAAAATATCATTTGATTTCAATAGTTACCTCTCTCCAAGAATCGCCCTAGATCAATTGGCAGCAATATTGAATGTCTTACTACAAATACTTAATGGTTTGGAAAATGCGATCACCTTCGTGAGATTGAAAATTGTTCACGCTAGCAATTTGCAAATCGAAGATTCGGAATTTATGATCCAAACACTTCTAAGTCATCATCAATCAAATCAACTCTTGTTTGGGAACGATAATATTACGTTACACAAATATTACGAAATTCTGGAAATCGAATCTTACCTATCAAACGACAGGATAGTTTTCATCATTCACTTTCCTATAATGCTTCCCGAAACCTATTCATACTTCCATCTGTATTCGATACCTACCAAAACCAATACTATTTTGATCCCTACCAAAACTTTTCTGGCAATGAACGAAAACTTCTATCAGTATCAAGATACCGAATGCAGAAATACAGATCCAACGTATTACTGCAGCACTGGAAAACTTCAACAGCACTCCAATCCGAAAGATTGTATATACCATGATACTATAACGAGGAGAGATATGATCACTCGAGGTTCTAGTTTTGAACCGCTTTGCGCATGACGTCACTACGTGACAAATACGATTGGCGGCAATCGGAATAACAAGGGTTTTCATATATTTGATCAGACGAATTATCGAATAACAATGTTTTTGGAGTTTTAATCTTAGTGGAATTATAATTCCAATCATCGAAATATATAAAATGATAAAAATGAACACAACAAAATGAGTTATTCCCCTGGATATCTTCTGAATTTCAAATAATTCATTCATAGGTATTTTAGGAGTAACATTCATGACGTTCTTCAAAACAGAAAGATTATTTAGAACTATTTTTGTATGTGAATAATTGTTTCATTCGTGAGCATTTATTCAGAAATAAATAATAATAATGAAATATCCACTAGTTGATAAATATATATTTCGCAACTGACTTTCATGAATCATTTCAAGTGAAGTGAATACATGAAGTGCATTTACAAGGGTGGTAATTATATTGGCCACAATTATGAACATTTGGGGCATGAGTTTAATAAAACACAAGTAGATAAAGTTGTATTTAATATAAATATTTTTATTGGAAATTGAAACACTGTTGTTACACCATCATAATCAGTGCAATTATTTTCAAGTATTTAGATAATTCACAAAATAATCATCAAACTATGAAGGTAAATTTTTCAACAAATTACATTTCAGATAGATACCATGAAAGAAATTGAATCTGATTGGATAAATCGAATTGAATAAATTGAAAAAAATACTGTGTGTAGGTTAATCGAGGTGTGATATGTTCACTTCTCTAGATTTTTTTTCGTTTCTAAAAATAAATATAGGAAATATGATGAATATTTCAATATACCTATTTGTACTGAAGACAGAACAGTGATCTGCTCCAAGATGTCAATGCATTTAAAATAAAACAATTTTGGATCACTTACGATACCTATAAGAGAATTTCTTTGCTAATAGTCATTGAAATGAGAGAGAAAATCCCAAAAAATCTAAGGTAATGAATTCAAAATTTCATTGATGGTATTGGAATGTTTGGGGAAGGTATGGCATCATCTTTCAATTTCCATTTCTGAATAGGTAATTCTAACAGTTTTTCTTGCAATCTATAGTCGTCGTCTGAGAAATGCTTCGTACATATTCTAGCTGTTTTTACATTGAACCTGTTCTTCTGAAAGCAATTCTTCACCCACAAACTGCAAGTTTCCTTCAATGAAGGAAAAGTGAAGTAATGACATGTCGATGCAGTTTTACATCTTTTATTATTGTTACTGGAACAACTCACCACAGCACAATGAACCATAGTTTCTTAGTATGGAATATAAATGAAGTAAGCAAAATTATTCGAACCGACACTACTGAAAAACACAATTTAAAACGATAAACGCACTGAAATGTTCGCTTAACCTCGAAGCGCCAACAGAAATTTGTCACGGAGTGACGTATACTGTGCAAGAGAGATAGAAATAAAACATGCGCGTGGGTTTACCTTCTCAGTTATAGTATCATGGTATATACCAACTCCTACAATTGAAGGCGAAAGAACTCTTCCTGTGAGCCAATCCCGGTCATACTTGAAGGTGAAATCGTCGAACAAATCAACGCCGTCCACTACATAGCCATATTCCGGGAAGACACAAAAATCGAGACCAAATGTCATAAAACCGATTTAGCAACTCTAAAAGGACCCTACTTCATTGAGGTACCATCTGGATGCAGTTTCCATACGTCTCGAGACTCCTACGCAAACAACGAGGACACTATCAGCGGCCAAGCCTAACTATTGCCCGCTGTGAAAATTCCCAAGATATCTAGCACGCACCTACAAGAATTAGTCATCCACGATATACCCTTGGACCAACTACACCAAATCCAAAGGGAGCAGCAGAAGATCCACCAAGTCACCTTGAAAAACGCGAAACAAGATACATCCTATATTTGGGCAACACCCATCTACCTCCTATTGATAGCTATATCAATTACTGGCTCGATATACCTGTACTGGACCAAACGTTCGGCACCGGAAACTGCGCTCCCCCAGGAGGCAGCAAATAGAGTGCCCGAAAAATCAAGGCAACCCACCAGGAAACTTGCCTGACCCTGCCCAAGTACCGAAGACGACGACGAATGATGGATCCACCCCTTGTATGGATCCTTCTGGGATGGGAGGAGTTACATACCATATTCCCAGGAAACCCATGGGAAACATTCTGCATCATCAATTCCGCAACTCAGCACCTTGCGTCCCCACGAGATGCGAGATGGATTCCAGGAATTGAGTCAGCGTTCTTATCTCACATTTTAATAATTCATTTTTCATGTAGTTAGTCTTGACAGAATATTCGTACTGCTAACATCGATTTCACTTGTATACCGTAGTTTCGAAAAATAAATGTTTTTTGAAAACTGAAAACTCTAGACGTATTATAAAAGTCGCGACATAAATGAATACACACATTGTCTGGATCATCTCGATCCAGACCTATGAAAACAACATACATATATTCATCTTGCGCGGACAGTAACAGCAGACAAATAATATAGAACTTATACTCCGATGCGATGCTAGTATACCGACACCTATTGAGAACATGCCCGAACTGACCATAAAGAAGAAAACTGCAATAAGGCACCAGCCTTAGGAAAATAAACATATTTCATTACGATCGGGCATCGCAACGCCATCTAGACAGAGTTGAATCTTCCATTTCTATATTCAATTATCAGAAGTGGGTGCCAAGATCTATCTATATCAACTGAATGAGGATCAATATTATTGTCTCCGTTCAGGAGAATGCAAGCAGACTCTTTGATTTTCCGTTTTTTGGTTGTTGTCTCCTTTTCCTATGATCATAATATTAACCCATTCTATTCTGGAGAGTTCAAGCTTGACTCAAAAGATTGATAAACCAACTAGAACCTCTCACACTGGATCAACTCTGCTAGATTTATTTATCTGCCCAGAACATCACACAATTTCAGCAACAGATGTTTTTGATTTATATGAATTATCAGATCACCATTTGGCACATGGCGAAATTATTATGAATGGTAATGATGCACAGGCAAAATATGTTACTTATAGAGATTTCAAACATTTTGATATGGGTCCATTTCTGACAGACCCATGTGCTTGTAATTCCAACCGATATTCTTTACATAGATGATGTTATTGAGAAAGTGAATATATTCGATAGACTGATCACAAATACATTTAACAAACACGCTCATATGACAACATCGCGCATTCAAAAAAAAAAATATGCGTCATGGCTAACAAATTCTTGAAATGAAACGAAATGCTCTCTCAAGATATAGATCCAGTAAGAGTCCTCTGGACTGGGAATCTTACAAAACGCTCAGGAACCATTGTCAAATGGCGATGATAACGGAGAAAAAGAATTTCATAAGAAATACTACGCTACACGGAATAGGTACGCGACCTATTTGGAAAGCTAAACACGATAAAGATGCGAGTTCATTTAGTTCTATCGACGCTAATGAAATTGATAATCATTTCGTCAACTCATTCCCTGCTATTAATCCAAATCCCATTGCTATGAATTTCTATGACAATAACTTCCATCTCAATTCGGATACCTTCTATTTTGAACTAGTTGATTATGAGATCGTGAAAGAGATAGTCCTCAACCTGAAATCAAATGCTTCGGGCTACGATGAAATCAATTCGAAAATGCTTCTGATATCTCTATCTGTCATACTTCCATATATTACCGACATCATTAACTACTGCATTGAAACGTCTACATTTCCAGAAATTTGGAAAATAGCCCTTGTCTCGCCCATTCCCAAAGTCAAAAACCCTACTGTGTTAAGTGATCTTAGACCTAAAAGTATTTCACCTACTTTGTCGAAGATGATAGAAGAAATAATGGAAAACCGAATTAGATCATACCTAGATGAAAACAACCTACTACCTCAATATCAGTCTGGATTTAGATCACAACATAGTTGTACCTCGGCCCTACTTAACGTGTGTGATGATGTCCTGAAAGCATGGGATAATAATGAACAAACGGCTCTTATTTTACTTGACTACGGTAAAGCGTTTGATAGAATCGATCATAAACTGTTATCAGCAGTACATCTAGCTATCTAAGTGATCGCAAAAAAGTGGTGAAATTAGAAGAGAATCAATCTGATACACTTATTTTTAGCAGAGGTGCTCCGCAAGGATCCATATTAGGACCACTCTTATTCACTTCATGTATTAGTAAAATGTCCGATTTTCTTAATAATTGTTCCTGCCATTTTTATGCCGATGATATACAAATATATACTACTCTTCCGAAGAAGCATGTACGATCGAAGCTGCTGAAAGGATCAATTCGGATTTAGAAAATTATTGCCCGTGCATTGTCCGATCACTGTCTATCCATCAATGCTAATAAAACCAAGGGTCTCCTATCTGAAAATGAAGCCGAAAGGGCAAGTGTTGGTGATCGTCTGAATGAAAATATGGAAAACAGTCCTGTAGATTTTGTTGCATCAGCGCGTAACCTGGGCCTGCTGGTAGATAATAACCTAAGATTTGATGGTCACGTTACTACATGTCTGAAAAGAGCATTTATGAATTTGAAACTCATTTAAAGTTTCAGGCATATTTTGAACAAAAATATTGAAAAACTCTCATGCGATACACTTGTATCAAGCCATTTAAACTTCGCCCCTGTTGTTTTCCAGCAATGCCTAACTCAATTTCACATTCATAGAATACAGCGTATACAAAATAGCTGTGCAAGATTAATTCATGGCATCAGAAGAAATTGTCCAGTTTCACATGAAATTGAGGAAATAGGTTGGCTCTATATAAAGGAAAGATGGCTTTTGAACTATAGTTGTTTCATACATAATGTTAATGTTATAGTGAACAGTCAGCCTAAATACCTCCTCAATAAGTTGGACTCTCGTAGAAATCTACATAATGCTAATATTCGATCTTAAAATAATATCCCAGTACCAGCTCATAAAACTGCACTTTTCGAAAGAAGCTTCTTTTACACAGCTGCCAAAATCTACAATAATTTACCAAATTTAAGTTTCTACAATACTAATAGACTTGCATTTCGTATGTCACTAGAAAAATCTTTACTCAATGGATCCTTCACGCAACCATTCTGAACCAACTAATTAGGTCCTGATGTATACCATCTCTTTTTCTCACTTTCTCATTCCTGTCTCTATACTCTTCTGCATTTCATCTCTTTTCTGTCTACTCTGCATACTTATTCTCTCGTTCTTTCTTTCCTACTGCCATCATTATCGTTCTCAATATAATTCTCAATATGATCCATGCTCAGTTCCTCTCGAGTAATTCATTTTTTATGCTCATTGTGTTCATGTAAGAATATATATCGTTATTTTCCATTTATATTTTTCTTCATTATATATTAATAAATGAGTACATATCATTCATTCATTGTATTTTGGGGCGTACTGGTTTTGTGAGGGATTTTTTTGAAGAGTTACCGATTTGAAATTCTTCACGAGTTAGGTGGTAGAGCAGGACTTTCCCTAAGGGGAGTAGGGGGAGTACCTGAACCTCGCCTGGGATATTATAATTATTTTTTTAAAATTGTTATCTTCCTTGTCCAATAAATTAATAATTATTTCAATTAATATTATTATTATAATATATAATGATGCTCAATTAGATATGAAATGTCTTTTCGGGGATGATTATTCGGTATAGATGTTGTTCTGTAATTCTGTAATTTTGGTGGTTAGATGAACATAAGTTTTGTGTTTGTTTGATCGGCTCCTATGTTGATCAATTTTTTCAGAAATTATTATATCCTCTCGTTCTGGATCGTAGAGCAAGGTGACGCTATCTACATGATTCGATATGGATTGTAGCTGTTGTAGTAGTAGGTGTTCAGGTTACATCATAGAAACGAAGCACTGCGATATTTGCGGAAGTTATAGAGCTGTCTTCAATTCTTCGAATATCGTCAGGATTGTGTTCAGGGCTTCAATAAATTGTATGAAGATCGTATGAAGGTTCGCTATACCGGGTGTCCCAACGAAAACTTTTCACCCGGATTTACTGGGAAATGACAAATTATTTTCGGAAACGCTAAAACAGGTCGATTTTAATTTCTAGGGGGACACATGTTAGTAATGGATTTAGTCGAGCAACTTCATCCCCCGGACGGTGGCGGCTACCCCCTTGCGGATCATCATAGTGAACGTGGGTCGAGTGATAAATCATCTGAAAGCTCTCTTTATTCTCTATCCAAACGTGTATATTTTTTTCCAAAATCGAATGAATGGTAATTGAAATTAGTGTTGTTGACAGGTTCAATGTAATTAGTCAATATCTCACCTGTTCTTATTCAAATTCAATTTGTTAACTATTTTAAGACAGATAGACAATGGCATCCCATCCGGTCACCCCACGAAAAACGAAAACAAATTAGTCAAAACAAAGTAAGTAGCCAGGCTGGGACTATTAATTGTTTGGTGTGGTATTTTTGGCAAAAATATTACTGACCACTTTTTATACATGATAATTTGAATGGGCAAATGTATCTTCTTCAGGATGCCATCGATCCCATGATAACGGATATCATCGAAAACGATGGAGATTATTCGGCAGACAACCTCCATTTTCAAGAAGATGGAGCACCACCTCACTATGCAGTAGCGGTTAGAAACTTTCTGGATGAACGATATATGAACGATCATTGGATAGGGCGACGAGGACCAATTGAGTGGCCAGCTAGATCACCGGACCTCAACCCGTTGGATTATTTTTTATGGGGGCATCTCAAAAGCAAAGTTTTTGCCATTCCGCCAGAGTTACTAGAGGATCTACGTGGTCGAATTGTAAACGAGTGCGGCAGCATAACTCCAGAAGTATTGGAAAACGTTCGTAATAGTTTCGAAAGTAGACTTTATCATTGTATGGAGGTAGGAGGGGCTCATTACGAGCAATTATTAAATCGAATTTCGATAAGGACAGGTACGATAGTGATTATTTAAATTGAACCTATTACCACACTAATCCCAAGTACCAGTCATTCGATTTTGAAAAAATAATAAACTTTTGGATAGAGAATGAAGAGAGCTTTCAGATGATGTATCACTGGACCCAAGTTCCCTATGATGATTCGCAATGGGGTAGCCGCCCCTGTCAGGGGGATGAAGTTGCGTGACTGAATTCATCACTGACAGGTGTCCCCCTAGAAATCAAAATCGACGTGTTTCAGCGTCTCCGGAAATAATTTGTCATTTCCCAGTAAATCCGTGTGGAAAGTTTTCGTTGGGACACCCTGTATAGCGAATACATTTCAGTTTTGCTGGATTATTATTTCGTATGGCAGATTCTATCTGTAGAATTCTAGATTTCAATACTAACATTGGTTGTTAGCTTGTTTATTGCTGACTGAACTTTTGTATTGACAATCAATGACATTGTTCTTCGAGTAGAACTTCTTGTTATGATTGTTGGCTATGCACTTTCTGGATGGCTTCGCCGTAACGATGTCCGTCTTCTGAGTGTAGGTTATCAATGAATTTTTCATAATACTAGCAATAATAAGTTTTCCTCTTTTTACTCTTGAGTTTGGGAATGCAATGCAATGGAAATGCATCAGTTCTTTATCTGTTTCGTTGAGCAGGTGTTCTGAACTCAGTTGATAATTTTGCATTTCTCTCTTATATATTGCTCTATGTTTCGGTGATGATGAGAAAGTTTTATCAACTCCTACGGCATTCTGTTGTATTTGCTATAATTTTTGAATGAGTTTGCTAACGTCGAAAATTATTATGAATGTTCAATATTCTATGATGTTATATGCTATTCTCATTATTGGTGGCAATAAATAGTCTGTAATTCTTGGTGATTATTCGTATTGTTGGTTTCAATTCAAAAATTGATATCGAGGTATTATGTGCCTACCCAAAATCATTCCATGAGCATCTGTTCTACTCATTATTTCACTGAATGATAACAATATGATATCAAAAAAAAGTGAATCAACTCATACGTCCGTTTTCTTTTACATGATATAATCATTTTCGATGTGATTCACTTGTTATCTGAATAACTAGATTTTTGATTGTGTCGACAAGAGAAAATATTGATCTCAGTTGGAAACATGAGGTATTCATTCTGTTTGCGATAGTCTCGAAGTGAAGAATATTTTTAAAAATGTCTCCCATCATTGCGAATATTTTTTGCTTTCTTCCATTGGAAGTTGTGAATTTAAATAACGAGGAAAGAATTGTGATCCATGGTGTGAGGAGTTAAAGATTTACCGAAATCAGTGCTACTTTGGAAAGGTGAATTGTTTTGGAAAAGTGCAAAATATTGAAAAAAAAATTCATCTCAAAATTACCAGAAGTTCAAAATCTCAAATTTTTGTTGGAAGGATGTATTGATGATAAAACCTCCACTGCTGATTTGGAAAAGAACTATTTGTAGATAAACTATGATAAACTTGAATTCAATTGTTCAGTTCAATAGGCGGTGATGCAAAATCAAATTATCGATTTGAAAATAAAAATCAGTTCAGATACAGATGGAATAACTTCTCTCGGAATGAAAAATTCAGAGATACAAAAAATCTAACAATTTGAGATTCTTTCCTTGATGATTCAGAGATGAAAAATCTAGAAAATGATGCCATAAATCAAGAATTCCGTTCAAAATTGAATTTATTCAGATCGAAAATGTGAAATATCGAAAGAAAATAATGAAGCTCCTAGAACAATATGAGAATTCGAAGAAAAAACTCGTAACGAAGAATGGGAAGAACTGTTGTAATAATTGAAATTTTGATCGAAAAAAATTGAATTAAAAACCGGCGATGTGGAATAGGCCTCAATAAATAGAATAAATATATATTTATCAATTCTATCTGATGGGGAAAACCACAATAAAAAAACGAGCCGAACAGTCTACCTCATGGGAGGTTTTGGAAACAAGTGAAATACTTCGACGCTTTCAATTCTAAAATCTTAATTATCACAACAGTTCTTCCTCTGCTCGATCTTCTCACACCAATGAGGTGATTGATTTTATATGTAATGGCAGAAACCAACAGTATTCTTTTGTTCAGTGATATTTTTCAACCAATGAATAATTGTTAGTGATATATGCGCACATTGAAACAGCTGTATAGAAAATCAACTTCTTGGTGCCCTCTCGATACTTGAATTCATAGTTGTAGAAAGGTCGTGAGACAATAATAGAAGGGAAATCACTATCGAATATTCGATGGCAATGACGATAATTTTCCAATGAAGAGGGTATATGCAAAATCTAGAGACGCAGTACTGACCTCTTGCCGATTTTTTCTTTTATAAATCATGTCTCACACCAGTTGAAGAATCAAAAAGCTCGGGGGGGGGGGGGGGGGGGGTATTACGCAAGCTATTTTTCATTCTACTAATCGATTCCGAATATTCCACGAATCATATGACCACATAATAGTTTCAAGAATGTCATCTCAACTAACAGGCAACATTCTTAAAAATCAACTTGAGATTGGAGCAGAATCCAACCTTCTGATGTCAGGTTCCTAAAAAGTCGTATTCGTATTTTGGAGCCAATTATTATGTCGATTCAGAAGAAAGAACGAAATGTTTTCAAACACCCTCCATAACAGAATGAAGAGAACTCATCACAGATACTATTTCTGAAGACCCTGAAAATGAGAGCAGCTGCGCCAAATCGAATACAAATTTTGCCTATTCCCGGAAGTTACTCATCTCAACCGAGCATTTGAAAGAAAGAAGAAATTCATGAAATATCAACATTATCGAAAAAACTCTCGAATATTATTTCCCCATACCCCGTATATATGCGAACAGCTGATGAAACTTCAATATGAACATGAACTGAGTTACAAAATCGATAGTTCATCACTGTTCTTTCAAACATTCAGGTTGAAACTCAAATGCAAAGACCCAGTATATTACAATAGGAAGGTATCAGTGTGTTAGTACAACACTCACGTCGTATATGTAACATGAATAACGGTAAAACTATCTTGAGTTCAATGCTAGTCATATAATATTACAAACTAATGACTTTTAATGATATATCAAAGAAAAATTACTGAATTCCTTTCAACAAGCTTGAACAACCAGATGGGAAAACAGGGTGACAGAATGAATGAAAAAATTCAAAACTCATTTCCTATATAATGGTTTCAATAAATTATAATCTGAAAAAATTAGTTCATCGCGACAAAAATAAAAATTTCCATCATCATGCCCAGTATGGCCGGCCAGTCTAGAACCCCATAAGAGTCGGAGGCGGCTCACCAACTCTTTAGCTTCATTCCAATATATATATTCATAGCGATATGTTCCGAAATTTTTTTTAGAAGGTATTGTTCGCAGTATTCCTTCACCACCTTTTGATTTGGGCTGCTGCGGCTGTTGCAGAGTTCTCATTACATGGGGTGTACCAATTAATGGTTTGATGATCCGCTGATATTTTTTCTTCGATTTGGCGTTAGCATTCAGTCTCTCTCTGATATCGTAGTTTTTTTATGCAGCTCTTGTATTCTCTAGTAGACCAGCATATGCCTGCTTATCTTGATAACTGATTGATTTCGGTACATGTTTCGTGAATATCGAATTGTTTAGTTCAGATGTAGCCAGACACATCATGCTCCGCTTATTACCGCGCCATATTTCAATTTTGTTCGGTGAAAAACGAATTTCCATTTTTCTCATTTTTAATTTTCCTGTTCCGGTATTTCTGCTAACATCAAATTGCGTATCACAATTGCGATTACCAGGTTTCAAATTATGCAAATGTTGCGTCAACTGCTGTTGTGAACAACTCCCGATTGTACCATCGGCAATATCATCAGCGAAAATGTATGATAGTGACAATGTTGGCGGCGTATCCATTAGCACCTATATAATTGGCGTTCGCTTGTATTGATGATGATGGTGATGATGATGATGATGATGATGATGACGACGATGGGGAAGAATTTCTGAAAAATCTGTTGGGTTCACTGATTTTCCTAGGGGTTTTCATAACATACGATTCATCTTAATGCATCTTTTCGGGCGTCGTTTGATTACCCATTCAATCACTCCTGATACCTGAGAATTTTCTTCTTGCTGCATTAGTTGCTGCGACAAGCTCGCGTTTGAGGTGGATTCGAGAGGCTGTTTCTCCCATTTTCTCGTTAGATGTGCTCATTGCGGTATCTGAGGATGTAATGAATCAAATATCAACATCATATCAAGGATATGTCGAATCCTCTCCTATATCGACCTTCATGTATTTCACTATCCTCATCGATAACGACGAATCCATATCAATCTGTCCAACACTGTGCACACATATCTTGGAATTGTTTGGAACTGGCATCAGGGAATATGATGTAGATTTGTGTCATCCTGTTTGAACATTATGATGAAATTGGAGTTGTCGCGAATCATTTGTTCGGGGACTCTGAAATACGTCTGAGCTAGATAGAAACATTCCACATTCTTATGACGCCCCATAGAGAAATAAGATCTGATCACATCCTGTTTTCCGCATATAACATCGTCAAATATGAAGATGCTATCTGGTTTCGCGTCTGCTGGTTCCTCTATATCGACATTATTATCATACGTATGAAATCCTAATTCTTTTATTTGTTCCATTACCTCTCGCAGATATTCATACTTCGGTTGATTATGAGTATAGGTAAATATTAGCGAAACGTGAACCATTCTCGTTGGTGAGGAGCGATATCATTACGTTCGTTTTTCCACAATAAGAGGGTCCTATCAGGAGACCGCAAATGGTGTTTGGAAATAGATCTCCATGACGGCGATCTGCACCAGTTTGATATCCTGACCCCACTTTCTCATCGAAATTGTCTACATCGAATGCTCCTTTCTGCTGAACAATCCGCATTGTATGATGGTTGGATGATATATAATGAACAAGGAGAAAGGTTCTGCTCATTTATATTATGGAAGTGAAACGTTACACATCGAAAAATAAAAGGGACAAGAGCGCTCGAAGAAATAAAAGTGGTGAAGGAATTGTTGACACTTTGACCAATGAATTACCTGTTGAATTACACATTCCTGGAGGCTATCAATATTGTGGACCTGGAACAAAACCACAGAAAAGATTAGCTCGTGGTGATACGGGAATAAATCAATTGGATAGAGCTTGCAAAGAACACGATATATCATATCTCAAGCATCCAACCGATCTATCTGCTAGGCATTTGGCTGATGAAGAATTGGAGGAAGCTGCCTGGGCGCGAGCTGAATCGCGAGACGCCACCGTAGGGTGAAGGGCTGCATCTTGGTTGGTAACCAGCATAATGAAAGGAAAAAGGCGCTTCGGCATGGGATTCAGTAAGAATGGTGGAACAAAAAAACGTCGAGTTTCTAGAAAGAAGAAATCAACCGCATATGGAAAAAAGATTGCTTTTGGTTCCGTAATATGCTACGTCGAATGGGTGAAAAAAAGGAACTCGTCAAAAATTCAACCAAAACCTCCCTCATGGCAATCGGTGCAGCTCGAAAATTCGTAAGGATGGCTGGTGGCAAGAACAATATCCGAACACCTCGAATAATACCAATTCCTGAGGTTGGTGGGATTCTCCCTCTCATACCGATTCTTGCTGGCTTATCAGCATTGGGGAGTTTGGCCGCAGGTAGCGCTGGTATAGCGCGCGCTATTAGTTCGGATAGAGAAAGTGAGGAGCAACTCTCTGAAGCAAACCGCCACAATCAACACATGGAGGCTATTGCTGTTGGAGAGGTTGGCCGTATCGAAAGGGGCTAGGCATTAATCTGAATCCTCGAAATTCAAAAAACTAAAAACATTACCTCGGAGGGCTTTAACGAACATCGATTTCGCACACCACGTAGCGAAAATGAAGTTGCCACACTTCCGAGGTATATTCATGAGAGATACTTTACCTAAGTCCGGCCCGAATCGCATAGAATCTTCCATAATAGATCTCGATAGTATTGAAGGAGATGGCACACATTGGGTTGCATATGGAAAGTGCGGTGGAGTAGTAGCATATTATGATAGTTATGGAGATTTAACACCACCCCAGGAGTTGGTTAGATATTTGGAGAAGGAGGTGAAGTCGTCGAACGACCTCAAAATAATGTATAATTATGAACGGCAACAAGCCTACGGCACAGTCTGGTGTGGACATTTGTTTTTGAAATTCCTCTCAATAAGTAGTGACTTCTCATGATGGATAGGCATGATCTCATGATGGAGTATTAGACGTATGGGGCACTCATTACGAGTCTATTCAAGATTACGCACTGTTCGAGATTTGGGCGAATAGACTGTATGATTTTGAATTTAACTTATCGATACAAGAGAGAGGTAGTTCCACTCACCAATATTTTGCATGGGCACAGGTAGGTTGTTGCACACACGCGAGAGTGTCCACCGAGTCGTGGTGCTGCTTTTTAAGTCCAAAAAGTCCATTGGATTTTATCGGGATCTTCCTTCGCGATCTCCGATTGTGCCCCGGTACGAGGCACAGTGGCGTTACAACCTCTTGTATATCAAGGTACGCGAGCAAGAATATATATCCAATATACGAGAAACATATGCCTGGATGAGTTTGATAACTGAAGACCAGATGGGGACATAACACGCACATTGTTGAAGATGAGCGAGAAACAACTTGCAGATATGCCGGAAGAAGTTCTAATTTGGTGCGCATCACATGAAATTGCTCTTGTATGGGACAAGTTATCGGATGAATCACGAACCGACCCAGATATATCGCAATATCAGTTCTGTCGTGAACATCGAAGTGAAGAGGGTGCTCAACAAATTGGAGATGTCAATGATAGGCCGATACCGAGAAAAATGTTCTGCTGTTTCTGTCAGTTGGATGATGTGAATGTAGCATCCGATAATGATTTCAATATCAGTGATATACATACTGAGAACCGGGGCAGTCTTTATGGTTGCAAGCAGCGATAAGGTTGTTACTGGAACAGACGAATTAGCATTCATTTCCCAGTTGTTCATTTCATCGAAAAAACATGTCACAAACGTTCACCATCTCTGGAGATGATAATATTTTGAGTGTCGACTTCTATCCACCCATAGAGCTCGATGCGAAAAAGAACTACGGATTAGGATTGCATGGTTTCTATTCATACAATTCCATACTCAATATAGATGAGGCGAATAATACATTCGGTTATTGGGTTGAGTCAAAATCTGATATCGAGTTGATAATGGCTACTATACCACCAGGTGTGTATGGGATAGAAGAGATAAATAAAGGTATACAGAAAGCGATAGCTCGTAGAACACCGCCAACTGGAGGGGAGAGAATGCATAATATGTTTCTCCTTCGAGCTAAAATAATACCCTGAAATGTGGAATGAAGTCAGTATTTGCCATGAACTTCTACGGATCAAAGTCCGTTGCCAGTTAATTGGGATTCGAAACAAGGTATTACTCAAAGAATGTGGTACACGAATCTACGTTACCGGTGAATATCATCAAGGTGAGACTCATTAGAGTTGACTGTAACATTACTGCAAGAGCTTACTTCGACGATGTGGAGATGCATACACAATACGAGTTCGATGTTGATGTGGAGCCTAGGTATAAGCTATCAGAAGAGCCGAAAAGTATTATATATCTACCAATCAGTCAGGGAAAAAATTATAGTGAAACTAGAACTCAAAACGCTCGAATATCAGAACCAGAATATCAATAGGAAGGGGAAGCAACGAGGTGGTGGATTCATTCGAACAGAAATATACAGACAGGATAGACGTAGAATATCTGTGAGCGATTTTTTGAAATCAATCGGTCTGTAGTTGCGACGAAAAAGCAAAAACTGAAGAAACTATGGTTGCTTCAACATCGACAAGCTTACAACTGGAAGTATTTGATGAACCAATTTTCGATCACTCCCTGATAAGTCTACATGAGCACACTTACAAACCATATAGTTCACCATCATGCAGGAATCCCGATGAAATGAGAATCGCCATCAACTTTCAGGATCTGATACTCAATATTGCTGAAAGCTATATTTATATCGAAGGAAAATTCATTCCCAATGATTTGACTGAAGAATGCTATCTATCCAATAATGCTTTAGCATTTCTGTTCGATGAAATTCGTTATGAAATGGGTGGAGAACAAGTATGTATGGTTCGAAAGCCTGGCATTACCACCACCATGAAAAGTATGATCTCTTATGGTGAAGCAAATGCTAAATTCCTAGAAACAGTTGGATGGGGCCTCAGCAGTGAGAAACAGGTGATTCTGGATAGAAATGGTCACATATTCAGCGGCAAACTCCCTCTCAAATATTTGATGGGATTTGCTGAAGATTATAATCAAGATATTCTGAATATAAAACAAGAGCTGATACTTATCATATCTCGATCATTCAAGGACTCCTATATGGAGGAAGTTGATGCCAATGAAGAAATTAACAAAATCGTGCAGCAGCAAGAGTGAATATTGCATACAGGATATGGGATCTGTATGAATTACCAACCATTCGTGAAACGGCTTCCGATATTTGGGCTGTCAAAACTACGAATAGTCTCGAACGCCCTCGTTACATCGTGATAGGCTCTCAGAGATCCAATATTGCGGATAATAAATCTGAGGATGTCACACAATTATTCAGAGATGCTGGAGTCAACAATATACGTCTATATTCAAATTTGGAAGTTTATCCATACGAACGCTGGAATTTAGATTTCGACAAGAAGTTGGATGCAGTAGCATATTATGCATATGATAATTTCCAACGCAGCTATCATGGCAAAGATATGAGTGAACCAATGATGAGTATTGAGGAATTCCGAAAAAATCTGCTTTTCATCATCGACTGTTGCCACCAACCAGAAGCTGTGGAATCCTCAACTGTTGACATCAAGTTGGAGTTTGAAACCCGCTGAACCAAGTTCCCATCAAACACCAAGGTCTATGCTCTCATTCTCCATGATGCCTATCTAACATACAGTGCATTGGATGGTTCCATACATATGGGAGCTATATGAATGCTATAGATGCGACGTCAATTTACACCACTACAATTATACATTATTTGATCTATAATTATTATCATTATCGAGTGAAGTAGTTGTTTCATAATGAATGAAAGGAATTATATACTACCATTTTATTATTATTATTATTATTTCTACTTCATGGCTCATCAATAATATCAGAGTTATCATAGGAATACAGATTATTTCATATATGTTAAATATCTCATTTCCTTTTCTCTTCTTCTTCTTTGTCAGAAACTTCTTCTTCAGCCTATATTTCTGAATGAGGTGGTATGGTAGGAATTCTGCAATTTCCTGGAGGTATTGTCTCAAGTTTTCTCTAACCATTGCTCCAAAGTTATGCTGCCGTATTCGAATCTCTTGCACAGGATCCGCCCCTATTGATACTGTTCAGCTGTGTGAGGGTGTTGAATTTTTTCTTCATCGAAGCACACACTCACATCATAATTTATGACATGATGTATATCGCGCTCCAAGTTCGCCATCTGACACCTCAGCCGCCTCACTGATTGCCGCTGCCAGCTCTGACTAGAATAGTGCATCAACATGTCTGGAACACTTACGATGATTCTAAAAATGAATAAATCATTCAAGCTCGTGAATGGTGATGAGAAGAAATAATTTCCTCTCTACATCTAATATACCACTTACCGCAGAACAAATATGAAGGCAACTTGCGATAAAGAGAAAATGTAAATGTAAGAAATATTATTATATAATTTTTAAACCCTTCTCACTCTGACGTATAAGGAAATTGAATGAATGAAGGTATATATATATATTTGATTACGATGCCTTGGTACCGAACTTGATCAGAGCTCTCGTTGTTGCACCCTCAAATACTGGCTCGCTCTGACCTAAGTATGTGAGAGTATATAATCCGTTAGAAAAATTCATCTCAATAACATCGCTCTCGTTCATCTGTTCTACAACTCTTTTCGGTAACTAGCATTTGATACGAACTTCAGTTTTTTCATCGTACAATATCACAATACCGCTTTTACCGAATTTGGTCGAAAAAACGATATCTTCTTGATTATATAACTTTAATGCAAAGATATCGATGATAACAGAATTTGCTCTATAATTTCACCAACCTTATTGATTCTATGATTGATAGCGTCTAAATCAATTTCAGAAGATGCCATTTCCACTCCCTCGGTTACGTGAAAAAATGTCTAAAAAGTATATGAACAATTATACTTACAAGAAACAGATTACACTTTATCTCACTTCCAGATTCTCACTTATCTCGGCAGATTATGTATTCAGTATGTTTGCTGCTTTCCAGAACTATGTTGTGTAGATGGAAAATATGGTATTTATAGGAACTTCGATATGTGACGTAGCAATACCCCACTACTACCAAACGGCCTTGAGGTGAGGTGTGCATCTCCACGGTCGCCAACGCAATAATAACCTTTTAGGCCAACTTTCTCTCGAGGTCACGGAACACGCTCAAGGTCACTCGCCCCAAGGTCATATACATGTCCACACCACTCTTCAAGGACAAAACCCCAAGAGCGCTTCACAAGGTCACTCCCTCCAAGGTCATACCCCTCTGACCTTGGGGGAAGACCCAGAAACGGCAAAGACCTTCTACTACCCATTGATGGAAATTTTTTACTCTACTATAATCACAATCGCAAAGCAATATTCACTGTGTTGTTTGATTTCACTACAGTTGATATTGAAGAAGTGGAAGGGCATATATTAGCGGTATCAGCATATATCAGCGGTAGGTTCAGACTTGCTTAGCTCAGAAATGATTATCCGGTATCGTTCCGGATAGTTGGAAGGTCGCAAGAGTGATTCCCTTACCTAAAAAAAATGAAATCTCCAGTTTCAATGACTTTCGCTCTCTAAGTATCCTTCCGTGTCTTTCTAAGGTTTCGAAAAAAAATATGAATGAGCAGATACGCCTGCATTTAGAAAAATATTCGATTTTGCTAATCAACCAACCGGGTTTCAGACCCGGATTCAGTTGCACCACTGCTTTGTTAAATATAACAGATGATATAATCAGGGCTACTGATTCCAGACAAACTACTACTCTCATTCTTCTAGATTACTCGAAAGCTTTCGAAACTATTGGTCATGAGTTTTTATGTGCCATCTTACTCTTTGTAGGGTCTAATGAGGCAATTGCTCTCATAGGTAGTTATTTAGATAGAAGATATCAGTTCGTGGAGACTTCTATAGGACAATCTTCCAAGGAGAGTGTATGTTATGGTGTGCCGCAGGGATCTATTTTGGGACCACTATTGTTTAGTATCTATACAAATAACATAACAACCTGTCCCAAACAATGATCATTCAGATGATACACAAATATATTTCTTTTTTTATCCTGATAATCACAAGAATGCCGAGAGAACCATCAACGATGATCTTGGAAGACTCATCAAAGAATCAGAGCGTCATAATTTGCATATCAATCCGTCGAAATCATCCATCATGATATTTGGTAAGGAGAACAAACGCATTGATCAAACAATATGTATAAAATACTGCCTGTAAGTTTTTCGAGGTGGTGGTACATTCATTTTGCAGCTTTTCGTGGGATTTTCTCTCCTCGTTTCTGAGAACTAGAGTAGAAGTTATCAAAAATTATTTCAATATATTTGTAGTGAGGACAGATTTTGTGATCTGCCCCAAAATGTCACTGCGCTCGAAATTAAACCTTCAGATACCTGAAAAAGAAATTATCTATTTGTCAGTGACACCTTGTTTTTGGAAAATTTGGAAATACAAATATATTAATCAAGGATGAAACCTCTACTCATCTTGGTGGACGTTTCGGGAACGAATCCGCTTCCTTTCTCAACACAATTGAAATATTTTTCTTTTCGCAAAATTTTTCGATATGTTGTCGGTTTTGACACTGAAAAGTGACAATTTGGTAGACGGAGGAATTCAATTAATGAAGACACCTTGTAACCAGAATTCCTCCGTCTACCAAATTGTCACTTTTCAGTGTCAAACCGACAACATTGAAAAGTTTTGCGAAGAGAAAAATATTTCAATTGTGTTGAGAACAGGAGCAGATTCGTTCCCGAAACGTTCCACTGAGATAAGTAGAGGTTCCATTCTTATTGAATATATTTGTATTTCTAAATCTTTCAAAAACAAGGTATCACTAACAAATGGAGAATTCTTCTTTTAGGTATCTGAAGGTTTAATTTCAAGTGCAGTGACATTTTGGGGCAGATCACAAAATCTGTCCCTACTACAAATATATTATATAATGAGCTAGAAAATGAATATGTATAAAAGTTGATGATAAGAATCTGATATGCACAAATAGTGTTAAAAATCTTGGACTGGAGCTGGATACTGACCTAAGATCTGAAAACCATGTTAGCCAATGTTTTCGAAAAGGCTATGCTTCTCTTGAATTGCTATATTCTCAACGTTCTTTACTTTCGAAAAATCTAATAAAACTAACAGAGGCTGTTGTTCTCTGTCATTTCAATTATTGTGACGTTTTATATGGCTCGTGTCTAGATAATATTGAGAGTGAAAGAATTGAAGAAATACTAAAGTCGTGTGTACGTTTCATACACGGCATCAGGAAGTTTGATATTGTTCCAAATGAGTTGGAAGATTCCATATGGATCAACATGAAGGAAAGGCGCAAGTTTCACTCCTTGGTTTTGTTTCATGAAATCATTACAAATGAAGGACCTGCATATTCAACTCATAAAATTCAGTATCGCACCAACGTTCATAATTTGAATTTGAGAATTAGGGGTCTCATCTCACCACCACCACATAGAATAACATTTTTTCGTAGATGTTTTTCTTATGATTGATACTTTTCATACAACTGATTATCGGAGCCTCTGAAGTCCGTCAAAATTATAGTTTTCAAATCGAAATTGAAGAAACAACTGCTGAAAGTGTCTTAAATCTGATAAATGAATATATAAATTTAGGATATATATATCTTTCTCTCCTGTACTTCCCAATTTCAGTATATGAATTCTAAAATGGGGATCTGAGAATCTAGTACAGTTCAATGCAACTAAAACTCAAGCTTGTATGTTCACCAAGAAGGCTGATCACACAATGCCCAATTTGATGATGTCGAGTACCACTGTTCCTATGAGGTCGTCAATATCCATGCTGGGTGTCACCACCAACAGTGCTCTCTCATGGGACGATCATGTGAGGTCCATTGCGAAAACTGCTTCACAAAAACTTGGTTTACTATTCCGTGCGAAGAGATACTTCACATCCGAGCAACTGCTTATGATCTACAAAGCACAAATTCGACCTGTCCTGGAGTACTGGTCACATGTTTGGAGCTCAGCCCCCAAACATACGCTAAAGCTCTTAGATTCAATTCAGAAGAGAGCTATCCGTCTAGTCAATGATACAACACTCACCAAATCATTGACCTCTCTAGATCATCGTAGAAAGGTCGGCGATCTATGCCTTTTTTATAGGTACTTTCACGGTCGGTGCTCAACGGAAATATCACCTATTATGCCACCACGCGCGATTCCTAGTAGACAAACCAGGCGAGCTCAAGCTGGTCACCCCTACACTGTCAGACTCGAGACCTGTTGGACATCGCTATACCAAGAATCATTCATCAATAGAACGGCAAAGTTATGGAATTCTTTGCCTAGTGAAGTCTTTCCTGATGCTCACAACCTCCAAACTTTCAAGAAAAATTCCAACACCTTCCTACTCTCCCAAAATTCCACCGCTGGCTAACACGATGTTCATCGAACATTAAAGGTTTCCCTTTCGTGTTGTCCACAGATGAAAAAAAGATGAATATGTTCGTTATTTCTCTTTGATTTTCATTTCATTTCATAGTGAGCGAGAGTATACAATTTATTTTTCTCAGTGTAGAATTTGAACTAGATCATTTTCAAATTGTTTCCAGCTCATTTTTTTGCATAAGTATCATTACCGATTACCGTTATAATAATGTAATTCGACCATGTATGCAAAATAAACGATATTATCATAAAAAGTATGAGAAGATGATACTCAGATGTTGAATATCCGTTCTTTTGTTCATACAATTATGCTAATACTCTCACCGAATTAAAGAAGAAGAATGACCTCAACTCTCCTTTTTTCGAATTTCAACAGTGTGATCTCTAACCGACAATTGCCATCTCGGTATTTTTTATAATTTTAATAATCTATTCCAATATGTTTATATTTTCGACCAGACTGAATTTATGTTTGTGATGTCGAATAATTTCAGACCTTACACCAATGTGAAACATTCTCAACTAAGATGTAAGAACTTTTCAGTCACTTACAAATAATATCCTCACACTTTTTTTCCAATTTTGTCTTTGTAGCTGCCCTGAAGTTTGAAATTAATATTTCCGAAAGCTCGAAATAACTTGAAAGAGTACTCCTTATTACCTGCTACTATCCCCAATGATACTTGTTTTATCTCTAACTGGTGAGCAAAGACTTCCCCTACATATACTCTACAGATATGGGGTTCTACACGAACATCTCCGCTACCTTTGGAAACATTGCAGTCAGAAAAGTCGAGTCGTGGTCAAGAACCAAAATGAAATTTGCCGAAGAATATAATAGAAAGTGCTTCCTCCTCCGTTGTAGAAGCCTAGGTGTATTGCCTCAGCACATTGAAGCAGTTACCGGACCGATTGTAAACCTTCTCCATCATCAAGCTGGAATGTCATACAATATAGTAACAAGTTAGAGATCAAACTCATCAACATAGAAATTCTCTCAAATCACAAACTCATATTCATTCTTGAAAACACTTCGAATTCTCCAAAAACTGATATCATTACCCTCACCAATGAGATGATTTCTGAAAATTTCACTGGCAGACAAAAAATTGAATCCAATAAATTATTCCATAACGTGAAAAATGAGAACCGTAATGAAATTGACATCTCACAACATGATCAAACTAATGATAAACTCAACACAAACAATAATTGGATGAGAAACATTTCTAATATCCAAATTCCGAATGATATCATGCAATTTTCAGCTTTGAGACCAAAGTTCAGTATTCAACCCCCAATCACAGAGTACATCCCCATGAAGAGAATTTACGCTGAAGTTGACTATATCACTTCCTCTATTCCTGATAATTACCAAAAAAACATCACTATAGCAAGAGCAGCTAAAATCATCACTAACTATTTTCCCAACAATAACAATACCACACCTTTTTTTCGCAATCTTCTCAAAGACAACCCAAATTTATTACTCACCCAATCTGATAAAGGAAATGTAACTGTTGTTATGGGAAAACAACAGTACATGGATTTGTCAAATGACATCACAAATAGCAATTCATATTCATATTCATAGCCTCCATTCAACTTAAAAACAATTCCTTAGTTAAACTACTTCTTGATTCTGAACAACTTGATGAGAATACGGAATAAAAACTATATACATGCCGTAATGGTGTTTCCCCAAAATTTCACGCCCTCCCAAAAATTCACACACCAACTCAGTCAGTCAGACCTATAGTAGCCTCAATAACCGAAATATAAACTGATGCATATTATTCCTCCAACCCATATAACATTGAAGATTCTTCCGGAATCTCAGAAAAATTCAATAAAATTAACTCCCTTCTAACTATCTCCTGGCTAGCTTGGATGTGGTTTCTCTTTTTAGTAATGTATATCTTGATACATGCCTCAGAGCCATACATAAGAATCGGTCTAATATAACGAAATTTCTCAATATTCCGAAAACTAATCACCTCACTTTGATCACCTTCCCATTTGACAGCTCATATTTTTCTTTCAACAATAAATTTAACAAACAAACTTTTGGAACCCCCTAATGGGTGCATCAATTTTCCCAATATGAGCTAATTATGTTATGGACGAGATCCTCAATACCGTCATCCCAGTTTCATCTTTTGACTTATATTTCATTGAAAAAATATGTTGATGACATCATCCAAGCCTTACCTGAAGGAGGTATAGATGAGATTTTGGATACATCCAACAGCGTCGACCCTTATATCAAATTCACGATTGAAAAGGAAGATACAGATCATTCTTTACCATTCCTGGATACCAAGTTCAGGAGAGCAGCTGATAACACAGTATCAATAGATTGTTACAGAAAATCGTGCAGCTCGAATAGATACCTCAACTACTATTACTATTATCGACACTCGATGAAAGTGAACCTGATAAAGCAAATGAAGGATCGAGTCATCAGAATCTCAGATATTTCCTTTCAAAAAAAGGATTTGAAAATATTACAAGAACTCTTCATACAAAATTCGTATCCCCCTGATCTAGTTGAACAAATCCTTTTCCAGACTCCTCAGATATTGTTATCTAATGAAACTCAAAATCCTAATAGTAACGTCAATGACATACCCCTAACAAACTCTTTCTATGCCTCAATACCATACATAAGAGAAATCACACCCAAACTTACCAGAATTTTTCAAATCATACCAAACATGGAATTAGCAAATGAAAAAGTTCTCCCACTCAAAACTATTTACACAAAAACAAAAGCTAAAATTCCAACAACAGCCCTCACGAATGTGATCTACAGTGTCCCTTGTGGAAACTGTGACGAACAATACATAGGACAAACAAAAAGATCATTGTCTGATAGAATCACTTCCCACAGGAGCGATTGTAGAACACATCCTGCAGAACATTCCGATAGAATAGATAATAACATGGACTTCAATTTGGTGAGAGTGTCAAGGTACTCATTCACATAGAGTTTGCCTTCAGTCCAGAACAGCCGATTTGCATATCATCAGTTAAAATTTGTACATACACATACAGGCCGTCGACAGGTCTGAACCTGCAGTTCACTTGAATCTAACGACGGACTGAAGTGTATGGAGGAAAATCGTCAGTTGAAATCGTACGATCCCATCTTTAAACTAGTTGGAAGTTTTCGTGATTGCGTTATTTGTAAAATGGCCGAGTCAAGCAAAAATACAGCGTTTGTAACCGAATTTATTGATATTTATAGGAAATTACCTTGCCTTTGGAAAGTAAAGAGCAAGTCTTACTCAAATAGGCACGAAAAGAATGAAGCGTACGAAAAATCATTATTGTTTTATAAACGAACATATCCGAATGCAACAATTGACTCTGTTAAGGAGAAAATCAATAATTTACGGTGCACTTTTCGAAAAGAACTGAAAAAAATTGAGGAAATCAAAGCGATCAGGTGAAGGCTCTGATAACGTTTATGTACCTACGTTGTGGTATTTCAACTTGTTGATGTTTACGGCGGATCAAGAAGAGCCTCGAACGTCCATTTCAAATGATAGAGCGATGAAGAAACTGAATTCGAGGTAAGTGTACTAGAAGTATTTTCAAATATAGATATAAGTAGGTTTTATGAGAATATTTCAAGTTGGGTAATCTATATGGATTTGAATTTGTCGAATTGTAGTATGAGTCAACTTCTTCCATTTAAGTTATTTATTATAACGTTGTTTGCATTGATACATCAGAAAGAAACTTTTAAGTGGCATTTTTTCATAAAAAATTGTCTTGCCATGGTACTGATCCTGACCCCAAAAAATAATTCTTATAAACCTCTCGGTTTTCTTTTGCTTCGACTGATGAATTGCGATTCAAATTAGGCCTCGAACCGTCGAGCATCACGCCATTGCGCCAGTCGCCTTTTACGATGTTACCAGTATCTAGAACTTCAAAATCAACGTAGTTTTTGGGGACGTACTTATATGTCTTTCGCCTCAAAAAATTTTGTAGAACTATTGCCGCTGATACTATTTTGTCAATTTTTTACGGTTTCATATTAATTGCCGTGTGAAACACTCTGAATCTATTGCATGAAATACCAAAAGCATTTTCGATTGTGCGGCGAGCTCGACTTAGGCGATAATTAAATATTCTTTGTTCTTCACTAAGGCTTTTCTCAGGAAACGGTTTCAAAATATTTGCGTGTAATGCAAATCATCGTCTGCTACAGAAACAAAATTCAAGTTGGTTGTTGTTCTATCACTAGAAGGTAGTTTCTAAGTTTTTCCCAATAACTTGTCATAAAACGTTGTATTGTCAATGACGCCTCTGTCCGAAACTCGTTCATTGCAGCCGACATCTACATAAAGAAATTCATAATTTGTGTCTACGATGGCCATTGAAATGGTACTAAAATACTCCTTATGATATGATTGTTCGCCGGCTTTACTATCCTTATAAGTTTACCATCGATCGAGCCCCCACAATTGGGGAAATTCCATCTACTGTTGTAGTCTCGGGAATTTTCTCCCGTTCTTCAACTGTATTTGGAAACTGAAATAAATAAGTGCGCATTTAAGATTCCAGGCAAATTGTTTTGAATTAAAATTTTGTTTCAGTGCGAGTTCCAGAACGACCCTGATGAAACAGAAGGTGATAACAACGATATGGAAGATAATTCACATGTTTCACTTGATGATGTGCCTGAAACACCAATAGTTATTGATCGTCCATATCGAACTCCCAGCAGAAATTCAGCATCCCAACCACCATCTCGAACTCCCAGAAGAAGTTCAGCATCCCAACCACCATCTCGAACTCCAAGCAGAACTTCAACAGCAACAGCTACCAATAGATCAGGCATAAAAAGATCAACTGAGAGCATAATTGAAAAAGCATGTGAAAGCCTATATTCACAGAACCAAGATGAATTCGATGCAGCGGGTAATAATGTTGTCTGTAAATTACGTAGAATGAATGATAATCAAAAAATACTTGCGGAGCAGTTACTACATAAAGTTATTCTTCTTGGAATTCAAAACAAATTAAATGATTACACTGATATTGTTTCACTTCCAAATGCTGGTAATCAATTAGTTCAATCATGTCATGCTTCGCTGAATTATCCAGGATCCAATCCCAATCCATCGAATATCTATATCACTGCAGAAACAAACAAAAAACACCCAGCAGGACCTTCCAATGACACAGCATTTAATATCCGTTCTGAAAATAATTCTCACCAAGCTTCCTGGCAGGATTTGTCAGAATTTGTTACTTTCCAAAAATAGAACTGCATTAAAATTCTTAAGCATTTTGACATAAGTACCAATAGAGATAATATTTTTTGTTACCCACTGGTTAAGATATCGAAGTGTCACTATTAATCGTTCTTCGGCTGTAATTGCTTTTCTCATTTTAGTATTTTTCTTTGATATTGACGGCTTCGCCATGCTCAAGAGTTCTTTGAAACATGTGTCATCCATTCTTAGGTGATTTTTAAGGTCGTCTGTTGCACTAGTTCTTAATTTTTGCACCAGTCTCATATGAGATAAAGTATCACGTTGTAGCAAACAATCTTTCACCTGAAAACGTTTTTTTGCCTTTATTGTAGAATAACAGCACACTAAGTGCGGCTAGTTTTTTTTTCTATTAGTACAAAACATTTTTCACTGCAGCAAGACTGTTCAGTTAAGCACTGACAAAATATTTGTGTGTGTAGCGGCAGCTCAGTTTTCCTTCAGTTCTAAAATTGACAGTCTTAAAACTGAGGCCGCATCGTTCCAGAAAACTGGATAGTGTGTGGCCTGAGAAAGTTCAAATCAAAGTTCAGATCGTACAGTCTCAGAACTGCCGATAAACTGTATGTGAATGGGTACCTTTAGCAACAGAATCATTCAGCCAGAAGATCCTTTCTGGAAATGTCTTTCATTGCTGAGGCTGAAAATTGCATGAACAAAACAACAGACATTCAACATCTGAGTATCATCTACTCATACTTTTTATCATTAGATTCTCAGAATAAAACCACCGTCTTTTGATTAATTGGTTGTTTGCCATAGGAATTTTCGAAAAACAATTCGCTCTACATATACATTCCTCCTGTTATGATTATCTCGAAGGCTGGCTAAGTATCATCATGTCTACTACCTGTGAATCAGGAATTCCGATTGACAACAACTAGCCCTCGATATGAAGAGAAGAATGACCGTTATAACCTCAACACTCCCTTTTTCGAATTTGAACAATGTGATCTCTAACCGAAAATTGCAATCTCGGTAATTTCTATAATTTTAACAATTTATTTCAATATATTCAGATTTTGTCATGTCAGTGTGGCGTTCATCAGAAAATTCATTTTAGACTTTCCATCAATGTAATACATTTTCAACTAAGATGTTAGTACTTTTAAGATAAGTCACTTACGGATAATAGTTTCACACTTTTTCCAATGTTGTCTTTGTAGCTTCCCTGAAGATGGTAATGAACATTTCCGAAAGCTTGGAATACCTTGGAAGAGTACTCTTTATTACCTGCGGCTCTCTCCAATAACTAGTTTCATTCATATAGGTTATTATATAGGTCCTTCAGCCTCTGGATCTGAATATTTTAAAATTTGAAGCTCAAGAATATGTACAAAAAGCAAAAATCATACTGGAAGAAATGATACATCATACATAATACGAATGCACATTGACTTCATATTGTATTAATTATAGTAGTCTGTCTATAAGTGGATGTTCTGGATGTTTGTGTGTGGCGCGCACTTCCGGATTTCTTCTGATGCAGAACTCTTCCAGAATTTCCATTCCCTCCTCCTTCTGGCTGAATCTGCTGGCGGGTTTCAGTATTCTGTACTTTATGGATTCTATGCCAGTCAGTTCGTAAAGCAGATGGTTGGTCGGATTATGTAGTGTATGACAAAATTCCTGTTATCAACAGAGAGCGAACCGCCCAGTCCGCGTAAACAAACAATCTGCAAGGTGAGTATGCACTCCTTTGCTTTCTTTTTCACCTTTGTGATTACTCTGCTCCGTTCCTAATATACGTATTGGTACATTTCGGTTAACAATTTATCATGTCTCCTTCTGTTCCGGAATAGTAGATACAATCACAACAAAAAAAAAATAACCGTTACTTGGACGAAAAAACGATCTGATCTTTTGGCAATTTTTTTCGACTAAAATATCAACTGTTGAAAATAGCCGAGTAATACTTCATACACTTCAAGTAACTACTGAAAAACATATACGTGATAACACTTGAACATACTGGATCAAGAAATCGAATCTGAATACAAATTCTTATCTTCATTTTTCAGCTTTTGATGGGATTTTCTCTCCTCGTTTCTAAAAAATAGAGTAGAAGTTATTAAAAATTATTGCAATATATTTGTAGTAAAGACAGATTTAGGATCTGTCCCAAAATGCCACTGCGCTTGAAATCAAACCTTTAGATACCTAAAAGAGAAATTCTCTATTGGTCAGTGACACTGAAAAGTCACTTTTCAAAATCGGAAACATCGAAAAAAGTTTACGAAGAAAAATATTTCAATTGTGTTGAGAACGGGAGCAGATTCGTTCCCGAAACGTCCACCAAGATAAGTAGAGGTTTTATTATTATTAAATATATTTGTATTTCCAAATTTTTTCAAAAACAAGGTGTCACTGACCAATAGAGAATTTCTCTTTTAGGTATCTAAAGGTTTAATTTCAAGTGCAGTGACATTTTGGGACAGATCCTAAATCTGTCCTTACTACAAATATATTGCAATAATTTTTAATAACTTCTACTCTATTTTTTAGAAACGAGGAGAGAAAATCCCATCAAAAGCTGAAAAATGAATGTACCACCTCCTCGAAGAACTTACAGACAGTATTTAAATTCTTATCTATTTCACAATAGTTCAGCGGATGTAACATCTCAGTATTCAACATTCAATGAGATCTTTTTCGTAAAATACCATTGTCATTGAATGAAAAACAACAATGGCAGAAAATCGTGGAGAACTTTTAAGAAAACGAGCTGCACTGAATCCTGATCAACCTGATTTGGTTCAGTTGGAGCTTCGGTTCAGTAAACAATCTCAGATTCATTTGAGGACAACTCAAAATCGAATTATATGACAAGGGCACAAAGGTGAATGCAGAAACTCATGGTGATGACCGCGATGAGTTTGATGAAATGTATTTCGCACACTTTTTGCTCAATGCAAGCGCCGTCTTGCTACAACTACTTCGTCCACCAGTGGCGGAGAGCAGGGTCTGCGTTCCGCGTCAAACTCCTCGATGAATAGCGATAATATCACTAATTCTATAAAAATGCCCACCATGAATCTATCTAGTTTTTGTGGTTCATATAGCCAATGGTTATATTCCAAGGATACCGTCTGCTCAATAATTCACAATAATAACGATATCGGAAATACAAAAGTTTCACCATTACGATCATGATCGCAGATAGAATGAGGTCATTTGAAATGTCTTCCGAAGATCATATTGCTGCATGGATACTCTCACGGGAACATTATGAAAATGAAACATTTCTGGTGAACAATCACGTAAGAGCACTATTCAATTCACCTACTGTACACAAGGAATCTCCTGATGCATCAAAGTCTTCAGTGGATGATTTGAACAAACACCTGACCGCCTCAGAAGTACTTGGACAGCCTGTTGATAAGTGGCACACCCTGATGATTTTCATGGTTTCCAACAAATTAGATGCAGTCACACGAAGAGAATGGGAAACAAACAATTCTGAGATTGATGATAATACAGACACTGAGTCCAAATACTTCTTATCAAAAATGAAAGGTTCTTCTAGTAGCGGAGAACGAGAAATTAGGATGTACATTGTGTCAAGAAAATCATTATATCACAAAATTCAACCACTTCTTGAATTGATCAACGGATGAGCGGTATCAGGGAGCAAGAATCAAACATTTTTGCATGAATTGCCTCAAAAGTGGACAAAATAATAGAACATGTTTCAGTGCGAATTGTAAAATTTGTTCCAAGCGTCATCATACTCTGCTTCATAATAATTCGAATGTTGTATCGAATGGTCATAACCAGAGAAGTACAAATGTGAAGGAACATAAAGGGAGATCATCAGAAAGGTCAACGAATATGACGATTTCTCCAAATCTCGAACGAATAAATGTACAAGGTGTAAAAAATAATCATTCAAGCAAATACCAAGGCAAATACTAAGGTCGCTAATAACATTCATGTGAATAAAAGATGAATCCTCCTATCTACTGCAGTAATAAGTGTATCAGATGAATTTGGTAAATATCATGATTGCACGATTCACGATTGGACTCAGTTTCGACGTCTCATCTGATATCTCAGAATTCTGCTGATAAATTGAATTTAACTGAAATCAAGACTCTTTCTGGTCTCAATAAATCACAAACCTCGTTACAATATCACTGAAATATCGAAATTAAATCAAGAAGAAACTCTCATCAGAAAACCAAAAATTGTTCAATCATTCCACAAATTACGAATACTTCACCTTCGATATCCTTTGATGAAAATTTCATTGACATCCCTCAGCATATTGTCCTGGCTGATCTGTACTTCAACGAATCAAGTTGTTGATTGGTGCCGATTTATCCTGGCAATCATTAGGAATGGGTCAAATAAATTCAGGTCAACATAAACCTACAATTCAGATCACGTTGTTAGGTTGGTTTATCTCTTGAGAAATTCGACATGTAATATCCAACTGTTTTTCAATCCAATATTGTAATTTCATCACTGAAACAGAGTTGCATGATTCTTCATCTAAATTTCGGGGAATTGAAGAATATCCTGATAGAATGCCCTTGTCAGATGAAGAATAATCTGCAGAAAAATACTTTAGGGTCACAACTGAACGTGATATGATTGGCAGATTCATTGTGAGACTTCCTTTGTATCAGTCTCCTAAAATACTAGACAATTCAAGACAATTTTTCATCAAACGTTTCTATTCTATTGTAACAAAATCAGGCAACGACGAACATCTGAGAAATCAGTATGTACAATTCATGGATGAATATCTCAATTTGCATCATATGACGAGAATTAATGATACTGATAATAGAAGAAAATATAAAAGAATAGAATTTATTCAGTATTAGGGACAAAACATGACATTATGTTCAATGCAAGTCAAGTAAATACAGTAGAACACAACTAATGATAAAATCAAGAGGCATCTGAGAGATGTAATACTGGTGAACAATATTAGGTACTACAGAGTTTCCTCATCTTCCCTTATTGTGGAAAAAGGATATACTTGCTCCATTTATATCGTATATTTTATAAGGTTCTATTGCAACTTATATTGATTTTATGCTCTCTCCGAAACTAGTGAAGGTTTTTATTTGTTCGATATTGTTTGGAAGCAGAAATTGAATGAATTTTTTTCTTTTCGTCTCATATTGTGAGGATGAGTATGCCAGGAGTCATTGAATATATGTTTTTTTTGTATACACAATTGACACATTCAAGAATATATGCACCTGGCAATGTCAGAACATTGAGTTTTTTGAAATAGCCGCGACAAGATTCTGTTTTTGAATTGGCTACAATACGAATTGATCTTTCTTGAATAAATTCTTCTTGATTGTGTGAACCACCTCAAAAGATTGAACCATAACACATGAATGAGTAGAAATGATCAAAGTAAGCTGCCTTGAGAACATCGTGATCTACAACTGTCCTGAGTGCTTCCAGAGCATAACTTGCCTCACTGAGTCTACCACAGAGCAGTGTTACATTATCTACCCATCCCATATGTTCATCAATGGTAATGGCCAGAAATTTCGTAGAGCTGGCATATGAAATAGCAATATCACTCGAATTTATGTTCTCTGGAAAAATCTGTGAGTTCCTGCTGTGTCTGAAGAGAATGCAGTTAGTTGTAGTGATGTTTAATAGTAGAGAGTTCTCATGAAACCAGTTGGAGACTTGGGAAGTGACGTCTACAGTTTTTCTACTCAATTCATTGAAACACTTGTCCGCTATTAGAATGTTTGTATCATCTGCATAGTTTGTTGAAGTGATAAAAGGACAATTGACAACATTACCCAAGTCATTCACATATAGGATAAACAATAAGGGACCAAACACACTGCCTATCGCACTCCTATAGAAATAGTTTGTGTGCCCGAAAAATGATCTGTTGCACCATCTTTGATACATACTTTCTGCGATACATTAGTGAAATGAGAAGAAAACCAATCGTATGCTGTTTCACGGATACCCATCTTGAAACATTTACTGGGAAGTGTGTCATGGTTCACACAGTCAAAAGCCTTCGATGAGTCTAGAAAGACGCCATGTGCAACATATCCATTATCTGAGAGATGTAATATTTTCTCTGTGAAAGCAGAAATGGCAGTACTAGTAGATTTCTCTTTTCGAGAACCGTGTTGAATATCTGATACAATATTGTTTGATTCCAAAAATGAAACCAGTCGTATACACATCAAAATTTCGGATAATTTGGAAAAACTAGATAAAATACCTATGATTTTCGTGTAGGTAGGGGTCCATTTTCATGAATAACGGCATTGCAGTTTTCAACCTAGAAGGAAAACTACCACTTTTGAATGATCCGTTCAGAATATGAGTCAAGGGTTCTGAAATGTATTGAAGAATAGTTTCTAGTAATACATTGCTAATTCCATCATCACCAGCTGAATATTTATTTTTCAAGCCCTATCAATCACCTCTGAAATTTCCTCCTGAGATATTTCTGTTACAAAATTCGAGTTGGACATTCCTTCACATGGTCTAAGTTAGTATCGGTTCCAGTATTTCCCAAAAGGTTAGAAGCTGCAGAAATGAAAAAAATTCAAAGATTTCACAGGCGTTTTCTGGTGTCGATATAAGTTCGTCATTGAATTCAATTCCTTCAAATGATGAATAGTTTTGTTTGGACTCACCTAGCTCTCTATTTACAATTGACCATATCATTTCAGACTCATTGTCTGACTGTGCAATTGAATTACCATAGATTTTTTCTTTCTCTGACGCCAGTAGATTATTGTAGTATCGTCTGGACTCCTGTAGTTGAGTCTTAGATATTTGATTAGGAAGGTACATTTCTTACGGAAGATTCGAGGTACTCTCTGCCCTCTGAACTGTTTCAGAGATTCACTTCGGTTTATCGATTTTTTTTTAGAAAAGCTATGTTGAAATGTCCTTTCAATATGGTAATTAAATTGTTGTACACATCATTTGAAGATATTGCCTCGTAAATATAAGAATTGGTAAAGTGTTTGATGATTTTGAAGACTGTAAATACGCCTATATTCACAATTGCTTTCTTATACCGTATGATCTTCTTCAATACATGAGTATTGGCCATATTGAACTGATATGTTAGTGATGATAACTTTCGAAAGGTAGGTATGAAAACTAGAAGCATATATATTGTCCAGGCATGTGGAAGTAGCATGTGTTACTATAGTTGGTTCAGAAATTGTAGTTCTCATATTATATGAATCGAGTGAATTACTCACTATGTTTTTGTGTATCATATTGTTCATACTATCCAACATATCTACATCGAGATCTCCAGCAACCAATACACATTTGTCATTGCCCTGTGTGGCTTTTTCTAAGAGTACATCCAGTTTTTCAATGGATACAGAAATACGGGATACTGGAGGTTTGTACACGACACATATGGCATAATTCATGCTCTGAATTCTCACTTCATTACCAATGCATTCGAATATATACTCCTCACTGAAAGAGTCATCATCAGATCTAACGATGGCATTAGGTGAATTTATTAAATATAAAGCAACTCCACCATGGGCTCCAACTGATTTGCGACAGTAAGATGATACTAGTTTATAATTTTCCAATTGATAAGCCTCCAAGCTATCAGTTGTTTGCCAATGCTCAGTAACAGCCACAAATTGTGTATCAAGTTCAGATTAATAATACAGTTAGATATTCCTTGTATGATACAAACTGATTGACATATCATTACTGTTAGTTTTAGCTATCCGTTGTTTTCGATGCATCAAGACATCCACAGGATTTTCGATTGATGATTTGCAGTTGGTATAGGCCCAACTATTCAACAGGATTCAGTATCCATTGTTAAGAGATCTCGTTCACATGAATATATCTTGGCAGGCTATGTTACAAAAATGAACCGCCTTATTCTGATACATCCTGATGATAGAATTTTCTGGCGTTCGGATCTGAGTCAACCAGCTTAAATGTAAGAATTTGAAACCGTTACTCATGGCACTTCATCTGTGTCCTTTTTGACAGTTAGGTGTTTGCATGAAATCGGCATGCAGAATATTACTGAGTATCCTTTAGCTTGCAAGATTATCATCGGAGACTCCTTTATTGATGATCTATCAACCGGGTCAGATGAAATCAATACATTCATTACAATATACAAGGATATTTCTCTACTTTTCCGTATGCATATTCACACTCAACAAATGGATGTCAAAAAATAGTCCCATGATATCACAAAACATACAAAATTCACAGCCAAATTATATAATCACCATCGGTAAGGATAATCAAATCAAACTCACTCAAGACTTCTGTGATATTAGAACTCAGACCTTTCGAAATATAATGTGAAACATTTGAGAAATGATCGGAAACCTACGAAACGAGTGATACTTCGCTCAGATTTTTGATCCGTTAAGGCTGTAGGTCCTGTTATAGTCAAGGTTGAATGTTAACTTCAGAAACTTTGGCAACTGAATGTACTCTAGGACGAACCACTTCCTTCAGATGTAGCTCACGAATGGGATATCTTTCAAGGTCATCTACAATGTTTGAATGACATTCAAGTGCCACGATACGTTGTTTGAGATGACCCAACCATCATCGAAATACACAGGTTTGCAGATACAAGTGAAGTTCGTATGTTGCGTTAATCTATTTACGATCGATCGATAAGTTTGGTGAAATTCATGTGAATTTTTTGTGTGGGAAATCAGAGGTTGCACCCCTTTTATGTCTATCAATTCCCAAGTTTGAATTATACGTGGCTATACTTCTATCAAAACTTTACGATAAGATTGAATCAGCATTGAGTACGAATTTCGAACGATCATTCTTCTGGAGTGATTCCACGATTATTTTTGGTTGAATAAATAGGAACGCTAACAATTGGAAGGCTTTTGTCGCAAATAGAGTATCAACCAGTCAATATTTGACTAGTCAGGATGATTTGCGACATATTGATAGTAAGCAAAATCCAGCAGATCTTATATCTAGAGGACTAAATCCACAAAATCTCATTTCTAATGAGTTATGGTGGTGTGGGCCAGATTGGCTGAGGAAGTCATCCACAATTCGGCTAACCCAATTTGATCCCTAAAAATCACCTATCGATTGTTATGAAGAAATACAGTCGTTACAGTTGTCAATTAGTTGATTTGTTCGAGAGATTCTCGAGTTTCACAAAACTGCAACGAACTGTGGCTTATATATCAGTTGATTTGTTCGAAATATTTTCAATTTTCACAAAACTGCAACGAACTGTGGCTTCTATATCACGTTTCGAAACTGACTCGCTTCCGCATTCACCTAAGCTCATAGGACCCTTGAGCCCACAAGAGATGCATGGTTCATTGTGTGTTCCAATGTTAACATCTGAATTTGGGTGTCTCCAAACGAATGAACCAATCGATACTAGAAACAAATTATTGAAGTTTAATCCCTTCGTCGGAATTGATTGGTCGATCCGCGTGGGAAGGCGGTTCAAACATTCTCATCATGACACTGGCGAAAGATTCCCGATTGTATTACCAAACAAGCATAAGTTTCCGAATCTACTCGGTTCATATCATCATAAACGGTTATCCCATGCTGGTCCACAACTATTACTTGCATCTTTGCAAGAAAGGTACTGTATATTATCAGGGCTCAATTTGGTCCGCAAAATCGTGCATAGATGTATAATTTGTTTTAAAACAGATCCACATCCACATCTTATGTCCGACTTGTCCGAGTTGAGAGTATCCCCAGCGAGACCTTTTGTACATGTAGGTATCGATAATTGTGGTCCGTTCAATTAACGGCCCATTGCCTTCTTGACGTTGAGGCTAAGCAGAATGTGTCTACAGAATTTTACTGTAATCAGCCATGCCATTTTGATCGTTGCATAGAAACGAGATTATCATTGAGAGATTCGACTGTTAATAAAAACCCTGAGGAAATAAAAATCAAAATCGAAAATCACTGCATCGTCTGAAGAATGATAATTCGTATCGACAAAGTGAAAACAAAACAGTAAAAAATAAAAAAATCAATAACAATTGAATATATCCCTATTTTCCATATTCAAAAATATATCAAATTCACCATTCACCTGGACGACTCAGACCTGGACCTGTTTCCTTTACAACATTGTTCATCCTAGCAAATAAATCTTCTAATGTTTGTATTTCATTCAACATCATCCTAGCTCGTGACTGCAGCATTTTATTGTCAAAAGCGTCAATAACATAATGAATCATCTCACGTTCTGAAACTCCAGCCTTGTTACCCAATGTCACTTTCTCGTTGTAGTATGTTGCAAATTTTTCCCCTTGCTTCCAACGCCTTTTCTCGAAATTATTCCTGAGAGCCACTAAATCATGTTGACATGAAAACATTTTTGTCAATTCAACCTTTAAGGTGGTCCAATCCATAGTAATATAGTCCACCTTTGAATTGTACCACTGTTTCGCTTGTCCCGTGAACTTGTCTATCGCTATTACTTGCATTATGTTATCTTTAACACCGTACACGTTCTGAACAGCAGCTAGGCGTTCTAACCATATAGACACCTCTAAATTGTCTCCAGAAAATTCAGGAACCATGGCAGCTAATTCGGAGTTTTTGAGTTGAATTGTTTGTGGTATATCATCAGGCTTGATGCTTGATGTAGAATGATTCCTCTCACTGTAGTGGCAACCAGTTCGTCGATGGTAAAATTCTGCTGAGATGCAGCGGCCCCTCCCTCATCATCACTCATGCTTGATACCTTCTTAATCCTACTCCTAGTCCCTATCCCACTTCTGAGCTATAGGAGGGCAGCCTCTTGATTCATAAAAGGAATAAACTCACTAATACTTAATTATTTTAATATAAGAAAAAGGTGAAAATAAAGGATGGCGTGTTCTCTCGTCTCCTTACCTTCCTAACCTCTCTTCTCACTCCCGATTTTCGCGCCAGCTGTCACTTGTCTTGTCACTGTCTG
The DNA here is from genome assembly GCA_963576655.1 of Gastrophysa polygoni. Taxonomy (NCBI): domain Eukaryota; kingdom Metazoa; phylum Arthropoda; class Insecta; order Coleoptera; family Chrysomelidae; genus Gastrophysa; species Gastrophysa polygoni. The sequence continues at coordinate 29,020,859 of OY755082.1, forward strand.
TTACTTATCACACTTCTTCTTCTCTGATAGACCTAGACCTAAGCCACTCACACAGGTAGGCTGTACGGCCTGTATTGATATTACACTGAACACTACATAATTTTGATTACTATCAATTATTTTTCGATATAAAATAGAATAATATATAACTTCACTTGCATAATTCAGTTAAATCATCTCAGAAATTAGATGAATGTTATAGCCATAGACAAAGTATAGTGCATGCATGTAAAACTTCATATTCGTAGGAAACGATGACTAATATACTATTTTATCGATGTTCTTCAGGCCATATATAGAAAATGGAGTATTTTGAACTCATCATGAGGACCATATCTTTCGAAAATGTTTCTCTTTACTATATCCAGGAATGTGGAATTTCACCTCATTTCTTCTGTCCGTGGAAATATCGTATACATTCAATGAAAAAGAACACATCATTGGTGTAACATTTTTCAACTTCTAATTCGAGCTTCCACAATTTTCCTTACCCGAATTCTAACTCAACAAAACAGTCAATAGGTATTCAATGATGTATTCCTTACACAGACATCTTTTCAAACGCAAATCATTCTCCTTTTTTCGAATGGGCTATCATCATCTCATGAAAGGGAAAACTATAGTGGCGGTTCGTGAAGAAAGTTGAAACATGATGAAAAACGATTGGCTACTTATATATATAGACAGGGTGAGTCAAAAATGTGTACCGAGCTTTCTGGGGGTGATAGAACATTGAAAAATAAGTGTAGTTTGATGATTAAACTAATGGCCCAAAATGCATATTAAGGGAGATATATCCTTCCAAAGTTGATAAAATTAAAATAATTTCTCCGCATAACTTCTGAACGATGAAAGCCACCCGATTGAAATTTTTTGCATGAATGTATGTTGTCAAAATACATTTTTTCGTCACACTTCCACATTTCTGATATTGTTATAAAGGGTGTTTTCAGAGGGTGAGTCATGATTTTTTGTAGAAAACTTTTTTCCCTGTATTATTTTCGGTGGAGAAACAAGAGCATTCGATGGAGCTCTAACCGGGGTAAAGGAATTGTTTTTGATGAAGCTACTCGCGATTTCGCGCGTGAGAGATTAATTTTCAATACATTATATTCATTTACCAATTTCAAATGAATGCAAGCTCTATAAGCTTTCTGTGAAGCATCACAAAAACCATGTAATGAAATGCTTTTGGAGTAAAAAATCAGTACTTGTCTAGGAATCTGGATTCCATTCATATGTGATAGGCCATTGCTGAATTTCTTCCATGAATCATGGTTTAGATGGAATTCCGTCCCCTTCCTAGTTCATCTCGCCATAAATTTCGGAGAATAATATTGGCACGAATAGTCACTGGTGAAATGAGACCTAATGAATCGATCACCTGCTGACAATATTGATCGTTCAGTTATATTTTTGGAATTAAAATCAGTCTCATTGATTGGGTACATCAAAATATCTGAACATGCTTAGTTCAATTATCGGTGAAGAAGTAATGATCATCGGGAGCGATATTTGATTGTTCCCATATATGTGGATTGTAAGATATCTACTTTCTCAGCTGGAAACGATACTCACTAAATATCTCAGTCAAGCTTTGCTTTGATATGGTTGCATTTTCGATGCTATCGGTTCCGCTTATTGAATCATCCACATCAGAATCGTGTGAAATGATGTCACTTGCTTCAGGATGTGAATTCCTTTTCTCTATGGATACTTGCTGTAGACTTTTCATTGTTAAGAAAGAAGCACAGGAAGTACCATAAGTAACAGTATTCAAACGATAACGAATAATTTATTGATATTATTGAAATTTATCTACTGAGTTTTGAATTCTGGTTTGTGTATGTATTCTCGTTCCGTCATATTTTATCTTTCTACAACTTTTCACAAAGAATCACCTAATACACCAGTATCTTCTCGAAATGGTCACGGAACTAGAAAATGCCCGGTTTGACATCGTTGCAAGGTTCGAAAAAATGTCTCCTCACATTCACGCTTTTCAACCGATTCGATTTCTTTGTGAGAAATTTTTTCGATCTTCCAAAATCTCTCGTTTGGTATATTTGATAGAGTACCTGCTTGTGCCTAACCGAATAATAGTGACTGCAACATCGGCATACCTTCGCCCAGTCTAAAACTACCAGAACAAAAATTGTTATAGAAGATACTGGCCCCGAGTGAAACATCTATTTCATTCGAGATGTTGCATGTTTGATCTGCTAAAATCGAATCTGTTGGCATAGTTAGATTAGAAATATCGAATGAATAGGTAGGCAAGTTCTCTGTTATTTTATCCAATACGAAAAATATCAAATCTACAGTGAAATTAGTGCGTGGCAATTCTATTGATGTTTTTATTCCAGTTGATACTTGTATGTGATATTACGAACTACACTTATTGGATTATTTATTTTCATATGTGGCAGACCCAATTCGTCAACAAATTTTTTGTTGTCATTGACATTGAGATTGGTCTGGTGAACCATTCGAATCATTGTTTGGTTAATGATTTATAACCTAATTATTATTGTCATTTACTGATTCACCAAGAGTTTTCTGTCAGTTTACACAGAAAATTTTCAAGGACTTGATAAGGGATAACAAAATTTTAATTTACCTTGATGATATACTTATTGCCACAGAAACCTTTGATGAACATTTTGCCATTTTTGCAGAAGTTTTAAATTCAGCTAGAGATTACAGTTTGGAACTTCGCTTAGATAAATGTAAATTCTTCTTTGATGAAATAACTTGCTAGTTTCTTCAGGAAATTTGTTCCTAATTTTGCTCTAGTTGCCAAACCTCTTTAGGACTTGATGAGAAAAGATATTTCCTTTAAATTCGAGGAAAATGAGTACAAGTCTTTTGAGAAATTAAAGAATCATTTATCAACCCATCCAATTTTGAGCATTTACTCTCCTGAACTTGAAACTGAGTTACATTGCGACGCGAGTAGCAATGGTTTTGGCGCAATTCTACTTGAACAGCAAAAAGTTGGATTATATAAACCAGTTTCTCATTATAGTCATAGAACTTCTCCTGCAGAATCTCGTTACCACAGTTTCGAATTAGAGACCTTGGCTGCAGTGTATGCAATCAAGAGGTTTCATGTTTATTTGTTTGGTATTGTCACGGACTGTGATAGTTTTCGCTTGACCCTCAGCAAACAGACAGTTAATTCGCGTATATCGCGCTGGGCAATGTTTCTTCAAAACTATGATTATAATATTGAACATAGGAGTAATAGAAGAATGGGACATGTAGATGCCCTAAGTAGGTGTCATTGTATAATGATAGTTGAAGGCAATAATTTTGAAAGAGTTCTGAGTATAAAACAAGACAAATATACAAAGATTTTAGAAATTCGTAATAGATTAGAAAAGGAAGAAAATAAATTCTTTGAGATAAAAGACGGGCTAGTTTATAGGAAAGAAAATAAAAAACTTCTATCTTATGTTCCCGACTGCATGATAAACAATGTCATTCGCACTTGTCACGATGACATAAGACATGTAGGTATACAGAAAGTTGTAGAAAATATTAAGAAAGTCTATTGGTTTCCAAACATGAAATTTTCAGTTAAGCAGTATATTTCTAATTGTCTTAAATGTTTTCACCAATATCGGGTGCAAAAGAAGGACTATTAAGGAGTATACCTAAAGGAGATTCTCCATTTTGCGTGCTCCATATTGATTACTACGGTCCTTTAGAGAAGAATAGTAAAGGTTACAAATACATATTTGAGATTATTGACTCTTCCACTAAGTTTGTGCGATTTTATCCATGTAAAACAACTAATACAGCTGAAATTATTAAACATTAGTCTGATTATTTTAGGGCTTACAGTAAACCAAAACAAATTATATCTGACCGAGGTTCATGCTATTCTTCACATGATTTCAAACGATTCTTAGAAAATGAGAATGTTGTACATGTACTTATTGCAACTGGCACTCCCCGTGCTAATGGGCAAATGGAAAGGTCCAATAGATAGATAAAGTTGATTTTGCTATGAATAACACTATATGCAGGTCAACGGGAGAAAGCCCAAGCAAACTATTATTTGGAATTACTCAAACCGGGTCAATTATTGATTCTCTTCGGGTTTATTTAGAAGATAACCAACCTATTTATCGTGATTTAAATGCACTTAGACAGGAAGCCAGTCAAAAAATAATTTTGAGTCAGAGAGCTAATGAGAATTATTATAATCAAAGGCATAAATATCCAACCGAGTATCATGTGGGTGACTTTGTCTTAATCAGAAACGTCGATGTCACCCCTGGCATAAATAAAAAGCTCATTCCAAAATTCAAGGGTCCCTTTGAAATTAAAGAAAAACTTGATTATGACAGGTATGTCATTGCTGACATAGACGGGTTTCAGTTAACCCAGATGCCTTTTAAAACAGTTGTTGGGCCTGACCAAATGAAACTTTGGCTTTCGGATCAATAGCTGAGATTTAACTTAGTTAAATTACCTTATTCTCTATTCATGTTTTTAGTACTGTTCTATATATTATTGTTTTGTTTATTTTTGCAACTGTCATTTACCTTTGTCATTTATGTTGCAGGCATTAAGCTATCACATGCACACTGTAAACATGTATGAATTTGTTCCCCTTATGCAATGTTTATATTTTTATGATTAGGGTCTTATTTCTTATTATGTATGTGCATTTGCAATTTATGGTTTACCTTATGATTATGTATTCCCCTTATGATTTATGTGTTTTGTCTTTATGATTATTTTTATGGTTTATGTACTTCATATTATACCGAAATATTAGTGTGAGAATCGGGACGATTCTGTTGTCAGGATAGCCGACCTGTAGTGTTCAGTGTAATATCAATACAGGCCGTACAGCCTACCTGTGTAAGTGGCTCAGGTCTAGGTCTATCAGAGAAGAAAAAGTGTGACGTGTAACAGTGACAAGACAAGTGACAGTTGGCGCGAAAATCGGGAGTGAGAAGAGAGGTTAGGAAGGTGGGGAGACAAGAGAACACGCCATCCTTTATGTTCACCTTTTTCTTTCATTAAAATAATTAAGTATTAGTAAGTTTATTCCTTTTATGAATCAAGAGGCTGCCCTCCTATAATTATAATCTCATTTATTCGTCATCACAGGATATTATAGTAAAATTTGTGGGAATCATTTTTCCGAGGGAGATTTCACAGCGAATATGAAAAGAATAAAAAAAACTGCCGTCCCACTGCCATACTTTTCCCACCAGGGATTGCCTTCTACATCCCAGTCTGATGAAATGCCTGTCAATCTTTTCGCACAAAGTTCTGTATCATCCTCCGGAAATGCCAGTCCCTCCGGACAATTCAAAGTGATGACTCCAAAGAAATGTTACAAGATATATGAAGGATTTCTGAAGTTTGTAAAGTATTGATTATCATAGAGTGAGGTGTCAAAAAGATGCACTGGATTGAAAACATGCATGTATGAGTGCATTCAACTGAGAATTCATTGTTACAAATTCCACTGCAGAGTTTCCGAACTCCATCCTGATTCTGATAAATCATGAAAAAGGGTCAGAAGGAAACTCAAAGACTCTATTTACTCGAGAGGGTATGGGAAATATGAATGTTATCTCAGAGGGCTTGAAAATAATGACAGAAATTAAAACTCTGCATCGTTTCAATAGTCCTTGGACGAAGAAAGAAAGGAAATTTGTAATGAAACTATATTATGAGTCCCCGAGCTTATAAATATTTCAGGAATAGTGAGCGTGTAATAATACCCAGCATTTCTATTATCCGAAGGTGGATTGGCAATCTGCATCGTTTCAATAGTCCTTGGACGAAGAAAGGAAGAAAATTCGCAATGAAACTATATTATAAGTCCCCACAAGCTCATGAATATTTGAGAAATAGTGAGCGTGTAATATTTCCCAGCATTTCAAGCCAGGATTCAGTCCTGAACTCTTTCACCATATTATGTAGGAAGTGAAGGTGATGAGTGAAGAGGAAAAATATTGCACGATATTATTTGATGGAATGAAAATGAATCCGAAATGTTCCAAATACTTGGATCTAATAGAAAGTTTCGAGGATTTGGGAAAATATGGAAGATCAAACCAATTAGGTACTCAGGCAATGGTTTTCATCATGAGATGAATTCATTCCAACTGGAAAATGCCGCTTGCTTATTTTATTCGTGGAAATTCTATGGGGCATGGTACTTTGAAATAAATTATTTTAGAACCTGTGGAAAAAACAAATGATATTGCTTTGAATATCAATGTGTTCGTGTTGGCGTTTGTGAGCATAATTCAGTACGATACCACATTTTGCAGTGAATGCATCGAACTGAGAGGTGATTTAGATGAGTGGGGTCCCGCCGGTACCTCGTACGGGCATTTGCGGACCCATTTTTATTTCAAATACGCGGTATATGTATTTCCTTTTTTTGTTTTTCAGTTTTGAAAATGGGTGATTTCGATGGAGAGCGACTCCTTACACAGCGTGAGAAAACGTTGATTTGGAGTCTGAAGATAACTATGACAGTGATACTTTTGCAGAAGACTGTTTTGGTACAGAAAATGTTTCGGAGACAGAGGATAATTTGGAAATTGGTAGCGAAAAATATTCTGCTGAAGAATTCACAAAACAAGAGAATACTAATGAACAGGTTGGTGGCGCATTTCACACTGCAAAGTCTGGCATGAACTCGCCGAAAACAAAGAAATATTCTGAATACTAAGCCTGGAATTACACAATATAGTGCCGATGCTGACACAATTTTAAAAGCTTTCAGTTCATTCTTATCGCCGGAAATTGAAGATGTCATTTGTCTACATACAAATCAGGAAGCTTCTAGATGTTATGATGCTTGGAACGGTAAGAATCCGAATAAACGGAAACAATGGACACCATTAGAACGTGACGAGCTAGACTGTTTTTTGGGGTTCTAATAAAAGCAGGCGCGCTTCGATGTAGGAAAAATCCACTGAGGAAATGTGGACCACGAATACATCCATTCGTAGACCATTTTTCACTGCTTTGTTATCAAGAAATAGATTTGAAGAAATCTCAACTTCTTTACGATTTGACGACAAATCTACAAGAGCAGAAAGAAACGATAATGACAGATTAGCTGCCATAAAAGAAGTATGGAATCTTTTTGTTACTAATTGTAGGGAAAGTTTTGAGCCATATGACTATATCACTATTGACGACCAGTTGGTTAGTTCTCGTGGAAAGTGTCCTTTTAGGCAATACATCAAATCAAAGCCAGGTCGAAACGGCATCAAAATATGGGCAGCTGCTGACATACAAACTTCTTATCTTTGCAATCTTCAGGTCTACCCGGAAAACTACCTGGAAATTTATCAGAGAAAAACCAAGGCTATAGAGTCGTATCTGACTTAGTACAACCATATCACGATACTGGGACAGGAATAACTACTGACAATTTCTTCACGAGCGTCCCTTTAGCTAACTATTTATTATCCAAAAATCTAACCTCATTGGGAACTGTTCGTAAAAATAAACCTGATACTCCCGCAACCTTAAATTACACGTCTAGGCCAATCCACTCTTCTATTTTTGCTTTTACGAAGGATCTGACGATGGTTTCTCACATTCCAAAAAAGGAAAGAATGGTTCACGTTTTATCCAGCCAACATGATGAAGACAAGGTGTCTGAAGATGATGAGAAGAAAGCAATCATAATATTGGATTATAACCAAACCAAAGAAGGGGTTGATAATACTGATGAGCTTGTGAGAGAATATTCATGTAGTAGGAGAACAGCTAGATGGCCGTATAGGTTATTTTTCAATATCATAGACAAGTTGTTTCAATTGACCATGTGACTAGTAGTACTCGCACTGTGACCTTCGGAGTCCCTCAAGGCACAGTTCTAGGCAGTCTGCTATTTACAATTTATGTCAACGATTTGCTTTTACTTGAATTAGAAGGGAAAACTCTTAGTTTTGCTGACGATACAGCTATCCTGTATGAAGCTGATACTTGGCACAACCTGAAACAGGAAGCAGAAAGGGATTTTCAAATTATCAATAAATGGTTTAATTACAATAAGTCGACATCGAATTTGAATAGAATAGAACACGTTACTTACCCTTCACATCCTATAGTAGATCTTTACCAAATATGGGGCCTTTGAACATTGGTCCAAACTCAGAAATCGCCGAAGAATCGTCTATCAAATACCTGGGAATTATTATCGGTAGACATCTGAGATGAGACTTATATATAAAAAGTCTTGTCAATAAAATAAGAGGACTTATGTTCCGATCAGTGTTTCCTACTTGAAAATAATTTATATTGCACTAGTACAATCACTTATTTCTTATGGTGTTATAGGATGGGGCGGCGTTAGAGACTGCTATCTTGAAAATTTATGTGTCATTCAGAAATGGATTTTGAAAATAATTTTGGGAAAAAATTCCACTTACAATAGTGATGCTCTCTTCAAGGAGGCTAGGGTGTTCGACGTAAGACAGTCATTCTGTTCAAAAGTTATCATGTTCGTTCATAAAAATAAAATTCCTATCGAGTCCATCAGACACAATTATCCAACAAGACACAGATATACTGAATTACAGAGATTGCAATGCCAGAAGTCTATTGGAAAAAGGCACTGTAATTATATAGCACCCCGACTCTACCAATACGTTCCTGTTGAAATAAAACCTATACGGAATTATCATTCATTCAAAAAAAAATTTGAGAAATGGATTGTGAAATGGAACCTATACGAAATCATCATTCATTCAAAAAAAACTTAATAAATGGATTGTGGAAAGTGAGAGACAACTTCATCACGATATCGAATAAATTTACCTCCATAATCATCTGTATTCAGTTCCTGTAGGTGATGAACGCTGATATGGTGTCATGTTTCACATGAATTTATTTTTAGAAAGTAAACAAAAAGAATACATACAATTGTTTCAGTGTTCTCCTAATTCAAACATAATCGTGAATATGGATAAGTATTATTTCATACAGACGCTTTTTCTAGTAGACTCATACACCTTATTTTAGACAACATTCCTTCTCTTGGCTTTAGGTATGCTTAATTCTTCTCAGTAGATTTTTTATAGACCTTCTGATCGATCTGTTGAAGTATTTGTACCATTAATTCAGTGTATTTTTTATTATAATGCATGCGTTCATATTCTTTTTTTAATTTAAATATGTAAACCACATACAAGCGGTTATTTTACTGCTTCCGTGGTATTTGAATTTTTATTTGCTGATTAGTTGTATGGTATGCGTTGTATATTCTGTTTATATCACTTTTTTATTGTAGAGCAAATAAACATTATCATTATTATTATCATATGTACATTGAATGATCATGTCATTTATATAGAGGAAAATCCCATTTGGAAGAAAGAGAAATATGCCCGGCGACGTCTCTTCTTACTGCAACTAAGTGATGACTTGGCTCGAACTAATATGGAAAAAAGAGCACAATATAGGAACCATAAGGAGCACACAGCTCTACGAGACTGTGGGATAGCAGAATACAGTGCCACAAAAGCTTCTGGAGAACCAGCGAACCAAAACAGTGTCCCAGAAGATGTGACAAGAAAGTGAACACTAAAGGCGATAATTGCAAACAATTTGTATGTCGAAATCATAGAATAAGCAAACCAAATATTGCATGTACTGAATGCGCATCGGCTTGAATGCCTCGTATACCGTGGCATTCCAGTTCATCAAGCAAAAGCCCATGGCTTACCGTATCAAAGGCTTTCGTCAGATCCACGAAAACACCCAAACATGATTTTTTATTATCAACAGCTGAAAAGACAATTGATGTTAGCGTAGCAATAGCGTCCTGCGTTGATGTTCCTTCTTGGAAACCATACTGATGTGGAGATATCATTTTATTTTTATTGAGGAAACTGGTCAAAGATTTTTGCTCCGGAGGAGATCAAGGAGATTGGTCTATCGTTGAAGACTTGAAATCTTCCACTCGATTAATGAATAGGCTCGATTACAGCCTTCTTGAAGTGTCTTGGAATTTGTCCTTGTTCGAACGTCAGATTTATAATGTGAGATATAGGTTCAGCGATATATTTGCTAGTTAGTTTGAGGACTTCGTTCGAGATTTCATCGATGCCAGTAGCTTTTAAATTTTTTAAGTCACCAATGATTTATTAATCTCCTTATGGTCAGTAGGTTCTAGAAAAATTGTACTGTTTGACCTACCATAATTCTTTCCGATTTCTGGACGTTGATGGATTGCGTCAGCCATTTCTCTACCTATACTAAAGTAATGTTCGTTGAAGCTATCAGAAATTTGCTTTTTGTCGGTTATAACAGATCCATTCTCCTATTCGATTTTTTTGATTGTCGTGTTTGTGTTTGATTTGGAACAAAATTCTTCCACAATATTCCAAAGATTTTTTGATGATGATTTGTTGTCATCGATTTTGTTTTTGAGATTAGTTTTTTCAAGCAATAGCGTTAATTCGTTTTTGTAACTCATATATAATGCTTTTTTCTCAGGGTTAAGACGATCTTACTGACTAACTGCCTAACTGAAACATGGCTCACCCCTGCTGTGTTTGATGCAGAACTCTTTCCGGACAATTATAATATTGTAAGATGTGACAGACAATTTGGGGAAACAAATACAACAAAGGGCAGCTCTTGCCCTTCGTAGTCACTTGAAATTCAGACCTAAAAACCTATCGTTTATTATTTCTACAACACCAAGCATTGATATAGTAGCCGTAAGAATTCTTGGAAATCATTCTTGTTTTATATTAGTTGTTTACATTCCGCCTACAGTTACCATTGATGATTCTGAAGAGTTTCTCAATAACGTCAGCTTGTTGAGCTATCTTAATGAAAAAAATATTTTGTTTATTGGAGATTTTGATATTCCAATGCTCAATTCTGATGTGAATGATAAGAAAAGTGAGATTAAAATCAACTTCATGGAACTTTTTGAATTGATTATCATCCAGCCCTACAATTCAGGATCAGAACCTCACACACGCATGTTATGAATTTCTCCCATTCTAATGACATATCAAGAAATTATAACTTTAGAAAAGCCAATTTTCCATTAATGTACCAACTTGTTGCCAACATGGACTGTAATAATGTATTAGACCAAAATAACGTGAATGTTGCATGTCAGAATCTCAATGATGCACTATATAACATTTTTGATCGAGCTGTTCCCCTCAAAATAAATCGAACCCGTAGATATGTGCCCTGGTTTAATTCACCAATTATAAAAACGATTCAGAAGAGAGAGCATAAAAACTATCGAAAATATAAAACATCATTTTATCTTCAGCAATTCAAATCATTGATTATTCAAACCAAAAAGGCAACTCGAGAATACCAGGAGTCATGAACGACCGATCATAATGTTTACAGTGAACCGCAAAAAATAGTCGACGCATTTGCAAACTATTTCAAGAGTGTCTACCTTATATCTGACATGTCCCTAACCAATGCACTCGAAAATACTCCCTGTCATTTTCAATGTATCAACATCGAACAAGTGAGTGATGAGGATATCATAGAAGCTACAAAGAAAATGAAGAATAAACTCATTATTGGTCCCGAACAAAAACCAAGTTTTTCAGTTAAAGATTGTGTTCAACCCCTACTAATCCCATTACGCCATATCTATAATTTGATATTGAGAACTTCTACCTTTCCCGATGTGTGGAAAATAGCCCGTATCTGTCCAATTTTTAAAAAAGGCGATAGAACATTGTTAAAATATTATAGACCAATCTCCGTGCTGAGTAATTTTTCTAAGGTATTTGGAACACTCATGTATTTTTTCCTTCATACATTCTCTCTGCAAATTAAGGAAATTATATCTTCAGCAAATAGGATGATGGGCTTCATTTTAAAAAGTACTAGGGAGTTTCACAATGTTGAGACAATTCTCACAGTTTTCTATGCGTATGTGAGGTCCAAACTCGAATATGGGGCATTGATATGGTATCCTTTATACGATTCTAAAATTAATTCTTTGGAAGCTGTTCAAAGAAAATTCTTGGAATACCTGCTATTCAAACAAACAGGAACGTATCCCCAAAGAGGGATCGATCATTCAATCCTTCTGAATCGATTCGATGTAATTTCTTTGCACACTCGTCGTATCTTTGGTACAATATCATTTCTCTACAATTCACTGCACAATACCATTTCCTGCGCCTCACTTTTACAAAAAATCAACTTTCATATTCCTCGCCTTCTAGAAGTGAGACGACCTTTTATTGTGGGAATATTCGAACAAACGTAATGCGCAGGGCACCAGTGTCGTTAATGTGTTCTAATTATAATTTGATCTGTGATGTATGTGATATCAATGTGAGCTCTCTCAAATATATTTTGGAATGTATCATCAATAGATTGTAAACTTCTCCTTTTTTTCTCATTTTAGTTTTTTAACTGTAGCGTTCAATATATAATGAATTATTTATTCACATGCACACATATACATTTATTTACATTTGTCGTTTTGTGATTCGTTATGTTGAATATTACCTTCTAGCATTTCCTGTAATTGGGTGTATACCTGTTGGAAATGAAGAGCTATCTATCTATCTATCTATCTATCTATATATCTTTCAAAAACGACTCAGCCTTGATTATATTCACTAATTAATTTCCGTTCAGAAAATTATGAGACCCTATGCCGTAGTTGTGATCCCGCTAATTCGTCAGATTTTTCAAAATTACTGAAATAGAATAATGGTCAGTAATGTTTGTTTTAACAATGGCTGGGAATAGATGTTCAGTGTTGTCGGTGTTGTTTTTGAAAAATATGTAATCGAGGCATGAGCTCGACATAGAAGATACTCGAGTTGAGTTGTTAATTGGTGATCTGAATCCTTCATCTGATATGATATTCAGATTCTCTTCAACATCTTTATTTTCATGCTCCAAAATATTCATTTTGATATCTCCCAATGAGGGTGTATTCATTGGCTGTGACTATTTTCGTCTTGCAAAATTCTTGGAGATTTGTATCAAAATTCTCGACTTCAGTGCAGGGGGGTCTATATACAACCACGGCACATATTTTTATTCCATTGCAGGACATGTATACGATAACATCATTCACATCCCCGATTTTTATAAATTCATGTCTTTCATAGTAGTAATCACAGACATACACCACAGTTCCATCATATTGATTGACCCCCTCACTGTTACAGATCATTTTGTATCCAATTATACTGAGAAATTCCTGTTCATTAACTTTCCAGGTTTCAGAAAGAGCGATGAGGATTAACGCGTCTTGGACTTCTGATAAATAAAGTTGTAATTCATCAAAGGTTTGGTAATAATTCTCATATCACTATGAAATATTGAAAGAGACATGCCAAAGATTTGTTTGAAAGATTCAACGGTAGTAATTTCGTTCGTGATTATTGGTGGATTATCGTATTCAAGTATGAATTGATCCATTTTGAAATGATAATTATAACAGATATGATTATTGTTATGGAAGCGAATTTGATCTGTCAACTGAATTCATTCTGTGAGAGAATTTGCATAGATAGAAGAAAGAGCATTTATTATCACCTCGATTATCACAATATCAAAGAAAAGTAAGCTAATCTAGGTGTTTATTCAGTGCGTATTTTTTCCTTACTGACACTTCGAGTGAATCTTTCTGTAGTACCTTCCTGGGGGCTCAGTGCATTTTTTCTTTCAGATGAGGCTCCAGATGAGTTTCCAGGATTTTCGATTCTGGATTTGGTTGTTTTGGGAGATCTCCATACTTGTACGTCACACCATTGATTATAAGCTTGTTCTTCAGTAGGGTTGCCTCAAGCTTTTTTCCCTTCGCTTCTCTATAATGCTTATACAAGACTTTCTTTCCCTTCCTTTCGGTTGCCGTTAGGTTGTGACTCGCAGATATATCGGTTCCTTTTAGTTTGAAGCAATTTTTCAGAATAACTTGTTCTTTAAGGTTCCGAACTAACTTCAGCATCATTGGCCTCTTAGTTGTTATGTGTATAACCAAATTGTTGTTTTTTTGTTTTCTTTTCACAGCTTCGATTTCGCCTTTGAATTCTTCGTTTTCAGTTTTCAATAATTCTACTTCATTTTCTGAAATTTTTTTGCGATGAGCCTTGTGAATCGTTTTTGATGGTTTTGATATCTTGTTTCATTTCGTTGTTCTAAATCGTTCTGATCAACGATTTCGTTTCCTCATCCATACCGTATTGATAGAGTCGGTATATCTGCTTAAATTTTCAGTAATTGGCAACAGCGTTTTCAACCTGGGCGCTGATAGGAACTTCAGGTCGAAAGGTTAATCTTCGTTTGTTTATCGTGGGATTTCATTCAGTTGTGCTATGGAAATGATGTTATTGTTTTTTTTTCACTCACAAGGAGGTTCGAAGTAGTCAAATTAACGTATATTATGCACAGTCAGCAATTTATTCGCGATTTCCTAGGCGAGATAATAATAAATTACTAGAACCACTTTCAACACTATTTACAGCCAACGTTGCCGCTGTTATCTGTGTTTCCATAGATCTATGGAAACCCTTCGATACTGTCAGTCATCACCTCCTCCTACAGTAACAATCAGGTAATCAACTGTGGAGTACCGCAAGGCTCCGTGCTAGGCCCAACACTATTCAATATTTATATCAACGGATTGTTTCCACTTAGTGATGATGGAAATATTGTCGGTTTCGCAGATGACACAGCCATCCTTCATGAAGCAGATATTTGGAACGCTCTGGGATATAAAGTTGAAAATGACTTCACTCGTATTGAATACTGGTTGGATAACAAACTCTTAACGGTGACTATTGAAAGAACCTTTTACATTTCATTCTGCTGCAACTCCTCCGGGATGCCCCCCTTCGATCGCCTGATGATTCGCACTGACACACCATTTGATATCCTTTCCGAGAAGGAAATAAATGGAATGGCTTCAACTGACTCACTCTCAGGGCGGGTAAATTTCCCATGAACGGTTCAAGTGGTGACGGATTGACTTTGAAACATCTCAAACACTTCGAAAGAACATGGCGAATTGCTCGTTTTGGGGATAAAACCCAAAAATTTTGGGAAAGTAAATGATGCGTAGTCTGGAGGCCAAGGTGAAGATTGTCACGATGAATACTTTCAATGAGGAGTGTGGTTAAACGCGTATCACGAGGCAGGAGAGCCCGATGTCTATTTTCGTAAGCAAGTCCCGAGTGATGAAGACGACCGCCCACCCTGAGAACCCCATCCTCTCCTAGGAACGGATTCAATTTCCGGAATGATTTGGGGAGGTTACCCTTTCGCTCAAGGAGAGAGATTTCGTTCCGGAAAGAAGTGTACTGTACTCTCTTGACTAGCAGGAGAAGGGCTTCATGAAGATCTTCCTGCGTGATGGGTGAGGGAGTTTCGCAACAGTGCGATTTACATAATTTGATGAATCTCAAACAATAAACCATTATGAGCTTGATTTTATCTAAGGGCGAGAATCGATTGAGTAGACCATCAATGGCTTCCAATTCCATGACAGATACGAGCGAAATCATCTTTTCTTCTAGAAGCGAGAGAGGAATGAGAGATGGTTGATGGGATTCGTGCGGCCAATCGTTTGAAGGAAGTTTAAGCCAGTGAGGACCCGAAAACCACAGAGAGTTATTCAATAAAGCTGAAGGCAAGAGACCTCGAGAAGCACAATCTGCTGGATTATCCTCCGAACGGACATAATGCCAATAGCTAGGAGACATTCGTTCTTGTATGGAGCTCACCTTATTGTCAATGAAAGTTTGCCACCGATGCGGAGATAATTTTATCCAAGTTAGTGCTACCATCGAATCTATCCAAGCATAGATTCCATCGAATGATAATTTTCCGGAGTAGGTTTTCATAACGAAGTCCATCAAACTCGACAGAAGAACAGCACCACAGAGTTCCATATCCCTTTTCAGAACTGTCGGAAAATCCGTGAATTTCACAGGAGGTATAGGGGCCTGAAAGATGTCTTGGTATCTGGATGCTTGAAATGAGGGGCAATTCATTCTTATATTGAGTCCATTTGTCTACGACGATTTGGGGTGGAGATTCGTCCCAATCTGAACCTATAATCCAAAGATATTGGATCAGATGTTTTGCCAAGAATAAAAGAGGGGACAGAAATCCTAAAGGGTCAAAAATTCGAGCGATTTCGAAGAGAATCGCTCTTTTTGTACACACCCGATCCAGAGGTGCCACTTCATAAGAGAAGAAATCTAATGTAGGGTGCCATTTCAGGCCTAAAATTTTTATAACACTATCGTGACTATCGAACGACCGAGTAGTTTGTTGGCAGTCCGAAGGGGTGAAATCTTCGAGGAGAACATGATGATTGCTAGCCCATTTTCGTTGTAGAAAACCCCCTTTTCCAAGGAGACCAATGAGCTGAGACTGTAAGGTTTTTGCATCATCCAACGTTGGGGAGCCGACTACAATATCATCCAAATAGGTATCAGTTTCAAGAGTTTTTGCGGCAAGTGGAAAATTATGACGTTCATCGTGAGCTAATTGGTGTAAGGTTCGAATGGCTAAAAATGGGGCCGAAGATACGCCAAAGGTAACGGTTTTCAGTCGGAAATCTTGGATGGGATCGGTTGGAGAGAATCTCCAAAGAATACGCTGATAATCCTGATGATCTTCTTGAATGAGAATTTGTCGATACATCTGTTTGATATCAGCGGTGAACACAAATGGATGGATTCGGAAATTCAAAAGAAGTGCCAAAATATCCTTTTGGAGACTCTGGCCGACTAACAATGTATCATTCAAAGATATTCCTTGAGGAGACCTAGCGGTAGCATCAAACACAACCCGCAATCGTGTGGTAGTGCTGTGCGGGTTGATGACACAGTGATGAGGAATGTAATATATTCCGTTGAAGCTACGAGGGTTTTCTACCGCTTCCATATGATAATTTTCGAGATAGTCTCTGAGACAATTGGAGTATTCTAGATGAAGAGCGGGATCGCGGAACAGACGGCGTTCTAACGAATGAAACCGACGAAGAGCTTGATTTCGAGTATCAGAGAAGAACGGCTCGGTTTCTTTGAATGGAAGAGAAACAATATATTGCCCTGAAGAGTCTCGGGAGTGAGTTTTGAGAAAGGTATTTTCGCATTGAGTTTCCTCTGGTGAGAGATAGCTACGTTGTGGGATATCTTCAAGCATCCAGAACTTTCTCAGTGTATCCTCGAGAGGAATGTCACAAGAAGTGAAGAAACTCTGGACGGAATTCGTAGTTATTTCAGTTCTTTCCATAACCACCCAGCCCAAATGAGTATTCAGAGCGAAAGGTTCATCGGTATTTCCGGGTAATTTTCCATCTTTTATGAGGGAGGGGAAAATGTCTGCACCGAGGAGCATATCTATAGGACCAGGAATATTAAAATGTGGGTCAGCGAGTTTGATGTGAGATAAATGAGACCATCCGTCGATAGAGAAATTGAGTGCAGGCATATCCGAACATAGCTTCGGTAAAATGGCTGCTTCAATAGTAAAAATGGGTTCCATGAGACCAACAGATCTGAGCGTACATGTTATAGAGTTGGTAGCGCGGGAGGACATATTATCTAGGCCATTGATGGTGAGTGGCATCCTGGATTTTGGTAGGCCGAGTCTGTTAGCACATTTCGCAGTAATAAAGCTGGCCTGGCTAGCAGAGTCCAACATTATTCGCAATTTTTGAAAAGTTCCCCAAATATCACGAACCTCAACTTCAGCTGTCGAAAGCAAAACTGTAGAGGAAGAAGGTAATAAATTTGCCAAAGAATCAATTGTATGAGTGACAACATCGATAGAATTTCTTTCCAGGGAATGGTTTGAGTGGTTGCTCGCTGACTGAGCCAAAGACTCTGAGGTTGACGGAGGATTATCGAAATGTAATAGGGTATGATGTGATGAGGCATTACAAACCCGGCAACAGTTTTTAGAATTACAGTTTCTTGCGGTATGTTTAGTGCCTAAGCAATTAATGCACCATCGATTCTTTTTTATCAACTCATACCTATCCTTTGGAGATTTAGCTGTGAAGATTGGGCATTCATAAATTGTATGAGGTGCTGGGCATAAAGGACATTTCGAAATACTAGTATTAGTCATCAGAGACGAGGAATACTGCGAAGTTGAGTGGGCAGAAACTTGTAGTTTCTTGTTATTACTGACAGGGACTAATTTCGGTTTACCAGAATTGAGTGAATTGAATGCAATACATTGTTTATTCAAAAAGTCATAGAGAGCAGTGTAAGTTGGAACTTCCGTCGAGGCGTGTTCTAACTCAAAACGTTTCAAACTCTCTGAATCGAGCTTTTCACTCAGAGTTTGAAATAACAGGAAATTTCAAATTTTCCAATGCCTTCAAATTATCCGAGAAAGTATCTAAAAGTTGTCTAAGTAGACGTGGAGAGTCACACGAAAGCTTTGGAGCATTTGAGATTTCTTCCCAATAACTATTAGCTAATAGTCTTTTATTCTGGAACCGGGATAATAAATTATCATAAGCGATCTGATAGTTCTCACCACTGAGCATGATATTTTTCACAGAACTGAGTGCGTCTCCTGTCAACACTGATAATAGATATTGAAATCTCTCAACATTCGTAAGAGATGCGTTGGAGTGAATGAGAGAATTATAGAGACTAATGAATGTGGGCCAGGCCTTCAAATTTCCATTGAATACGGGTACATTTATTTTTGGGAGTCTAACATTCGCAGATCTTTGTGTAGTGGACGGAAGCTCAACCGCTGGCGCCTCGAACAGATCGAAGTGAATTCCTTTGATTCGATAATAATTTTTGTCAACCTCTTGACGAAAGACGTGTTCAGGTTGTAAATCTGCGTCATCTTGCGTTGAGACTATTTGGATAACTGAGTTATGTTGTTCATTGAAATCTTCATGAATAGCGTCTATATGGATACATCTGATTCTCAAACTGGTTTGGAAAGATTGGTCATCAATTGCTGATAAAGCTATTTGATGAACTTCTTCGATTCGGTCAGCTGCAATATCTCGAGAAGCCCGAAACTGTTTGAGTTGTTTGAGTGACATAATTTATAATAGAATATATATCAAAGGTGAACAAGGGATGAGTAAAGATGATCAAACTCGGAATCAGCGTGAATCTTGAATGACCCCGGTAAAGAGGATTTCCACGAAAACAAACTACAGCACCCACAATGAACAGCTTGTGACCTCTAAATTACTTCGAGACTAGTTATGGGTAGTTTTTAGAGAGCAAAAAAAAACGATAGAAACTATCTCTGGCGATTGTTATATGAAATTGTTTGAAATTATCGAGTTAAAGAACCTCGAACTTTCTAATTCCACTGAGAATAAACATGATTCAGAATATCCGATTCGAATGAACCAAAATAATGTTCGTATGCGAATTGAATAAGGTATGATTGCAAATAAAAAAAAGAAAGAGAAATACCGGAGATCGAAATTCGCCAAGCCTTTGACCTACCTGGAAACTCTAGGGTAGCCAATCTTCTAGTTCGTGCCTGGGGAAGGGTTTCAACCACCCATTCAATAGTTCAGTGGACTGTATTCCGGGGATTCTCAGTAAAATATAGCGTTTCGCGGATTTCATACACTTTCGCGAGAGACGATTTTTAACGGTCGAGACGAGACGAGAGTTGAGTTGATTCTCTCTCTCCCTTGTCTTCTCGGTCGATCGAAAAGATTGACGAATCTTGATACGAGGGAGGGAGCATATTATGGTCATGATACGGGAATTCGACTCGAAGAGTATTCTCAGTGGATAATGAAAGCGAATAAATACTAGAAAATAATTTTATAACTCAATCTATGAAAAAAACTATATTAAAACACCAAACTAAATTAACGCGGGGCGTTAACATTATCTCTATGCAGAAACTCAGATTTTAGATGTGAGGCAAATGTATTTTCTATGTTCTTGTATCAAATATCATTCGAATAAACAAAGTGCATCAATTCCTCCTCACCAGTATGCAACTCGCAAGAAAAAAAACATTATGTAAATCTGTGAATCATTATGTATGTTATGAGAGTGGTTGGCCAACGGTTTTATGACTTTTTCGCTCCAAGGCTGTACAACTCCATTTCTGAAGAAATCAAATCAATAACAAACAATGAATGTTCCAAAAAAGGATCGATAAAATATTCACTTCGAAGTCAAAGAATCGATTTGTTGACAATGTTCGAATAACTGTAGTTTGAAAAACTGTTCATTCATCACGTACCTGTCAGATATATGTTTGTATGAATGAATATAGTTGATTGATTCAAGAAAGATTATTATTTGTGATATGTTAAATCTTGTACGAAACAAGTATTTATGTATTTATAACTCTACCTGGCTTCATTATTGCATCTTCAACTAGTTATAGTTTCAATGTTATGTAATATGTAATGTAATGAGCAAGTTCAATGTTGATAAAGTTCCATTCATGAGTACGAAATCACCACTGATGGCTCTACTACGGGTTGGGTAGGTTGTTCTTATGGTAAGAAAGTCGAAGGATTCTAGAATAGCCGGAGAAGGAAATATCATATGAATTCATCAGAACTGCTGCAATTTCCAATGTGATCAAGTGTTTTCTGAAGAATGGAATGTATTGTGAGGGTTGACAATTATACAGCTATTGCTTGTATAAATATAATGGGCAGAGTGAAACATGAACAATCGAATCGCATAACAAAAGATAGCTGGAAATGATGTCAAGATCTTCATTTTCGCATCCTATATAAATTCAAAGGCAAACAATGTCACAGATATCGAATCACGTTCTGTAGCCATCTGAACAGAATATGAACTATCATAAGAACGTTTTTTAAAATTTCGCCAATATTTTGGTAAACCATAGATATTGACCTTTTCAGAACCAGAATATATTGATGAAAAATGTCTTAATCACATTTCCTGGGAACCAGATACAGATTCCATCATTTTCGACGCCTCCACAGTGAAATGGAACGAATGTTTTCCCATGCATTCTTCTCATTCTCCATGATTCATAAAGTAATTGAGAAAATTATAGATGATGAGGCTGAGGGTATTTTGGTTGTGCCTCAATCAAAGACTAACTTGGTAAAAATATAATATTGAAGTCAAGTGAACGTCTACTTCTATTCCCTTTCAGAAGAGAACACCCGTTATGACAGAGGATTTCCCTGATGGCAGCAGTATTATTTGGACAGCATTTCTCTGATAAGGTTTTCCAGCCTCATGACTGAATACTGTAGAATCGCTTGCTGAAACAACTCAAAGACAATATCGTGTTGTTAAAAAAAGTGGTGAAACTTCAATAGGAGCAATTTCCAGATCCATACCAATTCAAATTAGATAAGTTAATAAGTTTTTTCAATTTAGAGTTCGAGGCTGGAGGTTCTTACTCAACTATTAACTCCTATAGATCCTCCAAATTGGAAAAGGTGATGAACATGCCTCAAAAAGATACATGAAGATGATTCATAATCCATTGAATATATAATATAATTCCAAGTTTCACAATTCATTTCCAAATGGTTCGCATCAAAAGAAATCAGCATATATCAGCTAACTTGAGAATTGATATCATTATCGGCAATAATACCTGCATATCGAGTGCAGACTTTTTCGGAAATTGTTATCGAAATTGAAATAAATGCTATAACTTGGTCTGACGATAGTGCTGAAATTTTCATAATGGACAAGATCAAGCCTATTTTGATTCTGACTTTTTCGAGAATTGGAATTGAAATTGAAATAAATGCTATAACTTGGTTTGACGATAGGGCTGAAATTTTCATAATCGACAAGATTGAGCCTATTTTTTACAAATAGATACATAGATACCTCAACCATGTATAGCATCTATATTGAAAGCATATTCAGAACGCACCAGTAACTTCAGAAATACCGGTAATAATACCTTGTTCTTGACAATCAAAAAACCTTTTCATACTGCTAGAGCTCAAACTATCAGGAGATAGATAGAACAAACTTCAGAAAGTACTGGAATAGACATTTCAATCTTCAGCAGTCATAGTACGACACATGCATCAACATCAGCTGCATTTAAAGCAGGAGTTGATCTGTCTGTCATTCGCAGAATAGCTGGGTGGACTGAGAGGTCAAATACTTTCAATAATGTCTATAATAGACCTTCAGGTAAATATTCCAATAGTTTTGCCAGAGAAACCGATTTGAATATTGAGAATCCACAATAAATCCCATTGTTATCAAGGATAATGAGATATTTCACTTATTATTGTAATATTATAATTGTTTGTTCGTTTATTACAGTTGAATTGTAGAATTTTGTTCATTCAACTATGTGCATCAGATAGAGATTGTTGGATGAATTGATTCTTGAAACATCTACAAGTATAATCATACATATTTCTAATCTAGGATGGAACTGAAGTATAATTCTGAGATCAACTGTCTCACCTGTAAGGAAGATTGATATGAATTATGGTTCAGTCTCATCCGAAGATTACGAACTCAACCCTTCCCAAACCCCAACGATCTATCTCTACAAAATTAGCACTGACGATCGTATCGAATATGATGAGTGCCGTAAATAGAGTATTGGCAACTTTAAAACTTGTGTTCGTGTACCTATCTTTGATCTTTGCATTCGAACTTTCGAACAACAACTTTGAAACATTGGTAAACATTCAATCAATTCGTTAGAAGACTAATGCTCTGCAAATTTTTCTGGATGATTTGGAATACCCAGAAATAATACTTTTAACTGAACACTGGTTATGTAGTGAAGAACCGTTACACCTTCCTAACTATATTTTAGTTTCAAAATTTTGCCGTTCTCAAGCTCGTGGAGGTGGAACCTTGATTTTGATCAATGATAAGTTCAACAAACTGTTTGGCTTTGTGAACCACGACAAATTAGACTACATGCTGGTGGAAAAAGAGTTTGAGTTCTCAATTGTTCACTGCAAAACTAAGAACATGTACATTTTATGTATTTACAGACCCCCATCCTCGGACTGTAATTTATTCCTACATAGGTTGGAATTGTCTGGGGACTTCAACGTAAATTTTTTGGATAAAACTGCACCCCATGTACAAACCATTGTCAACCTGTTCGATTCATTCAATTTAACTATGCATGTTGAAACCCCCAGTAGAGTCTCTTCTTACTCTTCCACCACGTTGGACTATTTTTGCACTAATATCTCTGAGGATCTTGTTGACTGCACTGTTATAAATGCTGGTCTATCAGATCATGAAGCCATCGTCTGCAAACTTCTTGTAAAATCACGTATGCCTCGAGATGAATCTAAGAGAATGGGTAGAATATTCTCAGAACGAAACTACAAGGGCACGATATATTGAGTAATAATGATCCACTTAATGAATTTCATAGAATTTTGACCACATTATTCAACCGTTCCTTTCCTATCGTGGCGATCAAGCGCAAAAAGCAGAAGCCATGGATCACACTAGGGCTAAGAATTTCTGGAAGAAACCTGCGTTCACTCCACACAATAAGAAAATTTGCTATGAATAATATTCCCTTTGTTAACTCTTTCAACAAATAGCGTAACATCTATAGAAAATTGATTGAAACAGCCAAATCTGCATACTATAACTCTAGAATTAATCGTTCAAGCAACAAACAGAAAGAATGCTGGAATATTGTCAACGACCTGAGAGGTAAAAACAACTCTAATGCACTGAAACCGAATGTGAAACCGGATGACCTGAATGAATTTTACTGCTCTGTAGCGGATAATCTTAATGAGAAGTTATCTCCTTCGGTGGACCCCAGTATTTATTTAGATCAAATTTCAGTACCCGACAGTTTTTACTTTGCTCCCACAGATGCCACTGAGCTCAGAGAAACCATCGCCGATATTAAAAATAAAAACTCCTCTGGATGGGATGATATTTCAGTGAAGTTACTGCTCAATTTACCTCCCTCTTTACTGCAAGTTTTGGCAGAAGCGATCAACCACTCATTCTCAGCAGGCGTTTTTCCTAGCTGTTTGAAAATAGCAAATATCATTCCTTTATATGAAAGCGGTGACCTTGATTCCTCTTCAAACTTCAGGCCGATTGGTTTGCTTCCCGCGTTAGCGAAAGTAATCGAAAGATTAGTAAAAAAAGAATGGCATCGTTTTTAGGCAAACATGGTATCCTCAGTACCGACCAATATGGCTTCCAAACCTCTAAAAATACCAACGATGCTATATTTGCATTTCTCGAGCGTCTGTACCTTACGCTGAATGGTGGGGAGGTAGCTGCAGCAGTATTCTGTGACCTTTCAAAGGCCTTTGATTGTGTAAATCACAGAATACTGCTCCAAAAGTTGCACACCTATGGCTTCAGAGGTTCAACATTACTTTGGTTTCAATCTTATCTAGCTGATCGCTTCCAAAGCGTCATCATCGCTAATATGAAATCCAAGCATCTGGCTCTCAAACATGGAGTACCGCAGGGCTCTGTACTGGGACCACTGTTATTTTTACTTTATGTGAATGACTTAACACTTGTCGACATACATGGGCAATTTACAATATTTGCAGACGATACCACCATACTTTGGCATGGTACTGATAACGTAATTCTAGAAGACATCATCAATGAGGACCTGAGCAAAGTTAAAAAATGGTGCGACGCCAACTTATTGTCTTTCAATACCTCTAAGACAGGTATAATCAACTTCAAGTGCGTCATCAACAATGTATTCCTCGATAATGACTGTCTTAGCATCAAAACCACACATAAATTCTTGGGACTGAATATTGACACCACACTAAAATTTGAAGGCCACATTTTTAATTTAGCTAAAAAGCTAACGTCTGGCTGTTATGCCGTACGAGTTACATCCAATGAATTAGGCCTAACTGCGGCAAAGAATGTTTACTTCTCGCTTATTGAATCTCACCTACGTTACGGTATTTGTTTCTGGGGCATGTGCACGAACTATTTATTCGACAGACTTTTTATTCTCCAAAAAAGAGCACTAAGATATATGTGCAAAGCTGACTCGAGGGATTCATGTAGACCTTTATTTTTTGTTCATAGAATACTGCCTCTGTCCTGCATTTTCATCTTGGAAACCGTTTGCCTAGTTCAAAAAAAATATAATGAATTCAGATATGAGTCAACGACATATAACACCCGCAGCTCTTCCCATAACATTAAACTACCTATCCCAACATCAACACTAACCAAGAATTCTATAATTTACGAAAGCGAGAAGCTGTTCAATCATCTACCCTTGCACCTAAAGCAAAAAGAAAACGAACAAAAGTTTAGGAAATCGGTAAAGAAGTTTTTATTGGAGAAAGTGTATTATAATCTCACCGAATTCTATCAGGTTGCCTGATTCTAAAATAATGCTACCAAATTTCAAACTTGCTGGTTTTAATGTATATTTGTCTTTATAAACAAATTTGTGAATGTTCATACATATTTTTACTTTTTTACATTTTTACTTTTATACATTTTTACATTTTAAACAATTTTATATATTTACACATTTTTTAACATTTGGACATTTTTATACTTGAATATTTATATTTATTTTCTACATAGACTATGCTTTGTAAGCACGATCAACACTGTCAATAAGAATTTATTCTTCAGGCAACAAAGTACATTTTGATTTGATTTGATTTGACTTTTGTTATTTGCACATATTTTACGTTTCAAATATAATTCAATGTGTTGTTCTTAGCTTATATGGCATTTCACCTTTTTCTTTTCCTTAACTGTGACTGCTATTGAACTAAGTTCAAGATGTTTTAAAGTGTCTTTGCATACATAACTATAAATTTTTCTGCCTTTGTTACACACCTTTATGTACCTTATGTTTACTCAGATTGATTGATTGATTGATATTTCCACACTTTGTCAATGAGAATTCTTTTCTTCCGACAATAAAGTATATTTTGATTCGATTCGATTTGATTCGATTTGAACGTTCCGTTATCCATTCAGGTATGTACAGATAGTTGGAGGAAAATAACAACGAAAATGAAACCAATCAGAATATTGCGATAGTCGCAATATAGGCGCATCCTACAACTGCTATATGTCTTATAGAAATCCTAGCGAACAAATGTTCATGCGAAGAAATAATTTGTACTCTATAACTGTATTATTATTGTAATGAGTATTCCATTAGAGTAGTGTTCCATCCCGAATTATAATGATTGTTGAGCTGAAGTAAGTGAAATATGTTTTCTGCAGCTATATCATTGCGTGAAAAATATTGACAAAACTTTTGTAAAAGTGCTCATACAAACATCTGAGAAATAGTTTCATGAATGTTGGCAATTCGACAAAATTGTGTACGGATCGCTCTTGTTTGAGTAATTATGAAGTGATATATATTAATATCATTGATGTGTGAAAGTTCACAAAACAACTAGAAAAGAAATATCTGATTTTTTACAAGTTTGCTCTGAGAATATTCTTGAAATGAAATCAAAAAAGCATTGTGCATAAGGGAAGCATTATGCTCACTTTAGTAGTCTCATAAAGCGGAAATATCCTTCAAAAGCAGTAATATAAATGTAGTAAAACGAATTGACACTATTTTTTCAAAAATTATAGAAAAATATTGTTTGTTGGTAGAACTTCCGAAGAGCAGAGTTCACCATTTTGTATTATGCTGATTTTGGAGTGGCGATGACCTCGTTCCTTTTGAAATGTCGCGTTGATCTTTCTTGTGAAATGAATTTCGAAGTATTATTTCAGTGATTGATGACTGTTTATAAGTATACAAACTCCTACGTCTAGAATGATGTTTCTGTTGATACGTCAGAGAAGATTGCCTGCCGAATACCTACATACTACGATTGAGAACAGTTGTGTCCACGCTAGCTTCTATATAATGCGTTCATCAATGTTCAAGAATGTTTTTCCGTTCGTGCGTACGTTAGAAAAGTTTGCTGCCTATTTTACCGACAGTTTTGCAGTCCCTGCAAGGTTAATGTTTGCCATTATGGGCGAGCATTGTCTAAGAATTATAAGGCATTCTTTATGTGGTTATTATTATTTTCAATATTACTAGGCTTACACTTGATTTGGTAGGGATCACCTCCACCAATAAATGGATATTTGCATTATCAGGTGGATCATTCCGTATATGCAACCATGAGGAAAGTTTCAGAGACCCTGTGGACCTGACTCAATATCAAGTCATTTTGACATAGCCGAATTATTTGATATTCCAGAGATATGATTCCATTTCCAGAATTGAACGGATATTCGAGAGTTGATAATTATTTCCGGTTGCACTGGAAGTTGTGGAAAATATTTTCGAAAGGTTTTGGAGAAACTGTGATTCAAAATACTACATCAAGAAATTCACAAGGTATTTCCTCTGGAAAAATCATGCACTGTATAAATAAGTAGGATTCGAAGAAATTGGGAAGGAAATTAGTTGGAACTCACCCCGAGAACATCTCGAAAAGATATGAGGGTGAGTATCAACTAAGCGAAAACGTTATGCGAATGGAATTTTGATAAAATCATAATGAAATGCTGGGCATCAGTTAGCAACTCTATGCAAATCATGGCGATAGGTAGTGCGGCGAACTGTTCACATCGCCATTTATGTAAAATTTGTAAATTCTATGAATATTCTCACATGCTGCATCCCGAGTTTTATGAATATTCATAGTAAGCAAATATGATCGTTGGGGATTTTATACGCCACATCGTCTTTGTTTCACATTCAGTTTGAAGTTAGGAACCGGTGTACAGGCTGGATCAAATTCGAGTCGTATCATTTGAATTGTAAAATATGCAGTGTCGATTGAATTATGGTGAGTTCGAATAATTTTCTGCTTGCTGATTTGTTTCTCCAATATTTCGACAACACGAATGGAAAACCTTTAATGTTCGAGAAACATCGTGTCAGCTAGCGGTGGATTGTTGGGAGAGAAGGAGGGTATTGGAGTTTTTCTACTCGAGTGAATAATCAAGTAACTCCAAAAAAGTTATGGTATCGTTCCAGTACTTCTAACTCACAAGATGACGTTATCATATCCGAAATCCGAAACTCTTTGAGCCTCAATAATCAACTTTATTACTTGGAATACGGCTCTGAAATCATCATGTAGTATTTTGTAACCTTTTGATGTCCTAAAAATGATGACATATATAGCTAATCCACGGAAGGATGCAAAAATGGTGTATTAGTCTGTCATCAGACAATGTAGTTTATGGAAAATAGCACTCCGTTTCTTTTCCCAATACCTTTCACCACATCCGGATGTGGTTTGGTGTTTCTGAGTAAAAATAAGCTCGCCAGCCGCTAGATTCACTGGGGCATAGGAGAAAAGGATCACCTGAGTATGTAGTCGGTGACAAGAACAAATTCACATCGAAAGAGTCAATTGGATTGTTCGAAATCATCCTATGAGTATCTATAACGACAAGTCCAGAGTACGTACCCTTTGAGGATATACTAAATAGATTAGCTGATTAGGTTCTCGCTTCCGTATCCAATACTTGTGAATCTTGAAGGAATGAAGATGGTATTCATATGGGACATGAGAGTACTCACAATTTGTATTCAAAGACCATCTCCAATGGTCTCACAGGTCAACAGTTACGTTCTACACTCGGAGATATGGATTTCTTCTCGCGAAATCAGTCGGGAAGTTTGGTGTACGCGAGTAGAATAATTAACTCGCTACAACACCCGATACAAGCAAGTGACGAATAAGTTATCATGCGGTCCATTGTTCGAAAATACTCCTGTGAATACTGAGAATACTTATGTGAATGAGAATATTTCTCTAGATATGTCTTGGAAACATGAAATTCCAAAAACTGGAATTACCCCTTATATCTCAGAGCATTTTATGAAGCACCAATTTCCCACAATTTTGCTGACCCTGTGTCTCTTTTAGTTGAGTTCCAAATAAAACTCTCCAAATTGTATCCACCCTGTATGGTAGGAAGCCTGAATACGTTGATCCGTATGAATAAAGGTCGATGATATTCAGCGGAGATCCGAGTAGAAAGCTATGAAGCCGTAAGCTAAGCGGAAATTAATAACGGACATACAATATTTTGTTGTTAGTTTCCCCGTAAAAATGAGGCAATAGTTTAACAGATGTTTTCATTGTCAACTTCTCCACATTAACATTCAACGTATACAAGCATTTTGTCAAAAAATCATTAGCATCACATGTGTTCATCGAAAGCGGTTTTAGAATTCACGAAATACTGATTCATGCTCTCAGGTGCAACATCGTCTATTTTCTCAAGATTCACCTGTTCAAATAGAACAATGCCAACTTTCTCATCTAGAGAATGTTTCCAATTGAATCCTCTCCCTTGAATTCATTTGCTTCCTTCACCCACTATCTCACGAAGGATTTTTTTCTTCACCTCGGATCATTTGACTTTTTGCTTTGGTAGATATTCTCCTCTTCCAGATCTTCTTGTTGCGACATTATTGGGAGATACTTGGTCTCCACGAACAGATTGTGATTCCAATTGGATTATTTCCATTCATTAGGCTAGTCGTCCATTGGAAGCGTAGTCGAGCAACTCGAAGGTAGCGCGTATTTGCCCGTATACAAGCGACTGATCCAAAAAAATGAAATGTTAGTAGACAACATGATACTATAACTGAGAAGGTAAACCCACGCGCATGATACTATAAAGAGGAGAGATATGATCAGTCGAGGTTCTAGTTTTGAACCGCTTTGCGCATGACGTCACTACGTGACAAATACGATTGGCGGCTGTTATAAAGGTGTCAGGAAGCCAAGACAAGAGTCGGGAATCAACTGTCTTTATTCGCTTCTTCTATCAGGTTTACACAACGTTGGTGTTTTTATACAATATATCTTTTTATAGATTCTACATTATTTGAAGAGGTACAGGTGACTCCATATATACGATACATTAATAGTGTACAATGCCATTCATAATAATGAGGACCCATAACAGCGGCAATCGGATAACAAGGGTTTTCATATATTTGATCAAAATTCCAACAAGGAGGGACTGGGAGCAGAATAAGCACTGCATGGTACCCACCAAGGGTATCATCTGGTATACAGATGGCTCTAGGATGGAAGAAAGCGCAGGTGCGGGGGTCTATGGGCAATCCCCAAGGGCAGACCATTACTTTACCCTTGGGAAATATGCCACGATTTTTCAGGCGGAAGTATTCGCAATACTCGCATGTGTTCAAGAGAACATAGAAAGGGGCTATCATGGCCGGCAAATCACTATATGCACTGACAGCCAGGCAGCAATCAAGGCACTGATTTCGTACAGAGTGACCTCCTCCCTGGTGTCAGAATGCATAGACAGCCTACAAAGGCTGTCAGCGACGAATAAAGTCTGTCTTCTGTGGGTCCCTGGTCACTCAGGGGTACCTGGTAATGAAATGGCCGACAGTCTGGCCAGGAAGGGTGCGGAGAGCTCAGTGATTGGCCCAGAGCCAATACTGGGGGTCACTCGATCCTGGAGCAATTCTAGAATGGCGGGAATCCTGATGAAGAGATTTCAGAATAGCTGGGCGGAGGCTCCAGGAATGAGGCAGTCCAGACTCCACATAGGAAATCCGTCACGAAGACAGACAAATGCACTCCTGGATTTGAACAGGAGAGAGCTGAAATTGGTGGTGGGGCTCCTGACAGGGTACTGCCCCTTGAACAAACATCTCAACACGATCGGAATTGTAGAAGATCCTGAATGTAGATGGTGCCTTGAGGACGAAGAGACTTCTACTCACATCCTCACTGAATGCCCGGCGGTGGTAGCAGCAAGGGAAATACATCTTGGGGGCAGCATCCTGAACCCAGAGGATGTGAAAAAGATTCGGCCAAGGAAAATGGTATCTTTCGCCCGCGGAATTGTCCTTCTCCACGGCTGACTTACGATCCCAGGAGTTGTGGGTGCACAACGGGTCCGAAGAGGTGGCTTAAGTGCGTTAGGTCTCAGACCGCCCACTTTCTTACATTACATTACATTACATATTTGATCAGATGAATTATCGAATAAAAATGTTTTTGGAGTTTCAATGTTAGTCGAATTATAATTCCAATCATCGAAATATATAAAATAATAAAAATGAACACAACAAAATGAGTTATTCCCCTGGATATCTTCTGAATTTCAAATAATTCATTTATAGGTATTGAAAGAGTATAATATTCATGACGTTCTTCGAAACAGATTATTGAGAACTATTTTTTGTATGTGAATAATTGTTTCATTCATGAGCATTTATTCAGAAATAAATAATAATAATGAAATATCCACTAGTTGATATCATCAATCATTTCAAGTGAATACTATAAAGTGCATTTACAATAGTGGTAATTATATTGGCCACAATTATGAACATTTGGGGCATGAGTCTAATAAAACACAAGTAGATAAAGTTGTATTCAATATAAATATTTGTATTGGAAATTGAAACACTGAAACACTGTTGTTACACCATCATAATCAGTGTAATTATTTCCAAGTATTTAGATAATTTACAAAATAATCATCAAACCATGAAGGTGAATACATTTGTACGAATAGACATAACGCATCTAATAAGGAATAATGGGTTTAAAATTTCACAACAAATTGCATTTCAGATAGGTACCATAAAAGAAATTGAATCTAATTGGATACATCGAATTGAATAAATTGAGAAAAAAATACTGTGTGTAGGTTAATCAAGGTGTGATATGTTCATTTCTTTAGTTTTTTTTTGTTTCTAAAAATTAAAACAGGAAATATGATGAATATTTCAATATACCTATTTGTAGTAAGGACAGATCAGTGATCTGCTTCAAGATGTCAATGGATTCAAAATAAAACAGTTTTGGATCACTTACGATACCTATAAGAGGATTTCTTTGCTGATAGTCATTGAAATGAGATAGAAAATCCCAAAAAATCTAAGGTAATGAATTCAACATTTCATTGATGGTATTGGAATGTTTGAGGAAGGAATGGCATCATCTTTCAATTTCCATTTCTGAATAGGTAATTCTAACAGTTTTTCTTGCAATCTATATAGTCGTCGTCTGAGAAATGCTTCGAACATATTCTAGCTGTTTTTACGTTTAACTTGTTCTTCTGAAAGCAATTCTTCACCCACAAACTACAAGTTTCCTCCGGTGAAGGAAAAGTGAAGTAACGACATGTCGATGCAGTTTTATATCTTTTAGCATTGTTACTGGAACAACCCACCACAGCACAATGAACCATAGTTTCTTAGTTTGAAATATAAATAAACAAATAGATAAATTAAGCAAAATCATTCGAATCGACACTACTAAAAAACATAATTTAAAACGATAGACGCACTGAAATGTTCGCTTAACCTCGAAGCGCCAACAGAAATTTGTCACGGAGTGACGTATACTGTGCAAGAGAGACAGAAATAAAACATGCGCGTGGGTTTACCTTCTCAGTTATAGTATCATGAACTATGGCATAGCTATGGCAACGTCGTTTTCTTCACAGATGATTTGTAACTTCTGGTTCTCGGGAAATATTCCAATGTAATGGCTCTCATTGATTTCCTCTATGATGTGTTGGGTTACTCGAATTGGGACGTGTTGGCAGTTCTGGATACTGTTTTCGACAGAAAGCAATGACGTGATACAATCGGGGTTTTGTCGAAGTGGTAGTAGGTGATTCTTCTTGCAGAGGAATCCTGGCTGGAGCTCGGTGCATTCTTCGTCTGAGTACTGGTATTCGTTGTTGCTTAAGGATAGGTATGTCGAGGGAGGTATAATGATTGACTGGTTTTGGTTTGGAATAGAATAGAGGTGGTAATATTCGAAGGTTTCAGAATGAACTAAGGGAAAATCGAGCGAAAATATGATTTTTCAATTCGAGTAGAAAACACTGGTTCGAACAATGTCGTAATATTTTAGGTAATCTGGCAAGGAAAATAGTATTTGAGATTCACTATGTGTTTGATGTAATTGAGATATTACTGTTTTCAATTCGACAGGCGAAATAATGCTGTGATGCATGACTTTCATGTTAGCGAAGCTTATAGCATTTTCAAGCTCTGATAAAAAATGCAATAACAGGTCAGCGTTTATCTTGATTCGATTCAGGATCTCTTGAATTTCTAGGTAATGTGCATAACTGAATTGTGTTTCATTTAAAATAGTTCTCAAATCTTCAAATTTGGTTTCTATTTTATATTGGTTTCGAATTGTTTTGGATAAGGTGTCATTAATATTCGACATTAGTTCTTTAGTGGGAGAAATTTGTTTGTTTACTTTCTTTATAATATTATTTTGAATATTTTCGAGCTCTGAAATGCTATTATGAATTTCAGTAGCGTCCTCATGGTCCATATTTCCAGTGACGTACTTCATAAGAGAACCAAGCGGGTTTATCAATCCTCTTTTACGTCTATTCTCAGGAAATAGTGAAGTAATTTTTTCGTTCAAGATATTTATTTCGTATTCCAAATGTTTATGAGCTTTGTACAGTGATTTTTTATAAATGATGTAGCGTTGTCAATCATTTTGCCAAGTCTATAGTAGTGGTTTGTTATTGAAGTACTTTGAGTTTCAATGATATCGATATGGATGTAATGTATGAAAGTGTGGGAGGCAATTTTGATACGGGCGTTTCCTAATTTGAAGGGAAGGATGCCGGGATTAGTTCTGAGGTTCCGAATTTGAACTTTCTGTGTCTTCATTAGGGGAAGAATCATCAGCCTGTAATAATGTTTTGTCTATGAATTTTCTAGGAGGTTTGAAAATGTTTTTATGATAAGTGTTTTGGGGTGTTGTCACTGTTTAGTCATTACTTCTGATGATATGCTCTGGTTTGTAATTAGGGTTCGTCTTCAATTGTCTGTCAGTTAATTTCCTGTAGCCAGTTGTTTCGGGTTGAATGTCAGGGGGGTCATTTCTGTTTTCATTTCTTTTATCAATGAGTTGTTCTTTTTGTATTGCCGTTTTCTCGTGTATCGTTCTATATGAGTTTGCCATAAATTCTTTGTGTTCGTTCAACTGGTGATTGATTGGTCGTGAATCAAGATCGATATCGATCGGATCCTTGAGCTCTAAGTGTCCTAAAATCATGTCTATTGGTTTTTGTTTAGTCGCGGAATAAATTGAATTATTATATCCTAGAATTGAGAAGGTAAGTTTCTCGAAGGGATTCAAATTTGGCTTTGTCAAGGTCAAAGTACGCATGTGTTCTATTATAGTGGAATGAAACCGTTCAACAATAGAATTGCTATTAGGATTGAGAGGTAGTGTATAGTGCCAATTTATTTTGAATATCTTTGCAAAGTCTCTGAGAAGGTGTTGTGTAAATTCGGTACCGTTATCAGATATTATATTTTCTGGAATTTTGTATGTTGAAATAAATTGTAACAATTTTTCATAAACAAATAGAGCAGAGAGACTTGGAATTATGTAAGCTTGACCGAATCGCGACAAGCTATCACAGATAGTCAGGGATATCGAATTGCCAAATTTAATAGTGTCAATGTGAATTGTTTCGAATGGTTTTTTCGGAGTAGGCGTAAGTTGAAGTTTTATCAAAGGAGGGTGCCTTTCGTATTTGACTTGTTGACAGATGTTACAATTATTTATGAACTTCTGAACATCTTCGCTCATTTTTGGCCAATAATATTTAGTTCTGAGTTGATTGACAGTTTCGAGAATTCCTCTGTGATTAGTGATACCTTCGTGTTGATTTTTTATTAGCTCTTGTTGTCTTTTGCTTCTACCTATGTCATGGAGAAGTTTGTTAGATTTAAGAAATTTATAAGAAGAGTTTTTGGGAATTTGTGGAACAAGTCTGCACATTTGTTTGAATAGATCGTCATTGTCGTCGTTTTGGAAATAAAACGCATACTGTCTAGTTGGTCCAGCATATTGTTTTATGAACTGAATAATTTGTTCTTCAAAAGACTCATCAGTAACGTATAAATACCAACGAGTACGACTAATAGGATTTTCAAATATTTTCTTGATTTCTGTTCGTGAATTTCTATCTACTCTGATAATGATTATTTGGTATAGGAAGTACTTAAGTGGTTTTTCAGAAATTTTGATTGTCAAAATTGGATCTTCGGCACTTGTGTGTACTGTTTCGTTTCCGTCATTCTCGTCAGGGTCAAATTGTGCTATTATAGATTGATTATCGGGTTCTTGGCTAGTTGAAGGTTGGTTTTGAATATTTTCGGTTTCAGGAATTGTGATAGGGTTTTCATCTAAAACAGGGTTTTCGTTGAAGAATCGGGAGGTCATCGTCATCATTATTTTCGTTAATTTCGGTGGGGTAAATTTCGACTCGTGACAACGCGTCTGCGTTAGTATTTTTCTTTCCTTTCTTATATACAATTTTGTAGTCAAATTCCTCCAATTTCAGTCTCCATCGGACCAGACGGGAATTTGGTTCTTTCAGGTTCATAAGCCATTCAAGTGGTTTATGGTCTGTAGCAATGATAAATTTTCTGCCGAAAAGGTACGGCCGAAACTGTTTGGTTGCCCAAACGATTGCTAGCAGCTCTTTCTCAATAGTTGAATAGTTTATTTCCGAACTACTAAGAGTGCGAGATGCATACGACACGGGTTTATCGTGTCCAATGGGACCTTGGGAGAGAACCGCGCCTATTGCCAAATTACTAGCATCGGTGGTAAGAACAAAATCTTGAGAGAAATTAGGGTACTGGAGTATTGGATCATTGGTTAAAAGGGCCTTGCAATCTTCGAAAGTTTTTGTGTATAGTGGATCATTTACGTTAATTTGAGAGCCTTTTTTCAGACATGAAGTGAAAGGTTTAGTTATCTGAGCAAAATTTTTTATGAATTTTCTATAATACCCGACGAGGCCAAGAAAGCTTTTGATTTCTCTTGTCGTCTTTGGTATTGGATAATTTAGAATAGCTTTTATTTTGTTTGGATTCGGTTTGATTCCATCAGGAGTGATGATGTGTCCTAGAAAAGCCACTTCTTTGTGTAGGAACTCCGATTTGTCAAGTTGGATTTTCAAATTACTATCGCGTAATCTTTGGAATACTTGTTTCAAATTAACGATGTGTTCTTGCAGAGAAGCTGAGAACACAATAATGTCGTCCATATAGACAAGACAGGATTTATTCTGCAGGTCCTTTAAAACATTGTCCATTACTCTTTGGAACGTTCCGGGTGCGTTCTTCAAGCCAAAGGGCATCCGAACGTACTCGTTATGTCCGTTTTCTACGTTAAATGCGGTTTTCTTAATATCCTCAGGGTGCATCTCAATCTGGTGGAAACCACTTGCCAGATCTAACGTTGAAAAGTACTTACATCTGCCTAATTTATCTAGTATGTCGGTTATATTAGGCAGGGGGTAACGGTCGTCAATCGTTTTCTCATCGATTTTCCTGTAATCAACGACAATGCACCATTTCTTTTTACCAGATGCGTCCGCCTTTTTTGGAACGATCCATATGGGCGAAGACCATGGTGAATCGCTAGGTCGAATAATTCCTTGGTCAAGCATGTCGTTAATTTGTCTTTCTACTTCGGGTTTATGTATGAATGGGTACCGGTATGATTTGGAATAAACAGGAATTTCGTCTACAGTCTTGATTTTATGTTTTACTTGATTAGAAAATGTTAATTTTGAATTTTCTCTGTGGAATATATCTGTATTCGACTTGCAAAGGCTTTGAATGTGATGTCTTTCTTCGCTATTCATATGATCTGTACGAATGAGATTATTTATATGAAATTAATCCAAGTTCTCTTCTTCGTGAGGTGAAATGGAAGCATGAAAAATTTAAAAATCGTATCTTTCGAAATGTTTAGCAGAGATGGGACAATAAAGTTTGATTTCTTGTACAAAGTAAGTTCTATTTTGAATATCCACAGGGGCGTAACCATTTTTTGCAGTGGTAAAGCAGGCAGGTATATGACATTTTGACAAATTTGTCTCAACAATAGTTATATCGCCATTTTCTTTATCGACAGGAATTCGAAAAGATTCTGTAGAACAGAGTTCAATACGGGCAAAGAATAGCAATTTGTTTCTCGGTTCGTATAGGTTTAGGGAAATTTCGGTTGTGGGTGTTTTGATGACTGAATTTGGAATTTTAATATCTACATTCAAATCTTTCAACGTTTCATAGCCAATAAGGCCATCGAAAAAATTGTGAAACTTGAATAGATAGAATTTGATTTTCTTGTCGCAATTAAATTCACTGAAGGCTGGTATTTCGGCACACAAGTTTCGCGAAGTGGTTTGAAAAATCGAAGATATTGTGAATGGTTCATTTCTTATAAATTCCGGAAAGTGAATTTCGGCAATTTCTGGGTTCAGGAATGATTTTGTCGCACCAGTATCAATGAGCAATTTTAAAGGTGGATTTGAAATTTCGATGTAGGGTAATTCTTTACGGTCGTAAATTGAGTGAATTTCTACGTGTTTTTTCCAGTTTGTTTGGCTATCTGAAAATTTTGTTGTGAATTCGTACTGTCTTCTATCTGTTTGCATGATTTCTCGGAAATCTCTTCAGAGTCGTTTTCATAGTAATCTACAGCGTATTGAGGGTCATTGTCAGGATAGTAATTGTCATATTCGCAGTTTTCATAATGTTGAGAAGGTCCGGGGATATTATAGTCGGAATAGTAGTCATACGGTTCAAGGTTGTGTAGTTCATCTAGCGAGAAATTTGAACGTTGAGGTTGAAATGAATTTTGTAGAGGAATCGTGCCATGAGATATGCCACTCATAGGCGTCGGTCCAACACGGGAAATAGAATTTTGTTGATTGGGTCTCCAAACATTGGTTGGATTTCTTTGTTGACCAAAAACTTGACTGTTTGTTGGGAATCTTTGGAATGGGGTTGGTCTTGGTTGAATGGGGATAGGTCCACGAGGGAAGTTATTATATCGATTGAAATTCGGAATAATTTGTTGATTATTACGTGCAAAGTTTTGTGAGTTGAAATTAGGATTATTGAAGTGGGTATTACTATGTTGGAAATTTTGAATTGGTCTCTGAGGTTTATTTCTGGCATGATTGAAATTTTCAAACTGATGGGATTTCTGCAAATGGCGGATATTGTTTTCCGAAATTATATATTGTCTTGCTTCCGCTAGACTGGTTGGTTTCATGGCTCGAATAGTCGATCCTAAAGGTTCTTTAAGACCGGCAAGAAATATTTTCAAAGCATGAGTGTTGTAAAATGTTTTCTTGATATGTTTTGTTTGCTGTATCACTTCATGAGTGTCGATATAATTATGCAGAGCGCTCAAGTTAGACATTACTCTTGTATAATATTGTAAAGAAGGTTCGTTATTTTGCTGTCTCAACTGATCTAAATCAAATAAGAGTCCATTTTCGTCTCTTTGGTCGCCGAAATGGGCAACCAAAGCGCTTCTTACGGATTGCCAATCTTTGGCAATGCGAATGCTATAAACTTCTCTGGCTTTACCTATCAGTTTGGAATGAATTCCGTAAATGATAGTTGTATTCTGAACACAGTTTATGTTAGCAGGATTTGGGTCCCAATATGTATTTATAATAGTGTTTGCTGTTTCTAAAAATGATGACAACTCCAGTGGGTTGCCATCGAATTTTGGAACTATTTCAAGTAGTTTCGACTCGAAATTTGGAACTTTTGCCATAATTGAATCGTTAGGTACTAAATTAGAAGGTGAATTATTTCGATTATCAATATCTTCAACTAGTGATAAAGTTTCAAAAATTGAGCTTATTTCACTATCTAAATTCAAACGTAAATCTAACTCGTTCGCTCTATTTTCTGCAATAGAATTAGGCTGGGACGAGGAGAATGACATAGACTATTACAAGGAAAGCAACTTACAATACTACGATGGTGTTGATGGTCTTCATCTGGTACTCGAAGTCTTCAGGGTTTTCCACTGCGGAGGTCCTCTGAATAAACAGCTTGAAAACCGACGGGTTTTTCACGATGAAAGCCCGTTCAGTATCTTACCGACTGCGCCACTTTAGGTTTTTGGTTATCACCAAAAGGTTTTCAAAAAAGAATTTATTTATTGGACACAAAAATATCGGAGTTTTATTCAAGAGCAAAAATACAATTCGTCTTTACTGTGTGAAGTCTATGTCAAATCTGATGAGAATCGGTCGGAGAATGACTCGTGTCCTGAAAGGTGTAAGATGATTCTGCATCCGTCAGCGTTCTCAGCATATCTCGTGAGAACATGGTAGCTTATGGTGTTCTCATACATAATTTTCTCGTTATATATAGAAGAAATTGTTTCGAGAAGTTTTGGAAGAAGCAGGTTTTGATAATAATGGTAAGAGTTGTTTTCAATATCATTATTATATCACGAAGTGAACAGAACATGAGACATATTCAGCCAAAAACAGACCGTCAGTACAAAGCTTTTACTTTAGACCCAAGTTCCTTTAGGTATTTGCTTCATGTGTAACGAGTACTTTGTACATCGTTAGGTCTCAATATGTAAATATGTATATAAAATCATTCCATTACTTTTGGAGCGACCCCGTATCAGACCAGACACAAAAAATCGTCAGAGCAAATTGACCGTGCGCGAAACGACGAAATCTGAGTGATTTTAAAAACGAAAAACTGCGCCTAGACTGCTTGGCAGAGACTGGTTTCGCTTCTCTTCCCGTCTAGAAGTGAGCTATCGGTTAACCAAAAATACCGGTGTAGAGGGTGAGAACTGCGGTAAATGGTGAGTCCGTTCCATTATTTTCTTTTGTTGCTTCTGTTTCTCCATAATAATATCGAGAACTTTAGTTTAAACTTGACATTTAGCATTGATTAGGTTTTTTCTCGATATTGGTTTTACTAAAATGGCGTGGTGTGGATGAATTTCAATAAAAATTAATCTGTATTCATCGTCACCACTGTGTGTGCTCTGATTTTGCTGCTTTGAAATATTTCCATATCGCCTAAGTGATATTAGCATAAAAGCAACGATTTGATGTCGATAATACTCACGGGAACCTTGGAATTCAAACCGGTGTGTGTGAGTTTTTGTCATATCTTCTTATGACCGGTCACGGTGGAAGTTCTGTTTTTTAATTTGTTTCACTAGGTACGGTCATTGGAATATCGCATACCTGTCTGATTTCTATTCCCGGGATTGTTATATGGCTTATAATAATATATCTTTAAATTTTTTAAGCAGCACCAAAGGACTTATCTAGGGCTCATCATTTTCAGCATTTCTCAACCAGTCGCTTGTATTAGGTTTACCGAGACAGCTTCAGATTAGCTTTAATCTATATTTTTTTCATAACGCTTGCTCTACATCTCTCCTATCTATCTGTCTCTACAAAATTCTCTCTGAAATCTACCGGGGGTTTCAAAAGTTATTATGATTTTTGATTAAATCGAAATTAATGTATATTTGCTAAGCAATTTACAGGGGTTTGCTTACATTTCTTTAATATCGAGATATTACTTTATTTTTTTTTTTTTTATGAAGATTTTCTAATTGAGAAGTCGATCACTAGGGTTTGTTGAATGAAAGAATTGGTTCATTCATGAATATCAAGTTCATTATCTAATTGATAAGTTAAACTTTTGTCTATTTTTTTTCCCTTGCTGCACGTTTAAGTAACCTCTCACGTTTATAAAGGGTACCTTTTCTAAACATTTAATGTTGTCATTACTAGTGGCTTACACATCTGATTGTTTTGCATGTATTTGGAGTACTGCTTTCCGAGAGGAGTGGAATTGAAGACCATATCTATTCCGTACCT
Source organism: Gastrophysa polygoni (assembly GCA_963576655.1). NCBI lineage: Eukaryota > Metazoa > Arthropoda > Insecta > Coleoptera > Chrysomelidae > Gastrophysa > Gastrophysa polygoni. The sequence continues at coordinate 29,061,541 of OY755082.1, forward strand.
GGCTGTTACCATAATCCAAGCCAAATCAACTGGCTTCACAACTCGGTCGAGCTTGAGCATGTTCTTCCAGAGATCTGGATGAATCATCTCCAAACGAAAAACATTGCACCGAGAGCTCCAATCCTCACGAGTCGCAGTTAGGATTCGTATGCAGAGATAGTACCTGCGAATTCCACTCTCGTCGATAGCCTACTCCGTATGCCAATGCCAGCTGGTAACATCCACACCTTGCCAGCCACCTTATTTTGTTAGGGTTACTTAAACAATTCACTGTTTATATTTTATTTTCAGTTTTAAGCCTTCAGCTATCCTATGGTATTTTTAATTATTCCATCAGCCTTCAGCTCATTGTTATATATAAATCTTTGGTAATACCATTTTTCAACTTCACCCATTGTAACCAAATTTTGGACATAACAGCCCTCTGCTGTGGAATTTGTAATTTCCAATAAATTTGAAAAAAAAACAAAAATCAATTATTTTTTTTTCATTCTGTCACCATCTAAAGCTGAATCAAGTTTTCTTTTCTATGTTCTCTTTTTGAATTGAGTGGTTTGTTTCCTGTTTTGTTTCCAGTAAAATTCAAAACCAGGTGGCGCCTACATTCAGCATTAGATACATAAAACCAAAACCAATTGCTGATTCCACGCCCTTGCTCTGGTACTAAATGTGATGAACCTTGAAGTGGTTTTAATATTCTTTTTAATATTTCACCACTGAATGCTAGTTGCACATGTTCACAAAAATGTGCTGTAAATTTGTCACTGATCACAAAGGCGGTAGTGACACCCCTATTTTCGCCTAGGGAAGCGAATCTGGCTTTTGTAGTACTGGTTTCTGATTGTTGAGGTATTGAAATAGGTCGTGGTTCGCCTCCTTTGTCAATAATTATAATATTGTGCAACAAACATATAAATCTTTTGACGATATTCCAATTTTTTTCGTACCAGGTTTAGAATTCAACCTCCTCTCTGTCCGGAAGCTGGAAATGAATGAATTTGAAGTGAATTTCAAGGATGGAAAAGGCCTTATAGCGAGAAGTATCACGGTGGCAGTTTCTTGTTCGAAGCCGAGATCGCGAGTATTTGTACTTCAACAGGAAATGCTGAGTTGTCGCATAAACGATTGGGACATGTCAGTTACGGTCATTTGAAAAGAGTGAGAAATATGGTGGATGGCATGGTCATCAACAATATCGATGCATCGAAACAACTCTGTCAGTATTACACCGGAGAAAAGCAAACTAGCGGTCCTCATAACCAAGAAAGAATCAGAGCCTCACGACCTTTACAACTAGTGCATAGTGATTTTTTTGGTCCTATAAATCGAATATCTCACGACCAGAAAAAATATATATTGACATCCATAGACGATTGCACACATTTCATGACACCTTACACCTTGAAAACGAGAGCAGGAGTTTTCCATTACTTCAAAATTTATGAATCTATGGCGACGGCTCAATTCAACTCAAAATTGAGTCGATTCCGATGTGACAATGGTCTCGAATATATGTCAAAGGAAATGCAGGAATTTTTCGAGAGTCGTGGATTTCAGTATGAATTCACTATAAGATAGACACCACAACGTTCGAACAGAACGATAATTTAGGAGGAGAGATATATGTTGTTGAATTCGAAACTCGATGAGACTTTCTGGAATGAAGCTGTCTTGACCGCTGTTCATCTCAAAGAAAAATAATTTGTGGAAGAGATATTATATTTGATGAATCCAAATCCTTCTTTGATTTCGATGATTCGAAGAAACCGAGAATGGTGAACAGAAAAATACTATCAGTGTGAAAGCAGCCACGAGTTCCAGCCACGGATCCGCTGAAATTTTAAGGCGCGCAACAAACCGCCGTGGGTCGTTTAAAATTGAAAAACGTGGCTGTCCATGCATTTCTCGTATATTCGGATCATTCCCCATAAGTCGGCTGTATCCAAGAATGAACAAACATTCCTGGTGATGTTGAAAAAGTACCCAGAATTATACACAGATAGGGATGAATTTGTTAATAACCAATTCACAAACAGATTATAGTCTAATCGAATATAATGACAATGCACGTGGATGGGATTTTTTTTTGTGAATATATACTTCCGGAGGTGGTTTTGAAGACATATAGGTCGGAACATATAAAAAATCATAAGTACTAAAAAAGACACGTGGATCAGACTTTTTTTCGATGAATGTATACTTCAGAAGGTGCTCTTGAAGACTTATAGGTCGCCTGATTTTGTCGGGCAAGAATACACCCTCTACAACCCCTTATATGCGGAACATATAAAAAATCATGAGTACTAAAAAAGAAACGTGGATCTCATTACCACTTTTTTCCAACCATATAGCAGTAGAGTACCTAACTGGTGCCCGGAAATATCTCGACTGTACTATTGCGGTACTTTCAGATTTGTTTTCTGATCAAAATCGTTCTGTATTGTAGATTATTGTCGAAAAAGAAATTCATTCAACTGTGAACAACTGGATCATGTCAACGTCATGTATGTATCCGCACTATTTTCTTGAGGTTTTTATTCATGATGTCGTGTAGTTGATTCATACATTTTTCAGAAATACAGAATCCAAAATCACCAACAACTGCGAGCGTGCGCTTTGAAAATATTACAATACGTGTGCTTTTTACTTTTCAGTCTTCTGTTGCCATAGGAAGGAGGTCTACTTTCTGAATAACGGAACGATGTTGTTCTCATAGATGGTCGTAAGAACATTTGTTTTCATTGTACTTACCTATTTTTGGATCAGTTTAGTTCACTTGCTACGAATGACTTCGTTAATGAATTATGTTGTATTATTCGGTGGGATGACCTAATATTCAAGCAATTCTTGAACTTACTCATAACAGGTATTATCGAGGAATTATAAGGTAGGCAATGTAGTAGTACTCGATCGTCTCATCGTAGCCACCCTGTAGGAGGCATTGGGTTCTCGCGCCTTATTTCGCTACGGGCGATCTAGTTTAGGCAATAAGGGGTATTATAGAAGATGATGTGTACCGTCGACGTGCCACGTGCAATCGCCATTGCCTGTATCCTGTGTTTGTAGGCAGTGACGGCTCGTGCCCTCAGAACCTGGGTCGGCCAGGGTAGATAATATTGCTCTAGTTCGTCAACTTGATTTTTCGACTATAATGAAAGTGAGAAATGCGAACGTAAGATGTTGAATCAGGACGCCGCCGTGAGAATGCCGATTCAACAGAGTTTACCTCATTCCACTTGGCCGTGAAGGCGACAGTCTGACTTTATAATTTGATGTTAAAACTAGCTACTTGTCTGTTCGGAATAAAATAATCTTTTTTAAAAAGGTATTTTTCGGAAATAAAAACTTAACTGGCGCAGTCGGTAGGATCGCGAAAGAGTCTGTGAAAAAGATACTCGTCGTTTTCCAACGTTAGTTCGCGATTCTACAAAAGAACCACACCCCTAGGAGGCAGCATCGCAGCTCACCACCAAGGACCAACCCCCAGAAGGAAGGAAGACCACAGGAGGAGGAATGCAACTAGCCATCATCTTCATTCTGTGAGTAATTCATGTCAGACTCCTCTGCCCCAAATCCCTCAAGTGACCCTAGTGCAGAGTTAGATTTAGTTATTTCGCTTTCAAATTTGACCATTTGTACCACCGAAACTATGGCGAGACCAACTTTCGATGTGAAAACTTTGTGTATTCTGCCACCTTTCGATGGAAACCCAAACGAACTGTATAGCTTCATCAAGGTAGCGACCACACTCCTCAATTACTATTACGCCGTAACACCAGCGAATGCCGGTTGTATACAGAACGCCCTTTTGCTACAAGGAATAGTTAGCAAACTCACAGGGCGAGCCAAGGAAGTCGTTTCCATTTATGGATGTGAGCAATGGAACGACATCAAACAAATTTTGATTCAGAACTTTTCTGATCAACGTGACGAAAATAGTCTCACACGAGATCTTGTTAACATGAGGCAGCTACCAAATGAATCCCCATTCCAATTTCATGAAAAATGTATGGGAATTCTTAACACCATAAGCAACTACATCGAAGTCCACAATGACAACCCGGTAGTGAAAGCCAGCAAGAAAGATTTCTTCCGCCAACAAACATTAACGACGTTTTTGGCAGGATTGAAGGAACCTTTAGGCTCGACTATAAGAGCAATGAGACCGAATAATTTGGCAATTGCTCTACAGTACATACAAGAAGAGAGCAACATTCGCTATCTCCGAAGATCTAATGTACAGACACAGAACACACCTAGCCGGACGCAGATGCCAATGCAAAGATTCCCAAGAACACAGGCGAATCTAGTAGCCCCCGTACAATATACAGGGCAGGCACAAACATGGCAAAATCAATCAACTTTTCAACGCCAATTTCCACAAGGACCGATAGCCATCACACCGAGACCGAATCCCCCGACGCAGCGGTTCTTCACCAACCAACAAGTTTTCAACAGACACGAAGGAAGATCTCAAAATGTGTGGGCTAACCGAAATAATCAAGGACCCTCGCCGCCGAAACCGACGCCAATGAGCGTGAGCACACGAAATACGAACCAACCAACCAGGCCAGACGATCTCAAACTTTTAGAGCTCATCCTCAATCAAGACCAACATTCACGTCGGAGGAACTATTCAACATCGAGCAGCAAAATCAATACTTCGAAGAACCTTCGTACGATGACAATGAACCATCACAGGAAGAAGAACTTCAATCGGACGGACAATTTGAATACTCACCAGAGGAACAAGGAAATTTTCATCAGGACGACGATTCACCAACCGAAATATAGTCGAACTACATACTTTCGCAGACAAAAAAGAACTACCTTTCATTACCATTGCCAATCCACCATTAAAATTGCTCATCGATACTGGCTCGACGAAATCATTCCTCAATCCAGATATCGGTTTCAAATTTTATAGAGGAAATATCAAACATGAACCTTTTGTCGTCACATCGATCTTCCAAAATTACTCCCAAAATTATTCAGCCGAAATCCCAAGTTTTCAAGAATTCAACTCCGACAGCAAATTGAAATTCTATCTATTTAAATTCCACAAAACATTTGATGGTTTGATAGGATTAGACAACTTGAAATTAATGCAGGCTTACTTAAATTTTCCTGATTCAGAATTAATCACGCAATATTCGACAATTCCAATCGAATATTACGAGACTAGCAAAGTTCATTTTTATTCGATTCAACTTGAACCTCATACGATCACCAGAGTGAGACTACCGGTCAGAGAAAACGAAGGAACGATAGTCCTTCCACGACAAAATATCCAAGGTGCTATTCTGAGAGAAACTATGTCAACAGCATGCAATCAGTTAGCTTGGGCAGAGCTCATTAACAATACTGACGATGAACTCCTTTTAGCATTCTCGGAACCAATCAATACATCCCCGATGAACTTAGAAGAATACCATCTATACTCAGCAGACTTCGCACCCCTAGAAACACAGGAAATAGATATCGAAAACTTGATTCGTACTGATCACATGAATTCGGAAGAAAAGGAGCAGATAACCAGACTGTGTAGAAAATTCACAAATATTTTCCATAAACCAGACACACCTCTTTCTTTTACGAATCAAGTGAAACATCGCATTAGAACTAAAGACGAAATCCCTGTATATACGAAGTCATATAGATATCCACACGTACACAAATTAGAAGGTCAGAAGCAAATTTCATCCATGCTCGAGCAAGGCATTATAAGACCGAGCGAATCACCCTGGTGCTCTCCGATTTGGGTAGTACCAAAAAAACCGGATGCATCTGGGAAAATAAAATGGCGTATCGTAGTGGACTACAGGAAAGTGAATGAGAAGACCATCGACGACAAGTACCCTCTGCCCAATATCTCAGATGTGCTGGACAAACTCGGGAGATGCCAATATTTCACAACATTGGATCTCGCAAGCGGCTTCCATCAAATCGAAATGGCAGAGGAAGATATTCCGAAAACCAGTTTCAACGTGGAGAATGGGCACTACGAATATGTCAGAATGCCTTTTGGGCTCAAGAACGCCCCCGCAACCTTTCAGAGGGTCATGGATAATGTCCTGAAAGGACTGCAAGGCCACATATGTTTAGTATATATGGATGACATCATCATTTATTCAACGTCTCTTCAAGAACATATGGTGAATCTCACGAAAGTGTTCCAAAGACTACACGAAACTAATCTGAAAATACAACTCGATAAGTCAGAGTTCTTGAAGAAAGAAGTGGCATTCTTGAGTCATGTCATCACACCCGAAGGAATCCGACCAAACCCAGACAAAATCGACGCAATTTTGAAATACCCTATTCCACGAAGAACAAAACAAATCAAAGGATTCCTAGGACTTCTTGGGTATTACAGAAAATTCATAAAAGATTTTGCGAAGATCACCAAGCCACTTACGTTGTGTCTAAAAAAAGATGCCATTATTGAACATACGCCACAATTTGTGCAGTGTTTCGAGACATGCAAACATCTATTGACGAACGAACCGCTCTTGCAGTACCCTGATTTCGACCAACCCTTCAACCTGACAACTGACGCAAGCAACTTTGCAATTGGTGCAATCCTTTCACAAGGCCCTCCAGGAAAAGATAAGCCGATCGCCTTCGCTTCAAGGACTCTCAACGAATCCGAGCAGAACTACTCGACAATTGAAAAGGAAATGCTGGCTATAGTTTGGGCAACAAAATATTTCAGGCCTTATCTTTTCGGACATAAATTTAAAATCCTTTCAGACCACCGCCCTCTTCAATGGCTCTTCTCGTTGAAAGACGCGAACTCCAAATTAGTAAGATGGAGATTAAAACTTGAAGAGTTCGATTATGAAGTAGCCTATATTAAAGGAAAAACTAATGCCGCCGATCCTCTATCAAGAATCGAAGTGCACACGAAAGAACAATTCAATTGGACAGACTTTTTGAATGATTTTCATAAAGATCTCTCAAAACCGAAAGACGACAACGCTTCAATGTATAATAACGTACCAGATAACGAAACTGACCTACACCAACCGGAAAATGATGACCCATCAAAACCATCGACCGCAACAATCGACCTTGCCCAGAGAAGGAACACCGACACATCCGATACACTAACGGCAGACGAACTGTGTAATGATAAGGACTCATCAGAGACCGAAACAGCTGATGATGCAGGCGACCAAGGCAGTAATATCACAGTTCATACGAATCACGAAGATCCGATTTTGAACATACCCATTTCCGAACGGCCTCTCAATTATTATAACAACCAGGTCAAATTGAATTTCGTGAATTACAGCGCAGCTGGACCAATCACAGAACAAATATTCCCCAATAAAAAACGTATCCACGCACAAATCGGACTGGACGACACCGAAAACAACCTGATCAAATTTTTCAAGGAATTCATACCACCAAAAATCAAATATGCACTATTCTTCAACACTGACAGCAATTATCAAACAACATGTGATATACTTAGAAAAACCTTCAAAAATTCAGCCTATGATTTGGTCAAATGCAACCAAATTCTAGAAGATATCAATAACACCGATAGACAACGAGAGATTATCATCAACTACCACGAAGGAAAAAGCAATCACCGAGGTATCAACGAAACAGAAACAAGAATCAGAAAATTGTACTATTGGCCATCATTGAAAACCGACATAGAAGAATATATCAACCTATGCGAAAACTGTCAAATGAATAAATATGATAGGAATCCCGCCAAGCCAAAATTCATGGTTACACCAACTCCCACAAAGCCCCTCGAGATAATTCATCTTGACACTTTCCAAGCTAATGGACAGAAATTTTTGACAGTTATCGACGCCTTCTCGAAATATGGACAAGCCTACCCAATAGAAGGATCGAACTCTGTAAACGTTCTGAACGCATTTCTAATATTCATTACTCATCATGGATTACCACACATGATAGTTTCAGACAACGGTACCGAGTTCAAGAATGGTCTTATGCAAGAATTCGTTGACACACACAAAATTCAAATACACTACACAACACCCGAAAATCCACAGTCCAATGGCATGATTGAACGGTTCCACTCTACACTGATTGAACACTTGAGAGCTCTGAAAGATAAGAAGACAAATTTTAACGTGAAAGACCAAATGCCCTATGCAATTTTGGGGTACAATTCTTCAATCCACACAATGACGAGACAAAAACCAATAGATGTTCTCAATGGACATCTCGACACCCAAGATCCTTTTGATGTAGACATCAATAGAACCTTGATTAATAATTACACTCAACAACATCGAGAAAAAACTAAAGCTATATACCAAGAGCTGAACCAAAGAGCAATCCGAATCAAAGAAAAGGTAATTGAAAGAAGAAATATCAAAAGGAAACCGCCAACCACTTATAAGCCGAATAGCAAAATATATACAAAGACTACTGCAAAAAGGAATAAATTACTCTCTCGTTTTCATCCTCGAATAGTCGAATCAGATAATCAAGTTACAGTCAATCTACCCAAAACCACTTGTCATAAGAAAAATATAAAGAATATCAAATCCAAGTCTAAACAAGAAACCTTATTGCAGATGGACCCAAGCAATGGGACAGGAAATAAAAATTCAGGACTTGAAAGACAACCCAGGAATACTACCCCTGAAGCTGGGTGCAGCAAGAATTCAAAATAGCTTCCACGACTTCATTCATTATTACAACCTAACGCCAATAGCTATAGAAATCGATACCATTCGATACCAGTACCAAGCAGTTACGGAATCAATAAGAGAAGGTCTCAGTCATCCCTACTTTGAGAGTTTGCATAACTTCGATCAAGGACTCCAATATCAGCTTGAATCAGTCAACCGGAAATTTCAATCGATCTATCCGTCTCATCGAACCAGAAGAGGACTAATCAATGGACTTGGAAGTGTAGTGAAAATAATATCTGGTAATTTGGACCAAGAGGACGCCGAAAAGTATGATAGAGCCATCATCGCCCTACAGAACAACCAAAAGAATATAATTCGCCGAATCAACGATCACGTATCCTTAACCGCCAAATTGATTGAGAATTTTAATTCCACCATTACTCTGATAACACACAATCAACAAATAATTGCTGACGAAATCGATAACGTGAGATCAAAATTCAATAAGTTTATTTTCGATTTCAGTGACTATATGCGAACTAGAAATATCCTCGATCAATTGAATTTATCTCTACAGATATTATTACAACTCCTTACGGATCTTGAAAACGCTATCACATTTGCAAGAACAAATACCCTACATGGCAGTATAATCAGACCAGACGAATTGAAATACGTGGTTACCACTATGCTCGAAAATCACATGAGAGAACAACTGTTATACACCGAAGAAAGCGAACTACTCAGATATTATGACGTCATCTCCGTGGATGCCTATTTTTCAGATACCATGATTGTCTTTATTCTGCACTTTCCTCTGTTACACCCCGAAACATTCACTCACTATCACCTGTATTCCATTCCCACGATAAATCTCACCTCTATAATACCACCTGCACCCTATCTGACTATGAATACTGCACTATATCAATACACCGATCAGCCCTGCAGAAGAATAAACCCGAACTATCTGTGCCAAGGTACATCGGTAACGTTCGATTCGAGCGCTCAAGACTGTATCTCCCAAATCCTACAACTTTCGGACGAGGAGGCCTCTTGTCAACACGTGCCAGTATCAGTCAATATCACGTTGATTGAACGATTAACATCAGCCCATTACATCGGTATTTTCCCACAGCCGACCAAAGTATCGACCCAATGTTCCACCACTGGAATTTCGGTTCTCCATGGTACGTACCTAATTGAATTACCACCAGGATGCGGATTCCAGACGGCCCAAGATGGTTACATCAATGGAAAAGATGTGATTCAAGAACAGCCTTTGACATTGCCCAAGGTCAAAACCATCTCGGTACAACCGGTCAGACAAATCAACCCAATCCACCTCGAGAAAGTACCACTTGACGAACTCCACAAACTGAAGAATCTACATGAACAACAGTTCCAACCCCTAGCATACGAAGCAGAAGCGGACATCAGCCACCTCTGGACGACTCCGCTATTCATCGTTGCAGCCATCATCCTAGGAGCCCTATGGTACAGACTCCACCAGCACCCTCCATGTCGCAAGGCAAAACACCCCGAAGACTCCCAGGATCCATCAGTTCTGTTCGTCCCTTACAAAACTTCCCCTAGGGATGGAGAAGTTACATCTTGAAGACAGCCCGATTCCATCGAGTCAGCGATATAGGACGCCGCCGTGAGAATGCCGATTCAACAGAGTTTACCTCATTCCACTTGGCCGTGAAGGCGACAGTCTGACTTTATAATTTGATGTTAAAACTAGCTACTTGTCTGTTCGAAATAAAATAATCTTTTTTAAAAAGGTATTTTTCGGAAATAAAAACTTAACTCGCGAGATGCACCACAATGACTAATCTGTTTACGCCGTTCCTGTAACAAGCTACCCCACTCTTTCGTAGTCGGCTGGCCGATTCCGCCGTGCTTCCGTAGGTAGGTATACTGTTTCCCGCGATGGATGCATAAATATTATTTATTACCGCTGCATACATTTATTACATTTTCATCACCAGAGCTTTTTTTCAACGTTTCAATACATTGGCTCTTGGACTGCTGACATTTTTCTTGCCATATTATCTAGGCAGAGCCACACTCACGACTCACACTGCATCACAATATTCAAATTATAACTCATAACCTATTGTCGATCAGAAGAACTGAAGGAAAATCAGTACTGAATTTAATATTTGATGAATGTTGAATTATAAATTAGTGAAAAATTGCAAATTCAAAAATTACCAGTCATTTTTACTGCAAGCATGAACAAAAACATCGAAATTTTTTTTTTCATTATGCACATTTCAATTCAACATATATTCACAAATATAGGAATTAGGAATGAAAATAATAAATACCTACCTACAATGTAAAACGAAAATAGATACGGTGCACAGCGCACTGCACACCACGGGACGATGCTACGGGTACGTTGGACGGCCAGCAGAGCTCGGCCGTACTCAGGGTATGGTATGACTGTATGCCGCGTATACGCGAATATTTCAACTTGAAGCGGGGAATCTGCAGACGATGCGTCGAGAAACAAGAAACCACTGATCGGCCGGCCCACAATGAGCTACGCGAGCGTTTCAACTCAAAGCGGCGTTCTGACGATGGAATAAACAGATGTCGTAGGTCCTGAATTAGTTCGTGATTTTCAGGGTATATTCGGATGGCTTACTTAAAGGTTTCAGTGCATGAAATTCAAATAAATGTGGCATAACACTCATAACAGTAGGATAATAAACGACGAAATAATTTTATTCATCAAATAGTTCAGCAATTTTCGTAAATTATTTTTGGTACGGCCCGGCCGACCCTGCCGTCCCTGACGAGCCGTCACTGTTTGTAGGGTAGAAGGGCAGAGTTTAAGCAGTTCAAATCAGTGGGTATCTCGGTGGGTACTGGGTATGGTGGGTTTTCAAAATCAATTGATTTACTGGACATAAATAGATTCGAATATTTCAATATGAAACGTCGAGGGCGCCCTTCTCAGGTGGATGTGAAACGGTTGGCAGAATATTTTAAGAACAACTATGCAGGAAAAATTCATGATCAAATCAAACATCTTACTGCCGCGGCGGATGAGATAAAAAAAGCTGCTTTATATCTGTTTGGTAAAAATGATGGAAATACTTGTTATAGAATTGTACAAGTGGTGAGAAGAGACACAGGCGGCTTCATCAGCCAACTTGAATCTAGAGTAAATATAATTTCGGATATAATAATTCAAGAAGGTGTTGAAAAGTTATCGGAGGCAAATAATATCAACTGTAGTGAATCTTCTCTTCATGATGAGAATGTAATTATAATATCTACACCTCAGCTTGAAATCGATATTAATGTAGAAGATATAGAACCGTCGTCTGACGTTTTACCAAACAGTGATCGTGAAACTTTGAAAATGACTATTCCTCACAAGTCCGAAAGTAAAATAACCTCTACTCCACGACTGATCGAACAAAACAATGCAACGAGTTCTTCCGAAATATTTCCGAATAGTTATTGCGTATCAAACAGTCACTCTGAAACTGACAAATCTATCGATCCAAACCGGTCTTCTGATATTCTGACAAGTAATGAACATATTTCCCAAAATATGCTAGAACTAGATAATGAAACGTTAGTGAAGTACAAAACTCCACTTCCGATTAATTTCATAAATTTAAAAGGTAATTTCACCATAAGTCACCATGAGCTGTTATCAATATCTACAGGGACAGAATTATCTAGAGGCTACACTTATTTATTGCAACAAAAATGTATACACTTTGTTAATAATGTTTGTGTTTTGAACTTCAAAGGACACCGATACAGTGTGAAAAACGATTATTTTACTGTTTACGCCTATTGTGCTCACAACTGCAAAAAATTTCTGTTTTTTGTAAATTCTGTGAGTCGCGAAAAAGATCACAATGTGAGAGTAGTCAGTTCCAGTAAAGATTTCAATCACATAGGTCGAATAACTAGATATGTCAAAGGCATTCAGCGAAAAATATCAAACCTTTGTATCGTGACAGAGCCGTTCGAGAATTAATACTATCATTGACTGAGCATGGCAATTCACAGAACATAAAATCAGAGCCTGTATTACGAAAAGTTCGATCAGAAAAACTAGGTAGGAATGATGGCCATAAAGATGACTTAATAGATTTAGTTTTGATGCAACGGGAAAGCCCCGCATTTATCAAAGTTGTTGGGCAGCCACTGCACGTATATTTATATAGTATTGAACAATTGCAGATCATTGGAAAATTTAGCTCAAAGCGTATTCTCCATTTGGATGCGACTGGTAGTATTATTAAAAAACCTCCATCAACTGAAAAGCGAGTTTTTTATTATGCAGGTGTGATAAATGTATCGTTGTAATCATGATATTATGGTATCTATAGGAGTTTTTCTTGCAAAATTCAAATCATTTTCTTCACAGTATTCCAAAAAATGGCCTATTTTTTCAGCGGTTGTTACAGATTTCAGTTTTCTTTGCCTAGTGAAGTCTTCCCTGATGCTTACAACCTCCAAACATTCAAGAAAAATTCCAACACCTTCCTTCTTTCCCAAAATTCCACCGCTGGCTAACACGATGTTCCTCGAACATCATAGGTTTCCCTTTCGTGTTGTCCACAGATAAAAAAAAAAAAATAAATGGTACTCTTCATTTTTTCAATAGAATGGATATGAAAACGTATTTGACGTGGGCATTTTCAGTTTGTGAAGGACATCAATGCGATCAAAATCATATAACGCCAATTCATTTATGTTGCGCACATTTTTTCAAAATTATTTGTAATGATATTAAAAAATCTGGGGTCAATCAAAGTATACAAAAACACGTTGAGGAAATCATGGCTGCCTGTTTCAATTTCAGTTATTTAGAACAGGTGATAGTTAATTCAATCAAAATTCTTTGCTCGAAAGTTTATGATTCGACAGTGCAATTAGCATTAAAATCATTATTACAATTATGTTTAGGTGAGATTTCTCTAGAGATGGAAAGTACTGTAACAGATTCGAAGCTTCCAGAATTTCAAACAACTGAAGTTACCGACGTTTTGTACTCAAGTAGCCCTTTCTATAAGCTGTTTTAAAAAAAAAAAATTGATGCACTCATTTCTCGGATAGGTAGCGGAACAGGCGAACATAGTTGTGGGGATTTTCCCGGTAATTAATTTTGATTTCATTCTTGTTAAAATTCAGATTATTTTCAGTCTTGGGTCTTTTTCGAGTTCCTTTGTAATAGGTTTTAAAGTGCAATCGACCGAACCATCCATCTGTTTGGAATTTCATCAAGTTACCCATGCTTAATGTCTTCTCGGGTTTTTCTTATCGCAGGTAGATTTGCGACTCTTGAGTGTTTTCAAATCTGGGTTTTTCCCTTCAAACAGACGGACAGTTTCGGTCGATGGAATTTTGATGGCCCATTTTTATGACACAGGGGTATCAAATTCCGCTGGGTCGAGGCAGTCGGTTTTTGGAGTTTCTAACGGAGACACGCACTTTGGGGTGTTCCCGCGATTGTCTCCTCGAGTGTTTTTATTAAATAAAGTTTTTTAATTCGGTGCCTGTCGAACATTTATTTATCGTCACCTTGTCCCAACATAGTTATTGCTATTATAATATAGAATTTGCGAACCTTATTTTGAGAAACTATATACCGTTCCTTCCCTTATGGACTGGAATTCTATATAAAAATGAACACACTGGTAGATTTAGTAACGCTAATGTAGAGAACTGGTTTTCCCAAGTAAAGAATCAATTGTTCAACGGTAATTGCTATAATCAAAAGTGTAGCAGAGTCGTGAGAGTACTGCGCAAAAAATAATTTCCCTTCATAAAGAAATAATTTCAAATATTCCGAGACAGGCCTGTACCTCTAGAGCTGAAGTTGAGAAAAACGTGAAGAGCACAAAAATAGTGGATTCAGTGTTCGAAGAATATTCGCAGACTGAGCAGTGGCAGAAAAAAATGTCACAGAAAAATAAGAACTTTTCAAGTTCTAATTTGAAAAGATCTCAAATGAAAAATGAAAAACGAAATGAAATGAAAAAAACATCCCTGCGGCTAAAACAAATTGACGATGAGGTGACAGATGATGATGATTTTCCCTCAATACTCAATACAACTGTTAGAGAAAAGTGTCAGGATTTTTTTGAAGGGATAACCAATTTTGATCCTATTAGTTTTGCAAATTTGAAACAAAAATCCAGATTGTGGCTTCACGAAAGAAAACTTCGCCTGACATCATCAAATATTGGATCGTTTATAAAATCGAAATCAGATAAAAGTAGGGAATCAATAGTTGAATTGCTTTTGTACAATGAAACACCACAGGTAGAAGCTATAGTGCATGGAAATCGTTACGAACGGGAAGCTCTGTCAGATTATGAAATTAGAACTGGTAGAAAAGTCACTGATATAGGTATCATTGTCCACAAGGAATTTCCATACTTGGCATGTTCTCCAGATGGTTTGGTAGGTGATGACGGTATCGTTGAAATTAAATGTCCATCCAGCATTCGAAATGAAAATCCGGAAATATCAATCGCCAAAAAAAAATTGAAATATTTCGATGAAAATCAGAAATTGAAAGAGACCCATAATTATTTTTATCAAATCCAGGGTCAGTTGAATATAACGGAGAGGAAATGGTGCGATTTATTCATTTGGACTTGGGCAGGTAGCTTTTTGATCAGAATACAACGCGATACTCGATTTTGGAAGAATGTAATGTTAAAACCGTTGTGCGAATTCTATTTATACTTTGTTCTACCAGAGTTAGTGGATTCTGAACGTGATAGGATCAGAGAAAGGAAGTACATATTATTCTCTGATGATGTCAATACATCTGTCATTAATAATCAGTCAAATTTCAGGCCTTTAGACTTTTTCCAAACGGACTCGTCCAAAACTATAAATATTATGATAATAATGAATACGGTATTTACGTTGTTGCCAAGTATCAACAAAATTTCTCATCTGAACTGCGTATTGACGATTTCCGAACATTATATGGTAGCCAATGGTTAACGATTTTGCCATGAATTATTGTTTATCTACTATAATGGAATTATACCGGGATGGATCTGATCATTATACCTTGCTTACTACCAATCAAACTTAAGCTATTATGCATTGCGGTAATGATCTCGAAGACAATTTTTTTTTGAATTTCCAGAAATCAACGAGACGTCTGTTATAATATTTCCAATTATAATAGGAACTGTCCTGAATCGCGACCACTGGGTGGGGGGGGGGGGGGGTGGTGGGGATCCGCGATATAATAGTATTCCGAAAGAAGCGTCAGAGTATAGAGAAAAATTTGAACAGTTCATTGACCGGTATTATAGTTTCAAAAAATTAAAAGCGGAACCAGAAATTTTTGTTTCTGAAAGTATTGCTCACATCAAACAAAGAGAAGGTTATAATTGCGGAGTTTATGTCGTATATTTCCTGATACAAATTCTAAAACATTTTAGGAAATGCGGATATCGATCGAATTAAATTTTGTTTATTATGTGGGTACGATATCTCGGAAATATTTGAAGAGATTAAATGTAAAATATGTAATAGGCTTTTTCATACTACATGCTGCTCTTTGAAAAACCGTAGATGTTTTTTGTGTGATAAATTTCTGAAACTCAGCACCTCAACTTTGATATTTTCACTGATTTTAACTTCAGAGAATATGATGATTAATCAAAATAGAGTTGTTCCAAGATGTGAATTATATTTATTTTCCATTTATAGTTGAGAATTTCATTTATTTTTTTATGTTGAGAATATATTTTATTTTATTTTTTGTTGAGAGTTATGAATTTTGTTTATTATTCTAAGATATATTTTATTTTCGTGGACTAGGCCTCTTGGGGATACAACATTAAAAAAAAGCGCACCAGTTACCATACCGCTAGGTGGTGTGGAAAAGAGTGAAAATAAAGGATTGTAGACGGTTCATTGTTGCCTGACAAAATCAGGCGTCCTATAGGTCTTTAAAATCACCTTCTGAAGTATACATTCATCAAAAAGAATTCCGATCCACGTGTCTTTTTTAGTACTCATGATTTTTTTTATGTTTCGCATATAAGGGGTTGTAGAGGGTGAATTCTTGCCCGAAAAAATCAGGCGACCTATAGGTCTCCAAGAGCACCTTCTGAAGTATACATTCATCAAAGAAAATTCCGATCCACGTGTCTTTTTTGGTACTTATGATTTTTTATATGTTTCGCAGATAAGGGGTTGTAGAGGGTGAATTCTTGCCCGACGAAATCAGGCAACCTATAAGTCTTCAAGAGCACCTCCTGAAGTATACATTCATCAAAAAAAAAATCCGATCCACGTGTCTTTTCCAGTACTTATGATTTCTTATATGTTTCGCATATAAGGGGTTGTAGAGGGTGAATTCTTGCCCGACAAAATCAGGCGACCCATAGGTCTTCAGGAGCACCTTCTGAAGTATACATTTATCAAAAAAAAAAGTCCGATCCACGTGTCTTTTTTGGTTCCTATGATTTTTTATATGTTTCGCATCCAAGGGGTTGCAGAGGGTGAATTCTTGCACGACGAAATCGGGCGACCTATAGGTCTTCAAGAGCACCTTTTGAAGTATACATTCATCAAAAAAGAGTCCGATCCACGTGTCTTTTTTGGTACTTATGATTTTTTATATATTTCGCATATAAGGGGTTGTAAAGGGTGAATTCTTGCCCGACGAAATCAGGCGACCTATAGGTCTTCAAAACCACCTCCTGAAGTATATATTCACAGGAAAAAAATCTCATCCACGTGCATTCTTATTATATTCGATTTGACTATAATCTGTTTGTGAATTGGTTATTAACAAATCCATCCCTATCTTCGTATAATTCTGTGTACTTTTTCAACATCACCAGGAATGTTCGTTCATCTTTAGATACAGCCGACTTATGGGTAAAGATCTGAATATACCAGAAATGCATGGCCAGCCACGTTTTTCAATTTTAATCGACCTATGGCGGATCCGTGGCTGGAACTCGTGGCTGCATTCACACTGATAATAATACTGACCTTTTCCGTAAAAGTTCTCGGAAACCAGTCAGACCAGTATCTGGAGGAATACACTATATTTACCATGAATGCGAAATCTTTCACAGATTATGTACCAGAAAACTCTGATGACATTGAGCAACGGAATGATAAAGAAGAGTGGAACAAAGCCGTTCATGAGGAAATGAAGTCGCTACAGGAGAACTGATGAAACAACCAGTAGGAATAAAAGCAATATAGAACCTCACAAGGCGCAAATGTCCTGATTACACTGAAACCTATTCTCCAGTTGCTAGATTCACAACTTTGAGGATATTACTTGCCGTTATCAACACGGAGAATCCATTGGCCTACCAAATGGACGTGAAAAATGCATTTCTTCACGGAAAATTCGCTGTGCTAAACTGGGATATCTTCATGGATTCTTGAATAATGATACATGTCGATCGAAAATGTCATGAAGAACTTGATGAAAACGATCATATAGTGATTCTCAATCTGTAATATCATCCAACTCTCGCCAATTAGTCAGTTGAAGTTGTATGCACTCTTGTTGAGATTGGCTGGGAAATTCTTCGTCATGTGTGAATTTCCGCAAACTGAATGATATGGGATGATATTTCAGTGAACTCACTGCTCAATTTGCCACCCTCCTGGCTACAAATTTTGGCAGAAGTGATAAACCACTCATTCTCAGTAGGCGTTTTTCGTAGTTGTTCAAAAATAGCAAATATCATTCCTTTATATAAATGTGGCGACCTTGATTCTCCATCAAATTTTAGGCCGATTGCTTTGCTTCCTGCGTTAGCGAAGGTAATCGAAAGATTAGTTGAAAAAAGGATGGTTTCGTTCTTAAGCAAACATAGTATCCTCAGTACTGACCAATATGGATTCCAAACCTCGAAAAATAATTTGCATTTCTTGAGCGTCTGTACCTTGGATTGAATGATTGGGAAGATCCTGCAGCAGTGTTCTGCGACCTTCCAAAGGCCTCCGGCTGTGTAAATCACAGAATACTGCTCCAAAAGTTATACACCTATGGCTTCAGAGGTGTAGCATTACTCTGGTTTCAATCTTATCTGGCCGAACGCTTCCAAAGCGTCAACATCGCAAATGTGAACTCGAAGCAACTGGCTCTCAAACACGGAGTTCCGCAAGGCTCTGCACTGGGACCCCTGCTATTTTTATCATATGTGAATGACCTAACAGTTGTCGACATACGATTATAATATTTACAATATTCGCAGACGATACGACCATCCTCTGGCATGGTTCTGATAACATAATTATAGAAGACATCATCAATGAGGACCTGAACAAAGTTAAAAAATGGTGCGACGCCAAATTTTTGTCTTTCAACACCTCCAAGACAGGTATCATCAACTTTAAGACAGTTATCAACAATGTATTTCTCGATAATCTGTCTTAGCATCAAAGCTACACGTATATTCTTGGGATAGAATATTGACGCCAAACTGAAATTTGGAGGGCACATTTTAAATATAGCCAAAAAGCTAGCGTCTGGCTGTTATGCCGTACGAGTTACATCCAATGAATTAGGTCTAACTGCGGCAAAGGACGCATACTACTCGCTCATTGAATCGCACCTACGCTTTGGTATTTGCTTCTGGAGCCTGTGCGCGAACTATTTATTCGTTAGAGTTTTTATTCTCCAAAAAAGAGCACTAAGATATATGTGCTGAGCCGATTCGAGGAATTCATGTAGACCTCTATTTTTGGCTCATAGCATACTTCCACTGGCCTGCACATAATATCCGCAGCTTTTCCCATAACATTAAACTGCCTATTCCCACGTCAACTCTAACCAAGAGTTCTATAATTTATAAAGGCAAGAAGTTGTTCAATCATCTGCCCTTGCACATAAAGCAAATAGAAACTGAACAAAAGTTTAGGAAATCGGTTGCAAAGTTTCTATTGGAGAAAGCGTTTTATAATCTCACCGAATTCTATCAGGGTACCTGATTTTATATTGATTCTACTGATTTTCAAACTTGCTCATAAATGTATTACTGTCTTTTCAAACAAATTTGTGAATGTTCATACATATCTTTAGTTCTATTCATTTTCACCTTCATACATTTTTATACAATTTCATACATTCACACACTTTTCCACATGTCTACATTTTATATCTGAATATCTGTTTTTATTTCCTATATAAGACTAAGCTTTTTGAGGACGATCAATACTTTGTCAATAAGAATTTATTCTTCAGACAATAAAGTACATTTTGATTTGATTTGAATTCCGTGACAGTGCGAGATAGTCATCCCTTGTCTCTAGTTTCAGACACTCTAGAGAAACTTCGTGACGCGAAATATTTATCTAATCTGGATGTGAAATCCGTCTATTGGCAAGTTCCTATGGCCGAAGAATCTGAGAAATTTACTGTTTTTACTGTTGCTTATCGGGGGCTATTTCAGTTCGAAAGTATGCCTTTGGGGCTACATAATATTCCAACAACGTGGCAGCGTTTGATTGATAACGTATTAGGTCATGATCTGGAGCCACAAGTTTTTGTATATCTGGACGACGTAGTCATTCTTAGCCAGTCTTTTGACCAACATCAGCGTCGAGAAGTGTCAGTTCTGACGACCAGGGATGCGTTAGCTGGGGTACGTTGTGGTGCAAAAATGGTCTGACACATCAGGTTCAATTTCAGCCTGACTCCCGAGATATCGACGGGAGGTCAACCTGTTGTGACGTCCCCAGACAACTCTTCTGGAACTCAGTGTGTGCACCAACAACCAATGTGACATGTGATACTTCATCTGGTTCACATAATCTTCATTTGCCCCCGATTCAATGGGATTCAATGGGAAGTGGTCCAATGGCACCACCATACTCCGATGTATCTATATGGAAGATCCATTCCGATGGAGCGAGTAACGTGACCAATTTTCTCGAGAGAATAAAAGAACTAAGATACTCCCGGGCAGTTACTAGCACCCAGCTTTTACGTTCGGCCCTCAAGACGATTTGATGTAATATAGAACCCATAGTTTTCAATCATGTGGAGAATTGATCCAGGAGTTACGAAATGACTTCATGCCCTATGATTAGGAACATGATGGGAGGAGCTCCGGAAACAAACCCAAGGAGCGGTAGAGGAAGTCATCATTTATATTTCCGTGATGGAAAACTCATTTGATAAGCTAGGTATGTCAGAACCATCAGAGAAAACGAGAGTTCACATCCAATACCAAATAGCTTTACATTCGGAAATTCAGTTGCTGAACTGACGCGCCTGAGCCGGATGGTGGAAGAAACAGCGGTGAGAAAGCAAAGGTTCTGTCCACCACCGACGAATTTCAAACAATGTGTGTATTCTGAACTAGCTTATCGAAGATCACCTGCGCATGCAACGAATACTCTGGTCGCACCGATACAACAATCGCCGGTATTGAAAGAATCAGAAATCGTTTCTACCGTACTCCTAACTCAGTCTGGAAATAATTACAGACATCTCACCGTTACCTCAACTTCCAATAGGTACCCCGTGAACGCAAGCTGTTGGAATTGCCATGAAGCTGGACACCGGTTCAAGAAATGTCCCAAACCACGTCGGCTTTTTTGTTTCCGATGTGGCCAGGATGGTGTCACAGCACCTAACTGTATGACCTGTCGTCAAAAAAATGCGAAGGGGAGCAGACACTAGGTCGGATGCTGCCGCCCCCACCACCAACACCACCGACCACAACTCATCCTACCTTAGCAATACTCGACTTCGTACTGGCACATGCGAAGAGTGCCAGTCGGAAGTACTCAAAGGTGAAAATATATGGTAAGGAAATATCAGGACTTATCGACTCTCGATGCAGTACGACAGTCATTGGCAAACCCTTATAGAATGTTTGGAGGGGGTTCTGTGATATCGATTTTCTACTTTGAAGAGATGTATGGTCGCTATTAGAAATTCGTGTGGAGTCTTGGGCTCTCTAACAATTCCAATCAGACTGGAGAATCGTGTGAAATTGTTCCGAATTTCAGTTGCACCATCAATACCTCATAATCTTATTCTTGGCATAGATTTCTGGATACGAATGAGCATAGTACAAGATTTGTACTCAGATACCTGGTGTTTCGCGACAGAGCCAACGGAAAGTCTTGTATATGAATGTTGAAGAGAGGAGAAAATCTAAATCCTTATCAACGTCGACAGCTGGATGAGTTGAGCAGTTGTACATTCCAGAATATGTCGAGTAAACCCTGATGCACATCCATGGTGGAACATGTGATCCGTATACAAGATAACCAAATGCCAATTGAACAACGACACTACCCGTTGAGCTCGACCTTACAGAACCACGTTAACAAGGAACTGCATCATATGCTACAGTAGGGGATCATCGAACCGTCCACATCCCATCGTGCTCGTGAAGAAACCTGATGGATGTTACCGTTTCTGCGTCAACTATAAAAAGTTGAATGATGTCAGTTTGCCTGATGCCTACCCCCTACCTTTCATTGATTTCACACAGGATAAATTGCGCGATGCAAAATTTTTGACGACATTTGATATAAAATCTGCCTACTGGCAGATTCCAGTGGCAGAAACTTCGAGACCAATGACAGCGTTTGTCGTACCCACAAGAGGATTGTTCCAATTCGAGCGGATGTCCTTCGGGTTACACAACGCACTTGCAACCTGGCAACGTTTCATTGATAGGGTTATCGGCAATGACTTGGAACAGTTCATCTTTGTGTACTTGGATGATGTAATTATGTGCACCCCTACCTTCACCCAACACATTGATGTCCTACAGGAAGTTCTGACAAGAATGAAGGATGCTGGTTTGACGTTGAACCGGGAGAAATGCAACTTCTGTGAACCTGAATTGAGATATTTGGGATACATTTTCAACTCTTCCGGTTTAATGGTGGATCCTCAGGAAGTGGAGGCAATAACTAATATACCAACTCCCAAAAATGTGTCTGAAGTACGACGAATAGTAGGCTCAGCTTCCTGATACAGGCACTTTGTCCCCAACTTTTCTAGGGTAACATCTCCCTAGAACTCACTCCTTCGGAAGAATGTGAAATTCAACTGGGATGACACATGCAGCGTTGCGTTGGAGGGTATGAAGAATTTTCTGGTGACAGCACCAGTGTTGACATGCCCAAACTTTGAGGTACCTTTCACCATCCAAACCGACGCATCAGACTTCATTCTGGGAGCTGTATTATCGCAAGTTATCGAGGGGAAGGAACGAGTGGTGTGTTACTTTTCGCTCTCCAACCAAGAATGAAAGGAAGTTCACGAAAACGGAGAAGGAGTGCCTGGCTGTGATATTCGCTGTGGAGAGACTACGCCTATACATTGAGGGAGTCCATTCCACAGTGATAACTGATCACTGGAGCTTGAAATGGCTACATAATATTGAGGATCCAGTGGGTCGTATTGTTCGGTGGGCACTTTGCCTATAG
This sequence comes from Gastrophysa polygoni, assembly GCA_963576655.1. Lineage (NCBI taxonomy): Eukaryota > Metazoa > Arthropoda > Insecta > Coleoptera > Chrysomelidae > Gastrophysa > Gastrophysa polygoni. The sequence continues at coordinate 29,084,619 of OY755082.1, forward strand.
CAGTACGATTTCGAAATAGTGCACCGAAAAGGAAAGGACCACGCCGTTCCTGATGTCCTCTCACTGGCGGTGCCTATGCTGGATGCTGTAGGCACCGGTACTGCTGCGGGTGATGGACCAAATGAAGATATCTGGATTGATGAAATAAGAATACGAATCCTACGATCTCCTGCGAAGTATCCGCTATGGAGAATAGACGGAGAGCAAATATTCATGCGGAATAGTTTCAAATACTGTAGCCTTCTTGATAATGAAGCAGATCAATGATTGTTAGTTATCTTGAAATCTGATCGAACACAAATTATTCGAGATCATCATGATCCACCGACGTGTGGGCACCCAGGGATCTACAAGACGATGGCTCGCTTATCGGCCAAATACTACTGGCCTAGAATGCGGTCTGACGTAGCTCGATTCTTTCGAATGTGTGAGACCTGCGTTAAGATTGAACCCGAACAGAAACGACCGGCTCAGTATGCCAGCAACATTATCAAGACCTTGGCAGTTGGTGAGCATAGATCTGGTAGGACCTCTGCCTAGGACCACGGAAGGCTATGCATATATACTATCGGTCTGCGATTGTTTTAGTGAATTCGTATAACTGTATCCGCTTTGTACTTCCACGGCCGTGAACGTCACGAAACTATTAGAGGAAGGAGGTGATCCTTATATTTTTGAAGATAAGTTGGCTGAATATAAGATCACCCAATCGTTCACTGCTAACTATCATCCATAGTCGAATCCGGTAGAGAGGATCCACCGAGTGGTGAAAACAATGCTTACAAGAATTGGGATGAATATTTGCCTAAAGTATACGATATGCGCGTCACGAAGTAACAGGGATTACTTCCAATTTCAATAATTTTGGTAGACAAGTGAGTTTTTTGGGCGACACATATGAGCTGATAGAAGAATCAGGGAGAAGCGCTGGCGTTTGGCACGCGAAGGATCCAAAAGCCTACCCTCCAGATTCATGGTAATGACATACAGACTACTAGTTTTCTTTCTCTTGAGATCATCCACTCAATAGAAACGCTACCTGTCTGATGCTAGTATTTGTTTTTAAATGAAATAAAAACTCCAATTGGGTAAGAGTGGTAATGTAACAAGTCGAGATTACATTGAAGAAAAATCATAGTATTGTAGTTTTGAATTCATCAATAATATTCCATATTGCGTGAACTTCTGAAGTCCGAACTAACATTGATGTGAACTCCCAACTTGGTTTTCGGAGCACTGATCGTTTCTTCTGGAAAAAAGAAAAGACCTGAAGAGGAATTATGAACTATAATATTATGGTTAATGTATTACTCACCGAAATTATACCACAGTACTCGTACATCACTGAAATGGCCCTGAGTAATGTTCCGGAGTAGTTGATCCATCATAAAACACTGTTCTATGCATCCGTGGTCCGCCTCCTATTGTTGTCATAAGCATGGAATTCATGGAAGATCAAACCGTCCTGAAATTGTCCCAGGTGAACTGGAGACTCGACATTCCACATCTATCTTCGTACAGAAATGGGCATGCTCGGTGACGTCATTACTATTGTTCATGACATATGACATACTGACTGGTTTGTAATTGACTCTTTGATTGACTACTCTCTACTGCTCAATTCGAGTTCAAGGCCAAGACCGGAAATTGCGCAAAATATTGTGACGACAGACTTCGGTTCTGTTTGGCTTCAATTGATCAAGATCGACATTCTTTCTGCACGTGATTCTTGAAAATATTTTGCTACTTTTTTGCTACATGCAAGGCCACGAACCAACATTCAGGTAGGTTGGCTCCTCTGTATAACTTGCTCATTGAAATATCCGTGTTATTTAGACTGAAATTCCTCCCGTTACTTCCCTCATTCAACTTGTGACCTTTTGTTACAGGTCTTTCAAATCCTACCATCCTTCTTCGTATGATAGATAGAGTACTTGTGCATGACGCGTTGTAGTCCAACTGTTCGCTTAGTATACATCATCAGATCACTCATTTGCAAGAGCACTCATGGCTATCATCACACATATCATAGGAGAAACTACCCACGGGCAGAACGATCAGGGCTAGTGGAGAGTAGAGGCAACTTTTGTGCTGCCAGTAGGACCTCAACAGTGTACACCGGCGAATTATCTCCAATTCATTGTTGGTAGTGCTTTGCTTCGTTTCATCTGCTGTAGTGACTGATATCATATCTGATTCAGATAATAGGTAGAAGTCAGATAATAACCATCGTGTCTCAACCGAATCATCCCCCGCATACCCTAACAACCACAGTCATAGACTTCGTACCAGTGATTCATTGTGACGAAATAGTCATCCCCGTATATTTCCAATTCAATTCAAGACATCCTGTGAGGATCACTGATCCATCCTGTTTTCCCATCATTCCGAACCACCCCAACGGCGAAACGTCAAAACAAAGAAACGTCAAAACGACAAAACGTCAAAACATCGAGACGTCAAAATGACGAGACGTCTAAACGACGAAACGTCAAGACGATGAAACCTCAAAACGAAGAAACGTCAAAACAACGGAACGTCAAAATGACGAAACGCCAAAACAACGGAACGCCGAAACGACGAAATGTGAAAATGACAAAACGATGAAACGTCAGAACAACGAATCGTCAAAACGACGAAACGGCAAAAACGTCAAGCTTCAAGAGGATTTCAGAACGAATCAGTCGATGAAAAAATTCTACAGGATAGATCAAGAGATATCTGAAGGATGGATCGAAAATATCTACAGGGTAAGTCAAAATTAGTATTTCATCAATATTAACCATGGGGTCGTTCGATTTCGGTATCAACGGATTTGTCTCGATGTCGAGGTTCGTAACTGAGCATTTGTCGGAACCAAGAAGGACATAGGAAGCTAACTTAAGATGGCAGACCATGCGGGTGCCCTAATGAAACGACTCCAAGTGTAGGTTATGGTTATGAATGAGAATATGTTCGACGATTGGTTGTTTTCAACTAGGGCTCTCAACACAAAATGAGAATTTTATGTTGAGAGCGTTATAGTTGGTATATGATGTTCGGTGTGGCTGTGAGAAATGATTTTGTTCATGAAGTTTTTACCCTTGTATTCGGGATTTTTCAATCTCTGTTCATTCATTGACAATCATTTAGAAATGACAAGCGATCTAATGGGCGGAAATATATAATGATTCAGACGGATTCGATCAGCATTCAAACGATAGTAGTCATCCCAGAAACATCTTCCTTCATGTATATTCGATAATGGAGAAAATTGCGTTGTTTCGAGAAGTAAATGCCGAAAACAAAATGAAGTGGCTGCATGTTGAAGATGATGTCACAACAGATCTCTTGTTGAATCAGTGGTATCATGATCGGAAGATTTCATGCTATATATTATATATCGATGGCACCAAGTATCGATGGCATTTTGTAAACACACTAATCCGAAGATGCTCGATCTGATAAATATCATGATGGGTCATCGAGGGAAAGGAATGGCAACCAAATCAATACGCCATATCAAGGAAATGAATCAATTTTCTGCATTTTGTTCAAAAAAAAAATCTGAAATTTCATTCCAGAAATGCAATTGTATGAACTTGAATGATTGAATGGCGCTCTAATGTTCAGATGTCCATAATGAACTTATCGAGATGGAAGTGCATGATTCATAATATCTTTACCGATAGTAATGGAAACGTTACTATACCGGGTGTCCCAACGAAAACATTCCACCCGGATTTACTGGGAAATGAGAAATTATTTTCGGAAACGCTTAAACAGGTCGTTTTTTATTTCTAGGGGGACACATGTTGGTAATGGATTTAGTCGAGCAACTTCATCCCCCGGACGGGGGCGGCTACCCCCTTGCGAATCATCATAGGGAACGTGGGTCGAGTGATACATCATCTGAAAGATCTCTTTATTCTCTATCCAAACGTGTATAATTTTTTCAAAATCGATTGAATGGTAATTGAAATAAGTGTTGTTGACAGGTTCAATGTAATTAGTCAATATCTTACCTGTTCTTATTCAAATTCAATTTATTAACTATTTTAGGACTCAATGAGTGGACAGATAGTCAATGGCAACATCCCATCCGGTCAGGGAACCTAGTCACCCCACGAAAAACGAAAACAAATTAGTCAAAACAAAGTAAGTAGCCAGGCTGGGACTATTAATTGCGAACATCTTTCAACCAAGTATCAGGTTGATGTCGCTATTCGCGAATACAACAATACAAGCGGAAGATGCTCACCACAATTGTGAGCAAAACGTCCAAAGGAACCTCCTCCACAGAGGTGAACCGATCACGGCACTGAAGCCCGGAAACCATATTTCTTAGTTTTTGTTCTGTTGACTTTTTCATAGACAAAAGATACCTGTTTTTTGGATGAACGATATACCAATCATTGGATAGGGCGACGAGGACCAATTGAGTGGCCAGCTTGATCACCAGACCTCAACTCCGCCAGAGTCACTAGAGGATCTACGTGGTCGAATTGTAAACGAGTGCGGCAGCATAACTCCAGAAGTATTGGAAAACGTTCGTAATAGTTTCGAAAGTAGACTTTATCATTGTATGGAGGTAGGAGGGGCTCATTTCGAGCAATAAATAAATTGAATTTCGATAAGAACAGGTACGATATTGATTATTAAAATTGAACCTATTACCACACTAATCTCAAGTACCAGTCATTCGATTTTGAAAAAATTATAAACGTTTGGATAGAGAATAGAGAGAGCTTTCAGATGTATCACTCGACCCAAGTTCCCTATGATGATTCGCAATGGGGTAGCCGCCCCTGTCAGGGGGATGAAGTTGCGTGACTGAATTAATCACTGACATGTGTTCTCCTAGAAATCAAAATCGACGTGTTTCAGCGTTTCCGAAAATAATTTGTCATTTCCCAGTAAATCCGTGCGGAAAGTTTCCGTTGCGTCAAATACATATCCATAGGTATCCATAGGTGGAAGATGATGGTTCCCATCATCGCCCGGTGCGACACCACCACATCGACAGAGGTGCTGTGAAATGGGTAACTCCCATGTTTCAGTATTTGGTCGATGCTTCCGGTCATATCCCCATACCCTATCTCCTTCTTCCCAACCCAAACCACCCATTTCAGCTGAAGAAAAATCTAGATGATGAATTCTCCTAGGGTAAAACACTCCGGATGTAAAATACCTCTCCATTCGGATTTCTGGGCGAGAGGTGCTCGAGGGGGTTCACCATCGAAACATCTGAATTTAAAAATAGACCTTTGTAACATCCGAGGTCTGAACAAAAATATAAATATGTTCATTACCATCTACAGGCTGAGAAACCAGATATACTGGCTTTAACTGAGACGCAGGTCAACTCATCAACTAATACGAGCTATATGCTCTGCCCTGGATATGAGCTCCATACCCGTTTCAGATTCAGAGGAGGTTTATGTCTCTTTTCCAGGAATGATCTCTCATGCCATCGTGAGGAGGAACTGGAACCGAAAGAATTCGATGTAATGTGGCTCAAGATCGATAACCACAAACAAAGTTCATCTGCTGCCTAATGGAAACTTACAAACCACATAGCACCAAATCACGAACCACTGGTGAATCATGGTTCAATAGAACCTGTTCTAGGGTTGTCGCACTGAAGCATACCGTCGTTGGCACAGAAACCCAAGCCCTCAAACTAGAGCTGAATATGTTGAAGCTAGGAATACATGCAATCGAACGATAGATGAGTCTAAAGAGGCATACAACACGAAAATGAGATCGAAGTTCATAGAGTGTCCAAATGGTTCCCGTTCATTTTGGACGTTTGCCAAGGCAATTGGGAGAAATTTCACTTCTAGCTCATTTCCTCCCCTCACAAAGGATGATAATACATTGGCTATAACACCTCATGAAAAAGCCAACACCTTCGCCAAAATAATAATATGATAATAATAATATTTATTTACCATTCAACTTACACTGTTCATAATTATATAAGGAGTATTTTCATAATAGATTTATCAGTTGGGCAAATAAATAAAGAAGACCCACAAAGGCTCAGCCTGTGCGTGGGTATCAAAATTATTGGTAACATTAACGCCTATAGAAATATAGAAAACATTTGAATACATATAGCTAGTTACACTCTTGAAAATTAACATAGATACACATATACATCCATACACATTCTCAAGTATACATTGAATTCATACAAAAATACAATTTAATGATTATAATCAATTATTTTTCATATCGATCCAGTGATGAATATTTGCTCTAGGAGTATGTGTTAACCATTTTTCAATTCTAGATTTGAAGAGAGTAAGGGAGTTGATATTTTTGGCATAGGCGGGTATAGCATTATATAACTTAGGAGCAAGATAGGTACAGCTGCGTTGTCCAATAGTTTTTGACATTTTTGGTACATCAATCGAATGTATTCTGTATCGTGTGTGATATGAGTGATCAACAGTTTTAGCCTCCTTGAGATTTTTTCGTTGGTGTATCAGTAACGTCAGAGCAAATATTTGTCGGATGTCCATTAGTTCGGCTTCAGCGTATAGATCATCGCTTGGATATGTATAGGGTCTATTCAATATGATCTTAATAATCCTCTTCTGAAGTGTCTCTAAGTTCTCAAGGTAATTATTAGTGACCCCACCCCATGCAATAATACCATACAGCAGGTGTGTTTGTACTAAAGCATGGTAGACAATTTTAAGATGTTTCGGGCCAAGGATTTTTTTTTTTTTTATTTAAATTTGTATACCAAATATCTCAGTTTTTTTGTCAGATTATTTATATGCGTGTTCCACTTCAAGTTGCTGTCAAGCGTAATACCTAAATATTTAACTATGTTGGATGATTTGAGCTGTACTATATCATCTGATACCCGAACATCTATAAATGAATAGTTGGGTAGATTTGATTCGTAGCTTGTGAAAGGTGTATACATGGTTTTCTTTAGATTTACCATGAGTAGTTTACTATTGAAATATTCCATAATTACAGGGAATGAAGATGTTACTTGTTCTTTCAGGACCTCCCAATTCCTTTCTTTGAAGAAGAACACAGTATCATCAGCAAAGCAAGTTATCTGAGCAGGAATAGGTAGATCGAATATTGAATTTATATAAAGAATGAACAAAATTGGACCGAGCACTGTTCCCTGGGGGACCCCATATCTTACAGTTCTGTTTGTACTCGTTTCATCATTGATTATAACGCACTGTTTTCGGTCGTTAAGATAGCTTTCTATCAATCGAAGTGTAATCCCCCTGAATCCGATGTTCTCGAGGGTTTCTAATAAATCTGGATGGCTGACGGTATCAAACGCTTTTGCGAGATCAACAAACAGACAAATGGCGGGCTCTTTCGAATCTAAAGCATTGTACAGTTTTTTTATCAAATCCGCTATAGCGTCCTGAGTTGATCTCCCATTCATAAACCCATATTGCTTCTCTGAAATCAAGTTGTATTGTTTGGTATAATTTACTATTCGTGCTTTTATGATTTTTTCGAAGATTTTAGAAATATTCGAGAGAATCGATATGGGCCTATAGTTTGATACATCATGCCTGTCCCCAGATTTGTGAATTGGTTTGATGACAGCAATTTTCATGGATTTAGGAAATATTCCACTCTCGAGAGATTTATTTATTATGTAAGTTAGGGGTTTAACAAGACTGTCAACACATTCTTTAAGTGTGCTCGATCCAATCTCATCCATCCCTGGTGCCTTGTTTGGTTTCAATTCTTTGATGCATTTAATCACCTCAGACTCTTCCGCTGGATACAAATATAGCGAATTCAAGGCCCTTTTATGTGGGAATTTTCTTTCACTTTTTATTTTGCTTGCCATGTTTGCACCAATATCGGTAAAAAATTCATTGAACTTTTCCGCTATGAGTTGTTTATCTTGAATTAGGTCACCCCCAATTTTAATTTCTTTTATTTCAACTTCGGTTTCTTCTGTTTTCAATATTTTTCAGGCAATGCCACATATTTTTCGGGCAACTCTCATTTTTTTCCACTTCACTTCTATAATAATTATATTTAGCAGTTCTAATCAAATCATTCAATCTATTTCAGTTCAGGAGTTCATTGTTTTCCGGGTTTTTAGTTATTTCATGGTACATTTTATTTTTTTCATTTATTGATATTACTATTCCTTCTGAAATCCACGGATTTCTTTTGATGTGTTTTCTCTTTATTTCTTTTCTCCGAGTGCAATTTGTTATAAATTGTTAGAGGGCTGTGATAAAGGACTCAGTTGCTTCATCCACGCTATTACTTTCATAAACATTCAACCAGTTTATTTCCGCGAGCATTTTCCTCAGTTCATGATGATCAATAAAAACTTTGTAAGATTTTTTCGAGATTGTGTCTATACTTTTTTCAGATTGGAGCTCAAATTGAAGTATGACGCTATAGTGATCTGAAATAGTACTCTCAAACACAATAGGATGTAAATATTCGTACTTCTCCTTGGTTCTGACGAAAATGTGATCTGAGCACGTCTTGCTATCACCTTGTACGCGTGTTTCTCTGTTTATCATAGAATTGAAGTTGTGCTCTTGTAATAAATTCAGGTATTCATGACAATAGTCGGTTTCACTCAAGATATCCAGATTCATATCTCCAGTAATTATGTTTAAATCTACTACTTGGTTATTATTTTTAAGATATTCATATAAGTGCGAATTGAAAGTGTGAGGGCAACTTGATGGTGACCGATAGATTGACAAAATATTTATTTTTTTCATGTTTTTGATGACGGAGAGTTCAATAACTTTTGAATTGTTCAAATTGAAAATTCGAGATCGATATACTAGATTGCTTTTTATATATACCACAATGCCATCACACTTATTCAAATCTCCCTCTGAATATATAATGTCATATCCCTCCATTCCAAAGATATCTAAATTGTGTAATCTCCAAGTTTCTGTTAACACTATGCAGTCAAAATTGAGGTTGAACCCTTTGAGCATCACCTGCAATTCATCAAAATTTTTTTGGAGACTTCTCACGTTATTATGAAACAGAGAAAATGCTTCATCTTTTGTTTCACTTAGTTTTTTGTTACATTCTGAGAGATTTGCAGTGGAAAATGTATCTATTTGAATCGCCTCATAGTCTCTTATAAATACGTCCATGACAACCTTTTTTAGTGATTGTTTCTTAATTTGTTGGAACGGGTTTCTACTTTATTTTTTTCTTCTAGCTCTTTTTTGGTTAGCTGCTTTTTAAGAGTACCGGTAGAAGAGAGACCTGGAGAGGGAATAGATGGTTGTCTTGATTGTTGTCTAGCTCCTACATTAAGCGAGTTTTCTGAGTGTTTTTGATGCTTTTGCGATGGGTGGGTTGGGGTGCCTGGGGCGCTGTTAGTTTTTTGCTGAGTTTCGGGGTTTTTCGTTGTTTCTAGATCTTCCACAGTATAGATTCTGTTGTTGACGTGAAGCTTGTTGTTTCTAATGAAGCAGTTCGTGTTCTGATCTTGTTTGGCGAGATATAGATGTTTTCTCAGAATATTGTTATCTTGCCGCTGTTTTACGGTCATATCATGCGCGATAGATATATTCGTCCCCTTGAGTTGCTTCGTGCTCATCAACACTGAAGATTTCTTCAGGTAGGAGACAAATTCTACTTTTATTGGTGCGGTTTCAGCTTTTCCAAGAGGGTAGAAATTGTTCAAGTCTGTCCCCTGGACATCAACACCAACTAATCTCTTAATCTCACTTGGGATGTAATCTAATGTGATACCCTGCCCTGGATGTTTCAGCCCAAATATGACTAAGTTATTTTCTTTACTTTTTCTTTCGAGTTGCTCGAACTTTTCTTGGATTACCTCGTTTTCTGCTTCCAGTTTTTTCAGTCGATTATTGAATTCTTCAACTTTCAGTGAAAGCCGAACTTCTACTGCTTCGATAACTGATTTCAGTTCTTGTTTCGTTTGTCTTATTTCTTCTAACACAGACCGGATTGTTTCAGACATTTCAACAATAGAGCTCGAATTCTAGTTTGTTGCAATTGTTTGCAGACAATTCTACCTTGGATCCACGAGGCCAGGAACTTCCCAAAATCGCTACCATCGATAACCGTATGCCAGAAATTGTCTTCCGGCAACGCACAATCAGACACATTCTGCTTAGCCTCAACGTCAAGAAGGCTATGGGGCCTGACGGAATACCGTCTATTGTTCTCAAGAAATGTGCCCCAGAACTAACACCAGTTCTTTGCAGGTTGTTCACCCTTTCGTACAAACTCGGCGTATTTCCTTCTAACTGAAAGAAAGCTAGGGTCCAACCGATTCCAAAGAAGGGCAAGAAAACCCTCCCTAACAACTATAGACCGATTGCACTACTATCTGTGATCTCTAAAGTAATGGAAAAAGCAATCAACATCGAGCTCATCCGATATCTAGAGAGCTCAAGAATCGTGAACGACCGGCAATATGGCTTTTGTCACCAGAGGTCAACTGGAGATCTGCTTGCCTATGTGACACATAAGTGGCAGGTGTCAATAGAGAAACATGGGGAGTCTCTGGCTGTAGCCTTGGATATCTCCAAAGCATTTGACCGAGTTTGGCACCAAGGCCTCCTAGCGAAACTTCCGTCATATGGTTTGCCGCCCCAACTGTGTCTTTTACTATCGAGTTTTCTTGCAGATAGATCACTCTACGTGGTGGTAGACGGGGTCTCGTCTGATACAATGACGATCAATGCTGGTGTTCCACAAGGCTCTGTCTTGGCACCAACTTTGTTTTTGCTCCACATCAATGATTTGTTGAATGTGACCTCCAGTCCAGTTCATAGCTTTGCGGATGATAGTACACTTCATTCCGCCTTTTCCTCTAGAGCCCCTATATCATCCAATGAGGTCAGAGGTGCAAGGCGAAGACAGGTTGATGCTTTGAATGAGGATCTGACAAGAATTCTGAAATGGGGATCTGAGAATCTAGTACAGTTCAATGCAACTAAAACTCAAGCTTGTATGTTCACCAAGAAGGCTGATCACACAATGCCCAATTTGATGATGTCGGGTACCACTGTTCCTATGAGGTCGTCAATATCCATGCTGGGTGTCACCACCAACAGTGCTCTCTCATGGGACGATCATGTGAGGTCCATTGCGAAAACTGCTTCACGAAAACTCGGTTTTCTTTTCCGTTCGAAGAGATACTTCACATCCCAGCAACTGCTTATGATCTACAAAGCAAAAATTCGACCTGTCCTGGAGTACTGTTCACATGTTTGGAGCTCAGCCCCCAAATATACGCTCAAGCTCTTAGATTCAATTCAGAAGAGAGCTATTCGCCTAGTCGATGACACAACACTCACCAAATCATTGACCTCTCTAGATCATCGTAGAAAGGTCGGCGATCTTTGCCTTTTTTATAGGTACTTTCACGGTCGGTGCTCAACGGAAATATCATCTATTATGCCACCACGCGCGATTCCTAGTAGACAAACCAGACGAGCTCAAGCTGGTCACCCCTACACTGTCAGGCTCGAGACCTGTCGAACATCGCTATACCAAGCATCATTCATCAATAGAACGGCAAAGTTGTGGAATTCTTTGCCTAGTGAAGTCTTTCCTGATGCTCACAACCTCCAAACATTCAAGAAAAATTCCAACACCGTCCTTCTCTCCCAAAATTCCACCGCTGGCTAACACGATGTTCCTCTAACATCATTTCCCTTTCGTGTTGTCCTCAGATAAAAAAAAATATATCTTTGCCACTCATTCCAGCGTGTCACTTCGATTTTTCAGTGAAAACAATTGCTCATTTCCCCACCACCCCAGGAGGTAGGACAGTGATGCGTTGCTCTCTCTCTCTCAAGTGGAAAGCTCGAGGTCATCATAACCACTCAATCATATAATTCAGTAGATATAGATACAATAATAAGCATAATATAACCCCATTTATTCACCGCATATTTATAGGAAACTACAATACATTGATTTATATCCAGTTCTTCAGCAACGTCCATTTCTCCAATGACAACCATTGTAGTAGAGGACATAAAGTAGTGTCCCCAAGGAAGAGTTTCGTATGATCCTCGTATGATATACCTCTTGTCATCTTCAGAGCTGGGAGCAATTTCCTCTTGTTCGATGGAATGAACCTCATGCTTTTTCCATCTCATTAAACTTTGGATATCTTTCTTTTGCTCATGCGTTTCCAGACACTGAATATAATCCTCGAAATTTATTTCATCTTTATTGACTGAGGATTTCATGTCTTTTGCTTTTTTGTTATTCCAATGTTCATAATGATGCTATCAATCTTATCCTCGTCATGATCCTCCTCTCGCAGCCTGTTTTGTTTCTTCATTATATCATCTTCAGTTACCAGCACCCTTGATGAGTATAGCTTCGAGCGGAGGCCTACATAGTCTGTCATCAGAATACAATAGTTCTCATCCTCCATCATTCCTAGAACCTTCTTGTTCACTAGTGGAATGAACATTATCTTGAGGATACTCTGAAGTATCCAAATATTGGTGACAATCACGTTTTATGACTTCATATGGATCGCGACTTCTAATCTCGGAGATTAGGGAGTATAGCATATAGTATATAGTACAGTCATCTCCAAATTCTTTTTTTGTCTCTTCTTCGAGATAAATCTGTAATTTCTTGAGCTCAGCTACCACCAAGTCCTCATTGAATACGGTTGAAAGTTTGAACTCTGAAGAAGAAGAACTTATTTGAAATAGGATTCCCTGATATACAGATTAGCTAACATATAGTACAATAAACTGAATTAATACACATAATACAAATATATTTATATATATAGTGTTCAAACTGGACAAACCTTTGAAGAATGAAGTGCACATACTATTTCTTGTGTTTGTTCTATTTACATGAATGTGACTGTTGTGTGTGGTTGAATGGTGTTGAATGTCTTTATTGAAAGTTATCAATGATAGCAAGTATGGTGGGGTCATTTTATTTATCATTTCATAGATGAACACCATAGAACAATAGTGTGATCTTTAGGATACTGAGAGCCATTGTAGAGCAGATAACATGGCAGAAATTGGTGTATACCTGTTACATTTTGAAATTATTCTCATTACCCGATTTTGTAGTTTTTGCATTTGTTGCACTTTGTTCAAATCGAGAGAGAATAAAATAGATGCAAGTTATGTTTTGCAAACACGGTTTTGTGTTTTTAAAAACATTTATTTATTTTATTTGCCAAGCATTCGAGAAGCTAGATACAATACTGAACTTTTGTACAGAATGTTGAATACAGAATAGATATCAAATTGGATTGGGATATATTTATAACTTCACTTTGCTGACTCCGGCGATTCCAATAGACAGTTGCCTATTGTTGTCTACAGCTTGGTTGGCGGTTATCTATACATAACTCCTCCCTCCTTAAGATGAAAACAACAGGGATGAAAGTTGGATGTTTTCATGTGTCGCTTCCTCGGGGTCCTCTTCTGGTTTCTTGTTTTTTTTTTATATATTCTCCAGGTGATGAATGCGACGAGGGCTATCATCATGATGGTGATGAAGATAATGCCAAAACTCCAAGTCAAAGGATGGATTGATCCAATTCCTTCGATACGTAGTTGCTGATCGGCTTCTTCTTGGAGTTTGTGAATTGTACCTAGGTCGATTGAATTCAGGTGAATTTGATTATCTCCTAGATACGTTGTATTGAACTTGGCGATTTTTATATCTGGTAAATTGACTGGTTCAACTCTAAGGATTTCTTCTTTGTTCCAAAATTGTGAATCTCCAATACTGATTTCACAATTATATGGAATATTTATGAGGCTCGGTTTTACAATGATGACAAACTCATTTTTATAGCAGAGTTTGTGTAACTTCAATAGGTGATTGGTAGGAACGGCTAAAACGTGTCTACTAGTGATAGACTCGATGATAGGGTTAACTAAGTTAATCTCCATAACTTGGGAATTCTTATCTTCGGCTTCCTTGATGAGGGTGCTCATACAGTTGTTATATAGAGGGCTCAGATGATTTTGACAAATTCGGATGTCTTCGATGATTGGACAGGCTTCGTCTTCACATTGTTGTCGGGTCGTACCAAGTACAAGGAAAAGTCGGTCGGGAATGATTATCGACTGATCAATTGGTACGGGAAATAATTGGTATATTTCAAAGGATTCTTCAATGAATATCGGTATATGTATAGCAAAAACTATTTTATTTTCTAAAAATGTTACTTGAGATCCAGCTAACTGGTAATATGAAAGAAAATGTTTGAACTGTAAAATTCTTTGTTTTCCATATAAGGTAGACAAATAATTTATCATCTCATATAATTGAGGTGCTGGAATAACTGCACTATGCAAAGTATTCAATTTTGCGAATATCAGAGCATCTTCAAGATTATCTAGAAACGTGATCAAGTTTTGAGAATTCAAAATAATTTGATCTATAGTATTATGTGCTCTCAAATAAGCTGAAATATCATCAAGACTTTTATTGACATTTTGTTGAAAATATTCGAGACGTCTTTTGATCAACTTTTGATTTGTATCAAGTAAAGTTATCGTCATGTTATAATTATGTATCAATTTTTTTGTTAAAGATATCTGCATTTTCATTTCCTTTGACATAACATTTTGGTCATTTTCTAATGCCATTATGGCCTTATCATACTTTTCTTCGTCATCTGAATCAAGTGTTCCGAAAAGCCATTTCGATGCTTTACCAACAATGTTTAGTAAAGCTCGTTTCGAACGAATATGTGGAGTAATATTGTCTATCTTATTTCTAGCTTCAAAAATGAGATATTTAGCATGTGATAATAAATTCGTAAGCACGTTATGATGTGCAAATACAGGTTTATCAGAATGCGAACTATTAAGCATAAATTCTACTCTATCGTAAAAATATTCAATATTTTCACATTGTTTGATTATACGAGGTATCTCTATATAGTGAATGAATGAATAATAATAATAATAATAAATGTTCTTTATTGAATTGAATATACAAATAAGTTCATATATATATATACAATCCCTCAGGCTATCGACCTAGGTCCTTCAGCCTTTGAATCTGATTATTTCATATTGTAGCTTGCAAATACGTATAAAAAGGAAAAGTTCATCTCAGAGAAAAAAAAAAAAAAAAAAAAAAAAAAAAAAAAAAAAAAAAAAACACAAATCGAATGCGTTCAAACTGAGACATTAATGAGTCTATTGTATATATATTAAAAGCTTGTCTATCAGAGGATGTTCTGGATGTTTGTATGTGGAGCGTACTTCCGGATTTCTTCTAATGCAGAACTCTTCTAGGATTTCCATATTCTTCTCTTTCTGGCTGAATCTGCAGGTAAGTTTTTGTATTCTGCGCTCTATGGGTTCTATGTCTGTTCGTTCGTAGAGCAGATGGTTGGGCGGGTTATGAAGTGGATTATTGGGATGGCGTATTTTGGTGATCTTTCTGATGGCGGTAGTTTCAGCAACTTGGAGTTTCTTTACAGTGCTAGCTTTGCAGTTTGTGTAAATTAGGTGTGCATAATCTATCATGGGGCGGCATATCAACTTGTAGATTCTACAGGCTGTGGTCAGATTTATCCCTTGCTTCTTGTAGGTCAAGCTGCTGAAATGTTTTGCTCTTGAAATGATGTTTTTCTTTTTCTGCTCTGCGTGGAGGTTGAAGTTAAGTTTCTGGTCAAGAGTTACTCCCAGGTATTTAACGTTTTGCTCAGGACGGAGGATGTGATTATTGAAAATTAGGTGAGGAGAGTTTGGTGAAGGGAGATGATTGAAAATTATGAAGTGTGACTTGATTGGATTAGGTTTCAGTCTCCATTTATTGAACCATATTATGGTTAGGTCGATCAAGCTCTGTAGGTTCTGCACGGTTTTGACGAGTGTTTTTTCGTGTGATACTAGAGCAGTATCGTCAGCATATTGGAGGATGTAACCAGATTGATTGAAGGGTAACTGTCGCAAGGGATCTATCGCAGCGTGATTGTAAATATCTGAACAGTATGCATTATACAACAGTGGTGATAGTGGAGAGCCTTGGGGGAGTCCTTGTTTTGGTGTGAATTCGTGTGAAAGTTTCGTCATGATTTTAACTTTCAGTTTCCTGTCTGTCAAGAAGCTATTGATGAGGTGTGTCAGTTGTTGGGAGCAGCCTAACTGATTCAATTTGTATAGTAGCCCTTTATGCCATACGCTGTCGAATGCTTTGTTGATATCTAAGAATACTGCTGCAGTTTTTTGTCTATTTAGTTTGCTGGCTTCGATGTTATTGATGAGGATCCCCAGAGGGTGTAGCGTGGAGCATTCATTCCTAAATCCAAATTGGAATCCTGGAATTTTATCATCTATCTGCTGGTGTAAACGATTTCGCAATATTTTCTCCAGATTTTTTCCCAGAACTGGGAGGAGAGTTATAGGGCGGTAATTGCTTGCTTTGGTGTGGTCCAAGTTTGGTTTAGGTATCGTAATAATAGTTCCTTCTTTCCATTCTGATGGAATTCGATGAGTTTTCAGACAGTAATTGAATATTCTAATTATGAACAAGTGAACAGGATGGTCTAGTTTCCTGAGTAAGTTTTTTGTTACGTGATCATGTCCTGGCGATGTGTTCTTGCCTTGTTTCAATATTTCGAAATATTCTTCTTCGTTAGTGGATAAGTCTTCGTCGATGGGAGGGTTTGCAAAGTAAGTGTTGTACCATTCATTTATGTTTTCATATTGGTCAATATCAAATTCTACGTCACTGCTCTCGTCATAGACCTTTACAAAATGCTCGGCAAATATGTGTGCCTTTTCGGATGGGCTTTCATAAGTTGTTCCATTTTGTTCTATAATGGTATTAGATGTAGTTTTACTTCTATATTTTGATAATTTTCGAATCTCCTGCCAGTATGTTTTTCCTTTTTTATCATTTATTTCTTCACAGGTTCTGATCCATGTATGCGTTTTGTACTCTTGTATTAATTTTTGTATATTTTTGTTCAGCTGGTTAATTGATGTTTTGGTATTTGGATCATTATTAATTCTATATTCCCTGTATATTTTCCGTTTTTTTTTAATTAGGCTCACGATGAAAGGTGGAAGTTCATGTGAATAAAAGTTATAGGTAGATTTGGGAGTATGTTCTAGTATTGTAGAGCTGAGTTTCTGATTGAAGAGGGTAATTTGTTCCATGTCAATTTCTAGTGTATCTGCCGTTTGTATGTACTCGTTCATACTCTCATTTACTTTGTCCATATTAGTTCGTTTCAAGTTGAATCGTAGTATTTTTTCATCTGGTAGTGCTGATTGAAGATCTATTGATATTTGAAAGGCTAGATGGTCTGAACCTAAGTCTGCTGTTAGGTCTACATTGACGATGCTTGTTGAGATGTTTTTGGAATGAAGTATCAAATCTGGGGTTGTGTCATTATTGTTCGGTAAGAGAAAAGTCGGTCCTGTTTGTTTCCTCGTGAAGTTCGAATTCTGCAGAAAGTTATTAAGTTGCCTTTTTTTGATTCTGTTGCTGATGTTGAAATCTCCAACAATTAGCGAATATTTGTACAGACTCGCTTTGGTGAAAATATTTTCTTCAATTCTAGCTGTTGGATGTATGTACACTAAAAATATGTGAAGTCTTTCATTATTAAATGGAATGGTGACGTGAATGCATTCATTTAATGGATTGTTGATTGTTGGTGGGTTGGCTTTACCCAACTTGAGGTATGGATGTGCTTGAATTAGACTTCCACCTCTTGTTCTATTATGGATTTGGTTCCCTTGTTTTTGGACAGTTATCCAATTCTTGTAGGATGTGTTAGTATCATATTTTAGTTTGGCTTCCACGAACAGTGTGCAGTCTATACTATTATTCTCAATGTAGTTACCTATTAAGTGCTTCCTTAGGTTGTAGCTGTTTATATTACAGTACAGTAACTTAATTATCTGCATCGTAAACATGTTGAATGTTCAAGGTGGAATTGATGGGTTCTGTTGGAGATTCGGCATTTGAAGAGTCAAGTTCAAAAATTAATATATATACCCTGCTTCCGGAAAACACTGCGGTGGAGTCAGCGTTGAAGTTATCGATGAATCGTTTTCTCAGTTTCTGTAGTAGCATTTCTCTGTTGGTGTTAACTGGGTCGTTCAGTTCATTTACATAAGTGTTAATGATATGGTCATGAATAGTTACCGGTGAATGAATCCTTGATTTTTGCCTCTTCTCTATCGGGATGTCTATCGATTTTTTGTTCAATGATTTTATTTGAAGGTTTGGTACCCCCTGGATGGGTGCTCTTGGTCTATTGGGACATTTGAATGACCATGCTAAATGATCTTCTGATCCGCAGCTTGTGCATTTTGGAGTTAAGTTTGTAGGACATTTATCAAGATTGTGTGGGCCAAGACATTTGGGGCATTTAGGTGAACTGTTGCATGATTCAGTAGAATGTGTGAATTCTGAACACTTTCCACATGGTCTAGGGCTGGGAGGTGGAGGTTTGCTTGGAGAAACAGGATAGTGGCGAAATTTATAGAAAAATCCGTTTCTGAGTAGGCTTTCAAAGGTTTGTATTGAATTAGTTATTAATCTAATTAGCATTGTAGGCTTGTTCGTCGCTCTAGAAATTATTCTTTTGCAATAGTGATGTTCGAGTTTGTTTTTGTGTAAGTGGTCGCTTATTGTTTGATCTTCTATTTCTTGCTCCATATGGGCTATAACTATTGAGTAACTCTGAGAAGAAGTTGTAGTTTGTGGTTTTTCGTTTGGAGTTGTTTCATTGAAACCCGTTAGTCTTTTGAATGCTACTAGCTTCTGCAACGTTTCAATTATAATTTTTTTGTCCTCGTTAGTCTTCAATAGAAATCCATTTTTTGTCTTTATTATTTCGTCTGGAGCATTCGGAAACAATTTCTCCCATGTATTAATCAGAGCATTCCTGGATAACCCTGTATCTGCTGATAGATGAAACATGTGTTGGTATTTTTTCATTTGAGTCAAATCCGATCTAATTGGATTGGAGTTTTTGTTGGTTTGGGTTTTTGTGATGGTGTTAGTTTTTATGGAAACAGATGTTTTTTGGGGGGTGGTTATTGCGGAATTAGTACTGGAGCAATCTTCAGAAATTATGGTGTGTATTTGGTCTTGTGTTAAGGGTTTTGTTTTCTTCGGGATGTTTTCTAAACGTTTAGATTTTCTTTTATGTCTAACCTTTTTCCATTCGCCGTCATCCATCAATTCCATCTCACTATAGTGACCATCACTTGTATCTGACATTTTCAAGTGTTGCGCTGGGACTATTTGCTACTTTAGCTCTAGAGGTACACGTCTATACTCTACCACTGTTGCTATCGCACTGGGTGAATGAATGTATGTTTAGTTTCAATCACTTTCGTACTTCTTAGTCGAAAAGGGAGTATTGGGGTATTTATTTGTGTAATAACGACATCTTTACTGGTTGTTGTCTTGATCGTCTTCAGGAGAATGACTACAAGAAGGAATTTCCTCATCAGGTACATTTTCCTGTAGAGAAGAAAAAGTTTTAGGTTTCTTAAGTTGTGACTTATGGTGTATTTTGTTCTTGTGGGTTTTTATTTTTGTTCCTAAGTCTTCTTTGACAGATGTCTTTATATGTCGTTTTTTAGTTTTATTACGCGAAGCACCTTTGTCTTTTACAAAAGCTTTCGAACCGGCTTGAAATACAGGGGGTTCATCACGCGATTTGTTCTGTTTTTCATTCAATCGAGTTTTCTGACTGAGAGATGTTTCGTGAATTTTTTCGAATACATTCTTGAGTTTTTCCTTACGGTCAATTACGAATTGATTCATAATTGTTTCTTCAGTGAGATCAAATGGGTCTATCGCATCGAGACGACCATTGATGAGATCACAAGGTTTTTGTTTTGTCACGCTATGAATGGATGAATTGTAACCGAGTATCGCAAATTGCATTAACTGTTTAGTAGTAGACTTTGAATCTGTTGTTTTGAGTATTCGAAACAATTCGATTAATGTTGAATGCAGTCTTTCTACTGGACTGTTACTATTTGAATTACCGGGTGTGGTAAAATGTAAATTGATATTATGTAGTTTACAAAAATCCATCAACAGGGTGTTTTGAACTCTGTGCCATTGTCACACGTTATTGATTGGGGAATTCCATGATGACCAATGAATGTTATCAAGTTATCATAAATTGTGAATGATGTACAAATAGGTTCAAGAACATATGCTTGGGCATATCTTGAAAAAACATCAATTATTGTGAGAAATTTTGTGTTCGCAATTTGGAATGTATCCATATGAATCCAATAATAGAGCTTTTTGAGTGCTAGTAATGTCTCATTTACACCGCGATGAATGGTTTTTCCGTGGTGGTATGATATTATTCCTTTCTGTCTGATTTTATCAGGGATATCTTTGACTAGGTGTTTTGATATTAGCAACTTGTACGAATGATTTCGGAAGTATTTTGGCAATATATTACTGATGTGAGTTGATAAATCTATGTCAGATTGTTGGACATATATACAATAAAGTTTATTCGGATCTACATGATCTTTGAAGAATTTAAATATTTCTTCTTCAAAATCTGATTTGTATATTTATTAATACAATGTTCGGTTATTGGTATGTCTAAAATCGGGTTTTCCGCCGATGAATGAACTGTTTCATCAGTGTTTTCTGGTACGATTTGGATGTCTGATATGATATTTATATGAGGTGTTCTTTCCTCAGGTGTTGTAGTTTGATTAACAGGGTTAAATAATAACTCGAGTTCAAGATCATCTATCGATACATTTTCAGGTTGGTTATTTTGTAGATATTGTTCGATTTCTTTGTCGATATCTCCAGGATTACCTATTACTGATTCATCTTCGATTGCATAGATTTCTACTCTAGATAGGGCATCGGCATTACAATTTTGGCGTCCTTTTTTATATTGAATTTCGTAATCATACTCTTCTAACTTGAGTCTCCATCTAACTAAACGTGAGTTTGGTTCTTTCAAGTTGAATAGCCATTGAAGAGGCTTATGATCAGTTACAATTTTGAATTTTCGTCCAAATAAATAAGGTCTAAAGTATTTCGTTGCCCACACAATTGCTAGAAGTTCTTTCTCAATTGTACTGTAATTTGTTTCTGCAGGGTTAAGAGTTCGGGATGCATATGCAATAGGTAAATCGTTTCCAATTTTACCTTGACTCAAAATTGCACCAACGGCTACATTTGAGACATCTGTTGTTAGAACAAATGGTTTTTCAAAATCAGGAAATTGAAGTATGGGGTCGTTACAAAGAATCTTTTTGCATAATTCAAATTTTTTTTCAGACATTTTGTGAATGGTTTAGTCAATTTGGCAAAGTTTTTTATGAATCGTCTATAATAGCCTAGGAGACCAAGGAAAGACTTGATTTCCTTTGCAGTTTTCGGTATGGGAAACTTCTTGATTGCTTCGATCTTTTTAGCATTCGGTTTCACGCCTTCAGATGTTATAACATGTCCAAGAAATTCTACCTCTTTTCTGAGAAACTCTGATTTATCTAACTGAATTTTTAACTGTGATTCGCGTAGTTTTTTAAATACTAATTTCAAGTTTGAAATATGTTCTGTAAGACTTGACGAAAAAATGATTATGTCGTCCATGTAGACTAGACATACTTTTCCTTGTAAATCACGTATTGTCCAACATTGTCCATTACACGTTGGAAAGTTGCGGGTGCATTTTTAAGACCAAAAGGCGTGCGTGTATATTCAAAATGTCCATTTTCGACATTGAATGCAGTTCTTTCAATTGATTTATCTTCCATCTCAATTTGATGAAAACCTGACGCAAGGTCAAGTGTCGAAAAATACTGGCATCTACCTAATTTGTCGAGAATATCTGTTATGTTAGGGAGAGGGTAACGATCGTCTATTGTTTTTTCGTTCACCTTACGGTAATCAACGACAATACGCCATTTCTGTTCTCCACTGGCATCAAGTTTTTTAGGAACAATCCAAATGGGACTACTCCAAGGACTTTGACTAGGTTTAATAATACCGTCTTCTAACATTTTGTTTATTTGTTTTTGGACTTCTTGTTTATGTACGAAAGGGTACCTATACGATCTTGTGTGTATTGGTATCTCGTCCATGGTTTTAATTTCGTGTTTGATTTTGTTAGTAAATGATAATTTATCATTTTCTCGATGAAAAATATCTGAAAATTCATTTCAAAGTTTCACAAGCGCATCTTTCTCTTCTAAATTTAGATGTTCACTGCGGATATTTTTATGTATATTATAATTTTTAATCGAGTTGGATTTCGGAAGGAAACTTTCGAAATGAAAGAAATTGAAATTTTCCTTATGAGAATCTGGAAATTTTTTAACATATACTGGTTCTTCAAAAGATATTGTTATTGGTTCACCTGTATGATTATAAATTTCAGTTTTCGCGAATCCGCCTTTAGATGTTGTTGATGTTTCTGGAAAATACACATTTCCTAATTGACATTCCGGGATTATAACGTCTCCTTCGTATTCAGACACTGGGATGCGAAGTGAAGCTACTTCGTAAGCATTTACAAAAATATTATAAGTTTGTTTCACTGGTCTTTGATATAAAATTGGAATTTTGATTTCGTTATTCACCAAATAGTTATTAGTTGAATCAATCGTGAGATTCATTGTTTGTAGTTCTTTGAGGCCTATTATTCCATCGAAGAATGAATGAAAATCAAATAAAATAAATTTTATTATATGATCTGTTTTGAATTCTTGAAATGCAGGTATATCAGCTTTAAATCTAACTTCTTTTTGTCCTACACCTGTCCTTAAAGTCGAGGTGCTGTGATAAATTGATTGAGGAAAATACTTTTCGGCAATTCTTGGTCGTATCATAGAATTGAAACATCCAGTATCGATTAGTAATTTCATTGGTGGATTGCTGATTTCGATGTATGGTAATGTGTTATTCGTCTCGGTGTACATTTCAGATGTTATGTCGTTTGATTGGTTTGGCCATCCTGATGAAAATTTTCAGGATAACTTTCAGATTGATCTTGATTTTGGTCTTCGTCAGAAATGAATTCAGATTCATTGCAAAAATACTGTGAATCGTATTCACTTGTTTTTTCTGTCAAATCGATTATATCAGTTATTTCGGGAGATTGATTGGTTTGAGTGTTGTCTTCGATTTGATACACTTCTTGTGAAATGAAATCACGAGGACCGGTAGCCTTAAAATAATTCTGATCATTTTGTGGGTACATTATTGGTCTGGGAAATGTATTTCTAGTACTTGTAGACATAGGTACTGGTGAATTGTTTGTGACTTGCCCTGTAGGTTTGAATACATTTTTCGGTGGACCGAAAACTTGTTTGTTCGTGGGATAATTACGATGTACAGGACGTGATTGTATATTTATTGGTTGTCTAGGAAAAGATGGATTTCCTGAAAATGATTGTTGTGAGTTTGATGGCCCACTTTGCATTTGAGGGTATGACTGGTGTTCGAACTGAAAGTTATTTCGATTATTACCTTGTTGGAATTGATAATTATTATTAGGTCTCATGTTTTGAAAATTCTGCGTTGGTTTTGATGTCATAGGTTTTTGTTGGTAGTTTACAGGTAATCGAAATAGATTTTGAGAATATTGAAAGTTCTCCTCTTCTACAATGAATGTCATAGCTTCTTCGAGTGATTTTGGATTTTTCAATCTGATTATACTCTGTAAATGTCCTGGCAAACCTCTCATGAAAGTTCGTAAACAAATTTCATCATATTGTGTTAGATATATGACTTTCGTAGCAGCGTTCATAGTTGTTTCTAATTGAGCATTGATTTTTTGTGCCAATACGCTACGAAGGACTTGAAGTCGTCTAGCGAATTCGAGTGAATTCTCATTTTTCAATGGTCTTGCTGTGAATAGATCTTGTTCAAGACAAACAAGATTTCTTTCATCACCAAAACATTATTGGAGAGCTGATTTGATTTGGTCCCATTCCGTTAATTCGGTACGGCAACCTACCAATAATAGGGCTCTATTAATCAGTTTCGTCTGTACGACTCTGATTGGATAGCTTTTCAGAATTGGATCGTTATTAGCTTGATATGTTTGGAAAAGAAAATCACAGGCAGATATGAAACTAGTTAAAATATTTGAATCGCCATCATAATTTGGAATTATGTCAACGTACATTTTCAACATAGTCAAATTCGAGCTTTCCTGAGTTGGAGGCATGGTTACTGATTCAGTAAGCAAGTCTTCAGTTTCAGTAATATTCAGCGACTGGAATAAACTATTAATCAAATCTTCTACTACAGATTGATTTTCGCTCATATATTTTCTCTTTGATCTCTGTTTTGTTTCTTTGCGTTTGTTTCCTTTTCTTAATTCTAATTTTCCTATTCAGGGAAGGGTTTTGAGGAAAAATGAACAGGAATACTTGGCTTACCCCTATATTCTTTTCTTTCTCCTGGTGGTGATTCTGTTCGCTCTGCTACTCGTTGTCTGCCCCTTTCTGATCGTCTTCTCAGCTGAATTCAATCACTTTTCGAAGTACGAACGGAAAGTTTTTTTTTTCAAAGCACCAAAAGATTGATATCTACGTTTTCGCGTTGGACCGGACACGATGCCGTGGTTCCTTCGAAAAACTGTGCTTATCCTACCGACTGCGCCAGTTATGTTTTGCAAACACGGGTTTGTGTTTTTAAAAACATTTATTTTATTTGCAAAGCATTCGAGAAGCTAGATACAATACTGAACTTTTGTACAGAATGTTGAATACAGAATAGATATCAAATTGGATTGGGATATATTTATAACTTCACTTTGCTGACTTCGGCGATTCCAATAGACAGTTGCCTATTGTTGCCTACAGCTTGGTTGGCGGTTATCTATACATAACTTGCACAATAGTCGAAATGGGGTTGGATTATTGATTTAAATACCAAAATTTTTGTTTCTGTTGATAAGTTACAGGTGATTCTCGAGAAGAAATATAATTTTTTTCCAATCTTTTTTTCAATATACCTAAAGTGGTCGTCAAAAGTTGAACAATTATCAAGTTGAAACCCCAAATACTTCACTGATGTTACTATTTCTATACGTTCATTATGCATTTTTATATGCATGTTGTTTGTATTTATTTGATTATATATGAATTTAGTAGTAATCATCATTGCTTTAGTTTAGTTGAGTTTCATTTTATTGATCTTCAGATATTTTTCAACCATTGATTGGTAACACTGTATTCATTCTGAGGACAGTTTCTAAATTTTCTAAATTTTCTAAATTTTCTAAATTTTCTAAATTTACTCAAGTATATGCCAATAATGTGTCATCTGCAAATAAGTTTATGAACTCACAATCTGTATAGTAATATCACTTTTACTGAGTTATACTTATCTATTGAGTTGTAGATTAGTATCTATGTGAAGTTTGTGAAGTACTTTATCTAACTGTGCTACATAAAAGTTTGTCAAGGCAAGTGAACATTGAATAATAGCTATCCAACCTTTGCATATATATTCCCATCTGAGTGATAATTGCAAGTAATACAACACCTGTTCACCCTTTCGTACAAACTCGGCGTATTTCCTTCTAACTGGAAGAAAGCTAGGGTCCAACCGATTCCAAAGAAGGGCAAGAAAACACTCCCTAACAACTATAGACCGATTGCACTACTATCTGTGATCTCTAAAGTAATGGAAAAAGCAATCAACATCGAGCTCATCCGATATCTAGAGAGCTCAAGAATCGTCAACGACCGGCAATATGGCTTTCGTCACCAGAGGTCAACTGGAGATCTGCTTGCCTATGTGACACATAAGTGGCAGGTGTCAATAGAGAAACATGGGGAGTCTCTGGCTGTAGCCTTGGATATCTCCAAAGCATTTGACCGAGTTTGGCACCAAGGCCTCCTAGCGAAACTTCCGTCATATGGTTTGCCGCCCCAACTGTGTCTTTTACTATCGAGTTTTCTTGCAGATAGATCACTCTACGTGGTGGTAGACGGGGTCTCGTCTGATACAATGACGATCAATGCTGGTGTTCCACAAGGCTCTGTCTTGGCACCAACTTTGTTTTTGCTCCACATCAATGATTTGTTGAATGTGACCTCCAGCCCAGTTCATAGCTTTGCGGATGATAGTACACTTCATTCCGCCTTTTCCTCTAGAGCCCCTATATCATCCAATGAGGCCAGAGGTGCAAGGCGAAGACAGGTTGATGCTTTAAATGAGGATCTGACAGGAATTCTGAAATGGGGATCTGAGAATCTAGTACAGATCAATGCAACTAAAACTCAAGCTTGTATGTTCACCAAGAAGGCTGATCACACAATGCCCAATTTGATGATGTCGGGTACCACTGTTCCTATGAGGTCGTCAATATCCTTGCTGGGTGTCACCACCAACAGTGCTCTCTCATGGGACGATCATGTGAGGTCCATTGCGAAGACTGCTTCACAAAAACTCGGTTTTCTTTTCCGTGCGAAGAGATACTTCACATCCCAGCAACTGCTTATGATCTACAAAGCACAAATTCGACCTGTCCTGGAGTACTGCTCACATGTTTGGAGCTCAGCCCCCAAACATACGCTTAAGCTCTTAGATTCAATTCAGAAGAGAGCTATTCGCCTAGTCGATGACACAACACTCACCAAATCATTGACCTCTCTAGATCATCGTAGAAAGGTCGGCGATCTCTGCCTTTTTTATAGGTACTTCCACGGTCGGTGCTCAACGGAAATATCATCTATTATGCCACCACGCGCGATTCCTAGTAGACAAACCAGACGAGCTCAAGCTGGTCACCCCTACACTGTCAGGCTCGAGACCTGTCGAACATCGCTATACCAAGCATCATTCATCAATAGAACGGCAAAGTTGTGGAATTCTTTGCCTAGTGAAGTCTTTCCTGATGCTTACAACCTCCAAACATTCAAGAAAAATTCCAACACCTTCCTTCTTTTCCAAAATTCCACCGCTGGCTAACACGATGTTCCTCGAACATCATAGGTTTCCCTTTCGTGTTGTCCACAGATAAAAAAAAAAAAAAAAGCTAAAAACATCCATTCAACAAAAAGTCTACTGCTTCTTATCAGGGCTATCAGCTGTTTTTTTTTTCCTGCTAGCAGTGGCGTGTCACAAGAGTAGGGCAAATAATGAATAAATGCAAATGCTGTCAAAAAGTCACGGAACCTCATCTGCTGGTAATGTGTTGCATTTGTAAAGGCCATATGAGTAACGCATGCGCAGGACTCACTCAGACCGAAACGAGAGGTATAAATGCGAAAAAGGGTTTGACTTGGACTTGCAACCAATGTCAAAACTTCGGAAATGATCTGAACGATTTAAAAGCCGTTATAGTAGCTCTGCAGGCTGAAGTGAAGGAGTTGAAGAAGACCAGAATGGAGGAATTTCACGGTAGTAATCAGAATCATTATTTCGAGGAGGTGATTCAGGAAATTCAGCATAGAAACACGAGAAAATGCAACTTGATAGTTTTTGGATCGAAAGAACAATCACATGATTTCAGCAAGGAAGAGAGGTCAGTAGCTGATAAGAATGAAGCATCTAAGATACTTAAAGCTATTGTACCCTCATTTGACAGTAGGAACGTTAAAGCAATACGACTGGGACGCTTCAATCCCGATCAGGAGAGACCTCGTCCAATAAAGCTGACTTTAGCGGACGAAGATTCTGTTCACAAGCTCATCAAAAACGCAAAGGTCTTGAAAAACTCTCAGGCGTACGGCCATATTCATATAGCATTTGACAAAACACCTCGTCAAATACAATTTCACAAAGATGTTCGCAAGGAACTGGAAAATAGAATAAATAAGGGAGAAGCAGATCTATATATTAAGCACACCAATGGTATACCAAAAATTTTTAAGAAAACTTTAAACTAAATAATACACCCAATTCCAGGGATATCAATTTCACATGCTATTACCAAAATGTTAGAGGACTGAACTCAAAAGGTATCCCTTTTTTCAACGCAGTATCAATGAACGAGATGGAAATTATTTGTCTTACCGAAACGAATCTTCAAAACGATGTGGCTAGTACCGAACTTTTTCCCGAATTGTACGATGTTTGCAGATGTGATAGAGATCTGGAAGCTAACAACGTTGCCAAAGGTGGTGGCGTTCTTTTGGCAGCCAAAAGTTACTTGAATTTGATTCAGTTAGACTTGAACTCTTTGCATCAAAGTTTGCCTAACATCGAAATTGTAGGTGCAAAAATCACTTCTGGTCAGATAATTATATACGTATTTGTTGTATATATACCCCCTCAAACTAGTGCAGAGACCTATGAAATATTGATCGAGTATCTTGAATCTCTCGATCATATCTCAGACTCTAAAATCCTCATCTTTGGCGATTTTAATGTTCCTAAGTTTAACAATGATTTGGAGGATGGGCGATACAAATTAATTTCAAATATGATGGAAACTCTTGAATGCAAACAGTTCAATAATGTTGTAAATGCGAATGAACGTATTTTAGATTTAATTATCTCAAATTTTGATGAACTTGTTGTTTCGGAAAATGAATTACCATTTGTTAAAGTGGATCCTCACCATCCTCCGTTGCTAGTTGAGTTTAGTTGTAATGTGCATCACACGAATCAGTTCAAACCTAACAGTGAGGGCAACAAATGTTATAACTTCAGAAAAGCCAACTTTCCTGCACTATATAACTCTATCAGGTTTACTAATTGGAATAATGTTTATTCATGCACTGATTCAGAATCTGCCTGTGAAGAACTATATAGTTCATTGTATAGGATGTTTGATGAATCTGTTCCTCTCAAAGTTAATAGAAAGAGGAGTTTTCCACCTTGGTTCAACAGGGATATAATAAAAAATATTAAAATTAAAGAGAAGTTGTATAAGAAATATAAAAACATCAGAACAAGCTATAACTATAATAAATTCAAGGAATTCAGATCGCAAATTAAAAATCAAATAAACATGGCCTTTCGGAACTTCGTTCATTCGGCAGAAAATCGTATCGTTTCCGACTCATCCAACTTCTGGTCCTTTGTTAACAGCAGAAGAGGATGCTCTCGAATTCCGAGCATAATGAAAGATGGCGATGTTACACATGATAAGCCATCAGATATAGTTAACGCTTTTGGGTCTTTTTTTCGTAGTGTGTACATTGAATCAAATCCAGTAGTGAACGTTCCATTTGGTATTTCTCATCATACGGACAATATTTCAGTGTACCCAATAACCGAAGATGATATACTTAAAGCATCGAAAAAATTGAAAGACAAAATAACAGCCGGTATCGATTTGATCCCAAGTTTTGTTGTCAAGGACTGTATCAAAGTACTAGCTGAACCGCTGGTATTCATCTTCAATATGATTCTGTCTTCTTCAACGTTTCCAAATATGTGGAAGGTTGCCAGGGTATGTCCAATTTTCAAAAAAGGGGATAAAAGTATTATTCAAAATTATAGAGCCATATCAATCTTGAGCAACTTCTCCAAATTATTTGAAATTGTTATATATAATCAAGTTTATAATAGTGTTAAACTGATAATCTCACCAAATCAGTACGGATTTTTGAGTAAAAAATCTTGTGTAAGCAATTTAGCATGTCTCAATCAATTCATTTGTCAACAATTGGACAACAAGGGTCAAGTCGATGTTATTTATTTAGATTTTCAGAAAGCATTCGATCAACTGGATCATTATGTTTTACTGAAAAAGTTAGAAACTATAGGATTTTCTGATGGATTATTGCATCTATTTGAAAGCTATCTTCTTGGTAGGAAACAGTTTGTTGAATATATGGATTTTAAGTCAGATTTATATACAGTCTCGTCTGGTGTTCCACAAGGATCGAATTTGGGCCCTCTTCTCTTTCTGATATTCATAAACGATTTGGCAACGTCGATAGAGTGTCCAAGCTTATTTTTTGCGGACGATTTGAAATTATTCAGTGCCATAAAAGATATGGATGACTGCGACAAATTACAACAGTCCATAAATGAAATTATTGATTGGTGCGACTCAAATCGTCTCAATCTGAATGTTTCTAAATGCATTAGTATGTCATATTCCAGAAAGCAATTCGTAACGCCATATCACTATTTCATAAACAATAATTTACTGAAACGCAATGAAGAAGCTAAGGACTTGGGAATTGTATATGACTCGAAATTTACATTTAACAATCACATCGACACTATAATATCTGCAGCCTCGAGGATGTTAGGTTTCATTTACCGGAATTGTAGGAATTTCAGGAATATCTTCGCACTCAAACTTCTTTTTTATTCGTACGTCAGATCTAAACTCGAATATGGCATACTAATATGGTATCCTACAACACAATATCATGTAAGCCGAATTGAAAGTATTCAAAGAAAATTTCTGAAATATTTATGGATGAAGGTTAATGGAGCTTACCCGCTCAGAGGAATCAATAACCAACTTCTCCTGGATAGTTTTGGAATGATTTCTCTGGAAAGACGTCGAATAATTTTGAGTGTGACATTTCTTTACAAATTAATTCATAACCAAATCGATTGCTCCGTATTTCTGAACCAAATAAATTTCCTCATTCCAAGATTGAACAGTAGACAATCAAACATGTTCTACAATGTTGCCACTAGAACTAGAATGATGATGAAATCCCCTATTCATATCATGTGTGATAACTTCAACAAGATTTCTCATATATGCGATATAAATCACGACACACTGAAAGACGTGGTTAATAAACTCTAAGATCATACTCACTAGTAATAGTTGTACCTCATGTTCTTTGTTATGGTAATTACTCTGTATTTCATAGATATAATCAATTAATATTTTTTTGTTGTTTCATATTATTCATATCTTCTGTCAGAATTGCAATTAACAGAAGAAAGCTGATATTTATTTGTAGCATTTCCTGTTATTGGGTGTAAACCTGTTGGAAATAAAAGCTTTGTTTTTTTTCTGTAAATAATTGAATATCATTCAGATATAAAATGAAAAACAGGGGGGGGCCAAGTACACTACCTTGTGGTACTCTTGTATGATGCATTGAATATGATGAGAAATTATCATTAACACGTACTCTCTGTTTCCTATTTGATAAATAATTGCTTAACCATTCATAAACCCTCCCCTCAATCCCATACCTTCTCAGCTTCCGAAGCAGTATACTTCTCTCAATCGTTTCAAATGCCCTTTTTAAATCTAAAAAAACAGCTACAACATATTTACCTTTATCTGTTTCATTAGTAAATTTAGTAAGTGATAATTGTAGCGATGTTTCACAAAAATGTTTATTTCTAAAACCAGATTGATTGATAAACATAATTTGGTTTTCGTCAATAAACTCTAGTAATTAATAGTAGTATACTGCTATTTCTAGAACCTTCTCTATTGGCGGTGAGGTATTTATAGGTCTAAATTCACTTGCTTTTATAATGTTTGTATCTTCAGGTATAGGTATGATAGTACTTATTTTCAATAATTCTGGCAATTGACCATTCTGAAGCGATGTATTGTTTGAATTGGGAATTGCATGACCAGCTGTTTCAAAAACTTGTTTCAACATTTTAGAATTCAAGGTTTCATGGATACTACATTGATCATCTAATGACCCAATTATATCCTTCAAGTCGCTCAAAGTAATCAGTCTAAAAGTGCTAAAGGGAAATATAAATTGTTATGCAAATTGGACCATGGTTCAGAATTCTCAATACCCTGGACTATATGTTGGCGGCTGTTTACAAAGTATTTGTTGAAAGTTTCAGCTATGTCATGCTCACCCTCTTTAATACTCACTACTCCTCCATCTTCTGATTGGATTAGGTTTTGAAATGTACGATCATTACTATCAACAAGGGTGTTTAAAGTTTTCCACATTAAATGAGAATTATTCTTGTATATGTTGTGATATCTCTATATTTCATGGGAACGAAATAATTGTGGCGATATTCCGAGAGTGGAAAATATCTTTATTCCAATACCCAAATAAAATCTCCAACACCGAAAAACATAGAAGCACAAAAACTACCGAATGTACAAAAACAAGCGAATAGTAAAAACTTGGTTTGCGGCTACAATCTTCGTATCGATATACCTGTATGTACCCAGTGTACCAAAAGAAATATCTTACACTTTCTCACCTTTAATTTTGAAAAAATAATCTAAATAAGTTTTGAATACCTCCGATACTAACATAATTATGTGATAATAATATATATACTAATTTCAATTTGCGTAAACATGTACAATTGGTATTAGGAATTGGTATTCATAATATCATAAATAATAAATGAAAATATATTATTCTTGATTATAATTCATAACAGTGCATCATTCGAAGTTTCCTTATTACATTTTTTTCTTGACCTTAGGAAATATCTAGTATTCTCTGGTTCCTGTTCGGGAAATTCATTGTTAGTTTCATTGCTTCTCATGGGTATTGCTATAATATTAACAACTGTATTACTATTATTTGTGTGGTCATTCACAGTTTTTGTCTCCTCATTTGTGAGATTTGCGAGAGATCGACGGTCTGAGCTGATTTGAATGTCGTCTATATTCTTGCCCATTATTTGTTGTGACATCCAAAATAACTGATCCTTCTCTACCTACTACGTTTCCTTCTTCCCACGAAGGATGTTGAGGATTTTGGAAATTTCGTAATAATACCTTATCTCCGATATGTATGTCTTTCGAAGTACCTACATGATTTTCTTTTTGTTTTTCCACTCTACCTTCGATAATTTGTTGTGAATTAGGCAACAATAAATCCAATTTACACCTCAAGTTTCGTTGAAACATCAACTTACTGGGACTCTCCCCTGTAGTGCAGTGAGGTTCGTTGCGGTAATCTAATAGGAATTTTGACAGGCAAGCGTCAGGGTCCTTTTTTTCCAACAAAGCTTTTTTTAATACAGTTTTGAATATTTTAACAGAGCTTTCCGCCTGTCCGTTACTCTGGGCATGTTTTGGGGTTGTGAACAGTCGTCTAATACCATTATGTTCTAAATATTTCTGATATTCATGGGAAGAAAACGGTGGCCCATTGTCCAAAACTACTTTGGTAGGTGAACCATAATCCGCGAATAATTTGCGTAATATTTTTATAACGCTTTTTGCGTCCGTAGAGTTCATTTTGGAAACTGCAGGTCATTTACTATACGAATCAACAACTATTAAGTACCTGTTTCCTAAGATTGGGCCCATGAAATCTAAATGAAGTCTACTCCAAGGGGTGTTCTCGTAAGGCCAAGGGTGCAATTCTGTTTTTGGTGGACTATTTTGCAAGGTATTGCAAGTTTTACATTCTCTACACATTTTTTCAATATCCTGATCTAACTTAGGCCACCAAAAATATGATCGCGCCATGGCTTTACATTTACTCACCCCCATATGGCTGCTATGTATTTCTACCAGTAGAAATGCCTTCAATCTTTGCGGGACAACCACCCTGTAACCCCATAAAATGCAACCGTGTTCAAGATGTAATTGATCGCGTTTAAAATAGAACAATTTATAATTTTCTGAAATTTCGTTTTCTTCTGGCCAACCGTGTGAACAATATCCATAAATGATATTCATTTTTTTTAATGAAGGGATGTAGTTTTGAACTCAAATTTTCAATAAATTTTCCGTAGTAATTCACCAAACCCAAAAATGACTTCAAACTAGTTATATCAACAGGTACGGTAGCATTCAATATTGCGCTCACTTTGTCTTTTGAAGTGGATAACCCATGTTTATTGATGGTATATCCCAAAAAATTTACTTCTTCTTGAAAAAAAGAACATTTATTCAATTTTACTCGTAGCCCACAGTCTCGCAATTTCTCAAATACACTGAAAAGCATTTGCAGGTGATGTTCAACTGTTTTACTGGTAATTAACACGTCATCTGAAAATATAGCAACAAAATCCATACCTGCAAAAATACTTGCAATGATTCTTTGAAATACGCCTTGGCATAGAGGCAACTCCAGTGGTAAACGATTCATTTGAAATAGCCCTTTATGGGTGTTTAAGGTAGTAAGCGGCTTTGAGGAATCTTCTAACTCTACTTGCGCATAAGCCTGTGACAAATCAATCTTACTAAAATATTTTCCATTATTCAATGATGCGAAAAGATGATCTATTTTTGGAGTAGGGTATTTATCTATGAATATATTTGGATTTAATTTGATTTTGAAATCGCCACAAATTCTCGCGTCCCCGTTTTTTTTTTAAACTGGTACTATTGGTGTCACCCAGCTACTGTACTCCACTGGAGTGAGAATTCCTGAATCAATCCAATTATTGATTTCTTTTTCTACTTTGGCCTTGAGAGCCAAAGCTGATGTACGACAAAAGACGGGAACGGCACTGTCTTTCAAATGAAGTTGTGCTTTACCTCTATTGAACTTACCTAAACCATCTTTGAAGACCTCTGAGAATTTATTTTCCAATATTTTGGAAACATCTGTAATACTTGTTTCCTCAATTTTATTCAAATTCAATAATTTATCTATGGAAATATTCAATGTACTTATCCACTTTCGTCCCATAATTGGAGGGCCTCCACCTTGAATAACAAATAGCTTCAATTCAGTGGTAATATTTTTATACGTTGCTGTAACATGAATGAACCCTGAAGTTTGCAATGAATTTCCCGAATAGGATATCAAATGCAAATTTGTTGAGTGCAATGAAATATTTTTGAAGTTATTCACATAAAACTCATATGATATGGCAGCAATTGGTGAACCGGTATCACATTCGATTTTATCGATTGACCATTCACCATTACATCTACTCTGATCGCCTTTTCATTAATGCAAGTAATATTAAAAAATTTAAATCTTCATCCAAATCAAAATCTGGTGTTTTTTCTACACCAACATATTTATCGAATTGAATTTGTCTAGAATGCTTTTTATTCTTACTCCTACTCCTACAAACTGAACTGATGTCCCCTTTTCCCTGACAGGTGTTACAGGTGGATTCTTTGAAAAACCATGTCGAACTGCTATGATTATGCCTTCCACAATGGCGGCATTTTTCACTTCCTCCTTGGATACTACTTCCAGGCGATGAATATTGCTCATGGTTGGAGTGTTGTCTCGTTGACTGTTGTAGTTTCTCGGATTTTCTCATGTAACATAATGCCCCTGAAGAGTAATCAATCCCGAATTTATCTCTGCTGTTTCTAGATTTATTGCCGTATCATAAGCTTTTGCATATGTCAACGCTTTCTCTTGAAAAAGCCGTTGTCTGATTATGTCACTTCTGAGACCAAAGACTAACTGATCTCGCAACTGGGTTTCCAAGTTTGTGCCGAAATTGCAATTTTTTGCCAATTTTTTAAGTGCCGCCACATAACCGGCAATTGACTCACCCAGTTCCTGTCTTCTTTGACGAAATTCGTAGCGCTCGGCGATTTCTGACGGCATGGGTTCCAAATGCTCCTTAACTAACTGTACCAGGACCGTGAAACCTGTATTTTCTGGTTTATCAGGACTGCAAAGATCTGCCATCAACTCGAATGTGTCGTCTCCCACTGCTGTGATAAGTATGGCCATCTTCATTTCGTCCTTGATAGTATTGACTTTGAAGTATTGTTCGATCCGCGTAACGTAAGAACTCCAATTGCTTTCCCTCAATTTGAAGGGTTCTAATTTTCCAATTGACATTGTGCACTTCTATATTTAACACTGTACCTTCCCAAATACCGACTGCGCCAGTGTGATATCTCTATATTTGATGGGAACGAAATAATTCTGGCGATATTCCGAGAGTGAAAAATATCTTTATTCCAATACCCAAATGAAATCTCCAACACCGAAAAACATAGAAGCACAAAAACTACCAAATGTACAAAAACAAGCCAATAGTAAAAACTTGGTTTGCGTCTACAATCTTCCTATCGATATACCTGTATGTACCCAGTGTACCAAAACAAATATCTTTGTTATAATAATACTAAGCTTTCTTTATTTTCAATGAGTTTACCACATCCTTTCTCAATTTTCTAGAATTTTCCCATTTGGTTGTTTTTAGATTTTCATCTCCCACCGTATTAACCAATATTTTATATGCCTCTGGTGCATCATCAGGGATAGATAGAATAGAATAGAATAGAATAGAATAGAATAGAAAGTTTATTCGCCACTGTGGTACAATTGTACATATGGTATGTCAACTTGAAGTTATAAGCTTATAAACAAAAATATAAGACTAAAAAATAAATGAAATATAAAATATCTGCAGATGAAAATTATTACATAATAGTAGTACATCTAAATACACACACAATAAATAACAAACAAATTATTATTCACATAAATACATACAGGTAAAATAATAGAATAATAAAGTAGGCCACTTTCACACTCATGAATTCATATGGCATACATCTATGCAGGATCTATATCAGACATTTGACTTTCAATGTTCAATTTAGAGTATCGTCCAAGAATTCATTTACACTATAGTAGCATTTTTTTATTAGCAATTCTTTCACTCTTCTATCGAATATATTATCAGAAGTGGATTGCTTGATGGATATAGGCAGTTAATTGTGAAAATTGATCACATTATAAATCGGAGAGTTCTCATATTTCGCAAATTTGTGTTTTGGAGTCCGTAATAGGTTGCCCTGTCGCGTATTGTAGTTGTGCACACTTGAACTAATCTCCAGTTCATGTAAATTAGTTCTGGCGAATCTAATACATTTCAAAATATATACTGAGTGAGCTGTCAGTAAATTTTCACGTATAAATACTATCCAAGCGATTCATATTGAAAATCAGTCTGATGATCCGTTTTTGTGCAACAAAGACTCTGGAAAATTTGCTGGTAGAACCCCATGCTATTATATTGAGAGATATGTGGGAATATGCCATAGCAAAGTAAATATTCAGTAGACCCGATATATCTAAACAAGATTTCATTTGTTTTATGGCAAAGTATTCTTTGTTCAATTTATTACAGACATTATTTATCTGCTTCTTCCAGTCCAATCTTTGATCTAACTGAGTTCCTACACGGAAAAAAAGGATTTGTTCATTCAATCAAATATATTTGGTTGAAATTATTCGTTCGAACGAATTAAATATCATTCATTTCAATCATCAATTATATTCATCGAATAACACCAGACTATTGCATTGACGAAATGGGATTCTTGATACAATTCTCATATATGCTTGATTCGAAAATATGTTGATCAAACGGAATCAACTCCAATTCAAATTGAATAAATGATAATGTCGAATCAATTACATATCTCTTTGAACTGAGTGATTCAAACCTATCTTTCCAAGACTAAAAGTATCGAACGAATCATTTATCGATTTACTTTGAACAAATGGTAATATCAATTCAACTTCAATACTGGATCGATTCAAACAACTGATTTTGATCAATTCAAGAATATATAGTTATCAAATTAAAGTCGTTCTTTCTCACTTCCAGCTGATAATCATGATGAACTGAGTTATAATACGCGAATGGAATAAAATATGTGGATCATGTTCGATCAGTATCAGAAATTATTGACCTGAGAATTTCGGATGAGTTTGAAAACCGATTCTGAGCTACATTTGCGAATAACTACTAGATTCTACTTGGATATGGAAGTCGAATATATATGCAGAAATAATACATTATTTGTTCTTCAAAATTCAACAACTTCCATATCCTGAGTGTATCGAGTGAATTATATCATTCATTTAGGTACTTATATAATTGACAATCATATTTCAGCACAATAATATTTTTGGATAATGAATATATTTAGTATACCTAAAAGAATATTACTTCATCACTGTGAAAATTAATGGCATATGGGTCAATCATTAGGGTGGATGACCCAATGTATATTATAACATAACAAATCTAATACCCTATGGAATATCTGAAAGTACCCACCTCATAAGATCTATATGAAATTTCGATAATTCCTTATTATATCAGTTATACAATAATTCAGAAAAGAATGAGGGAATCGAACGTAAATTTGGTACATTGGATTGAAATAATTATATTACCATCATGATACTAGTGAATAGATGGCTCTGTTTACAAATACCAATTGGAGGACGGTGCCAAGATATTAAATATTGGGATGGAATCACCATAAACAAGCGAAATGATATCTTACTTTGATGTCAGTTTTAGTTCGTTCAATGGATTCTTATGTTCAGTTGAACAAGAGAGGTAATTACACTGAATCGGAATAGTGCTCCGATCGAATGACACATTCTGTCAATCCAATTATGAGCAAATTTCATCCAACCGTTCACCAGAGTTGATTCAACAAAATATTTACTTCACTGGTCCGAAAGTGTGTATGAATCCAAACAAGATTGTCTTGATATGATCATGAATTCGGTTGATTCGAACATTTTTCACATTCGGATTAACGAAATAATCACTTGGATTGATGAATTATTGTATCAAATTGATAGATACATGTTGTTGATGTGACATAGAATTCGGTCGATTCAAACATTTTCCACATCAACAAAATGATGAATTGGATCGAATCAATTTCTGCGTTGAAATAAAACATAATGTAGTTGGTTGGACATGATATATTGTTCATCCAAAGAATATTCAGTTGACTGAAACCCTAAATTCGCTCTTGAAACAAGATAAAATGTTACTCGTTTCAACATTATATTTTGTCGTGCATATATGACACTTTTATTTGGTTGATTGAAGTAAATATTGCTAGAATGAACAAATACTTTTTTTCCGTGTAGAAATGTTACCTCACCGCTCAGTTTGATATCATCCATAATTTGTAGATCAGCTGGAATATTATTCTCTCTATTATATTACATCTATGTTGGTGTCCAACCACACGAAACCACCATATGGAAGATGTTGGCTCATTGCCCAACCGTACTGGTTATTCACATCAAAATACATCAAGTATGTGTCGGGTTTTGTTGGGTTATAAGAAGGCATGTACTTGTAGTTAGCTTGCGCTCTCCTCTTCGAGCATACTTGACTCCTCGGATGCCCCTCTCAAAAAATGAATACATGTCAGGATCAGTGAGAAGCTCCAGCTCATGATTGAAATATTTCAACATCGCATTCCAAGTAGATCCAGGTGATGTGAGATAATCGGGGTCCCAACAAGGACGCCTCAACCTAGCAAGAGCAGAGTAGGAAGCATCAGGATCAGCCCGAGAAGAAATTCGACAGGATCCGTTGAGATGCAGAAGGAGAAGGAAAGGGTAGCAATGAGAACCTCCCAAGCACCGGGGAATGTCGCCGTGATAGACTTAAAATGGGACGATGAAGAGGAGAGGTCGCACAAAAGGAAGAGAGAAAGTGACGGGTTTGAGCACCAACTGCTACGTGCAGGGTGGCAGGTGGAAAGACTTAACAGATTAATAAAACAGGCAGACTCGGCGACCAGGGAGCTGTCAAAAAAAACAAAGGAAAAACCCGATATTGCGGAAGACATCAAAGAACTCGCAAGCATGCTGAGAAGCATAATGAGCCAGCTCACGACGAGGGAAATGCAGACCTTCATATCCGAAGGTGTTACGGACCACAAAACCAGAGTAGATGATGAACCAGAGGGTACATCAGAGGGTACACCAGGAGGGTCGCAGGGTTTGACTAATAGAAAGAAATGTACATGCATGTGTACCTGCTTGGCATCTAGATTGACCTCCCTGGAGGACTTGAAGATGCTCACTGAGTTCGAGGAGTTCACGCCCATGAAAAAGAAACAATGGGAAAAGGAGGTATACACAAATACCGAAATCAAGGTAGGGAACCCGATAGACACGGAAGACGCGCACGTAAAAGTGGTTCTGGTAGAGCCGGATGATATGGAAATGAGATCCAGCATCCAAAAACTGTACAGAGACAAGTTCCCGGAACTAGCATGTGTTGATAGCGGGATGGAAGAGCTGGAGCAAACCACTAGGGTTAGAGGTACGGGAGTTAGTACCGCGAGGAAGATTATCAAGATCCCACTTGACGGCACGCCGAGAGACCTGTGGGAGAAGCTGAAGCTCCTGAAGCAGGAGACAAAAGACGACTCCAGAGTGTGTGTTCATCACCTCATGGGAATGGCCACGGAAATACTCCGTAAAATGACTGAGGCAATCTTCCATGGTAGCCCTACAGTCGTGGACATTTATACAACGGCCCAGCAAAAGGGAGGAAAAGCGGAAGGAAGTACTTACGGGGTGATTATAAGTGAGACCAACAAGTCCTATAGGGATATCCTGGGAACGGTCAAGAATGCAGTAGGGGGGGCCGATACCGCGAAAGCAATAGAAGGCATCAGAAAGACCAAGGATGGTAGCTTGCTGCTAACGCTGGACAGGCATCCGGGAGCCCTGACAGAAATAAAAAAAGCCCTGGATGGACAAGGCTCGCTGAGAACGAGGAAACTGGGAAGAAACGTCCCGATGGAGACCTTCCACCTGAGAGGGATGGAGGGGGATATAACAAAGGAGGAGGTACGAAAAGCCATAGAGCTGGCAACAGGACAGTGGACGGAGGAGTGCAGGCCGAGTGAAGTAAAACCGCTCCGAAATGACACAGCCGCGGTTACAGTTACACTGCCGAAGGATATCGCGAAGTCCTTAAGCCTGATGGAGGAAATAAGAGTAGGCCTGGTACGCTGCAGGGTGGAGAAGAGGACGTATGTTGCCAAATGCTCAAGGTGCTGGGAATACACACACAAAAAAGAAGAGTGCAAGGGGCCGGATAGGACGTCCAGCTGTTTTAGGTGTGGTGAGTCTGACCATAAGGTAACGGAATGCAGGAGGGAGGAATATTGCCCTGTGTGTGCGGAGAAGGGGCATAAGGTGAACACTATGAGCTGCCCGGCGTTTAGAGACGCTCTCAAAGCCGCCAGGGCGGGCACCAAGCTGAGAAGGAGAACGAGTGTGCTCCTGGAGGACGATAACGTCTTTCCGAAAATGGGAGAAAAAAGGGGCGGGATGAGAGAGAGTACACCATTCCCGGCCGGACCAAACGGAAAGGCGCACGAGGTGCTTGACCTTCAAAACATGGTCACTCTACATCTGCTATATCTCCCCTAACATACCTTTGGACCAAGATGAGGCAAAAGTCGAGACGATCATGAACCACGTCATAGACTCAAAGAAGGAGGCGGTAGTAACGGGAGACTTTAATGCCAAATCCACGGCATGGAACGCACCCCGGACCGACGCGAGGGGCAAATACCTCGAAGACTGGTTACAAGCAATGAACATGGTAATGATCAATCAAGGTGACACCCCGACGTTTACCAGAGGGGCACAAGAGTCCTTCATAGATCTCACTTTTACTGCACAAGAAATCAGTAGGAGAATAAATAACTGGAGGGTGTCTACGGAGGATAGCCTCAGCCTACATAGGCATTTCTTCTTTGAAGTTGATAAAGAGCGGCCGTCGCCCAAAAAAGATTGGCAAGAAAGACCACATATAAGAGAAAGAGTCTTCAGATATACCTTTCAGCTGTCTGCTAGGGGAATAAGGGATGAAAAAGACCTCGTCAGGGCGATTAAGGATGCCCAGACAATGAGTACGGAGAAAGGTAACGGAAGACAGGCTGGAATGCAACCCCTATGGTGGAACGCAGACATCGAGCACTTGAGGGTGCGTTGCAATAGAAACAAGAGATCTCTAACCAGAGCAAGGGGCAGGCATGAAAACCCCAATATGATACGAGATATAGAGACTAACTACAAGGAAACCAGGAAAATGCTAAGGGCCACTATGAGGGCCTCCAAAAGGACCCAATGGGACACGCTCTGTAATAAGCTGGAAGAAGATCCCTGGGGACAGGGCTACCAAATGGTCACAGGAGACATGAGGAACCTCAGAACCCCCTATGACATTCACCAGGCTGTAAAAAACGAGAAGATTAGAGAGCTTTTCCCAAGGGATAATATCTATAGCCCATATGAGCGAGCACCTCAAGCACCTCCACCACTATTCACAACACAGGAACTATCATTGGCTGCGTCTAAGATAAAGGCGAAGAAAGCACCCGGACCGGACGGGATATTACCAGAGGCGGTGAAACTGGCAGTGGAAGCGTGCCCAGATACCGTTCTGGGAATACTAAATGGGGTATTAACAAAGGGAGTATTCCCTGACGAATGGAAAAGAGCGAGGGTCACATTAATCCCTGAGGGCAATCCAGTGGAGGTGAATATTAAGGTAAGACCCATCAGTCTGATCGACACACCTGGGAAACTCCCAGAGCAACTGCTGAAGATGAGGCTGGAAGATGAACTGGTGACAAAACTGGGAATTTCAGACACACAATTTGGCTTTAGGCACAAGAAGTCTACAGTGCTTGCGATTAAATATGTTATTGCTGAAGCAGGAGATAGAAGAGCAACTTGGGGAGCTATTATCCTCATAGACATAAAAAATGCTTTTAACACAGCTAAATGGGGGATAATAAATGAAAGACTACGAAGCCTTGGGATATCTGGATATCTAAGAAATTTAGTAGCAAGCTACCTGTCTGGAAGATCCATAGCTTGTGGCACATACGAGCAACATATAACGCAGGGAGTCCCACAAGGATCCATAATTGGTCCAACGCTATGGAACTTTCTTTATGACGGGCTTCTTCGTATAAACCTGCCTATAGGATGCAGGACAGCAGCATATGCGGATGACCTGGCCCTCATAGTGCGGGCAGATAAGAAAGACGCCCTGATGACAAGGGCGAACTCAGCCCACACACAAATAGGCAACTGGATGAGCCGAGATGGCCTAGAAATTGCTGCAGCTAAAACCGAAGCCATTATTGTAAAGGCACCGAGAAATAGGGATGGAATAGTATTAGGGATATATGATACTAGTATAACCCCGAAAAAAAAGGTCAAGTACTTAGGAGTCTGGATAGATGACAAGCTCATCTTCGATGAGCACATCCGCAGGACCTGCGAACGTGCGGACAGGCAGACTACAGCACTAACAAGACTCCTTCCCAACATGAAAGGACCCAGCAGCAGGAAGAGACGGCTACTGTACGGGGTAGTTCAATCAGTCATTTTATATGCCGCACCGGTATGGAAAAGGGTTTTGGATGTGCATAAATACAACAACATGGTTAGGACTACACAAAGGAAGATGCTTCTCAGGGTAGCAGCCGCTTACAAAACCGTTTCGGCAGAGGCTATATGCGTAGTAGTTGGAATTCCCCCAATATACCTCCTGGCAAGAGAAAGAGGAAGACTTGACGAGATGGTAGAAGTCTCTAAGGAGCACAAAACTCAGGAAAGAATAATTACACAATGAGACTATGGCAGGATGGGTGGAGAAATAATACACAAAACGCTCAATGGACGAAAAAACTTATCCCAAACCTAGTGATGTGGGCAGAGAAAATAACTTGTATATACGTTTTCATTTAAGTCTGTGTTCGTCAAACTTTCTTTCGTCTGTGATATGTTAAAGCTCCGATCTAGTCGAAATGGGAAGTATAACTTCCCACCCAAGTGATGAGATACACTGTGATATTTTGTGGTTTTATCTATTTATTTTGTTGAAAAACAACAGATATACATGCAGACCGCCGCTTGTACCTGTTTTGGTTAAGTCTCTTAAGATGGCTCCGGGTGCAAGAGAGGGCGAGGGGTGGTTTTAGCCGGTAAGAGTCCGGCACTACTGGTTCGTGATGGACACCAAGGCGGCCAGTGCCCATGAGGGTTTCCACCCCACCACAAAAAAAAAGGTAATGTGAGATAATGCGCTGGATCCAATTCGTACGCCCTGATACAGCTAGCGCGAAACTGCTCGAAATCATCAGCCACTAGCAGTATGTCTGTCTGCATGTACAGGTCCACATATTGTCCCAAATCTTGACAGTTGAATTCATTCCAAACATGCTTAGCTCTCAAATAATGCCTGCGAGGGCTGGGCTTATTGTCCAGCTTATTAAAAAATGCAAAAAACAGTGGTTTCTTTGGAACGCTCGGAAGAATCGAAGTAATAAGGCATAACACCTTTTTCCGTCAAGACTTTGAATTGATCCTCGGAAAGTTTAGAAAACTGTGATCTCATATTAAGAAATTCATCCAGATATGACGCCAACTCATCCAGAGAGGAATTCATGAAGCGATAGCTGTCAATGCATCGTAATTTGATGAGTGTTTTGTCAACATGTTTGGTAAATGAAATGTATTTCTCCTTTGTGATTGGTACCAAATCAATTGTACCCTGCATTCGATTGGCTATGTCTTCTCGTGAAAAGCCACAGGGACTTCATGACTATCTTGGAAATTGATGTTGCAGCCTTCGCGTTCAGCCCCTCGATAGTTGTTTCCTGCAAGTAGATGTTCATGATCACGAACCTTCTTGGCATCGATTGAGGAAGGCTTGTTGCAAATGTGACAATTCGTTGATTTCCGAAATTCAGCTTCTTGCTTCGGCGTAACATCCATCATATCGTGGACACACCGAATAACCGTGCCGATATCCTCGGCAAGCCGTTTGAGCTCGTTAGCAAACCAGCTCATACAATCTTCACCTCGATAGGAACGATACAAGGAAAGACTGTCATCATAGGAGCATTGGTATGTTCCAAAACAGACTCTAGATCAGCATAGACAATAAAAGGAGCTTTCTCCTTGTTCTTGTGGTTTTCAAATTTGAGTATATGTTTGTCAACCTCTGGCATTCTGATGGCTGTCTCATTTATCCTAACACTATCAAGGATGTGTACATGAAGTTCCTCTCCAGAATGAAAATAGTGTAGGCATCGT
The DNA here is from genome assembly GCA_963576655.1 of Gastrophysa polygoni. Taxonomy (NCBI): domain Eukaryota; kingdom Metazoa; phylum Arthropoda; class Insecta; order Coleoptera; family Chrysomelidae; genus Gastrophysa; species Gastrophysa polygoni. Next base: position 29,129,291 of record OY755082.1, read on the forward strand.
TTACAGAAATAATTCTAATGATCATGTTTGTTTAGTTGAGAAGAGAGCAACCTAAATGAATTTTTGATCCACACGTAGTGATATCTGATTGTGGGGGTTACCATATCTTCATCATTGACGTTATCTTCATCAAAGTATCGATCCTGGATGAGTAGAAGATTTATATGATTTTTCTTGGTGTGATAAGTTGGGAGGGTTATCAGATTGCTCTCCTTCTATTTCAGAATTTACAGATTGATTGATGAATACTGTCTGTCAGTTCTTCGAGGAGGTGGTACATTCATTTTCCAGCTTTTCGTGGGATTTTCTCTCCTCGTTTCTAAAAAATAGAGTAGTAGTTATTAAAAATTATTTCAATATATTTGTAGTGAGGACAGATTTTGTGATCTGCCCCAAAATATCACTGCGCTTGAAATTAAACCTTCAGATACCCAAAAGAGGAATTCTCTATTTGTCAGTGACCCCTTGTTCCTGAAATATTTGGAAATAGAAATATCTTTGATGAGAATGAAATCTCTACTCATCTTGGTGGACGTTTCGGGAACGAATCTGCTCCCGTTCTCAACACAATTAGAATATTTTTCTCTTTGCAAAATTTCTCAATATGTTTTCGGTTTTGACACTGAAAAGTAAAACTTTGGTAGAAGGAGGAATTCTGGTTACAAGGTGTTTTCATTAATTGATATAGAATTTTCCATTTTCATTTCAATTTTCAGAAGTGGATGCCAAGTTCTATCTATATCAACTGAACAAGGAGCAGTATTATTGTCTCCGTTCAGGAGAATGCAAGCAGACTCTTCGATTATCCGTTTTTGGTTGTGGTCTTCTTTTCCTATGATCCTAATATTACCCCAATCGGCCATATGTTGTCCATTTTCAGTATGTTCAGCTAATGTTGATTCGAATTAAATTAAATTGAATTAAATTAAATTGAAAGAAGGAAGAGTTTAATTCTTATCAAATATATTTGTATTTCCAAATTTTTCAAAGAAAAGGTGTCACTGACCAATAGAGAATTTCTTCAGGTATCTGAAGGTTTAATTTCAAGCGCAGTGACATTTTGGTGCAGATCACAAAATCTGTCGTTACTACAAATATATTGAAATAATTTTTAATAAGAAAATAAATGATTGATGGATGATTATGATTTTCGAATCGGGTTACTTGCTTCATTGTCATTGGAGAATGAATACCCTTGAGATTCGAAACGGAAGGAGGATGGGTTAATGAAGATGATCTATCGGTACTCGCATTGGCTGGATATAAAGCTGAAGTCACTGCCCAAGCGAAACATTGTTCATCATCGTTTTTGACGTTGATACAAGCCTATTTCCTCTTGATTCCTGGCGGTAGTCCGATGAATGAAGATCCAAGTATGGTAGTGAATTTGTTCGAATTAATCCTCAAATTGATTATTTTCTTGATCGCACAGCCGGTATCTCTCTCTTGGAATTCCTCTACCTTTGTCTGAATCGGGTCAACAACCTTCTCATGGAACAACCGATCCAAATCTGTTCCATCAAAAATCGGAGGGTTAGATGTCGTATAGTACTTGTACTTTTCAAGCACTCTATCTCCCTTCATCATCAAACTCTCCGCAGAAAATAGCATTTACTTCCATAGCTACTAATTCTTTCAGCACGTTCCGAGTACGCCGCTTGAACAGAGCTCTACAGTCGATGAAAAAAGTTTTCACATTCTTGTGTTCCAAGTTTGTGATCATTTCAGTGCGTACTAGACTTTGGAAAACTGTTCCTGAGTCATTCCACCTAACTCTATCCCAAGCAGTCTCTCTACTAAATGTTAGGCCAGCCCCCTCCTTCGGCATGAACTTGAATTTATTCCGCTGGCTCTTAATATTTCGGAGGCAAGCCTCCAAATGCTGTTCCTAATTCTTCTTATATCTCTACTACATTCAACAAGCCGTCCTTTTGCAATTTTTGTATCTCATTTCGGCATTGAAAGTCCCAGAATGTAAGCAATATGCTGTACGAAATCCGCAAAAAGTGAAATATTCGCTATCCTTACAACACAAAACTGGAACAAATTGAGCAAATCTGGAGATATGGATATGATTGAGAAAGGCTCTCTGACATAAAACCAAACTAGCTGGGGTTGTATATGATAATATTTCAATTCAGCAACATACCATTGTATTCATTATCAAAAGTGAAGTGAGCGTCGGTAGGATGTAGTAAACAATGATTTGTTCAAAAAAGACACTATGGTATGGTGGAATCGCAATTGTTTGTACAAAAGGAATCAGTATGTCCAGTAGTGTGCTATGGAATGTTTGATTTCATAATCCAATAGATCATCAACTTTTTGACGTACAGTCGAACTAGAAGGCAGGTGAGAAAGAATGAATTCTTATTTTTCAACATATTTCCATCATCAACAGTGAAATCGGAACCAATCAATATTTTACAATTTTTGTGAAATGAATGACACAACACGACAATCGATATCATCGAGATCATCGATAATCACCACAAGCTCGAGTTACATGAGCGGTATTCACGGTTTCCCATGAAATAGGAAACGCTTCACCAGCACTTTGAAGATTCTCGAGAGAAGTGCTGATTTAGACTTTTCAATTCCCGATTTATGTGAACATTTTTCAGGCAGTCTTGACATAGATATTGTACTGTCAACTTGTATCTGAAATAAAACTTTTTAAAAACCCAATTCGCGGTCCGAATCATTTAAGTGGCGCAGTCGGTAGGATTTTTCGTGGGAATCGATTCCGAAATCCTTTGAGTTTCAACTCTTAAACGGAAAACGAACAAAAAGACACCGAGTGTTCAACTGTGGGACTCCAGCAAGGACAGCCATCGCAGACAAACACGAGGGATCTTCGGTATGAAATCGGGCCTAGCGACAACGGTGATTGTGTAAGTAGAATATTTTCAGTACATGTCAGACTCCTCTTTACCTATTGAATCCTATATCGAATTCGAATATCGAATCGAATCGAATATCGATTATTCAAACGAAGTTCTTATGGAGTTATTTATTATACACGGACAATGTGATCAAATCATTGCCAGAACTTGCAGAAAATTCAACCAAATGTATCCTGAATTGACACCAATGAACAGGAGGAAGTCTGTGAGATTACAGAATAATTTCATCAACTATGGCTCAAAGTCAAAAGCGCCTCCAACATTACCAAAACCTGTTACTTCGAATGAAGACAATATTGTTGACGTTTTGGTATATTTCCATGCATATCCAGAAGCATCCATTCTTAGTGCAGAAAAAGATTTGTGTGTATCACATGCTTCAGTATAAAGAATTTTGGGAAATCACAAAATGCATCCTCATAAATTCAGTGGAGTTCAAGCTTTCAATGCAGAAGACTTCGAGCGGAGAGTGCATTTTTGCGAAGCCCTTTCAATGCATATCCAGGAGGATCCGGAATTTTTGTCGAAAATAATTTGGAGCGACGAATCAAAATTCACGAGAGATGGGATTTTCAATAAAAGAAAAAAACATTTTTGGAATGATCATAATTCTCATATAACAAAAGAAATGGGTTCTCAAGTAAAATTTGACCTAAATGTTTTCTGTATTTTAAAAAATAATAAAATCAGCTTTTTCATTTACGATGGCACACTGAATGCTGAGAGATACATTCAAATATTGAGGACGACTGTGACAGATTTCCTCGAAAATTTGCCTTTAGAGGAATATAGGAATTCATGGTTCCAACTGGACGGGGCGCCAGCTCATTCAACTCAGGAAGTTTCCAGGAAACTTTACGAAATGTTTGAGGTTCGTTGGTTTGGCCGTTTAGGTCCGTGGGACTGGCCACCGAGATCACCTGATCTCACGCCGCTTGACTTTTTTCATGGGGTGTTTTGAAAGAAAGTGTGTACAGTACTCCAGTGCCTACCAAAGAAGAACTGCGACGGCGAATAGTGCGGTGTATTGAAGATTTGGATCCCCATGAAATTCAAAAGGCAACCGCGTACAAAAGCATATTTTGAAATTTTTAGAATGTAATGGACAACATTTCGAGCATTTATTGTGAAAATGTGATATTTTGTTCATACTTTTGTTACTTTCGTTCCTCCTAATTCTGTTATTTTCTGTACTTTCACAGTGAATTTAGCTTTTTACCTAGATATGCTAGATAAGCTGATTTTTGAAAGAGTTGTTGGAAACTTTGAGCCACAGTTGATGGAGTTATTTTGTAATCTTACAAAGTACCTCTTGTTCATTGGTGTCAATTCAGGAAACATTTGGTTGAATTTTCTGCAAGTTCTGGCAATGATTTGATCACATTGTCCGTGTATAATAAATAACTTCATAAGAACTTCGTTTGAATAATCGATATTCGCGTTCATTCTGGAAGATTTTTTGGAACACTGTCGATAACAATTACTGTATTACTCATTAATGTCACCGAACTGTCATGAGTTTGATATTTCCATGGCTATCTAAAATTAACTTTTTCTTCATAAAACTATATTTTTCACAAAAAGCGGCTTAATTAAGAAAACTTGATGATTCAGGTATAGAGACATGCTATGGCATCTTGTAGCATTTTTATTCGTCTTTCAATTTATTGAGTAAAAAACAGTGGGTACAATTTGAAAAAATGAACTCTCGACCTCTTGTATGAACAACGGATATAATAATAAATTCAGCACGCCCTGGAGGCGACTTCTCAGTGTAAATTGAATCCATCAAGCCTGTCCAAACCACCACTGAAATATCAACTCTTTATGATTCGAGAGCCCTGATTTACATAAGTTCAATTAGGGATATGTTTTGGATCATACTTAACATAAATTATTTTTATCTCAAAAACCGATAGAGATAGGTATGGGGATTTATCAACAGAAGAGTATTGTAATTGGAGGGCAATTCTAAAAATTTGTTGATATGCGGAGTGTTCCAATTAAAAAAATTAAGTTGCTAGGACTTTTTGATAGAAACGGCAACTTCGCAATTTCGAAAATATTTCAGATCGATAGAACAGGTGATAAAATGTAAGATGCGGAATTTTCAGAAAAATCCTGCGTTGCGTTCTCCATAAACGTCTAACGTACCATCGATCGTGAGTTACCCTGTATACGATGGAATATTTTCCACCCGTTGGATTTTCCAGATGCGGTCTGTGAACTGCTGCCACTTTATGCGGTAGAAATGTTATGCTTTCTCCTAAATCCACCAGAACGGATTCTCTAAAGTAATGGAAAAAGCAATCAACATCGAGCTCATCCGATATCTAGAGAGCTCAAGAATCGTGAACGACCGGCAATATGGCTTTCGTCACCAGAGGTCAACTGGAGATCTGCTTGCCTATGTGACACATAAGTGGCAGGTGTCAATAGAGAAACATGGGGAGTCTCTGGCTGTAGCCTTGGATATCTCCAAAGCATTTGACCGAGTTTGGCACCAAGGCCTCCTAGCGAAACTTCCGTCATATGGTTTGCCGCCCCAACTGTGTCTTTTACTATCGAGTTTCCTTGCAGATAGATCACTCTACGTGGTGGTAGACGGGGTCTCGTCTGATACAATGACGATCAATGCTGGTGTTCCACAAGGCTCTGTCTTGGCACCAACTTTGTTTTTGCTCCACATCAATGATTTGTTGAATGTGACCTCCAGTCCAGTTCATAGCTTTGCGGATGATAGTACACTTCATTCCGCCTTTTCCTCTAGAGCCCCTTTATCATCCAATGAGGCCAGAGGTGCAAGGCGAAGACAGGTTGATGCTTTAAATGAGGATCTGACAAGAATTCTGAAATGGGGATCTGAGAATCTAGTACAGTTCAATGCTACTAAAACTCAAGCTTGTATGTTCACCAAGAAGGCTGATCACACAATGCCCAATTTGATGATGTCGGGTACCACTGTTCCTATGAGGTCGTCAATATCCATGCTGGGTGTCACCACCAACAGTGCTCTCTCATGGGACGATCATGTGAGGTCCATTGCGAAAACTGCTCCACAAAAACTCGGTTTCCTTTTCCGTGCGAAGAGATACTTCACATCCCAGCAACTGCTTATGATCTACAAAGCACAAATTCGACCTGTCCTGGAGTACTGTTCACATGTTTGGAGCTCAGCCCCCAAACATACGCTTAAGCTCTTAGATTCAATTCAGAAGAGAGCTATTCGCCTAGTCGATGACACAACACTCACAAAATCATTGACCTCTCTAGATCATCGTAGAAAGGTCGGCGATCTCTGCCTTTTTTATAGGTACTTTCACGGTCGGTGCTCAACGGAAATATCATCTATTATGCCATCACGCGCGATTCCTAGTAGACAAACCAGACGAGCTCAAGCTGGTCACCCCTACACTGTCAGGCTCGAGACCTGTCGAACATCGCTATACCAAGCATCATTCATCAATAGAACGGCAAAGTTGTGGAATTCTTTGCCTAGTGAAGTCTTTCCTGATGCTTACAACCTCCAAAAATTCAAGAAAAATTCCAACACCTTCCTTCTTTCCCAAAATTCCACCGCTGGCTAACACGATGTTCCTCGAACATCATAGGTTTCCCTTTCGTGTTGTCCACAGCTAAAAAAAAAAAAAAAAAAAAACAAATTTTCCTGCTACCAATTTCGCCCCAAATATTCGATTGGCTGCCCCAATAGGCAGCTTCTCCAGCTGAACGATTGGTTTTCTATTCACTAGGGCGAATTTGTTGATTTCGCTAGATCCCCCTGGAGAGAAAGGATAGTAAAAATTATTACTATTATGCGATGCCTACAGTTTTATGCTTTCGTGTTGGGTGGATGTTTCTCTAGATTATTCAGCATACTTCATGAAATGTGTGAACATGTTGTTTTGGAGTTGTCTATTCTTTGATAATTTACCTCAATGATTGTACTGTAATGCTGAATCATAATACATCATATTGTATTGGTTCCGATGTGGGAGGTGACGGTGATGTCGGCTGCGGCGGCGGCGGTAGTTCCAAATCACCAAAAGTACTATCCTTTAGAATAATCCTGATTTTATATTTCTTCAAGCTGATGGACAACACCGTCTTTGGTGAAACCATCGAGAACATTCGTAAATAAGTGAATGTCCGTCTTTTGACTAAATGGTCTGGAAGGTATGGTGCTGAAGCATGAACTGCGAAGCCTGAGTTCAAATCTTCAACCATATTCCATGAGGACTTGGTGACAGTCGAGCTCAAAAAATTATAGATTCATCTCAAAAAGCCCATATATGTTGTACAAGCTATTCTCGACCTTGCAAAGATCACCATCTACGGTTTCCATTACGATTATATTTAAAGAGAATTTGAAGATGACTGTACTGTTCGCTATACTGATACAGACTCGATACTTCAGTTTATTCGCAAGATAATATTTATGGTCTTCCACTAGTGAACAAGAAGGTTCTAGGAATGATGAAGGATGAGAACAATTGTATTCTGATGACAGACAATGTAGCCCTCCGCTCGAAGCTATACTCAACAAGGGTGCTGGTAACTGGAGATGACATAATGAATGAACGAAACAGGCTGCAAGAGGAGGGTTATGAAGAGGATGAGATTGATGGCATCATTATGGACATGGGAGTAACGAAGAAAGCAAGAGGCGTGAAATCCTCAGTCAATAAAAATGAAATAAATTTCAAGGATTTTATTGATGGTCTGGAGACGCTTGAAGGAAAGATTTATCCGAAGATTCAAAAGATCTAAAAAACATGAGGTTCATTTCATCAAACGAGGGAAAATTGCTCTCAGCTTTGAAGATGATAAGAGGTATATTATATCAGGATCATACGAAACTCTACCTTGGGGACACTACTCTATTCTCTCTACTACAATGGCTGTACAATGAACTGGATATAAATCAATGTATTGTAGTTTCCTATAGATATGCGGTAAATGAATGAGGTTATATTATACTTTTTGTTGTACCTTTATCCACTGAATTCTATAATTGATATAATCATGATAGCCATACTGAGGAGCTTTCCACTTGAGAAAGATCAACGCATCACTGTCCTACTTCCTGGGGTGGTGGGGAAATGGACAATTGTTTCCACTGAAAAATTGAAGTACAACGCTGAAATAAGTAGGAAAAATATATGAATTTGTCTCTGACGCAGCAAAACGGAATATCATACAAGTAACGTTTCCATTACTATCAGTAAGGACATTATAAATCATGCACTTTCATCTCAATAAGTTCATTATGGATATCTGAAAATCACAGTGCCATTCATTTGTCCATGGTTTATAAAATTGCATTTCTCGAATGAAATTTCAGATATTTTGTTTAAAGAAGAATAAAATTGATTCATCTTCTTGATATGGAGTATTAATTTGGTTGCCATTCCTTTCCCTCGATCACCCATCATGGTTTATATCAGATTGAGCATCTTCGGATTAGTGTGTTTACTTAATGCCATCGATACTCAGTGCCATCGATATATAATATATAGCATGAAATCTTTGGATCATGATACCACTGATTCAACAAAAGATTTGTTGTGACACCATCTTTAACATGCAGCTGCTTTATTTTGTTTGCGGCATCTACTTCTCGAAACAACACAATTTCCTCCATTATCGAATAAACATGAAAGATGATGTTTCTGTGATGACTACTATCGTTTGAATGCTGATCGAATCCCTCTGAATCAATATATATCTCCGCCCATCAGATCGCCTGTCATTTCTGAATGATTGTCAATGAATGAACAGTTCAAGATGGCCGACAGTGACAAGGACACTTCAGATGTGCTGAAGAAAACCTGTAGATATTGTAAGAGAAATGTAACAAAAGGTGCAAACTGTCTAAATTGTGATGCAGTTTATCACAACAGTTGTGCTTTACGAATGAAAACGTGTCGTGAATCTTCAATTATGAAAGAGAAAAACCAGATGGACAGTGAGGTGGGTGTAACCGAGGATCAGTATCTCCTAGAAACGATTCGGTTGCTGACACAGACAATCAAAGACAAGGACACCATAATCGTCGATAAGGAAGATCTCATAACACTGCTGAAAGAAAAAAATTCATATTTGGAAAGTACTCCGTCAAAATCAAATGACAATAAAAGCAACACAACCTATAAAAAACCGAGCTCCACAAAAAACGATAAGGAACAACTAATTCATACACCTGAGAATAAAACAACAAAAAACCCCATTCGAAGAATTGAAAAAAAGGCAGAATCCAGTGACCACCAAAAACTCCAAGATAAACAAGTCTCCGTGATGAGTCATCTGATTCATATAAATAGTGATGAAAAGGAAATACCTACAGGGGGATCAAATTCTCCACAACCAAAACATGGTGTTGATAAGAAAAACAGGAAAACACAGATAGGTGAAGCACAATTGAGTGAAGAGGACGAAAAAAAAACGGTTTTGCTGGTAGAGATCCCCCGGAGAAAAAAGTATGGCTTTTTGTATCCAGGGTGAAGGATCACAGAAGAAATTATAAGAAAATATCTTAGCAGAAAAAAAATTGGCGGCGGCCAGTTCCACATAAAAGGAATAAATCCATTTAAAAAAGTAAAAGACAATAAATTCTTCAAAATTGGATTAAATTATGAAATGAAAGACGAAGTCTATACAAATAATTTTTGGCCCAGGGGTGTGGCAGTACGCCGATTCGATTTTCGAAAAGAGGAAAAATATCTTGATCGAATCAGGAATGGCGGTGCCGAGGTTTCAAATTTTCAATTGAATCCTCAAACACAGGACTTCAACTGAAGAAAAAGAAAAGGAATTCCAGATCAACGCTCTTCAACCTTAGACGAAAAATTGAAGAAGGAAGAACCCAGACATGCTAACATAAATAAATGTGTTTCTTTCATAAATTTCTTATACTATCTCAATATTCGTAGTATCAATAATAAGAATAACTTGATAGAGGTAGAATTGAATGGTTCGAATACATATTTTATTGCTCTTGTTGAAACATGGGCAAATGAAGATGAAGTGTGTAGTGTATCGATAAATGAATACAACTTCATTAGTCATTACAGTAGAAAGATTCTGAGAGGTGGTGGATGTGCCATATGGGCCAGGAAGGATCTGACTGTTGAACCGGTAAATGTGACAAAACATTGTATCGAACAAGACTTTGAGGTTTGCGATGTAAAATGGAGCTTCAACCAAAAACTCCATATTCTTATTTGCATATACAGAGCTCCAACAGGCAATTTCCAAACGTTTACGGACGGGTTGGAGGCTGTATTGAATTCAGTATTCACTAGGGATGCACTTCTATGGATAGCAGGTGATTTCAACATGAATTTTAACATTCCTTCATTTGAAGCTAATGAGATCCTTAATATAATGGCGCAATTTGGGTTGCATGATGTTGTGTTTGAAAATACTAGAGTGACTTCAACTACTAGTACGAGAATTGATAATCTTTTCACAAAAGTAGATGATGAAGTAGTTACGTCCGTAGATGATACCCCCATTTCGGATGACAAATCCATAACCGTTGAGGTAAATTCAGTAATTGAACTTCATACTGATACAAGTGATAATACTTTGAAAATGCAGGAACGTAATTTCAATTTCACTAATAAAAAACTCTTTGCAAATACACTGAAAGCTGAAAACTGGAGCGAAGTTTATGATTTGCATGACTGTATATAGTGATAAATTCAACCAATTTTTTATGAAATTTCGGGAAATATTTGATGTATGTTTTCCATTGTCAAATAGGAATGGTAAAACCAATAAGAAATCGTGGGTATCATCCGTCATAAAAACTTCCAGTGAAAACCTGAGGGATCTCTTCATTTTGCAAAAGCAATATGAAGAACTCAAAGATCACTATAAAATAAAGAAAGCTGAACAAATGCAGTTAGTCGAAACGACCAAAAAAACCTTCTATAGCTGTCTTATTCAGGAATCTGAAAACAAAAATAAAGCATCTTGGGAAATCATAAATAAACTCAGGAACAAAATATCATACAACCCGAACATGAAAATTATTAATAATAACCATGAAATTACTGACCCTAAGATCATAGCAGATACTTTCAATGTTTTCTTTACTGAGGCTCCTAAAAATGTGGTGAAGTTCATGAAACGTTCGGTGAATTTTGAATTTTCAGGTAAAAGCAATATGAACTCCATCGTCTTGATACCTTTCTCAGAGGCCGAAATGCGAGTGATAGTCTCAAAGTTAAAAAATAAAATGTCTACAGGCCCAGACGAAATCCCTTCCGCTTTAATTGGAGCAAGTGGGGAAAAATTAGCTAGCATCTTGACCCACTTAGTAAATCATTCTTTCACAACGGGTGTATTTCCAAATTGCTTGAAATCAGCAAAGATCACTCCGGTGTAAAAAAAGAAAGAGAGAACCTGCATTGAGAATTATAGACCAGTTTCAGGTCTTTCCCCATTTGCAAAAGTGACCGAATATTGCATGCTTGACAGACTCATTCCTTTCATTGACAAATATAATCTGATACCTGACCAACAACATGGTTTTCGCAAGGGAAAATCCACTACCACTGCAACAGTTGACTTTTACAACAATGTCTTGTTAGAGATTGATAAAAGAAAATCACCAGTAGGTATCTTTTGCGATTTGAGCCGAGCATTTGACTGCGTCCCTCACAATGCATTGCTGCATAAACTATGGTTTTGCGGCTTGAGAGGAACTGCAGCTGACTGGTTTAAATCGTATCTCTCTAACAGAACGCAGTTTGTACAAATATGTTCCAAAGAAGTTGATGGGTCTGTCAGCAAGCACAGCTCAGATACCTCCCTAGTGGAAATGGGTGTTCCACAGGGGAGTGTCCTAGCACCGATACTATTCTCTTTATTTATTGCTGATATAGTTGAATTCCTACCTGACTATAACATCACACTTTATGCGGACGACTCATCTTTTTTAGTCTCCCAAGAATGTAGTGAATCAAATGAATTAGCATGCAACCATCTCCTTGCTAAGCTGGGCGAATGGTTTTCGGCAAACCAATTGTATCTCAACATCGAAAAAACTGAGTATCTGGTATTTCATACTAGACAAAGAATTATGAACAACCCCCTCTTAATTAAATTTGAGGAATTAAATATTACCGAGAAATCAAAAACCAAATTTTTAGGCATATCATTGCAAAATGATCTCAGTTGGTATGAGCATATAACTAGTGCAGTCAACAAAATTAATACGAAAATATACCAGATTCGATGTCTACGGAAAGTTGTTGATATACACTGTTTGAGAAACTTCTACTTCGCCGAAATCCAGTCTATTTTACTCTATGGCATTCTACTATGGGGAAATTTAACAGCTGCACAGTATCTATTCTCGATCCAGAAAAGAGCTTTGAGAGCAATAAAAAACATATCATCCAGACACTCCTGTAGACCTGTATTTGCTGAGTTGAATATATTGTCTCTGGCTTGTCTGTACATAATGGAAGTTGCCTGTTATATTCACAAAATTAGAAATACTCTTCCTAGGCATATGGATATTCATTCCTATGAAACCAGAAATAACCATTCCATCTACCCAAATCATGATAATCTCCAGATAACGTCAAATGGACCACTTTCAACTGGAATAAGGGTTTATAATAAATTACCCGAAGACATCAGAAATCGAACTACTCACTTCAACTTCCGTAACTCAATGAAACAATTTTCACACAGGAATCTGTTTTATAACATTAATGAATTTTTTGAATGATTTTAACATGTTTTGTCATTTAATTGTTTGGTATTTTATTGCATTTTATCTTTTATTACCACTGTGACTTACTCATTGGCCATCTCGAGTTTTTATTTCTCGAGTTTCTATTTCTTCTTTTTCATATATATACATATATACGCATATGCCTGTATCCTCGACATGTTCTACACCCCAATTGGGTCTTTGAATGAATAAAGATTGATTTGATTTGATTTGATTTGAGATTGAAAAATCCCGAATACTAGCGTAAAAACACACCGGACATCATATACCAACTATAACGCTCTCAACATGAAATTCTTTTTTTGTGTTGAAAGCCTTAGTTGAAAACAACCAATCGTCGAACATATTTTCATTCATAGACATAACCTACACTTGGAGTTCCATAAGGGCACCCGCATGGTCTGCCATCTTCGAAGTTAGCTTCCTATGTCCTCTTTGGTTTCGATGAACGCTTAGTTGCGAATCTCGACATCGAGACAAATCCGTTGATTCCGAAATCGAACGACCGGAAGTGGAAACCAGAAGTTGTCATTCCACTGTATATTCAACATCTAGACCCCATGGTTGATATTGATAAAACACTAATTTTGAAGTTTTCGCCGTTTCGTCGTTCTGACGTTTCGTCGTTTTGACGTTTTTGCCGTTTCGTCATTCTGACGTTTCGTCATTTGGTCGTTCCTATGTTTCGACGTTTCGTCGTTTTGACGTCTCGTCGTTTTGACGTTTCGTCATTGTACAGTTGAGCATGGTTCGGGTGGGTTATGAATCATTGGGGAGGTGCGGGGTGGGTCAGTGTGCCGTCCCGGAGATATGGAGTGGAAAATCGCCCATATTATCGATATATCTTTCGATCCACCCGGTATATATATTTTTCAGCCGCTCTGTAGAACTTTATATTGACTGATTCATCCTGTTTATATTTTTTCTCATTCTGAGACACTCTGTAGGATGTGTTCTGACTGATTCATCCTGTATATATTCTCTTCCATTCTAAGACACCCCATAGAATTTTCCTCTGAGTTATATATCCAGTTCATTTTCAATTCAATTTTGAGCCGCTATGTAGATATTTTTTGATTCACCCTGTATGTATGTTTTTTTTTTCGATCCATACTATAGAATACTGTCTGTAAGTTTTTCGAGGGGCTGGTATATTCATTTTCCAGCTTTTTGTGGGATTTTCTCTCCTAGTTTCTGAAAAATAGAAAAGAAGTTATTAAAAATTATTTCAATATATTTGTAGTGAGGACAGATTTTGTGATCTGTACCAGAATGTCACTGCGCTTGAAATTAAACCTTTAGATACCTAAAAGAGAAATTCTCTGAATAGTCAGTGACAACTTTTTTTCGGGAAAATTTGGAAATACAAGTATATTCAATAAGAATAAAATCTCTACTTATCTTGGTGGACGTTTCGGGAACAAATCTGCTCCCGTTCTCAACACAATCAAAATATTTTCCTCTTCGCAAAATTTTTCAATATGTTGTCGTATTTGACACTGAGGGGTGACGATTCGGTAGGCGGAGGAATTCTAGTCACAAGGTTTTTTCATTGAATGATATTGAATTTTCCATTTTCATATTCAATTTTCAGAAGTGGGTGCCAAGTTCAATCTATATCAACTGAACAGGAAGCAATATAGTTGTCTCCGTTCAGGAGAATGCAAACAGACTCTTCGATTTTCCGTTTTTGATTGTTGTCTCCTTTCCTTATGATCTCAATATTACTTCAATCGGCCATATGTTATCTATTTTCAGTAAGGATATGTTCAGCTGATTTCTATTTGTCGGTATATCTTTTCTTCATATTGTTCTTATGCTCATTCATCCTTACTGATAGAGGCCTGCTGGTTTCACCGGCATAATATTTTCTACAAACACATGGTATACTGCGAATACAAATTTTTGATGATTGTTCTTCATTTTTCGGTTTTGTATGAGTCAAAATCGCTCTCACTATATTTTTTGTCTTGAACACTGTTTCCACTTGAAACTTGTCACTTGTTCAATTTTTTCAGATATTCCGGGAATGTATGGGATTACATTTGTTATCAGTGTTGGTTGTCTTTGAGTTTGTTGTATATTCTGTCTGTTCTCAATTTGGTGTATTGTTTAATCGATGTAATGTTTCGGATAACTGTTGAGTTGTAGAACATCTTTCATATGGTTCATTTCGGTATTGAAAATTTGGTGGTTCGATGATATGGATTTGGCACTATCATGAAGTGATTCGATTAGTCCCTCCTTCATACTTGTATGATGATTTGATCGAAAATTGAGGTATCTGTCGGTGTGTGTATTTTCACGGTATACACTTGTTATCAAAATGTTATCTGATTTTTCAATGAGGACATCTGAAAATGGTAATTGATTATTAGATTCGATTCCTAAGGTGAATTCGATTGTGGGTTCAATATTGTTTATATAATTCAGAAAATCATCTAGTTCCATACGGTTATGTGGCCAAATGATGAAGAATATAATCCACATATCTTCACAAAATCTTTGGTTGTTCATTGAATTTTTTCGCAATATTTTCTTCGAAATCTTCCATGAATATATTACTCAGAATATATTTATTTATTTATTTATTGTGTAATCAACAGAATAAATCCATTTACAGATTACAAATAATCACCTTTACATAACAATACTAAGATATAGCCATATGTGTAACATGATACATGATAACTATTGAAAAATTACTCAGAAATAAATAAAAAAGCTTACAGGTGAGAAGGGGTACGTTTTGAATACTTATATAAAAAAAAGAAAATGAGAAAAAATGTCTCAAATCACCATATCAACATACAAATAATCACCTTTACATAACAATACTAAGAGATAGCCATATGTGTAACATGATACATGATAATTATTGAAAAACTACTCAGATATAAATAAAAAAGCTTACAGGTGAGAAGGGGTACGTTTTGAATAGTTATATAAAAAAAAGAAAATGAGAAAAAATGTCTCAAATCACCATATCAACAAACCAACAAAAAATAAACTTATTACAAATACTCTTTGAAATTGATCATACAATAGAAAAAAAGAAAAAAAAAGTTTTTCGTACAAAGAAAAGTAAAGAAAATAGAGGAGAGAAACTTACTATTCAGTATGCAATATTGATAATTAAGATATTTAAGTACCTAATGTGGAAATAAAACTGATATCTTACGTTTGAAACTAAGGAAGGTTTCGAAAAAAATGTCAACGTTGTGTAGGTATTCATTTGCTATGAGACACAGTCTGTACAGGGGAGCTCCCAGGCCAAGATTGGAACGTGGAGTTGTTAGCCGGAATAATTCATTCACATTTTTCCTATTGAATTGAGAATTGAGAGTTAATCATACTCAGTAATTGCGTGCAACTGATTCGATTGTTTACCAATTTGAATAAAAATAATAAACTTGCAATTATCCTTCTACTTTCAAGTTTTTGGAATTTGAATTCAGTGAGCAAAGTATCATATGGAATATCAAAATAATAGATGCCGTATTTTTTGAAGTATAGATATCGGAGAAATTTTTTCTGTACTTTTTCAATACTATTTTTATGTTCTGAATACAAGGGAGACCAGATGATTGAAGCGTATTCCAAAATACTTCTAGCATAGACATTGTAAAGATATATAAGGGTGTTTTCATTCTTGAAATGACATGAGTTTCTTATAACAAACCCCAAAGTTTTATATGCTTTGTTAACAAGGTTCTCGATGTGAGTGTTGCTACTAAGATTGGTTTCGAATAACACCCCAAGATCTTTCACCTGGTGTTTTGATTGAAGTAGTTTATTATTGATATGGTAATCAAATTCTATAACAGTATTTTTCCTGGTATATTTTACTACAAAACATTTAGAAACATTGAATGAAAGTTTGTTTTTAACTGACCAATTATACATGTTGTCCAAGTCTTCCTGAAGAAGAAGACAGTCGGAGGCGTTATTTATTTTACGGAATATTTTGAAATCATCAGCGAATAATAAGCTACTGGAGTCATGGATAATCTTGGGAAGTTCATTAATCATACACAAAAAGAACAGTGGGCCCAAGTTGGAGCCCTGTGGAACTCCGGACAAAGTGGAAAATGTTCTTGAAAATTCACCTTTGTATACCACATACTGTCTTCCGTTACTCAAGTAAGAGGCACAAAGCTTCAACAGGTTGAACGATAGACCTAAAGAGTTCAATTTAGTCAATAAAATGTCATGATTCACTCTGTCGAAGGCTTTGGCGAAATCAGTGTAAATAACGTCTATTTGGCCTCTATTATCCACCACTTCGTTAACTATTTGGGAAAATACCATCAAATTCGTAACAGTAGACTTACCATTCATAAAACCATGCTGCTCATCTTGGATGCATGGCAAAACAAGTGAATAAACTTTCTCATATAGGATTGACTCGAACAGTTTGCTAGGTACACATATTAAGCATACAGGTCGATAATTTACAATTTCGCTTTTATTTCCACTTTTGAAAATAGGGCATATTTTTGTACATTTCCATGCTTTAGGAAAAACGGATGTTTGTATTATAAGATTGAAGATAAGGCTCAGCGGTTCGATTAGAAATTCCATACATCCTTTATACACGTATGGTGGAATTTTGTCAGGCCCAATCGACTTTTTTGGTTTGAGTTTTTTGATAGCGCTCCGAATGTCTTCATTGGTAATACTTACAATTCTCAAAATGTTATTGATGATATTAGAATCATTGAATGACACATCATAGGTGGCGCTAGTGTGATCATATACACTTTCAAAATGTTCTGCAAAGGCATTTGCAATATGATCATTTCTTGCCAAATGATCACCCCTGTATGTCATGGTTCCAGATGTATTCGAGTTACTTTTCACACTATTAATGTATTTCCAAAAATTTGAAGGATCGTTGCTTATGCTATTTTCAGTATTTCGTACATATTGTTCGTGTGCTAATTGGATGTCTTGTTTTATTTTAGTTCTTAGGTGCATAAATATTTGCTGGTTATACTGATTTCCAGTTTTTTTGTACATCTTTCGGTGATTGTCTTTTTCCTTAATATTATTTATTATACCTCTGTTGAACCAGGGTGGATATTTTTTTTGCTCTTACTTGCAAGCGGTACACATTTAGTCAGTGCAACATGCATTAGTCTTTCAAGTTCTTCGGCAACAAATCAACGTCATTCGATCCATACAAAGAACTCCAGTCTGTTTCTTTAATATTGTTATATAATTTCTGGAAGTCAGCATTTTTATAATTGTATTGAGCATTGAATGTTTTTTTATATGGATCGAAATTTTGGATATTGAACGAGCAGAACAAAGCCGGATGGTTGAAGTTTTCATTTGTTAGGGGAAAATCGCATTTTTCTATGTTTACTTCACTGGAATTGCTGAGAAACAAATCTAAGATTCTACTACGATTGTTTTGAACAGTATTGAATTGCTTGAAGTCAAAAAGATTGAGGAACTGAAGGTAGCATGTTTCGATATTCGTCAAACGATTCATATCCAATGTTGCAATACTTGGCATATTGAAGTCACCTGCAATAATCAGATTACTGTCTACAGCAACCAAATTGTTCTCAACATTTTCAAAGAAAGAATTATATGTTTCGAAAGGCATTTTTGGAGGTATATAAATAGCACATATGTAAAAAACATTGCTGAATAATTTAATTCTAATCCATATTTCCTCCACGCTATTACTGCTATTTTCGAAAGGTAAATATTGACAATCATATTTGGACTTTATGGCGATTAGAACACCCCCTCCGCGTTCTTTACCAGTGAGTTGACTGCTTCTATCTTTGCGAAATACTACATATCTTTCGTCGAATAGTTCGTGGTCATATATGGAGGATGTTAGCCAAGTTTCTGTTAATATGATTATATCATAATTTGAGGCACTGACGGAAAATTTCAAATTTTTCAGAATAGGAGATGATGGTGAACCCATGGCCATACCAGAATTTTGTTGATGAATATCATTATCTAATTGAAAATAAGTTGTTTCGAGACATAGTTCCAAAAATTCTAAGATGCCTTCTACACTCAGCTTAGTTCCTTCAATGAGTTCAGTTGATATAGATAAAACTTGGCACCCACTTCTGAAAATTGAATATGAAAATGGAGAATTCAATATCAAATAATGAAAACAACTTCCAACCAGGATTCCTCCGTCTACCAAATTGTCACTTTCCAGTGTCAAAACCGACAACATATTGTGAAATTTTGAAAAGAGAGAAATTGTGTTGAGAACGGGAGCAGATTCGTTCTTGAAACGTCCACCAAGATAAGTAGAGATTTCATTCTCAATAAATATATTTCTATATCCAAATATTTCAGGATCAAGAGGTCACCAACAAATAGAGAATTCCTCTTTTGGGTATATCAAGGATTAATTTCAAGCGCAGTGACATTTTGGGGCAGATCACAAAATCTGTCCTTACTACAAATATATTGAAATAATTTTTCAATAACTCATACTCTTTTTTCTAGGAACAAGGAGAGAAAATCTCACGAAAAGCTGAGAAAAAATGAATGGACCACTTCCTCGAAAAACTTACAGACAGTATTTAACAAATAGGTATGGGCCTAAAATCAATGACCAGTTTCGGAAACTTGAAAATCGATACATAAAACTGTCTCACATCAACAACAGTTTAACTTTTCTTCGTGAATGTCGTGATAATGGAGTGATACCAAGAGGGTAACGTTTGGAAGCACCATTTTATAGTTGAAAATGTGAATGGATAGTTCTGGAAGTAAGTAAGGCGTTGGTGAGAGAACGAATGAATTTCCACAAATACAACAAGGTAAGAACAAGAAATATCATCTCACATGTAGAAAAAAAAATATACACCGTTTCACACGAAGATGATTCAACACATATATCCATTTGTGTGAACAACTCAAACAAGAAAGAGAATGACAAGAATAAATTGATACAAATAGGAAAATTCAATGAAGTCATTCAAGGAAGAAATATGAAAAAATTGGGATGTGACATAGTCAACGAAATTCCATATATTGAACTGTTTTAAACCTATCCTCAAGTTCATCAACAGATTCTGAAGGATTATTACTGTAAAAAGGTATGAATTTTTCAATCACTCCGAATGAATTTTCCTGATGAATTTTCTAATTGATAAAGAATCAGAAATGAAATTATTATTCAGAAAAAACTTGAAATAACACCAAACATCACAAGATGATCAATGATCTCAAACATGATGAAACAATCAAAATACTTCCAGCCGATGAACGCAACGCTACAGTCATTGTGAACAAAAATGAATATAATGATAAAATAATACAAATTATGAATGAAGGTAATTATAGGAAATTGAATAGAGATCCATCAGCAAACATAGAGAGAAAGATACGAAACATAATGAAAAAACACGAAAATGAATTGACACTAACAGATCGGGAACATATATCCAGATACCATAGCAATCCATTCTTATGAACTTTCAAAAATACATAGATCGAACAATCCATTGAGACCAATCGTGAGTTCAATTGGAACTTGTCAAGATTTATCGCGATTTCTGCTAGATATAATGAAATCTTCATCAGGAAATAGTGAAACTTTCATTAGAAATACTCCTCATTTCTTGGATGAACTAAATAATATCCATCTCGATACAGACGATATTTTAGTAAGTTCATTTACTATAGAAAAAACTCCACAAGAAGTGTACTTCACTAGGCTGATTTAGAATTTCCGGAACTATCTCTCAAACCAACTCACTTTCAATCAGATAATGATTTTTATCAACAAAATTTTGGTAATGCTATGGGTTCACCATTATCTCCTATCCTAAGTAATATAATCATGAAAGATTTCGAAGGGAATATTGTGAAAAAATCCAATAAATAACCAAAGACTTGATGGAGATATGTGGATGATATTTCCAAGATTTGGCCACATAACCGTCTGGAACTAGATAATTCTCTGAATTTTATGAACAATATCGAACCCACAATCAAATTCACTTGAGAAATCGAATCTGATGGTCAATAACCATTTTTAGATGTCCTCATCAAAAAATCAGATAACATTTTGATAACAAGTATACATCGTAAAAATACACACATCGACAGATACCTCAATTTTCAATCAAATCATCAAACAAGTATAAAGAAAGGAAAAATGAAAGCACTTCATGATAGACCCAAATCCATATCATCGAATCACCAAATTTTCAATACCGAAATGAACCATATGAAAGATGTTCTACAAGTCAACACTTATCAGAAACATTTTACCGATAAAACAATACACCAAATTGAGAACAGACAGAATATACAACAATCACAAAGACAACCAACACTGACAACAAATGTAATCCCATACATTCCCGGAATATCTGAAAATTTAAATGTGCTGGTGACAAGTTCCGAGTGAAAACAGTGTTCAAGGCCCTGTAGAAATATCGATGTGTTTCGTCTCATCAAACCCTGCGGTTATACTCACTCGTCGGCAATTGTGAATGACCTTGAATGGAACCGTTTTTCGTTAATTTGGAGCTTAAATTTTCTTATGGAGATTGACATGTGAAAATGGTACAGAATGCACCCGAACCGGCATAGCTTTCTTTTTTTTTTGGACAACACGAAAGGGAAACCTATGATGTTCGAGGAACATCGTGTTAGCCAGCGGTGGAATTTTGGGAAAGAAGGAAGGCGTTGGAATTTTTCTTGAATGTTTGGAGGTTGTAAGCATCAGGAAAGACTTCACTAGGCAAAGAATTCCACAACTTTGCCGTTCTATTGATGAATGATGCTTGGTATAGCGATGTTCGACAGGTCTCGAGCCTGACAGTGTAGGAGTGACCAGCTTGAGCTCGTCTGGTTTGTCTACTAGGAATCGCGCGTGGTGGCATAATAGATGATATTTCCGTTGAGCACCGACCGTGAAAGTACCTATAAAAAAGGCAAAGATCGCCGACCTTTCTACGATGATCTAGAGAGGTCAATGATTTGGTGAGTGTTGTGTCATCGACTAGGCGAATGGCTCTCTTCTGAATTGAATCTAAGAGCTTAAGCGTATGTTTGGGGGTTGAGCTCCAAACATGTGAACAGTACTCCAGGACAGGTCGAATTTGTGCTTTGTAGATCATAAGCAGTTGCTGGGATGTGAAGTATCTCTTCGCACGGAAAAGAAAACCGAGTTTTTGTGAAGCAGTTTTCGCAATGGACCTCACATGATCGTCCCATGAGAGAGCACTGTTGGTGGTGACACCCAGCATGGATATTGACGACCTCATAGGAACAGTGGTACCCGACATCATCAAATTGGGCATTGTGTGATCAGCCTTCTTGGTGAACATACAAGCTTGACTTTTTATTGCATTGAACTGTACTAGATTTTCCAAGAATTCTTGTCAGATCCTCATTCAAAGCATCGACATGTCTTTGTCTTTTGCACCTCTGGCCTCGTTGGATGTTATAGGGGCTCTAGAGGAGAAGGCGGAATGGAGTGTACTATCATCCGCAAAGCTGTGAACTGGGCTGGAGGTCAAGACAGAGCCTTGTGGAACACCAGCATTCATCGTCATTGTATCAGACGAGACCCCGTCTACCACCACGTAGAGTGATCTATCTGCAAGAAAACTCGATAGTAAAAGACACAGTTGGGCGGCAAACCATATGACGGAAGTTTCGCTAGGAGGCCTTGGTGCCAAACTCGGTCAAATGCTTTGGAGATATCCAAGGCTACAGCCAGAGACTCCCCATGTTTCTCTATTGACACCTGCCACTTATGTGTCACATAGGCAAGCAGATCTCCAGTTGACCTCTGGCGACGAAAGCCATATTGCCGGTCGTTCACGATTCTTGAGCTCTCTAGATATCGGATGAGCTCGATGTTGATTGCTTTTTCCATTACTTTAGAGATCACAGATAGTAGTGCAATCGGTCTATAGTTGTTAGGGAGGGTTTTCTTGCCCTTCTTTGGAATCGGTTGGACCCTAGCTTTCTTCCAGTTAGAAGGAAATACGCCGAGTTTGTACGAAAGGGTGAACAACCTGCAAAGAACTGGTGTTAGTTCTGGGGCACATTTCTTGAGAACAATAGGCGGTATTCCGTCAGGCCCCATAGCCTTCTTGACGTTGATGCTAAGCAGAATGTGTCTGATTGTGCTTTGCCGGAAGACAATTTCTGGCATACGGTTATCGATGGTAGCGATTTTGGGAAGTTCCTGGCCTCGTGGATCCAAGGTAGAATTGTCTGCAAACATTTTGGCGAAGGTGTTGGCTTTTTCATGAGGTGTTATAGCCAATGAATTATCATCCTTTGTGAGGGGAGGAAATGAGCTAGAAGTGAAATTTATCCCGATTGCCTTGGCAAACGTCCAAAATGAACGGGAACCATTTGGACACTCTATGAGCTTCGATCTTATATTCGTGTTGTATGCCTCTTTAGACTCATCTATCGTTAGATTGCATGTATTCCTAGCTTCAACATATTCAGCTCTAGTTTGAGGGCTTGGGTTTCTGCGCCAACGACGGTATGCTGCTTGCTTCAGTGCGAAAACCCTAGAACAGGTTCTATTGAACCATGGTTCACCAGTGGTTCGTGATTTGGTGCTATGTGGTATGTAAGTTTCCATTCCCAGCATGATGATTTCCGAGATCTCTTCAGCACATTGCGTAGGATCTCTCGATTCAAAACACATTCTCCTCCAAGGAAACTCAGAAAAAAAACATGCGAAGGCCATCCCAGTCGGCTGAATTGTAATGCCAGACAGTGCGTGGGGGTGTTGGACTAGTTCGCGGAGTGATGTAAGGACATATCGTGGAGATGAGTGTGTGGTCTGAGTTTCCTAGTGGTGCACGGACTTTCACTTCATACGGTTCCGGATTGTTAGTGAGGAACAGGTCGAGCGTATTGGCATAATGATTGCTGATATCAGGGATCCGAGTGGGTTCGTTTATCAGTTGCTCAAGACCATAGGTGATAGCGAAAGCCCCAGCCAGACGTCTTGCGTCGTCTGTTTTGTTCGAGAATTTGAGCCAGGTGGAGTTGTGGACATTGAAATCCCTCATGATGATGATTTCAGCTGCTGGGTGATTCTGTTGGATGAAATCAAGTTTCAGAGAGAAGAATTCGAAGAGGTCACCAGGAGTTGGTTCGTTTGGTGATAGATAAAGGCAGCAGATGAACTTTGTCTGTTTGTGGTTATCGATCTTGAGTCACATTACATCGAATTCTTTTGGTTCCAGTTCCTCCTCACGATGGCATGAGAGATCATTTCTGGAAGGGACATAAACCTCCTCTGAATCTGAAACGGGTATGCAGCTCATATCCAGGGAAGAGCATATAGGTCGTATTAGTTGATGAGTTGACCTGCGTCTCAGTTAAAGCCAGTATATCTGGTTTCTCAGCCTGTAGATGGTAATGAACATCGTTTATATTTTTGTTCAGACCTCGGATGTTACAAAGGTCTATTTTTAAATTCAGATGTTTCGATGGTGAACCCCCTCGAGCACCTCTCGCCCGGAAATCCGAATGGAGAGTTATTTTACTTCCGAAGTGTTTTACCCTAGGAGAATTCATCATCTAGATTTTTCTTCAGCTGAAATGGGCAGTTTGGGTTGGGAAGAAGGAGATAGGGTATGGGGATATGACCGGAAGCATCGACCAAATACTGAAACATGGGAGTTACCCATTTCACAGCACCTCAATCGATGTGGTGGTGTCGCACCGGGCGATGATGGGAACCATCATCTTCCACCTATGGGTATCCATTTAGTCGCCTCTTACGACAGGCAGGATTTACCATGGGGAAATTCTTGATCCGTCCCCATACGGATTATTTACACATTTCAAGCTTATTTACACATCTTCAATTTTCAGAAGTGGGTGCCAAGTTCTATCTATATCAACTGAACAAGAAGCAATATTATCATCTTCAGGAGAATGCAAGCAGACTCTTTGATTTTCCGTCTTTAATTGTTGTCTCCTTTCTCTATGATCTCACTATCACTCCAATCGGCCATATGTTGTCCATTTTCAGTAAGGATATGTTCAGCTAATTTTCATTTGTCAGTATATCTTTTCTTTATATTGTTCTTATGCTCTTTCATCATTGATGATAGAGGCCTGCTAGTTTCACTGGTATAATATCTTCCACAAACACATGGTGTACTGTAAATACAATTTTTCGATTTTTTTTTCAGATATTCCGGAAATGTATTTGATTACATTTGTTATCAGTGTTGGTCGTCTGTGTGATTATTGTATATTCTGTCCGTACTCAATTTGGTGTATTGTTTTATCGATGAAATATTTCGGATGAGTGTTGAGTTGTAATACATCTATCATATTATGGTTCATTCCGGTATAGAAAATTTGGTGGTGCGATGATAGGGATTTGGCTCTATCATGAAGTGATTTGATTATTCCTTTCTTTATACTTGTATGATGATTTGATTGAAAATTGCGGTATCTGTCAGTGTGTGTATTTTCACGATATACCCTTGTTATCAAAATGTCACCTGATTTTTCAATTAATTCTTTAGAATTGGAGATAAGGGTGCACCCGTGGCCAAACCAAAAACGGAAGATCAAAGAGACTGTTCGCATTTTTTCTGAACGGAGACAATAATATTGCTTCTTGTTCAGTTGATATAGATTGGACTTGGCACCCACTTCTGAAAATTGAATATGAAAATGGAAAATTCAATTTCAATCAATAAAAACACCTCGTTACCAGAATTCTTCCGTCTGCCAAATTGTCACTTTCCAGTGTCGAAAACCAACGGCACATTGTGAAAATTTCACGAAAAGGAGTGTTTCAATTGTGTTGAGAACAGGAGCAGATTTGTTCCCGAAACGTCCAATAAGATAAGTAGAATTTTCATTCTTATTGAATATATTTGTATTTCTAAATTTTTCAAAAACAAGGTATCACTGACATGTTGAAAATTCCTCTTTCAGGAATCTAAAGGTCCAATTCCAAGAGCACTGACATTTTGTGGCAGATCAGGAATCAGATCAGAAATAATTTTTGATAACTTTTACTTCATTCTTTAGAAATGAGAAGAGAAAATCCCACAAGAAGCTGAAAAATCGATTGTTCTTTCAATATGACATATACAGGGTGTAACAGAATTGGGATCAAACTCCTATGGGTTATTCAGTTCAACAGTAGAAAACATTTGAGTAATGGGTCCCAAAGGTGGAAAAGTGTCACTACGGCACTACGGCCCTAATACGCGTTTGAATTCATGAGGACGATGAATTGCCTGAATAGGATTGAATGCACCTGATTCTTGCCTTCTGTGCATGATATTATCACAACAATTGTTCAAAATGTCAATGTTGATGTTTAAAAATTTTATAACTGATTATTTCAAACAATTTATCGGTGCTTGTGTGTTATCTTTGGAAACGATAACAGAGAATTTTTTTGTAGCTGCATTCCATAGCAGGACTTAATTGAACAAATTACAGCAGCATTTGGAATCATTCAGAAATGTCCGCCGAAATCATGTGCGACGTTCAAATCGGTGTATTTAGGTTGGAGGAAGACATTTTGAACAACTGTTGTGAAAATATCATGTACAGAAGGCAAGAATTGAATGAATCCAATCCTATCTGGGCGATTCATAGTCTCTCTAAATTTTAACGCGTCTTAGGGCCGTAGTGCAGTAGTGACACTTTCCCGGACATGGGACCAACTACTCAAATGTTTTCCACTGTTGCACTGGATAACCCCTAGAAGTTTGATCCCATAGTTCTTCAACACCTCTGTAACAGATTGCATCATTCTCTTCCATACACCTTCTGTGAACGGAGCTGCTGAAGTGTTGAATGTCCATTCAATATTGGATAAATTCTTGGATAAACCTCGCTAACATTCTTCCTGATCCATGTCCAAGAGCATCTGCCTAATTTCATTCTCAGCACCGATAAAATTGGTTCAGTTGTCAGAGTATAGCTCAAAAGGTTGTCTTCTTCTGCCCATGAATCGATGTATAGCCATCAGTAGTTCATCATCCGTAGTTCAATATGGATAGCCCTGGTGTTGAAACAAGTGGATATCACTCCGTATCCATTTCCGAAATAATGAATGGCACAATAACTGAAAGTCCTTGTATACGGTTTGAGTCGTGATAGTGGTAATGATGCCATTTCAGGTTGAATAGCTTTGGCCTTCAAGATGTTGTTTCTTAACTTATTTCTTCGGAAAAGTGTTATTGAAAATACTTTTGACTGTTTTCAAAGAGTTATCTATTTATTATGACATCTCTCTAGAAACACTTAAACATGGAAACTGTGGAACGATATACAGGGAATAATGAAAACAATAGAATCAATATATTTCTAACATTCTTCCCCCGCAAAATTATTCCAAACCATAATGATCGGGTGGCTTCACCACTCGTCCTATTTTCGTGATTTTGCTTTTCTGATCTTCATCTTCACTCCTTCGGTTTCCTTCTGGATTCACCTCTTTGTGATCTGTTTTCTTCAATTTCGGTTGACCAGTTCGATTTTCTGTTGAATCGTTGATATCCATGGGATACAAACGTTGGAAAGGCGTGAGAGTTCGCCAGTTCATGTCTTCACTTTTGCTACTCTCGAAACTCCATCTCTTCCGGGATATACTTCTAAAACTCTTCCAATTTTCCAATCTGTCCGTTTCACATTCTCTTCACCAATCGGAACTACGTCGCCGACATTCAATTCACGTGGCTTTCGTCGACCAGAGTTGACCAGTTTTGAAAAATATTCCTTTTGGAACCGTGTTCTTAATCCTCACCAAAGTTTGTAACTCCTTTTCAATATCCGAAAATATTAAAAGAGGGTTGTGTAGCTTTTATTGCTCGTGCCTTTGGGCTGCTCAGTATTGATACGGGAGGGACGGGGTAAGGATTTTTGTCTGGCGTGAGAATTTCCTTTGTTAGCCAATTTGTCAGAAAATTGAGCTAACACCTCCTGGATAAGATACGTTAAAACAAAATTATTAACTGAGATAAGTTAAGATAAAATGAATTTTGTGGGCGCCAGGATCTTTTTCGAATGAAAGATTCCAAAAAAAAACAATTCCTAAACAAAAAATCACTTGAGGAATAGAAATTCTCACTTCAGATAGTATGTTCTCTAATAAAAAGAAAAAAGCATTGAATTCACACTAACACCTATATTTACAAAAAAAAAACTTGGATCATTGATTCTTAAACAAAGTTGTTATTTACAATTTGATTATGTGACCCAGTCAAAATGATTGAAAAGTCTTGGATGATTGGTTCCTGAAACAAAATTGTTCTTCACAACTGATTATATGACTCAATCAAAATGATTGAAAGTCAAATCACGAATGTTCAATACAGTAGTTGTTAGATCAAGAATTATCAGACCAATATGGTTGACAGAAGTTGTTGATTAAAGTGAATTAATGAATATGTCTCACAAGAAAGTTTACTCCTTTTGGTATGCGATGTTCTGTCTGGGTTTGGGACTAGCTGCCTTATTGATATGTGCTCCTCAAAGTGAGACTCACTCTGTCTGAGCTCTCAGGTAAATATTGGCCCACCTTCGATCTGAGGACGATTGCTCGGTGTTCAGGATCTGTACTTGTCGGTTTTATGACCCACTAATCTTTGTGAGTCAGGCTTCAGCGAAGCTTGATTTCCTCCAGTGCCTCAGACAATGATATGGCTCAATGACAATTTCAGTCTCCAACTTTGCTTCATTCCGGAATGGATTATTTTTCACGTTCCTATACAGACATTATCTACAGCAGTATATGCGTTACCTTAGAGTAAAGAAGACATACAATAAGAACCCTCCGATTCAGAATAGGTACAAATTCATTTAACACCTTAATCAATAATTAAATAAAGATATTGAAAATCACTTTTGAAACTGCTTCTCCTTGGAAGTCAGGTATTCTGAGTACATATGAAAAAAAAACGTTGATCCTTCTAGATATTCAACTCTCATATCAAGAAAAAAATACAATTAAATAGTAACTCGATTTGAAAATCAATATGAAATGTTAAACAAATCTTTCCCAAAAATGTATGTTGAGTCTGAATCTGGTGCAAAATATGCATTATCAGAGACTGAGTGAACAACTGAATTCCTTGCTAATTCTGATTATTCTGTTAACAATCGATTTTCAATCTTCAATGTTGAAGATAGTATTCAGATTAAGACTGTTTGAAGAAAGTGAATGTATCTTGAAAAGAAATCGAGGAAGTTTCATTCCAGAGCTAGAGCTAGAAAACACATAGCTTCTCTGGAGACAAATGGGGTGAGTGGAAAGGTGGCTGTCGTCTTTTGATAATCACAGATAAGAAAAAAAGATAAACTCCACTGATTATTCGTCAATTTCTCTGCTTCCTGCTATATAACCCAGATAAGTAAGAGGTAAAGATAATTGCTTTGCATACGTTCAACGAATGATATTACAAGAGGAGAGAAAGAAACATGCTAGCAACCAAAGTTTTGAGTGAAAAATAAAGTACAGGTGAGATTGTGCACTCTCAAATTGATATCTTATGCATAAATGCATCACTCACCTGAACTCATATTCCCCAAATGTCCTGGTTACTGATGATTCCTTCTGCCCTTGAATAGTTGGTTAAGCTGGATATATTCCAGATAGTGTCCTAGAATACCTCAAATTCGAGTTTCCTCTCGATATTTTTGAACCACTCCCGAATAAATTCCAAGTTTCCAGGTTAACATACAAAAGAACTACGCAGGAAATGTGCTTCGGCAACGTGTAAAGAAAAAAAAAATTGTGGGTATGAAATTCACATATTTTGATTGTGAATTTCTGAAAAATGCTTCCAATTCATTTAATATGATGATTGAAAAGATAAGTTAAGATAGATTCCAGGAAATTGGAACAAAAAAATTGTCGGTTTCCTATCAAAACCCAACACAAAATGGCGTGGTCTCAACCACTTTCAAGGCATTTCCTGGAAGTAAATAATTATCTTAGCCATATAGGAAGACAGCTGGCAAGATGAAGATATTCAGAGACAAGTCAAAAGTTACGATTTAGACAATATCAAAAGCCTCACCTTTCCACTTGTTCTCAGAGGAAACCTTCTTCAGAGATCGCGATGTATCCTCGTTTCTAGTCAAGTCTAGTCAAGAGTGACCCGCCAGAACCGGTCTCTCGATTCAGCCTTCAGAAATTTTTTTGTCATATTTCGAAAAGAGAGATGAACTCTTTCGTTGCACTAGTTGAAGCTAGACGAAATCACCTTTAGTTACAATTTTCGCCCATCGACCGTAGCGATTCTTCGAATGAGATGACCATGGGCATAGCACACAAGGGAGCAGGAATGGGTAATCGTAAAAAAGTGACGGATCGTGAAACATTCCGTTACAAGTTCTTGGATATATCTTCGTCGTCTAATCGAGCTGCTTCTTTCTATTTCATCGAATTCAGGTATGTCACTATTGTTGATGTCATTAATAAACATTGAAGGAGTTGAAGGGCTCAAAGATCTTTCATCATCGGACAAATAGGGTAAGGGTCTACTGTTTATAACCGCTTCGCAGTCACATAAAAGGGTGAGTAATTCTTCGTAGGTGACGAATGCTTTTCCTAAATCCCTCCTGAGTAGATCCTTTACAATACGAACCATACGTTCCCACCATCCTCCCCACCAGGCAGCTGTTGGTGCATTGAAAATCCATTTTATTTCATGTACTGACGAATATGCTAATACTCTGTTCCATTCGATTTTTTGCAATAGATTGAATGCGCCAACAAAATTACCACAGTTGTCTGAGTAAATAGTGGAAACTCTTCCTCTTCGAGTTGAAAATCTTCTCAGAGCTGAAATAAATGATTCAGTTGACAGAGAATCAACTAATTCTAAGTGGATCGCTCTATAAACTGCGCATGTGAATAACACAATCCATGCTTTTGTTTTATCCTTGAGGTACAGAGGTCCAGCTCAATCTATACCTACAACACTGAAAGCTGTGCCACATGTTATTCTGTTTTCAGGTAAGGAAGCGAAAGGTGTCTCTAAAGCTTTACTGGTATATCTTTTACATACAAAGCATTTCGAAATAACTTGCCTCACAGATTTTTTGCCTTTTAATATCCAGAATTTCTTCCTGAGAATACTCAACAATGTTTGAACTCCTGTATGACAATTGAGTATATGATATTCTTCTATGAGTCTATGTACAATGACATGCTTACTAGGAAGTAGAATAGGATATTTGAAATTCTCTTCAAAGTCTTCCAGAACGAGCCTTGTTCGTATTCTCAATAGTTCCTTTTTGTCTTGAAATATCTCCAAATTCAAGGAACCAACATCATGACTGAAAACTTCTTCTTGTACCATCCTCAGTAATCTAGTTTCTGCTTCATCGATTTCATCACATGTGATTTCACCAGCTTCCTTCGAATTTCTTTGCCTAGAGTTGAATGCAAATTTCAATATCCATGCGATCATCCTCAAAATTTTGGAGTATTTTGAAGAGTATTGGAATTTCTCAGTTGTTAAATTTATTCTTGATATGAGAATTTGTGCTGTCTTCATCTTTTCTGTATTCGCTTCTGCTGGGCCAATGATTTCATTATGAGGCCATTCTTCTGGATCTTTCTTCAACCATGTTGGACCAAACCACCACTCAGTTTCCAGCAAAGTTTCAGCATCACATCCTCTGGAAGCTATGTCTGCTGGATTCATTTTGCCTGGGACATGATACTAATCATCAGTATTTGTATGTAATCTTATTTCATTCACTCTGTTCTCTACGAACGTTTTCCACTGTCCTTTCGTTCGGATCCATCTCAAGGTCACCATTGAATCTCTCCAGAAATAAGTCTCTATATCACGAAATTTTTCCAACATTGATGTATTATCTGACACCCAATAAGACCGCTAACAATTCTAGCCTAGGTGAAGTGATATTTTTTGGAGCTAGTCTAGATTTAGCAAGAACCATTCTGACTGAAGTTTTACTTCATTAATAATAGTTCTTAGGAATATGCATCTTGCGTGAGCTGATTCAGTCGGATCGCAAAATACGTGGATGGTTGAGTCTGAAGAATCTTCTAAATTTGAATTCTGACAAAGTATCCTTGGAATTCGACAATAAATCAATAGTTTTGCCCAGCATTGAAACTTTTGGGATATTTCATTAGGCAATTTTTGTTCCCATTCGATATTCATCTCCCAAGTATCCTGTAACAATAATTCAGGAATCAGTAATACTGAACATGAGAAACCAATTGAATCAAAAATTTGTTAATATAGGTTGTGAATCAGTTATGCTATGGATATCACAAAATAATGTATCATCCTGTATATTCCAAAGTGATCCTAGTACCCCAACTATGTCCACTTGATCAGAAGTTTCTTCGGATTTCTGTTTATTGCATATCCATCCTCGTAAGTTGAACTTTGCCGACGACATTATAGAAGTTGCTTCTTCGATTCATTTCATTTCTTACACTCGAAACAAAATTATCCACTTAAAATGAGTTTTTCAACTTTTCCGCCGTCTCTTTGAACTACAACATCATCCAAACTATAACCGATTGTAGCTGACAAAATAAATGGACTGGACTTGACACCGAACACTGCTCTGCAATGCTTGTATATCTGAGTTTGATTCTGTGAATATTTTTTCCACCAAAAAAATCTTAAATAATCTCTATCTTTCTGGGCGAATTCTTATTTGTAAGAACGCCGTTTCTTCATCAGAAATTATGCCTATTGCGTTAATGCGAAATTTTATCAATAATGATGGGATTAATTCTAGAGAATTCGGACCCTTTTCCAAACAATTATTTGATGAATTGCCATTTTCGTCTCTAGCTGAAGCTTCGAATACTGGACGAATTTTAGTAGTAGCACTTGATTTTTCAATAACTGCATGGTGTGGTAAATAATCAATGAAATTTCCTCGTTCTATGACTTTCTTGTCTGCCACCTTTTCAATAATTCCTAACTTCTCCCATTCCTCGAATACCCTAGAATAATCATCAATTTTTTCCGAATTCATCAACCTTCTCGGATATGCTCTGATCTACCAAGAGCTATTTCCTTATTATCTTAAATATTCAAATGATCTTGCGTCCAAGGTAATCTGATTTCATATCTTTCTTCTTCATTCACTGTAATTGTATCATAGGAATGGATCAAAGCTCGTTGATTTCACTTGTGCTGAATCTCTTATCCCCAATAACTCTAAGTCCCATAAGTCTGGTATTGAAAAGTCGGAAAACCCAGAAAATAAAGTTTTATTTCGTTCACTTGTAATAGTTCGATTTCATATAGAACATTTGACATTTTACTATCGTGGATTTTAATGTTTCTCTGCTTTAAATAGTTGATACAGGATGAATCATTGATGCGAGGAAGATAATTGCATATTTTATCTTGATTCAATGTATTGAGTTCGAATTCATGTGTATTATCAATATCTTTGACTGTGATTTCAAACAACTTATGAACTCCTGGTTGAGATTGCTGCCCTCCGAAAACACCCTGTATTATAGTTTCATTTTCGATTTCCTTTAACTTCATTTCTTCTGCACTTCTAGATAAAATGTAGGATCTTTGAGAACCAGAATCTAACAATGCTCTAACTTTTTTTTTCCTTTTCCTTTGAAATGAATCTTTACAATAGCTGTTTGCAATAATACTGTATTAGATAAGTTACTAGTCAAACTATTTTCAACTCCCCTATTTTCATCATCCTCTTTACCTTTTTTCATTTCTAGATTTGGACACATTATAGGATGGTGTTTTCTCGAACACACTAGACATTTCACAAATGCTCTACATTGTTTACAACTATGGTATTGTTCGAGGCAAACGAAACAACCTTTTTTCTCTTCGACAATGGTTTTTCTTTCATCCAAAGATGATTTTTGAGCATTGGAATTTTCTCACAATTTTTTTCCTGCGACTTTTGAACTTGCTGAATATAATGCTGCCGCTGTGTATAATCCAACGTCTCCTTTCTTTCCGGTTGGTTCATTGCAGAGACTTGATTGTGCCAAATTTATTTATTTTCCTGATTCCAGCTCGCTTCGTAAGAAATCTAATGAAAATGACAGATTATCAGAACCATAATTATTTCCATTTGCGTTCCCGGTTTCATCCGGATTAAAAATGCTGTTGACTTCATTTGTACTGCGATATCTTTCCCATGCTTTCAATGTATCGTTTGGTAATGCAGACTCTACCAAAGGAAATAACATCGCTGCATATTTTACCTTTGTCACCCCTAGAGATTCCAATGCCCTTAGCTGTGTTTCCAGCTTATCATATAGATTGGAAAGTGACATACCTGTATTATCTATTGCCTGTTAGAACTTGACTCAACAATTCTCTCACATACACCTCAATAAGGAATTCATCTTTTTCAAACCTGGCCTTCATCTGGACGATAGCTAACGTGTAATTGGACCCTGATGGAGGAAAACTCTCCACTAGTTCTCTTGCAGCTGAATCCACTTCTGTTGCTTGTAGTAGGTATTGGAATTTGTCTTTGAGATCGATTTCCTTGTCCTCATGAATTTTTCGGAGTTGACCCCAGAATCCAATCCAATTTTTGACTTTTCAAATTTTTTGAGTTCGATTTTGGGAAGGCGAAATTCCTCTTGTGCTTCTCACTGCTCCATTCTTGGGATGTTGCTTGGTCTTCTTGTATCTTCTTCAACTGAACTTCACATCTGGATCTCTGCCTTATGAGCTCTTCTCGATAGAATTCTACCTTGTCTAATTCCTCTTCCAAATCTGCTCCTCCGGCACCATTCGTTAGAAGCATACCTCTAATATTATCATCTGCAGAGAATAATCGGTCACCCGTGTCTTCTAATTGTCTCAAAAGGGCTACCACGTCGTCTTTGTTCTGTTCTTTGTCGCTCATTTTCAGGTCGATTCCTGCAGACGTTGTCATGAAGTGTTTTCTGATTATATCTCGTTCTTTCTTGAAACTATCCATTATCACGGTCGGCAAATGTTGTTTCTCAACTTATTTCTTCGAGAAAGTATAATTGAAAATACTCTTGACTGTTTTCAAAGAGTTAAATATTTATTATAACATCTCTCTAAAAACACTTAAACATGGAAACTGTGGAACGATATATAGGGAATAATGAAAACAATAAAATCAATCTATTTCCAGCACAAGAATATACCAAACTAACGGACTTGACCATTTGTCTAGTGTTGATGATCCAAAACTTCAATCTGAGGTCATTAATTGTCGTTTTATGTCCAGTATACCTCGATTCTTCATGTAATTGGTATACTAGCAGTCTGACCAATATCTCATTCTTGCCAGATATCAAAATGATAGGTCATCCAAGGTTGTAGAAATGGCAATGAGAGATCAGATTTTATCTTTTGTGTATGAACACAACATAATAACTCCTGTCCAAAGAAGCTTTCGACAACAACATAGCTCTACCACTGCCCTTCTAGCGATAAATGATGACATTCTCAGAGCCTCAGACGATGGCAAACTGACCTGTCTGGTTTTACTACAGTGAAGCTTTCGACACCTTGGACTACGATAAACTATGTGAAAAACTCAACATCTTTGGTTTTTCGAATATCAAAATACGCTCGATACAGAATTGTTTGGCTGACCGTAGTCAAAGTGTTATCATCGACCGAGAAGTGTCGAAGTCTCATTTGGTGGCTAAAGGTGTACCTCAGGGATGTATATCAGGCCCACTTCTCTCTAGTATATACATTTCTGACTTTCACCGCTCTAATATCAAATCTACTATACATCATCATGCAGATGATACCCAAATATATTTCTCATTTCCTCATGATAATCTCCAAGAAGCACAGAATACTATTAACAACGACCTTTAGTCAGTATCTGATGTTTCATCTGCTCATGAGTTGAAACTGAATCCAAAAACATCGGTAGTCATATTATTTGGTCCTAAGAAAATGAGAGAATCCGCATTGCGATCATTTGAAATATGTATTGGAACAATCAAACAATCTACCAGTGGTTAGTGACAGTAAAAACTTAGGGCTATACCTCGACCATGAGCTGAGATTTACTGGGCAAGTAAAGTACTCATGGCCAAAGTTCTCATAACACGTTGCGACAATTATACCCAAATAGGGAAATCCTATCCACACAACTCAAAATCAAACTTTGTGAATCACTGATTTTTTCTGAAATCTCATATTGTGATAGTATCTATGGCCCCGTCTTGTTACAGTCTGATGCCCATCGCTTGCAACGTATACAGAACCCTTGTCTCTGCCTATTTTATGGAATCCGCGAGTTTGATCATATATCAACTGTAATGAAACAATCCGGATGGTTGAGAGTGGAAAAACTTAGAAATTTACATCTATTAACTTATGTACATTAAATTTTAACTTTTCGAAAACCTGATTACCTCTTTGGTAGACTGGCATCTTTCTCCAACATCAACATATTCGCAACACGTACAACAATAACGTACTCGTAAGCTTCTCGTATAACGCTGCAACATGTTATAATACCCTACCCAGTGAATGTAGGTCTTAGAGTTTGCTGAACTTCAAGAAAAGATTGAAACTACGCCTCCTTGAAAATTGACAGGAAGTTACTCACTATATACATATCTT
The DNA here is from genome assembly GCA_963576655.1 of Gastrophysa polygoni. Taxonomy (NCBI): domain Eukaryota; kingdom Metazoa; phylum Arthropoda; class Insecta; order Coleoptera; family Chrysomelidae; genus Gastrophysa; species Gastrophysa polygoni. The sequence continues at coordinate 29,165,542 of OY755082.1, forward strand.
CATATACACGCAGCAGGACACAAGTTTTGATTATTCGATTATAGATGATATATTGTTTCTCCTCATTCTCTCCATTATCATCACTTGTTGAATACATCATGATATCATCGCTTCGTTAAGAATTTTCATTTATGTTTCTGATGATTTATTATATGAATGCTGATGTAGCTCATCACCCATGACATGAAATTCATAATTGTTGTTGTATTATTCGAGTGAAACTGCATCTCCTTGAGAATTTGAAAGGGTTAGTTGAAAATACGTTCAAATAATCTCACCTCTTCAAGGATTTCCATTGATGTTCTTGATATTGGGTTTTCGTTCATATATTATGAGTAATATAAATGTACCTCATCATCCACTATTTGTAATCTGTAATTGTAATTTGTAATGATTTTTTTATGTTTTCGATGGAAAAGTCGATTCATTATTATTATTATTATTCAGTATTATAATCAACGTCTCGTATTGTATTCAATTGTTCATTCTTGAAAAACCAAGAACATCTAGGAAAGGAGACGAATCAAATAACCTCGAAGATTTACTTGAAATTTCTTAAAATCGCTATCAAAAGTCTATGCCTGGAGCCCAAGTTTAGAGTCATACTGTCGGACAAATACTCGGGATACTTGGAGGAATTGGCCTCATCTGGTAACTGTCTGGCTCTCGATTCCTTTCTCATCCTCTGAATAAGAACATCAGTCTTCATTTCGGATGACTATTTGATGGAACATGACTCTGGTGTCTCCACAAATTTCGATTTTGTTTTCTCTAAACCTCCAGATGATTGCTACTAGTATCGGATAGAAATCAGGCCCTTCAAAGAGAATATCATTCAGAATCATGTTGGCATTTTTGGCAGCAACATCAATTACAAAACGAATTTTCCTAGGATTGTTGATTTTTTTGAAATCGGTAAATATCATGAGGTGAATACCATGATATTTCAATATCTTCGTTCGCTTCTTTCTCAGGAAGTTTTTCTGCATACCCTCCACTTATACAGGGTGTTTCCGAAATTGGAGCGATTATTGGAATGGGGTATTGTAGAGTAATGATAACACAATAAATAGCAAAAAAAATTGAGTCAGTCAAAGCTTTCCAAAAATAGTTCGATTTTACTCACCATCGTTCGAGATGCATGCATGCACTGTTACCCGCGCGCTGTTGCCAGTGTATTTTCATTTCGTGAGCTCCACCACTCGTCATATTTCAGCTCAAAATCAAACAGAATAAAGACACTGAATTGAAATAGGCCGATTCCATTTCATGACAAGAACTCTAGCTGAGTTATTGTTAATAAAGAAAACGTACACTGTCGCCGATTGTTCTTTAAGTTTAGATTCCCAACAGGTGTTCAGAATGATCGCTGCCACTATCGATGCAGAGTCTCGCACGACGTGGTAGACTCGCAAGCATGCTGAAAACTATTTTGTTGTCGCATCTCGTGAATCACGTTGTCGATTCTTTCTTGTAAAATGTCTCGGTTTTCGATATCCACGAACGGTGGTGCATAGACCAGATTTTTCAGGAAACCTCACACAAAAAAGTCCATTACATTCGGATCCGGAGAACATGGTGGCCAAGATATAGGCCCTTTTCTGCCAATCAATTTCTGTGAAAATTCATCATCCAAGAATTCCCGAACGTCTACATGATAATGGCTAGGTACTCCGTCGTGCATAAAAAATTTCTCGTGTCGAATTGCTGATGGAAGATCTTCTAAAAGTTTATTTGGATCGTTTTGCAAAAACGCTGAATATGATAGTCCATTTAATCTTGGTGGCAACTCGTGAAAACCTATTGAAACCCCGTTCACCACTCCACCCCAAAGATCAATCGAAAAACGATGCTCAAAGTTAGTTTGCCTAATTCCATGTGGATTTTCGACGATCCGATGATGATGATAATGGTGATTGAAAATACCATTCCAGGTGAATGTCGTCTCATCGGTGAAGAGTATTTCATCCAGGAAATTTTGATTGACTTTGTATTGACGAATTATTCATTCACGAAATTGTATTCTTCATAGATAGTCTTCTGGTTTCAATGATTGCACGCGCTGATAATGAATAGGATGCTGCATATCCTCATTCCATGTCCATACAAATTTATGAGAAACCCCTAACTGACAACCAATGCTGCGGGTACTTGAAGTTAGAAAATTTGTTCTTCTGCGGTGATAATCCCCAGAGGTCTATTTCCACCAGCATCTCGGCCTCTATGAGTGCACAGTTCACAGGTATCTCGAGCTCTTTGTGAAAGTGCAACAAACCTGCGACCAGCTGGATGAACGCGATCGGGAAAGCGCTCTGCATAGAGGCGGGATGCTGCTTCATCACTTGATTCACTTCACCATAAATGAGGAGCATACCTACAAGTTCATTATTCTCATAAGTGTGAGCAGGGGCCATTTTGAATTATCGAAGCGTCCAACACATGCACAAATGGAACTAAAATGTTTTTATGGTCATAAACCTTGCGCAAAAAGCGTTTCGCTGCGAGTTGCTGGAGGACGGTTATTAACCTCTGATCAGTGGTTCAGAAAATGTCGGGAGAAACTCTAAAATTCAGTATCTACCAGAATATTTATTTTCTGACAAAAATGTACTGTTTCATTTCGTTTTGTTTTTTGGTCTTCTATTACCCATTTCAACATTCGCTTCAATTCCGGAAACACCCTGTATATTCGTCAATCTTCTTGTAATATTCTGTAGCGATTTGATGATCTCCATACATTTCAATCTCTTCATCGCCAGTAACCGTGTTCACATTTCCATTATTTCACGAAAGTCCAATTTCTCATTCTTGTTTCATGTTTTTTGATGCATGATATTCGGAGCATTCCTATCGTCTCTTGAGATTTCTATGCTCCGTTCAATTCCAGATTCTTCTGATTCGGAATTACTTTTTGTAGGTATGAGTCTTCCTGCTCACACAAATTGACATGCATCCTAGTCTTTTCTGCAGTTCAAATAGGGGCCATGAATTACCCAACCAAGTTAATTTTGCTCATTGCGGGTGCCTCAGGATTTGGTTGGATTATTCCTTGTGAACTTATCAGGGAAACATTATAATGACCAATAAGCAAGGTGGGTTGGCAGCTTTTGATACCATCTGAAATTGTCTATATATTTGTACCTGTGGCATAACGAATCGATGTCAAAACGCTGTCTTGGAAGTAACAAATTCTGTTTTGTTCTTACATTCTTCATTTTGACTTTTTCTCGTGTCGCCATCTCCTGAAATATTGAAGCTCACCATCGTAGACTCATTTTCAGAACGTGGTACATCATTCGTCCATTGAAGACATACTGGAACAATCGGACTTTCTAGGTCAATCGATGCGGCAACCTTGGAATCGATCAATGATTCAGTCGATCCCTCATCCAAAAGTGCAGATGTTTCGATTCCATTTTTCGCACCGTATAATCGGAAGAAGCTAAACAGTGTTCCAATCCTAGAAGTGATTGTGCTCAAAGCTATATGCATTTTTCAGCCATAAATCGGATATGGTTATCGCCATGAGAGCACTACCAACTGCAAATATTATCTTCAGAATCCAGAGCTTCCCTTAGAATTGGAAAGACGGTGGTAGACGGGGTCTCGTCTGATACAATGACGATCAATCCTGGTGATTCACAAGGCTCTGTCTTGGCTCCAACTTTCACATAGATGAATTGTTGGATGTGACCAACAGCCCAGTTCATAGCTTTGCGGATGATAGTACACTCCATTCCGCCTTCTCCTCTAGAGCCCCTATAACATCCAACGAGGCCAGAGGTGCAAAAGACAAAGACATGTCGATGCTTTGAATGAGGATCTGACAAGAATTCTTGGAAAATCTAGTACAGTTCAATGCAATAAAAAGTCAAGCTTGTATGGTCGCCAAGAAGGTAGATCACACAATGCCCAATTTGATGATCTGGGGTACCACTGTTCCTATGAAGTCGTCAATATCCATGCTGGGAGTTACCACCAACAGCACTCTCTCATTCGATCATGTGAGGTCCATTGCGTGAACTGCTTCACGAAAACTTGGTTTTCTATTCCGTGCGAAGAGGTACTCCTCATCTCAGCAGCTGCTTATGATCTACAAAGCACAAACTTGACCTGTCCTGGAGTATCGTTCACATGTTTGGAGCTCAGCCCCCAAACATACGCTGAAGCTCTTAGATTCAATTCAGGAGAGAGCAATTCGCCAAGTCGATGAAACAACAACAAATCAATGACCTATCTAGAACATAGAACCTTCTCCATAGATACTTCCACGGTCGGTGCTCAACGAAAATATCATCTATTATGCCACCACGTGCGATTCCTGGTAGACAAACCAGACGAGCTCAGGCTGGTCGAGACCTGTCGAACATCGCTTTACCAAGCATCATTCATCCATAGAACGGCAAAGTTGTGGAATTCTTTGCCTAGTGAAGTCTTTCCTGATGCTTACAACCTCCAAACAAGAAAAATTCCAACACCTCCCTTCTCTCCCAAGATTTCACCGCTGGCTAACACGATGTTCCTCATGCTGTCCACAGATAAAAAAAGCTCCCAATGCACGACCTTCCAGACATTCATGCAAATATCCGAGATTATCACGAATGTGGAATTCGAATCAATCACTCTCCACGTGATTAAGGATTCGAAATCGAGCACAAGTGAATGAAAAACGGTAGATGCTCCAGACGGCTTTCCTCGATGTGGCTGAGAGTTCATTCGAATTTTTCACAGTGGAAAGTAATGTGATCATAATCAGTGCAGAGAGAATAAAAATCCTCCTCCATTATCCCTTTTTCCTTGTTATTCTCGACAAATGAAACTTTGGGTCTCTCCGATTTCAATACAGCCGCATCAACCACTTCTGGGTGATTTTTTCAACTGAGGACATACGCTATTCACTGCACTCGACCAGTGGCGGCGAACTTGAATGACGCAAAATTATATTTTTTTTTTCTAGAAGCTGCGTGATTCTCCCTCTATCTGCACGCAATTCAGTTTGGAAAGTGACATTTTCCCGCAGTACCTAGTGCGGGAAAAGTGGTTCGTGACAAAATATACAAGTTTAAGCTTGTTTGTTGCAGTATCGAATGAATTTGTTCGAAATCATCCATCACATCCCATTATTGAATAATAATGATAATAAAGCGCCCTAATTCACCATGATATAACGAGAACATGATGATAGTACATAATATCCAATAATAAACAAGTGAATAGGCAGAGTGTCAGCTTGGGTTGTTTTCAAACTCAACATTTGTGTGAGAAAAACAAAAAAAAAATATACACGGTTTTCAAAAATACTAACCTCTGTGACTTTCACAATGATCAATAGTAACAGAATATAAGTATGAGAAATCAAGGAGCTATCCCTAATAAGTGCTTTGGTCAGGTCAAAATATAGAAATACGATTTCAGCCGTTCTTCAAAGTTAGTGATAGTGTATGATCTGAATTCAATGGGAAGTAAGTTATAATATTCTTGTGTTTGGGGATGACCAAGATAGATTTATTGCGTATTACAAATTCATTCATATTGGAAAAAGTGATAAGCTTCTTTGAGAGATACCTTAGGCTTATTTGTAATCAAAATTTTGTGAGTGTTCGTCGAAAAGTACATCATTCTGAGTTTCTCTAGTTTTAACCAACCTGATTTCTCCATTTCGAATGGAGTATGGTCATATTTGCAGACACCAAAGGGAAACCGTATGCAGCTATTTTAGATGCTTTGCAGGCCCAAATAATCAGATTGCCGTGGGGCAGGTCCATGAATACTGTCGCAGTAGGAAATTTCAGACATGATAAGCGATGCACGCAATTCGTGTTTGAGGTTTTCGAAAAGTGAATCTCGATTTGGGTGTGGAAATGAGGTTAATTCATGAAAAGTACCAAAAGTTCACTGTCAAAAATATTAGGGCAATTCGAAATAAATAATGACAGCGTACGCAGCGCCCTGTAGATGTTACATGAAAATTAATAAGTCACGTCCCACGTCGAAAAAACCCTGGACCAAATTTCGTGGAAATGACATATTCCTTGCAAAATTTATCTTTAGAAAGCGAACAATAAAATTGAATTTCAACACCCTGTATCTCCGGAACGAAGCATTTCCGGACACAAGTTTATATAGACTTTTCTTCTTGAAATTGTCTCAGGAATACGTCACTTGAATGTTTTGACGTACTTATGTTACATCCTGTAAACATTTCGAATACTAGTGCCACAACAAAAGGACAAATAGTAATCAAGAAGGAAGTGTTCCTAGACTATTCTGCAGAATTACTGGAAGAATTTGAGCCAAATACTCTAATGAGTGTACTCAAATTCAAAATGAATTTGGATTCGAGTCGATATTTCAAGCTAACATTATTTATAAAGAAGCAAAATGTGGAATACCGATCGAAGAAGTCCAAAATTTTTTGATCAAATTCACCTTCTAATGAAAGATGTCACCATTTTTGGGTTGGCTGGTACTTGAGGCGCGATGAGCTTTGCGAAACAATGGTTGATGACATAGAGGATGAAGGAAATTTGTTAGTTTTTGAAATCCCTGACAGTGAAAACCCCTTCTCCAAGAATCTTTGTTGTATCCAAAGGAACAAATAAGGGACATTATATACAACTGTACCATAAATTTGCACATGTGCGCAAATCATATACTCCGTACAGGCGTTTTTTTTTGCAGTAGCTTGCAGTACTCAATGTGTTGAAATCAATTCATTCGGTAAAATGCCTTCAAGAATAGCTGCATATCTACAATCGGAAAATCCAGAGCAGTATACAGGACGTAGTTTTCGTCACTAATCACTAATATCAAGAGACTCGTAGGATGGAAATCAATGACTGTAGCGGAAAGCTACATTGAAGATTCGACAAATCAAAAAAGAGGATTTGTCGGATTGAATATTGGCCACGAACATCTGCCCTTTTGCATTGAGTCAACCTTCATCGAGCTATATGAGCAGCTGCGCTTATAAGTTGAGTCAACCTTCATCGACCCATTTAAACAACTAGAGAGCTCAAGAATCGTGAACGACTGGCAATATGGCTTTCGTCACCAGAGGTCTGCTTGCCTATGTGACACATAAGTGGCAGGTGTCAAAAGAGAAACATGGGGAGTCTCTGGCTGTAACCTTGGATATCTCCAAAGCATTTGACCGAGTTTGGCACCAAGGCCTCCTAGCGAAACTTCCGTCATATGGTTTGCCGCCCCAACTGTGTCTTTTACTATCGATTTTTCTTGCAGATAGATCACTGGTGGTGGTAGACGGGGTCTCGTCCGATACAATGACGATCAATGCTGGTGTTCCACAAGGCTCTGTCTTGGCACCAACTTTGTTCTTGCTCCACATCAATGATTTGTTATATGTGACCTCCAGCCCAATTCATAGCTTTGCGGATGATAGTACACTTCATTCCGCCTTTTCCTCTAGAGCCCCTATATCATCCAATGAGGCTAGAGGTGCAAGGCGAAGACAGGTTGATGCTTTAAATGAGGATCTGACAAGAATTCTGAAATGGGGATCTGAGAATCTAGTACAGTTCAATGCAACTAGAACTCAAGCTTGTATGTTCACCAAGAAGGCTGATCACACAATGCCCAATTTGATGATGTCGGGTACCACCGTTCCTACGAGGTCGTCAATATCCATGCTGGGTGTCACCACCAATGAAGATTGTCAGCTCAAGAATGCTTATGAAGAATCATCAGAGCAGTTGCTGATTCTTCTTGAGGATGAAATAATCAACTTAAAAAAAGAAAATGAGGTAAAAGATGAGTTCATCAATCGACAGGGATGATTATCAAAGGATTTCGAAAATGACGTGATGCTGAAGAAATATTCGAAGACAAAATAAGGCAACAAAAGGAAACTTTATCTGTGCTGAATAGAGAAATTTTTGAAATAGGGCGAAAATATTTGTTGCTCGAAGAAGAAGCGAGTGATTACAAACAAATGATAGCGACGCTTGAAAATGAGGTAATTGTGCCTGAAGGTATGAAGACTTGCATGTTAACAAGTATTGAGACACTCACTCAGGAAAATCATATGTATCTCAAAGATGTGAAAAAACTACAGAAAGACGTTTTTCACCTAAGAGAAAGCTTTCTTGTGAAAGTCCATGACGGAGAAACGTCTAGCCAGTTGGATGAAGATGTCATCATTAGCGAAAATAATCGGATGGAGCATGAAGAGGAGACTGTACGGACGGTCGGAGCTCACAATGATATGGTATCGCAAACTGAAGTAGAAACTGAAATACAAAACGAATATGGAAGTGAATTCTCTGAAATAATAGAAAGAAGCTTCGAGACTAGCGAACCATTGATATTTGAAAATGAATCCGTTGAACGAAGTGGAAATCAGAAAAAGAAGAAGAGTTTGCAGAACACCTTCACAAAGGATCTCCAACAACAATGCTCAATATTTTTATCCTTGGTGATGAGTATGCAGAAGGTTTTCACGCAGTGATGAATTCATCAGTGAGGATAAATACAGAGTGAGCAGATCTATTTCAGCACATACTGAACTCTCAGTATTGACAATTAACATTTTCATCCATACTATCACTAATGGGCGAATGGATTATATCTAAGTTATGTTCAGTACTGAAAATGTCAGTTACACCAAAACTTTGAATTTGGCATTGAGAAATATTCTCAATATCAGCAAAGGCACTAATCTAATAATAGTGTCTGAATGTAGTGTTCCCTCAGATCGAATTATCGATAACTTCATTCTCAACTCCATCAGAAATTCCACTCGGTATAACAGCAATAGCAAATTTGAGGTTGTTAGTCGAATTGAAAAACAATTCACTTCACAAGAATATATTAACATTATATTGAAATCGATTATAATAACTGATAATGATGGTGCATTACCCAATGTATATGAAATATGTACAAAAACTATTAGTCCTAGTGATGATGATGATAGTGTGCCAAGTATAGTGCAAATTGATGGAAATATAGAAGAGCCAGGAATTATCAATAATGATTTTTTTCGGTGGAACCACGTAAAAGGATATCAGATTTGACCGTATCAACTGATCAATTGAACGATAGCAATGTCACCATGCTCGTACTGAATATCCAGTCAATACGGAATGAAATTGATAAACTTTCACTTTTCCTTATTGATAAGAATATGCCGACTATTTTGATTATATTGGTTGAAAACTGAAGAACACGTGTACCTCACTAATTACTGTATATTATCTAAATATTGTAGAGATAGTACTGGATATGAAGGAACAATAATATTGCTGAAAAATAACGATGTCACTGACTTCATCAACATCAATGAATATGATTCAATGTTGATAGAAAATGAGTTCGAATTCTCAATGATAGACAATAAAATGAACCATTTGTATATCATAGGAATTTATAGACCACCTAGCTCTAATAGGCACACTTTCATTGATCGTTTGGAAACACTTCTTTCAAAAATACTCATATACATGGTGTCCTTGAAAGGTCTTTACAAAAAGCTACCACATATTCTTCAGACCAAAACAATTCGATACAAGCAAACTTACCTCAGTAAAAAGTTGCTTAGTTTGGGCGCTAGACGGCTCTGAAGTTGAAATTTTCAAATCGATTTTGCTTCATAACTTTTGAACGGCTCATGAGATTTTTTTCAAATTTGGTACGTTGGCATAGACTCATCGGGCAATGAAACTCATATCATAATCATAATGAATATCATTCCATGGGCGTAGAACTTGATTTTTTCAGTAAATAAACATCTAAAACTCCTACGCCAATGGAAAAAAAATAGTTTCAATATGAAATCTAAATTATTCAACTCATTCACTACAAAAAAGGTACTCTTGACAAAAGTCGATTCCTCTCATGGTTTCGACAAAATTTTAATTTTAGTGATTTAGAGCATATTTAATAATAAAACGATTAACAGATATTTCATAAAAATTGTTCAAAATGTTCACCATTTTCACGTATACAAAGATTTATACGACGCAAAAAGTTGAGATGTACTTTTTGCATAGGTTATTTCTATTGAAAATAAGTAGCACTGGTTTTTTTTTCTGAAGACTATTATTATCTGCTCGAAAACAGTGATATTCACATTCTTGGTTTCCATAGTTTCATCTGTGTTGATTTGTCGAGTTTTATTGACGTTGATTGTTGATATCGGACTTTTCTGATTTATCATGGCCGTACAATACACCAATGAAGAATACACCGATATGTTATTGGTATTCGGATATTGTCAAGGAAATGGTCGAGAGAGTGTGAGGGTGTATTCGGCAAGGTTTCCAAATCGTCGCGTACCAAGCCACCCAACCTTTGCTGCAGTTGAGAGACGTCTTCGGGAGACCGGTCATTTTGCTCCTAGAACTGGTGATTATGGAAGACAGCGTTATGTAAGGATTCCCGAAGTCGAAGTAGAAATTTTAGACCGTATTGAAGAAAATCCAGAATTGAGTACTAGACGGATAAGTAATGAACTAGAAGTTTCTAGGAATGCCGTTCATGAAGTACTAAGAGAACAATTATTATACCCATACCACAAGACGCCAGTTCAAGATTTATTAATCCATGATTCACAAAGTCGTCTGATGTTTTGTAGGTTCATTAATTTGCAAAGAGAAATGAATCTGAACTTTGGAAAGAATATTTTGTTCACTGATGAAGCCTGTTTCACGAGAAGGGGAATAACTAATTCTCATAATGAACACGTTTATGCAATTGAAAATCCTCATTCCATTAAAATAAACCATTTTCAACACGAATTCAAAATCAACGTTTGGGCTGGAATAATAGGAAATTTTATAATTGGTCCTGTCATACTTCCACAAAGATTAACAGGAGACATGTATTTACAACATCTACGAAATACGTTGCCAAATTTGTTGGAAGATTTACCACTCCAACATCGGGTAGATATGTGGTTTATGCACGATGGAGCTCCACCATATTTTTCGGTGGATGTTAGGAATTTTTTAAACCAACAGTACCCAGACAGATGGATAGGTAGAGGTAATGATGCACCCGTGAATTGGCCACCACGTTCTCCAGACTTAACACCGATGGATTATTTTGTATGGGGTTATCTCAAGTCTACGGTTTACAAGACCCCTGTGAATACTGTAGAACAATTATGGCAACGTATCCAACAGGCGACGAATAATCTTACAGGCGATGAAGAAGTTATGCAAAGAGTACATTTCAACTTTTTGCGTCGTATAAATCTTTGTACACGTGAAAATGGTGAACATTTTGAACAATTTTTATGAAATATCTGTTAATCGTTTTATTATTAATTATGCTCTAAATCACTAAAATTAAAATTTTGTCGAAACCATGAGAGGAATCGACTTTTGTCAAGAGTACCTTTTTTGTAGTGAATGAGTTGAATAATTTAGATTTCATATTGAAACTAATTTTTTTCCATTGGCGTAGGAGTTTTAGATGTTTATTTACTGAAAAAATCAAGTTCTACGCCCATGGAATGATATTCATTATGATTATGATATGAGTTTCATTGCCCGATGAGTCTATGCCAACGTACCAAATTTGAAAAAAATCTCATGAGCCGTTCAAAAGTTATGAAGCAAAATCGATTTGAAAATTTCAACTTCAGAGCCGTCTAGCGCCCAAACTAAGCAACTTTTTACTGAGGTAAGTTTGCTTGTATCGAATTGTTTTGGTCTGAAGAATATGTGGTAGCTTTTTGTAAAGACCTTTTGAGGACACCCTGTATATATAGGAAGCGAAAGTGTTCACACACGCAGAAACTGGTTTCCAAAGTTTGAGTTTTTTTATTGGTCAGAACGAATTTTTTTGGGATTATTCTAAATCAACTTGTTCAGAAGACCAGGCAGAAAACACTCATATGAGTTCTGTTCATGCTTATATGAAAGTAGTGGAGTTATCTCAACAAATATAACCAAATCAGTACCCAGAACTACACTTACAAAAAAATGTTTATCACTTCAAAAGAAGTAGGAATTCGAGGATATGAGTCGATCAAATGATGGAATCTACGAACTGATGTTGAAAATCAGGCAAGACAAGTGATAAGCGTGCTGATATCATTGAGTTGAAATCGGGGAAGGATGAATTGGAGGAAAAAAAGCATCCGAGTTGGAGAATCGATCAGAATCTATCGAGAGACAATCGAAAAAGTACACTATGATCATTATTGGTGATGCAGGGAAGAAAGACAATTATCAAGAGGTACTCCATATTCTGAAAATCAACTGCGACGAATCAGTCATCAGAGATTTTTACAGAATCGGCAAACCAGTTGATGAGAAAACAAGACCAGTGATCATTGGGCTGATTCATTATTCATTTTCCAGCTTTTTGTGAGATGGGATTTTCTCTACTCGTTTCTGAAAAATAGAGTATGTTGTTGGTTTTGACATATACTAATGAATTGCCTTCAGGAGTTTTTAGATTTCTATAATCGCTTGTGTATACTTTGAGCGAAATATACGTAGGTTTGAGAACTATACCTCGATTGACATTTTCGACGATATTTTTCGAAGCGATACTCAATTAAACTGCATTTATGTCTTCCATACAATTAGTACCGTCGGTTCGATCGAAATATTTGAATGCGAACATTTTTTTAAACGAACGACTGAATTGTATGGGAGTTGGATTTTTTAAATTACCACAAGTGTTCCTGATTCGTCCAAAAACATTTTCTAAACAATCTTGATTGAGATTTGGAGTGAATAAAAATGTATACCCATTAGTTTGTAATTTTCTGAATGAAATAAGAATCGAATTAATTGTCAATCGCCAACCAAAAATGAATTTCAGCTGTTTGGTAACATTTTTTCCATTAATATTTTCTACTTGTAAATCTTTGAACAAATTATCCATCTCTTTCAGGCCGGAAATTTGTTCTTCAGTTCCCAATAAAGGCTCTGAAATAAGAAAGAGTGTTCGAATTCAAAATGTCGAAAAATGAATTCATTTTCCCTATAAAATCCATGATATGTTTTGCTTCTTTCGGTGAAATTCGAAAATCAATATATGTTGACATGGCAACTGCAACCGAATGACTGAAAACCTGAGATGCCAGTTTCACTTTCATTTTTTGGAAATTGTTAGGGAAAATGTGATCATTGGATGATTTCGGTCTTGACGTGCAATTTCCCACAGGACAATACATCACAAGCATTATTATAGAATCAAAAACGAGCACTAAAGAATTATGATACGTAGTTATTTTCTCGCAATCTATATTTATAGCCCACGGCACGATACACTACAGCGCAGAACTGTTCGTTAGCCACTGCGTAGCGGTCTGGGTACCGAACGGTGTCCGAGGGGCCTGAGGGGAAGGGAACCGGTAAGCGAGCACGTAGGCCAGATTCAGTCTACTGTTAGTATTCTCTATACTGTGCTTGAACACTGTTTCACTCGAAACTTGTCACCAACACGTTTGATTATTTCAGATATTCTGGGAATGTATGGGATTAAATTCGTTATCAGTGTTGGTTGTCTTTGTGTTTGTTGTATATTCTGTCTGTTCTCAATTTGGTGTATTGTTTTATCAATGAAATGTTTCGGATAAGTGTTGAGTTGTAGAACATCTTTTATATGGTTCATTTCGGTATTGAAAATTTGGTGGTTCGATGATATGGATTTGGCTCTATCATGAAGTGATTCGATTATTCCTTTCTTCATACTTGTTAAATGATTTGATTGAAAATTGAGGTATCTGTCGGTGTGTGTATTTTTACGATATACACTTGAAAATGGTAATTGAACATCAGATTCTATTTCTAAAGAGAATTTGATTGCTTATATAATTTAGAAAATTATCTAGTTCCATACAGTTATGTGGCCAAATAATGAAAATATCATCTACATATCTCCACCAAGTCTTCGGTTGTTAACTGCATTTTTTCATAATATTTTTTTGGGAATCTCCCATGAATATATCACTTAGGATAGGAGATAATGGTGAACCCATGGCCATACCAAAATTTTGTTGATAAAAATCATTATCTAATTGAGTGAGTTGTTTTGAGATGTGGGGGTTGAATGCTGGATGCAGAAAAGTAATAATCCACACTAATATAAAATATATTTCGACATGAATTGAACATACACACACTACGATGATTAAACAACAGAACACGATAATGTCTCTAGACCGACTGCCTTGGTAGCTGCTCTGGTTTCGCTACCTGCGCCCTGTCGGCAAGCTGTCCGAAAGGTGGATAGGAATTCCAACATTACAGTGGCGGAGTCGCCACATTACCCCCCCGCGGAGTAGAGTGCGCTGCGGTTCACGTGGTGAGGCGCGCCGGAAAGTGTACGCGGCGCCCAGAGCGGGTGACGCGAGGGGCAGGAGCAACTTCCGGAGGCGGTGCAGGGACGATGGCCGTTGGTGCCGGGACGGTGGCAGCTGGAGTTGTCTCGGGCAATGTTGGGGGCGAGAGAAGGTGGGCTGGCTTGAGTCGGTCCAAGGAGACTGTCACCTGCTTGTCGCGTATTAGTAGCCGATAAGTTTTAGGTCCACGGTCCAGTACGGGGTACGGTCCGGTATATGGAGGCTCCAAAGATGCTCGTACGGCGTCCTGGCGCACAAAAACGTGCGAAGCGTTGGGAAGTTCGCTGTGCACGAAAACGTTCGGCGATGCATGGCGCGATGTGGGTACCGGGCGGAGCGTAGCGAAGTGGCGTCTGAGCTGAGACACGAAATCCGGGTACGCGGGTGGACTCTGCAGCGGCGGCGTCAGCAGTTCGCCAGGGAGGCGGAGTGGCTCCCCGTACACGAGGTCGGCGACAGAGGCGTGAAGGTCAGGACGAAAAGCGCTGCGTAATCCGAGAAGGACCACGGGAAGAGCGTCTATCCACTTATCATCGGCGTGGCACATGAGTGCTGCTCTCAGAGGCCGATGAAGGCGTTCGACCAGGCCGTTGGCCTGAGGGTGGTAGGCTGTTGTGTGCGTGAGCCGTACGCCGGTGAGGGTTGCCAGGGCGCGAAACAAGTGGGACTCAAACTGACGTCCCCTGTCGGTGGTGACTTGAACTAGACACCCAAAACGCGCGATCCATATCGCGAAGAAAGCTCTGGCGACGGTCTCGGCAGTGATATCGGCGAGAGGCGTAACTTCTGGCCACCGCGAAAAACGGTCGACGGCCGTGAGGCAATATCTGAATCCTCCCGCGTGAGGTAGGGGACCGATGAGATCGATATGCACGTGAGTGAAACGAGCAGGAGGGGCTGCGAAGGTGCCCAGAGGCGTAGCCACGTGACGAGTAACTTTGCAGCGTTGTCACTGTTCGCAAGCTTTCGCCCACTCACGGCAATCCTTGCGCAATCCATGCCAGACGAAGCGGTCGGCGACTAGCTGAGCCGAGGCGTTGCGGCCGGGATGACTCAGAGAATGTAGCGCGGTGAAGGCTGCCTGGCGGAAGGGCACTGTGAGATAGGGTCGTGGACGGTCACCAGCGGTGTCGCAGTAAATGGAGACGTTCAAGCCGGGGACGGGACAGCGTGCGAGCCTCAGAACCGAAGTAGGCGAACGCAGGTGGTCTGTGAGTTCCGGATCAGTGTTCTGAGATTCGGCGAGAGCTGCGTAGTCCAGGGACGAAGAGATAGCCGCGGTGCGCGACATGGCGTCGGCAACGACGTTGTCTGCCCCGGAAACATGGCGAATATCCGTAGAAAATTGGCTGATATAATCCAGATAGCGGAGTTGCCGAGGTGAACAGGCATCCAACTTCTGTTTGAATGAAAAGATTAGCGGTTTGTGATCAGAAAAAATCACAAAGGCTCTGCCTTCGAGCATATGGCGGAAATACCGCGTGGAACAGTACACTGCGTGAAGTTCGCGGTCGTAGGGGGACCAGTGCAGTTGGGAGGCAGTCAGCTTGTGCGAAAAGAAACCAAGTGGTTGCCACGTGCCATCAGGAATCCTTTGTTGCACGACACCGCCGACACAGGAGTTGGACGCGTCGGTGAAGAGCGCGAGTTCTGCTGCTGGGTCAGGATGCACAAGCATAGTAGCTTCAGCGAGGCTAGCTTTGCAGGCGTCGAATGCAGCGACACGAGCGGGTGTCATATCAACAGGCGCGGAGCCTCTGGTGTTAGGTCCACGGAGAGCATCGTCAAGCGGTGCTTGTAGGGAAGCCGCGTTTGCAAGAAAACGTCGATAGAACGTGAACATCCCGAGAAAACGCCGTAGTTCCTTAGCGGTGGTGGGCTGCGGGTACTCTAAAATCGCTCGGACTTTTTCCGGAAGTGGACGGATTCCATCTGCAGAGACGTGGTGTCCCAAGAATGATAACGAGGGCACTCCGAAGAGGCATTTGGCTTGGTTGATGAGGACGCCATGTTCGGACAACCGCTGGAACACGACACGGAGGTGTTCTTTATGTTCTGCAGGAGATCGGGACGCGATGAGCACGTCATCGATGTGACATGTACAGAATGGTAATCCGGTGAGGACTTGATCCATGAACCTCTGAAAAGTCTGGCCGGCGTTACGTAGGCCGAATGGCATGAATAAAAATTCGAAGAGGCCGAAGGGCGTGATGATCGCGGTCTTAGGAACATCTTCTGACGCAACAGGTATCTGGAGATAGGCCTTGACTAAATCCAGTTTTGAAAAGATCGTGGATCCAGTCAGGAAGGCGTTGAAATCGGCGACGTTATGCACCGGGTAGCAGTCGGGAACTGTGCGGGCGTTTAGTGCTCGATAGTCGCCGCAGGGTCGCCAACCGTCCGGTTTAGGAACCATGTGAAGCGGTGAAGCCCAACAGCTAGAAGATGGCCGCGCGATGCCAGCACGGACCATGTCGTCGAATTCGGCGCGTGCGATCCGGAGTCTGGCGGGTGGAAGGCGCCGTGCCCGTGAGGCGACGGGAGGTCCGGGCGTCACGTTGATGTAATGCTGAGTAGCATGGCGGGGCGTATGTGGTACTCCGCGAGGACGAGTGAGATCGGGGAACTCAGCGAGTATGGTTGAAAATGGTCCATCGCTGGTAATTGTCTGCACGCTGGACTGGAGCGTGGTTCCAGTCATGCCTGTAGCAGCGAGGGAGGTGACATTGTCAACCAGGCGGGAGCGCCGAATGTCGACGAGAAGGTCGTAAAATGACAAAAAATCGACGCCGATGATGGGTTTCTCCACGTCGGCGATGACGAAACGCCACGAAAAATCACGGCGTAACCCTAAGTCAAGGTGAAGCACCATTGCGCCGTAGGTGGCGATGGTAGTGCCGTTGGCAGCCATGAGCTCGTACGACGTTCTTGTTGGTCTTCCAGGTACTCGCGATCGTGGGAAAACGCATAAATCTGAACCAGTGTCGATCAGGAATTGTATGCGCGACTTGCGGTCCGAAACGTGAAGGCGGCGCGGAGAAACGGAGCAGCCACTGCCCGCCATCATTGAATGCTGCCTTGTAGATTGGCTGTCGGTACGCGGGCGACTTTGCGAACGACTGCGTGAACGACTTTGCGAACGGTTGGAGCGAGTACTTTCGCGGCGCTCGGGTGATCGAAAACGGGTGCTGAGAGCGGCTACCTGCCGGGAGAGCTCTGCTACTTGTTGCGCTAAATTCTGTGGCGTGGAGGCAGGGATGGCGGCGACGACACGTGGCACGGCGGATACCTCGTACACCTTGTCAGCGAGGCGCGCGACTTGTTCGATCGGAGCGTCTGCTTGAGTTGCGATGATGGCCTGGAGTTGGGATGGAAGGCGGTCGGTCCACAAAGTTCGTAGAAGGGCCTCTGGAATGTCACTGGAATCAGCCAGGCCACGGAGGTGTCGAAGAAACTGGGACGGTGTCCTGTCTCCGAGCTCTTCCTGTGACAACACCTGGCGTACGCGTTGTTCTGCTGTTCTCGAAAAACGCGTGATGAGCTCTTGTTTGAGTTTGCCATACCTGTTCGTGACTGGTGGATTCGATATGATGTCCTTAACTTCTGTCGCGTACGTATTGTCTAGTTGAGTCGTAACGTGGCTGTATTTCGTGTGGTCTTGAGTAATCCCTGCTAGCTGAAACTGGGACTCTACTTGAGCGAACCACAAGGCAGGGTCACTAGGCCAGAAGTGTGGCAGTTTGGGGGACACCCTGTAGATAGCATCGGTGCCTACAGTCGTGGCAGCAGGTGGAGCGTTGCGGCCCAAAACGGCGTGGGCGGCGGCTGATTGAACGGCGGGATCGGCAATTGGGCCCGGTAGCCGTAATAGACGCTCATATTCGCTTTGAACTAACGCGAGTTGTTGAACGAACCGTTCTTCCTGCTGTTGAAGTTGAGTCTGGAACATCTGTTGTAGTTGCTCGAACTGCTGTTGTGGTTGCAGCGGGGGTGCTCGTGGAGGAAGCTGTGTTTCAGCTTCTTGTACGGGTAGATGCGGGTCTGATGAGGCCGCTTGAGTACCCGGAGGATGGTTAGGGTCATCCATTTTCGAGAATACACGCGAAAGAACTCTGAAACTGGAGGTAATTCACGAAAGTTTATCACTTATGCGCAACACAAAGCGAAAACGAGACAGTAGACGAAACTCGTGGCTACAATTCGTCGAAAAAATCACGTCGGGGTCACCACTGTGGGGGTTGCAGAAAAGTAATAATCCACACTAATATAAAATATATTTCGACATGAATTGAACATATACACACTACGATGATTAAACAACAGAACACGATAATGTCTCTAGACCGACTGCCTTGGTAGCTGCTCTGGTTTCGCTACCTGCGCCCTGTCGGCAAGCTGTCCGAAAGGTGGATAGGAATTCCAACATTACAGTGGCGGAGTCGCCACAGAGACAGTTCCAAAAATTCTAAAATGCATTATACACCCAGCTTAGTTCTTTCAATGAGTTTCAATGAATCATCTTCCAGTTTCTTCTTCACTATTCGTGAAGTTTTTCCTATAGGAACATCAGTAAATAAACTTACTACATCGAAACTTACTGAAATATCGTCTGTATCGAGATGGATGTTATTTAGTATCTCCAAGAAATGAGGAGTATTTCTAATGAAACTTTCACTATTTCCTGATAAAGGTTTTATTATATCTAGAAGAAATCGCCATGAATTCTGACAACGAGAGCCTATTGAACTCACGATTGGTCTCAATGGATTGTTTGGTTTATGTATTTATAGAAGTCCATAAAAATTTGGGGGTTTGCTATCGTATCTGGATATATGTTTCCTATCTGTTAGTGTCAGATCATTTTCGTGTTTTTTCATTATGTTTCGTATCTTCCTTTCTTTGTTTGCTGTTGGATCTTTATTCAATTTTGTGTAATTGCCTTCATTTATAATTTGTATTATTTTATCATTATATTCATTTTTGTTCATAATGACTGTAGCGTTGCCTTCATCAGCTGGAAGTATTTTGATTGTATCATCATGTTTGAGATTATCAAGAGTGTTTTTCTCTTCTCTTGTGATGTTCGGTGTTATTTCATGTTTTTTCTCAATAATTATTTCATTTCTGATTCTATATTCTTTAGAAAATTCATCAGGAAGTCTTTGTGAAGTTTGTTCAATAGCTGTTATCAAATCTAATTTTGGAATATGATTCGGAGTGATTGAAAAATTCATACCTTCTGACAGTATTAATTTTTCAGAATCTGTAAATATTCTTGAGGACAGGTTCATAACAGTTCTATCAATGAAATTTTGTTGACGATGTGTTGACGATGATGATCTCAATTTTTTCATATTTCTTTCTCCAATGAGTTTATCGAATTTTCCTATGTATATCAATTTATTCTTGTCATTCTCTTCCTTGTATGAGTTGTTCACAGAAATGAATATATGTATGAAATCATCTTCGTGTGAAACATTGTATAGAATTTGTTCTAACTGTAAGATGATATTTCTTGTTCTTACCTTGTTGTATCTGTGGAAATTTATTCTTACTTGCTTTCAGAACTATCCATGCACATTTCCTTCCATGAAATGGTGCTTTCAAATGTAACCCTCTTGGTATCACTCCATTGTCACGATATTCATAAAGAAAAGTTAAACTGTTTTCGGTGTGCGATAGTTTTATGTATAAATTTTCAAGTTTCCGAAACTGGTGATTGATGTTAGGTCCATACCTTTTCGTTAAATACTGTCTGTGAGTTTTTCGAGGAGGTGGTACATTCATTTTCCAGCCTTTTGTGGGATTTTCTCTCCTCGTTCCTAAAAAATAGAGTAAAAGTTATCAAGAATCATTTCGATATATTTGTAGTAAGGACAGATTTTGTGATCTGCCCCAAAATGTCACTGCACTTGAAATTAAACCTTCAGATACCTAAAAGAGGAATTCTCCATTTGTTAGTGATGATTTGTTTTTGAAAGATTCAGAAATACAAATATATTCAATAAGAATGGAACCTCTACTTATCTCGGTGGACGTTTCGGGAACGAATCTGCTCCCGTTCTCAACACAATTGAAATATTTTTCTCTTCGCAAAACTTTTCAATATGTTGTCGGTTTGACACTGAAAAATGACAATTTGGTAGACGGTGGAATTCTGGTTACAAGGTGTCTTCATTAATTAAATTCCTCCGTCTTTTGGGTATCTGAAGGTTTGATTTCAAGCGCAGTGACATTTTGGGGCAGATCACAAAATCTGTCCTTACTACAAATATATTGGAATAATTTTCAATAACTTCTACTCTATTTTTCAGAAACGAGTAGAGGAAATCCCACAAAAAAGCTGTAAAATGAATGTACCACCTCCTCGAAAAACTCACAGACAGTATTCAACTCATTATTCCTCGACGCAGTCTATACTCCAAAACATCAAGTTTCATGCTGGAACACTGAATCTGAATAAAATAGGAATATCACTAGACTACTCTCAGAGTGATTACAACAAACGAAAAGTTCTACTGGAGCACCTGAAAACAGCATGCCAAAGTAATCTGGAGGCCAAACTAATAGGAACGAAACTCATTATCAACGATCAGGCATATTCTCACGAAGAGTAACCAACACACCGTTAGGCTCTACACAAGCGGATTCTACACACACTAGTGACCCGAGCAACGCAGACGTCATATTACCCACTACTAGCACCAGGGAAAACGACAAGATAGCAAGAAGAGGAAGTTACAAGAACTGAATACTACTATCGAATTTTTCAACAGAATTTCAACTAGGCAACAAACAAAATCGCAGAGTGTTGAATTACAATAACCCCTCTTCATGTTCATCATTTCCAACAGTTGAGTAGACAGATGTTAGGATCTTTTTTATGTATGTATATTCAATAACACTCGAATGTGTGACCTCTTTCAGTCCATTAACTTTTTTTTTCTTTGGAATAGTGAATGAATAAATTGACACCAGAATGTCCCTTCCACCCTGGAACAATATCAAACAGTTCATGATCACAATTACCT
This sequence comes from Gastrophysa polygoni, assembly GCA_963576655.1. Classification (NCBI taxonomy): domain Eukaryota; kingdom Metazoa; phylum Arthropoda; class Insecta; order Coleoptera; family Chrysomelidae; genus Gastrophysa; species Gastrophysa polygoni. Next base: position 29,186,896 of record OY755082.1, read on the forward strand.
CACCACAAATCAGCAAAAAAATATGCCGATATCATATCTCAATGCCAGATCAATCAAAAATAAAATTGATCAGATTAAACTCTCACTGGATAGTTTGAAAGTAAAAATTCATATCTTAGTCATCACCGAAACTTGGGTCGGTTAAAAGAGAACAAAAATTCTGTAACATTAAAGACTAAAAGTCCACTTATGCATGTAGAGATAAACGAGGAGGTGAAACAGGAATATTTGTTCATGAGACTATAAAATCCAAATTCTACAAGAAAAGAATTTATCCGCAGTACATATAAACCTGGTTGATTGCAGTATTGATATTATAGGCGTATATAAACCTCCTGAATACCCCAACAATGACTTCTTGCGATGGATTGAAGACAAACTGAACATAGTTCAAAACAAAAGATGTATTATATTGGGCGATTTCAATTTGAATCTTCTGGCATTTCCATACTCAATGAAACAATACCAACAAGGGTTACCAAAAATACCTCATCACTCATCGATCACATTGCACACAATTTGGAAGAAAAGAATTTGATAAATTTGTCTATCATAGACCATCCTTTGAGCGATCACAGGATTCTCAAGGTCAACGCTCATAAGCCATATACTACGTCACCGAAATACAATGTGGTGAGCGAAGTTGATTTACGAGTACGATTGAACAATAAAAATCGAAGGTTTCTGAAATATACGATCACATCACCTCAGCATTTACATCAAGCATTAATGTGGAAGTGTATGGAAATAAAAAGAGAATAATAAGGAGTGGATAACTCCTGAATTACAGAGAATGATAAAGAAAAGAGACAATTTCCACAAAAAAAATAAAGAAACAACCAAACGATCACAACACGAAAGAAAAATATCGGAAACAGAGTGAGCTAGTAACCAAAGCAGTAAAATTAGCAAAAAAAATAATATTACAATGGGAAATTTGAAGAGGTTAATGGAAACCCTCGTAAAACTCGGAAACTTATCAAAAGCATTATATACAATTCTACTGAAAATGAGAATTCCATTCATATGATAAAGGTAGATGGTGTCACAACCACTGATAAAAAAGACATTTCTAATAGTATGAACGATTTTTTCGTCAATATTGGGCCAGACTTATCCAACCACATCCCAGACGTCCCATATGATGATCATCACACCCAAGAGCAGAACTCCATTTTTTTATTCCCCACAACCGTATCTGAGATACAAGCAAGAATACAATCGATGGATTCCAATAAGGCCAGTGGCGTAGATGACATCAGTGTGAGAGTGATCAAAATTTCAATTCAAGAGTGGTCTGTTGTAATTAGTGCGATGATTGATCTATCCTTTACTAACGGATGTGTACCTGCGGGAGCAAAATATGCAAATGTGATTCCCCTATTCAAGTCTGGTAATCCTGAACTCCCAACAAACTATCGACCCATTTCATTGTTAGCTATATTTTCGAAAATTCTCGGAGATTGTGTAAATAGTCGACTCGTTCGATATCTTGAAGAAACTAGATTCCTTCACGTCTCTCAGTACGGGTTTCGAAGGTCAAGCGATACTGAATCTGCAGTTATTGATTTGATAACAGATTTGCCAATGAAAGTTGATGAGGGTGGAATATGTTCGTTGGTTTCGCTGGACCTACGAAAGGCGTTCGACAACGTCGACCATAGTATTTTGATAAGGAAGCTCTGTAACATTGGTATAAGAGGATTGGCAAATGATTGGTTCGTGAGTTATCTTAGTGGTAGGAATCAACTGACCAGTGTCGATGGTGCTCGTAGTGACTATAAAATAAACAAATGTGGAGTCCCTCAAGGCACCATTCTGGGCCCAACCCTTTTTCTAATTTATATCAATGCAATTTCCTCCAAACCTCTTATTGGTGAAATAAAATTATATGCAGACGACACAACATCAGTATATGGCGGTGCAGATATGGTTCCTATCAAAAGAATCATTGCATTTGATTTACAACTCATACGAAATTGGCTGAACTCCCACAAACTAACCCTCAATATAGATAAGTCGTCGTATGTGTTCATTTCCGAAATACCAATGAATGAAAGTCGTACAATTCAATCAGGTAACAATCATCTATCATATAAAAATCAAACAAAATATCTGGGTCTTCATATTGATGAGGTCCTCTCATGGAAATACCACATATCATATATTATCATATATTCAATACCTCGTTTCGGTTTGGGGAACAGCTCAGGAATCTATTATAAGTCCTCTGAAACCCTTCAGAACAAGGCTATTGAGAATGCCCATTTTCTATCACTAAGATATCACACTGTGCAGTTGTATTCTCCCCTAGGATACCTCTCGCTGAGTAATATTTATAAATAAAAACTTGCGTTATATATACACTATATCAAGTCTCACGTAAAACATTACGTCATCCTTTTGACAGCCGTGTCTGATGTACATCAGTACAATACTGAGCGAAGTCATAATATTTATTTACCGGTGGTGTCTTCGCAATATGGTTTGAAATCTCTCTTCATGAAGGCTTGAAGGTGTATAATAACATTCCCCCGACTATAAGAAACTCCCAAATGTCAACATCCTTGTTCAAACATGAGTTGAAACAGTACCTACTATTACTTGAATGAAATCTACTTGATTCGAAATAGCAAGAAAGCTATCCAAAATCCAACTCCTTTCCTTCATACATTTTTTTCTTTTTGTATTTCAAGTCTGTATTTTCTGCATACTATGATGTAATTTTGTATTCTGATACTATGTGCTTTCAGTTCCTAATGTAAGATATACTGTTATCTTCTTGGAATGAATAAAGCATTGTAAGTCTTAATATCAATTATGACGATAAGCAATCTGCTGTGACACTAGCCTTAACAAACTTATTTCTATCATTTAATATTAAAATGCACTTAACAGAGCCTACTAGAATCTCACAGCATTCTTCCATTTCGTGGAAGATAATGTTTCTTGTTCAGTCATCCCAGGTATTTCTTTCAATATATGGTCGAAGACCAAACACCCTCCTGGATACAGATACGGTAGAATTTAAAGCAGAAAAAACTTGAATAAATTCAAAGAATGTTGCCAAGAAGTGGATTAGAATATTTTGTTAGACGATGAACAACCAACATCTGCATTTCAGAATTGTTCGAAATATCCTTTCCTGTGCATAAATTGAAAATTGAGAAATGCAAGAAACCATGGATCACGTCTGTAATAAAGAAATCGGGATTCAACCTGAGATCTCTTCATGCGATACGGAAACATACCAATAATGCATATTTTCTAACATATTTAACTGATTATAGGATTATAGGATTATAGGGATTATAGGGATCCCACTCGGATCCCTGATATCAACAATCATTATGCCAATACGCTCGACCTGTTCCTCACTAACAATCCGGAACCGTATGAAGTGAAAGTCCGTGCACCACTAGGAAACTCAGACCACACACTCATCTCCACGATATGTCCTTACATCACTCCGCGAACCAGTCCAACACCCCCACGCACTGTTTGGCATTACAATACAGCCGACTGGGATGGCCTTCGCATGTTTTTTTCTGAGTTTCCTTGGAGGAGAATGTGTTTTGAATCGGGAGATCCTACGCAATGTGCTGAAGAGATCTCGGAAATCATCATGCTGGGAATGGAAACTTACATACCACATAGCACCAAATCACGAACCACTGGTGAACCATGGTTCAATAGAACCTGTTCTAGGGTTGTCGCACTGAAGCAAGCAGCATACCGTCGTTGGCGCAGAAACCCAAGCCCTCAAACTAGAGCTGAATATGTTGAAGCCAGGAATACATGCAATCGAACGATAGATGAGTCTAAAGAGGCATACAACTCGAAAATAAGATCGAAGCTCATAGAGTGTCCAAATGGTTCCCGTTCATTTTGGACGTTTGCTAAGGCATTCGGGAGAAATTTCACTTCTAGCTCATTTCCTCCCCTCACAAAGGATGATAATACATTGACTATAACACCTCATGAAAAAGCCAACACCTTCGCCAAAATGTTTGCACACAATTCTACCTTCGATCCACGAGGCCAGGAACTTCCCAAAATCGCTACCATCGATAACCGTATGCCAGAAATTGTCTTCCGGCAAAGCACAATCAGACACATTTTGCTTAGCATCAACGTCAAGAAGGCTATGGGGCCTGACGGAATACCGCCTATTGTTCTCAAGAAATGTGCCCCAGAACTAACACCAGTTCTTTGCAGGTTGTTCACCCTTTCGTACAAACTCGGCGTATTTCCTTCTAACTGGAAGAAAGCTAGGGTCCAACCGATTCCAAAGAAGGGCAAGAAAACCCTCCCTAACAACTATAGACCGATTGCACTACTATCTGTGATCTCTAAAGTAATGGAAAAAGCAATCAACATCGAGCTCATCCGATATCTAGAGAGCTCAAGAATCGTGAACGACCGGCAATATGGCTTTCGTCGCCAGAGGTCAACTGGAGATCTGCTTGCCTATGTGACACATAAGTGGCAGGTGTCAATAGAGAAACATGGGGAGTCTCTGGCTGTAGCCTTGGATATCTCCAAAGCATTTGACCGAGTTTGGCACCAAGGCCTCCTAGCGAAACTTCCGTCATATGGTTCGCCGCCCCAACTGTGTCTTTTACTATCGAGTTTTCTTGCAGATAGATCACTCTACGTGGTGGTAGACGGGGTCTCGTCTGATACAATGACGATCAATGCTGGTGTTCCACAAGGCTCTGTCTTGGCACCAACTTTGTTTTTGCTCCACATCAATGATTTGTTGAATGTGACCTCCAGCCCAGTTCATAGCTTTGCGGATGATAGTACACTTCATTCTGCCTTTTCCTCTAGAGCCCCTATATCATCCAATGAGGCCAGAGGTGCAAGGCGAAGGTAGGTTGATGCTTTAAATGAGGATCTGACAAGAAGTCTGAAATGGGGATCTGAGAATCTAGTACAGTTCAATGCAACTAAAACTCAAGCTTGTATGTTCACCAAGAAGGCTGATCACACAATGCCCAATTTGATGATGTCGGGTACCACTGTTCCTATGAGGTCGTCAATATCCATGCTGGGTGTCACCACCAACAGTGCTCTCTCATGGGACGATTATGTGAGGTCCATTGCGAAAACTGCTTCACAAAAACTCGGTTTTCTTTTCCGTGCAAAGAGATACTTCACATCCCAGCAACTGCTTATGATCTACAAAGCACAAATTCGACCTGTCCTTTAGTACTGTTCACATGTTTGGAGCTCAGCCCCCAAACATACGCTTAAGCTCTTAGATTCAATTCAGAAGAGAGCTATTCGCCTAGTCGATGACACAACACTCACCAAATCATTGACCTCTCTAGATCATCGTAGAAATGTCGGCGATCTTTGCCTTTTTTATAGGTACTTTCACGGTCGGTGCTCAACGGAAATATCATCTATTATGCCACCACGCGCGATTCCTAGTAGACAAACCAGACGAGCTCAAGCTGGTCACCCCTATACTGTCAGGCTTGAGACCTGTCGAACATCGCTATACCAAGCATCATTCATCAATAGAACGGCAAAGTTGTGGAATTCTTTGCCTAGTGAAGTCTTTCCTGATGCTTACAACCCCCAAACATTCAAGAAAAATTCCAACACCTTCCTTCTTTCCCAAAATTCTACCGCTGGCTAACACGATGTTCCTCGAACATCATAGGTTTCCCTTTCGTGTTGTCCACAGATAAAAAAAAAATAATAAAAAAAAAATTACAGAAAAGTTTGTAAGAGTGCCAAGAACGAAAATTATGCGGACAGAATAAAATCACCTAGTGATGAAACAGAAGAAAACTGGTCTATCGTTGATGACTCCAGAGGTAAAAAAAGTCACTCCCAGTTGAAATTAACATATCTCCAAATGAACCGAATGATTTCTATCGTAGTATTGGCGAAAAATTGAAAGAGTATATGAAGGATAGTTGTGATCCAAATACTGATACATATGAGTGTATAGAGGTGATGAACGGGATCGAAAACGAAAATTTCTCTGGTATGGATGGCTTATCTGTGGAAGTATTCCAAAATCTACCTGAAATAGCTTCAAATGTATCGACTGAATGCTCAAATGAGTCATTTATGAACCGGATATTTCCGCCTTGTCTGAAAACAGCCATAGTTATTCCATTACATGAGTGAGGAGGTATGGAAGATCCATCGAATTTCAGATCTATTCCATTATTATCGACCCTCTCAAAAATTTTCGAAAGATTATTTGAGAGAAGATTGCTGTCTTTCTCTTCAAACAACAATGTGTCATCTAATGTGCAGTTTGAATCTCGAGGTACGGAAACTACTACAGACGCAATTTTTTCTTTCCTAGAGAATGCATACTCTAGCATTAATAATGGCAGAGCCGTGGCGGCAGTATTTTGTGACTTTTCGAAGGCTTTCGATTGTGTTGATCATGAAGTACTGATGCGGAAGCTCTGCCATTACAGAATTAGGGGATCTCATTTAAACTGGTTTCGTTCATATCTGTTTGGACAGAGTCAGGTTGTTAAAACTTCAACATGGTGAGATAAGACGAAGATCTGTTCTGGGACCAATATTGTTTTTGATCTATACGAATGATGTACTATCCATTGACATCTAAGGGTGATTCCCTATCTTTGCAGATGATACAACTATCATGTAGAGCAGTAGAGATATGGATCAGTTGTTAAATATGATAACCATAGATCTGCGAAATATCCATCCAATCCTAGTGTAACGATAATTCTTCATGCTTCAACCTTGAAAAGACGAAACTAGTCACTCTCAAGTGCCTACTAGATGATTTAGCATCAGGAAATCACTACATAGAAAACAGAGGTGAAAAACAAAATTTCTAGGTATTGATAACGAATTGAATTTCGAAGAACATGTATCGCATTTGAGTAAAAAGATTTCTAGTGGATGTTATGCTATGAGAGTTATATCGAATGAGCTGAATTACCATACATCACTTCGCCCTGATTGAATCTTATATTCGTTATGGGATAGCTTTCTGGGGTCACTGTAATCTTCAACTACTGAATGATATATTCGTTCTCCAGATATGATCTTTGAGATATGGTTAGGTTAGGTTAGGTTGAATGTGAGTGGGCCCATTTGTCCGGTCTTCCACCGCGGCCATCGGCCTATTGTGGCTCACCCTACGGTTATATTTCTCCTTGTATATCTAACATCTTAACGAAGTCAAGGAATGCATTGGAAGAACTGTTTATCAGGTTTTCCGGCCTTAGTATCATATTGCCGAATATTGAAAATATGGTTCTGGCCGCTGCGGGGCATGTAAAGAGGATGTGTCTCGCCGTTTCATCTTCCTCCATGCATAGGCAGCACTCTGCATCTTGTGCAAGTCCGATTTTATGCATGTGGTGTTTGAGTTTGCAGTGGACAGTCAGCAATCCTACTATGACTCTGAGATGTGCTCTGCTGAGTTCTAGTAGTTTGTCAGTGTCCTGTTTGTTCCTTGTACCAGCAATAAATGCTTTGGAATGGGCTAGGCCCGGTAGACTACGCCAATACTCGAGTCTTTTCTTGTCTGCCCAGGATGTTATAGCATTATTGGCAGTGCTGTGAGCTATTTCGATGGTCGGTTCTGGCCCAATGAACGGTGTTTCGGCCCCCCTTTTGCTAGGGCGTCCGCTATTTCGTTTCCTTCTAGGCCCGAGTGACCTGGTATCCAAACTAGGTTCACATTGTTATGTTCTGCTAGTCGGTTCAAGGTTTCTCTGCAGTTCCATACTGCTCTGGAATTGAAGCAGTTGGATTCAAGCGCTTTCTGTGCTGCTTGACTATCTGAAAATATATTTTTTTGTTTTTCGTGTATGGTGTCGATTTTCCAGCTCCCTTGCGCACATTTCAATGCCTTTGCCTGGAATATCGTAGCTAATTTGCGCATACTGAATGAGCGTTTTACTACTAGGTTCATCTCGTATATTCCGGCACCGACGCCTTCCGAAGTCTTAGAACCATCGGTGAATGAACATTCATTAGCTGTACATAGGTCAGTTTTGTTCCGAGCCCAGTCTCCTCTTCCAGGGAAGACCACAGTGTAGGATTTGTGAAGGTTGATGGTTTTAGGCATGATGTCTGAGGGCATTCCAAGAGTGTTGTGAGCTGTCATGCCCTCCAGCATGCTGCTGCCTCTCATGATCAGTGCCTGCGGTAGACTTTTGGCCGCTTGGTGAAGTCTGTATGTTGCCCATCTTGCTTCTCTCTCCAGGACTATGTGGAGAGGAAGTAGTCCAAGAAGGGCTTCCATTGCTGGTGTTGGCGTGGAGCATATGGCCCCAGTAATCGCCAGACACGCTCGTCTCTGTAGTCCGTCAAGTTTGGCATGGGTCATTTAGTGTTGACCTTTGCTCCACCCGACTACAGAGCCGTACGTGATCATAGGTCGTATGACGGTTACGTACAGCCTGTATTATTGTTTTGGTGACATGCCCCGTTTCACCACATATTCTGCGGCACGTCCATAGGGATAGGCTAGCCTTTTGGGTAGTCTTTTCCAGGTGCGAGTTCCAATTCAGCTTTTTATCAAGGATTAATCCCAGATATTTTGCTTCGCTCGAAAAAGGAATTGTTACACCACTGATGGAAGCAGGTCTCAGATGTTCCAGCTTCCTTTTTCTGGTGAACGGTACTATAACCATTTCGTGGGGGTAACTGGACATTTTCTCCCTCTCACACCATTTATATATGGTATCCAATATATCATGGAGGACGTAGGAGATCGTCTCGGATTTGTCGCGTATAACTAGGTCCAGATCGTCAGCATATGCTTGCATATCGACCTCCCATATAGAGAGAATGGCCAGCAAGTTGTTATCCACCAGCAGTGACCACAACAGAGGGGAGAGGACCCCTATCCCTGCGGACAGTCCCTGGCTGGCTTGAAGCCGACACTATACCCCTGTAGGGAGGTCATTATGGTTCTGTTATGAAGCATAGTTTTTATCCAGTCATATTGGTTCAATTCCCCTAGAGCCTCATGAAGGGAATGAGGTAGTGCGTTGTTGAATGCTCCTTCTATATCCAGGAATGTAGCGACTGCTACCTCCTGGTATTCCAGGGCGTCGTTAATTCCTGATACAAGGTTATTTAGAACAAGTTCTGTTGATTTGACAGCCTGGTAGACATACTGGTGAATATTGAGGGGGTGTTTCGTTAGTACACCATACCTTATGTGCCCATCCAGTATTTTCTCCATGCTTTCCAACAGATAGGATGTCAGACTAATGGGTCTGAGCGATTTTGGATGTGAGTCAGTCCGACCCATCTTCGGAATGTAGATCACCCTAGTCGCATTCCAATCAGGTGGAATGTAGTTCCAAGATAAACTGTCTCTGAAGAGTCTTGTGAGTGTAGGTATAGTAAGTTCCAGTCGGAATTGTAACAGAACTGGAGCTATGCCATCCTCTCCTGGCGATTAGTAAGAGTGAAAAGAGTTAACCGCCCATCTTATCGCCACTGATGTGATTATTTTGTTGACAGCAATCCAGTCATCCCTGCCAGGTCATTTTGCTCGACCTGCGTTCATGACTGGAGGTAGATTGTCCAGAATCAGGCTACCTGGGAAGTGGTTATTAGCCAATAGCTCTAGTGTTTGTTTCCTGGAGGATGTTTGAGCGATCCCAGCCCCTGTGTCGGCTCTCTGGATAGAATCTTGTGGATGCGATCTCCGCTCGATATGCTGGACACACTTTCGCAGAATCGTTCCCATGATTCTCTTTTTGCCTTCCGGATGTTCTTCTTGTAAGTGGTTAGAGCACCCCTGTAGTTTTCCCATCCACCTGATTCCTTAGCTCGGTTGAATAACCTTCGAACTCCTTTTCGTGATCTATCTAGATTTTTGTTCCACCAGGAAGCATTTCGGTTATCCTTTTTCTTCCTCAGTGGACATTTTTCGTGATATGCTGAGATAAGTGCGGTTTGTAGATGTTCCGCAGCAATATCTATTTGATCTCGACTATGTGTTGTGGTCAGTCCGTTTTGGAGATGGTTCTTCAGGGAAGTTTGTATCATTCCCTGTCCACGCTCCGTATGTCTCGGTATTGTACCACTGGCCTGGGGCCTATTTCAATGTTGAATTGAATGTGCCTATGATCTGAACATGATGGTTCAGAGGATACCCTCCAGTTGGATATCTTATTGCTTAAAAATTCTGAGCTGACTGTTGAATCTAGTACCTCTTTCCTAATACTATTGATGAAGGTTGGCTCAGAGCCCACATTGTTAACTATAAGCTCCTTCCCTATCAAATAATTTAAAAGAGACTCACCCCTCATTTTGATGTTTGTGCTGCCCCACGCTACATGGTGTCCATTGACGTCACATCCTATCACCAGATGGGTGTTGTTCCTCCAGCTGAAGGCAATTAATTCACGCACGGCCGCTGGAGGAGGTTGTTCTGCCCCCACGTCCCCAGGAAAGTATGTTAAGCAGACGATGAGTTCTGTCATATTCCCCCTCTCTGGAAACTTCACATGGATTGTTGCCATGTCTTGGGTGCAGAAATCTGAAATAGTTGATGTTCTTTCTGGCTAGAATGCATGCCCTAGATCTCACATCAGAGCTGGCTGCAATCACCTTACCAGATGTATCAGTCAATCCGGTAACTCGGCCTGTGTTGGAGGTCTAGGGTTCCTGGATGAGGGCCAGATCTATCCGCTCCTCTACGAATTTCTTGCCAAGGACGTAGGTGGCGGCCTTGGCATGTTGCAGGTTACCCTGCAAGAGGCTGACTGTTGTGTCAGCAATTCCATTTTTTGCCTTCTTTCCCAGAGGGCGATTTGTTCCCGTTCCCCCTGGAGGTGTCAGCATTCTTGGCGAGTGGTGGCCTGTTTGGGATGGATTTGCCCTTTTCCAAGACCACCCTCGTAGGCTGTTTGGTCTGGGGGGCACCTCTCGAAAGGAAGGATCGGCCTTTCCTTTGTGGTGCTCCCTTTGCGACCGTTTTCGAAGGATCGCTTACCTTCTCCTCCTCTTGCTGCGTCCGGGAAGTTTCTTTCCCTCCACGACCACCTTTCAGACGAAACTGAGTCAGCCCGAAACCGAAGTAGGGCTTGAAGTCGAGCTTCTCCAAGGTTGCTTTGGATATTTCGTCTATAGCGAATGTCCAAGATTGTCCACGGCCCGAATCCTCTTGGTTTAGTATGACCCATTCCTGAGTGGTCAGACCGTGGTCCATTTTCCTCAGTCTTGTGAGCACCATCTCGGCAAAGAGCTGTTTATCGTCATCATCGTCCGGGATGTATGCTACACAGATGTGAGGTTTTGGAAGGTCCTGCTCTTCGACGAATTTAATTTTCGCCCCTGCTTATGGTGGAAGTTGCTTTGATGCCTCCTCCAGCCAGTTGGCGCTGATGCTGTCTGCGCAGGTGAATTGCAACCATCCAGGCCGAAGAGTACAGCTCTGGAACCTCACCTGCAGGCCATTATCAGGTATCAGGCCTACAGATTCCATGTTGGCTCGCTGCATGGCCTCTAATTGTTTGCCCGTTATGGATGTGGTGAGATATTCAGGGTGGATTAGACCGACCCTGGTGCCTTCAGCCACAAACCCATAGAGGTTTTCTTTGCCGTGTGTTCCGGCGTGCTGTCGTCCGATCTATGGCGTTTGCTCACTCCAGCAACTACTTGCCAAGATCTTCCAGTGCTTGCTCTGAGGCAGTATCGTATGTCATTCCGCTCTTGAGCAAGCGACTGAGCACTTTCCTTCTCGACCCTGGAAGTCGAGCATGTTTCAGTTTGACGCTATCCATGGCCTTCGTTGCCGCATCCTGATCTGATTCAGTAGGTTTTGGGGAAATGAGTAGAGCCCCTTGTTGCCATTGTAAGGCAGTAATAGTCTGGGAGGTCGCCTGGTGACCCAGAGGGATCGTTCTTGGCACATCTGCCTATGTGCCACACACCCATCAGCGCAATACCTCCCACCTTAGGTTGGGCGATCTTTTGAAACTGCTCGTCTTCGCTTCAGCTGCTTCCTAGATAACCTCTGAACCGAAGTCCACCGCTCGCGACGCCCCGCCAGTGTCGTACCAGCTCACCTATTGGGTCAGGCACTCCCATCCATTTCCCAGGGGATCTGGCTGAGAGTGACCCACCAACCAACTGGCGACCTTGGCCGATATCAGGTGTGTCGATACCTGATACTGGGGCTGCATCTTCGAAATATAATATATCTTTGAGATATATTACAAAGTCAAAACCACGAGATCATTGTGAACCCGTATTCATCTGCCATAAAATATTGACTGTCATCAGCTTATATATATTGGAAACAGTGTGCTTGGTTCATGAATATAAAACCAGTGTTTTTGCAGCCAGAACTGATTTATATAGTACCAGGCAAATCAGTATGTTTTGTTTATCAATACCCGAATCCACTTTGACACTATGACTTTGACAAAGTATATAACAACCTTCTCAATACTATAAGAAATATTGAACACAACAAAAGGTTCCGAAATTCGGTCAAAAAATTCTCAACTGATGAAGCTTATTATTCTATCTGCGAATACTACCGTGATAAATTTCAACCAAGCTAGAATGTTGATGTTTGTATGTTTTGTATTTCTCATTCCTATTATATGTATTATTTATATAAATTATATTTCCGAAAGCTCCAAATGGGGTTTTAAAAAGATTTTTATTACAAATGATACAAACAGCAATAGCAAGAGCAAGATACAGAATGTCGAATTGTTTGAGTTCATGCGAATTTATAGACTCGGGCTCAGGCGATGGTTTCCCGGAACAGGAGTCCTCTTTCACGCCGCTTCCTCCCTCCCCAAGATGAAATCAAGAGGGGCTACGATTTGTTTTCATTGGATTTTTCGGCATTTGGGTTGACATCTTCTTTGTGCTGCGGAGTTTTTCTCTTCTTGAAGACTATCCATACTATCATTGCGGCGATGCAAATGATTAGGAGGGTAGAAACGGTGCTGCCCGCGCTCCAGATGATTGGGTTGCTATTTGTTCCATCCATCGTTTGTAGGGCTAGAGCTTCTTCTTGAAACTCGTGAATTCTCGCCAGATTGATTGATTTCAACTGGAGAGGGTTCTCGTCGATGAGGAGGCAAGCTTCATCTTCATATTGTTGTTGATTTGGTCCAAGAGTCAAATATGGATGGTCAGGAATTATCATAGATTGATTGATAGGGATTGGAAAAAGGTGGAATAATTCGAATGATTCTTCTGCGAAAATAGGAAAGTGTATCGCGAATATGATTCTATTGGAAAAAAATGTGACTTGTAGTCCTGCTAATTGGTAAAAAGGGATGAGGTTTTTGAGATTTGGGATTCTATTCTTCTTATAAACTGTTGTCAAATAGTTTGTTAACTTCTTCAATTCATTCATTTTTCAGCTTTTGATGGGATTTTCCCTCCTCGTTTCTAAAAAATAGAGTAGAAGTTATTAAAAATTATTGCAATATATTTGTAGTAAGGACAGATTTAGGATCTGTCACTGCGCTTGAAATTAAACCTTTAGATACCTAAAAGAGAAATTCTCTATTGGTCAGTGACACCTTGTTTTTGAAAAAATTTGGAAATACAAATATATTTAATAAGAATAAAACCTCTACTTATCTTGGTGGACGTTTCGGGAACGAATCTGCCTCCGTTCTCAACACAATTGAAATATTTTTCAATGTACCACCTCCTCGGAGAACTTACAGACAGTATTCTTCAATTCAGTTGCCGAAATTACTGCACTATGTAGAGTGTTTAATTATGCGAATACTATTGCATTCTCTAAGTTATCAAGAAGGGTGATCAAATTTTGACAATTTAGGATTATTCGGTCCAAAGTGTTTTGTGCCCTCAAATAGGCTGATACGTCTATGAATGTATTATTGATGTTATGTTGAAAATATTCGAGTTTCGACTGAATTAATCTCTGGTTTGAATCGAGAAGAGTTATCGTGCTATTAAAATTATCGATCAACTGTTTTGTGAGAGATATTTGCATTGTAACTTCTTTTGAGAAAGGATTCTGGTTCGTTTGTAGTTCTATGATCGCTTTATCGTATCTCAACTAGTCGTCGCAATCTAAATTGCCGAATGCCCATTTTGAAGCTTTGCCAACAACATTCAACAAACCTCTTTTTGAGCGCATGAATGGTGTGATGTTAATGATTTCATTGCCCGTTTCTGAAATTAAATATTTCGTATGGCTGAGGAGATTATTTAAAATCATATGATGAGAATGAGCAGGATGAGTAAGAAGCGATGAATTCAATGGTTTTTTTATTTCTATGTAGAAATATTGAATATTTTCGAATTGTTTCTTCAGAGGGGGAATTTCTAGGTAATGAATGAAGGTGTGTTTCGTCTCTATGACATGGACATTCCCTAATCGAAATGGAAGGAGAGGTGTTTTCAGGGTTGTAATGGTCACTCCTATTATTCCTATCGTCAATCGGAGTATGATGGCTACAGGAAGCAATTGCTTCATCGGGAGCATCGCCCTGTAGAATGAAAGAAAATTCTTAGGTCGTTGTACTTGCGATTTGTGAATTGTTTTACCTTTGTCTAAAGTCTTAAGTTTGGGTCCTAGGTCATGTGAAACTATTGCCTTTTCGAATCGTGGTTCATAATTGTCTCGTCCGTAAGGTCAAATGGATCTAGAGCGTTGAGACGCCCGTTGATGAGGTCGAACGGTTTTTGTTTTGTGACACTATGCAGTGAGGAATTGTACTGAAGGATGGCATATTGCATCGTTTGTTCGATGTTAGATTTTGGGTCTTTTATTTTGAGAATTCGAATCATGTCGATGAGTGTTGAATGTAAACGTTAATCAGGACTGTTGCTATTCGAATTTCCTGGGGTGGAGCAGTGTAAATTTATTTTATGAAGTTTGCAGAAATCTATTATGAGTGAGTTTTTGAATTCTGTACTATTATCGCATGTTATAGATTAAGGAATGCCATGGTGAGTTATAAAGGTAATCAGATTCTCGAAAACTGAGGATGAGATGGGTTCTAATACCCGGTAAACATCCATTATCATGGATATGAGTCATATAATGGTTTTCACGAGACGTCTTATTGTTGATGTAAAATTCACCAAACTTATACGTAAATTCAAAGTTGATCAATTACATGATTGAAGATTTATGAAAAACGAACCATCTCAAGCCGAACGTACGCCTGACGACATAATAATAATGTTCGATTATAGATTGAAATGAAGAATACAAATTTATAAATCATGAATATATCATATGAATGACGATCATTTCGAAGACTGAAAGAATGCATTTTCCTTTCATATGTTTCCGAATATTTTAACTGAGACGTGTTTTTTCAATTAGATGAAATATATAAAATGAACATTCTTCATTGAATCATTTTCAATACATCTTCATGAATATGATCGATTCCATGATTGAATGAATATGTATTTATGCATACTATCGCAGACGTTACTTCCGATGCAGAAAAAAATACGTTTTATTATTGATCGAAATAATACATAATAATAATTCTGAACATGAATGGATCTTCATAATGATGGTTTTTTTCAAGATAGAATGTATACATTTTCCTTTCGTATTTTCACATACATAAAATATCTCACGCTTCCTTAGTATCAAGCAAAAGATACAAACGTTGTAGTCCTCTCAATATGATCTCGAATACATCTCTATAGATATCATCCATTCCATGATTGAATGAATATGTATTTATGCATACTATCGCAGACGTTACTTCCAATACAGGAAAAAATAAGTTCAATTATTGATCGAAATAATACATAATAATAATTCTGAACATGAATGGATCTTCATGATGATGGTTTTTTTCAAGATCGAACGTATACATTTTCCTTTCGTATTTTCACATACATAAAATATCTCACGCTTCCTTAGTATCAAGCAAAAGATACAAACGTTGCAGTCCTCTCAATATGATCTCGAATACATCTCTATAGATATCATCCATTCCATGATTGAATGAATATGTATTTATGCATACTATCGCAGACGTTACTTCCAATGTAGGAAAAAATAAGTTCAATTATTGATCGAAATAATACATAATAATAATTCTGAACATGAATGGATCTTCATGATGATGGTTTTTTTCAATATCGAACGTATACATTTTCCTTTCGTATTTTCACATACATAAAATATCTCACGCTTCCTTAATATCAAGCTAAAGATACAAACGTTGCAGTCCTCTCGATATAATCTCGAATACATCTCTATAGATATCATCCATTCCATGATTGAATGAATATGTATTTATGCATACTATCGCAGACGTTACTTCCAATGCAGGAAAAAATAAGTTCAATTATTGATCGAAATAATACATAATAATAATTCTGAACATGAATGGATCTTCATGATGATGGTTTTTTTCAAGATCATACTTATACATTTTCCTTTCGTATTTTCACATACATAAAATATCTCACGCTTCCTTAGTATCAAGCAAAAGATACAAACGTTGCAGTCCTCTCGATATAATCTCGAATACATCTCTATAGATATCATCCATTCCATAATTGAATGAATATGTATTTATGCATACTATCGCAGAAGTTACTTTCGATGAAGAAAAAATACGTTTTATTATTGATCGAAATAATACATAATAATAATTCTGAACATGAATGGATCTTCATGATGATGGTTTTTTTCAAGATGGAATGTATACATTTTCCTTCTGTATTTTCACATACATAAAATATCTGACGCTTCCTTAATATCAAGCTCAAGATAAAAAAGTTGTAGTCCTCTCAATATGATCTCGAATACTTCTCTATAGATATCATCCATTCCATGATTGAATGAATATGTATTTATGCATACTATCGCAGAAGTTACTTCCAATGCAGAAAAAAAATACGTTTAATTATTGATCGAAATAATACATAATGATAATTCTGAACATGAATGGATCGTCATGATGATGTTTTTTTTCAGGATGAAACATATACATAATTCTTTTGTATGTTCACAGATATAAAATATCTCACCTTTCCTTCATATGAAGCGAAATATAGAAAGGTTGCAGGGTGCACCAATATATAGTGTGGGAAAGTGAGATAACTGCTTCGTTGTTTGAGATAGATGAACAAAATTCTTGAGATGTCTTAGGCTCATGGGACACCCTGCATCATATTGCATTTTCAGATTCTCCCTTGTGAGCGGATTTCAACGATCTATGACAATTGGGGTCTAGCGGGAATGAATACAGAGATATAGTGTGTTAAAAATTGAGATTTTTTAGCTTTATGAATTTTTTGTGTCGAAACTATGCATTATTGGTCAAAACGGCTTTCATGTCCACATCTTAAGTTTTGTTTAACTATCTACTGACATTTAATTGGAACAGATACAGGCTGGTTGAGAATTGATTATCAATTCTGAATTTTGAACCACGCTGTATATGTTCCAATTAAATGTCAGTAGATAGTAAATCGAATGTTAAGATAGGGACATGAAAGTCGTTTCGACCAATAATGCATAGTTTCGACACAAACAATTCATAACGTTGAAAAATCTCGATTTTCAACACCCTATATCTCTGTAATCATTACCGCTAGACCCCAAGTAAGATAGATCGATGAAATCAGCTCACAAGAGCGAATCTGAAAATGTAATGAAATACA
This sequence comes from Gastrophysa polygoni, assembly GCA_963576655.1. NCBI lineage: Eukaryota > Metazoa > Arthropoda > Insecta > Coleoptera > Chrysomelidae > Gastrophysa > Gastrophysa polygoni. The sequence goes on from OY755082.1 coordinate 29,204,527, forward strand.
TGATGTCCCATAAGGAAAAGTAGAACTTTGATACGCCACGCATTTTTGAGTCAACCTGTATAGCGAAAAATATTTTAGAAATGTGCTTTTCATGAGCCTAGACTATCTCAAGAATTCTTGTTCATCTATCTCAAACAACGAAGCAGTTATCTCACTTTGCCACACTATTGGTCCACCCTGTATAATCTTGAATACATCTTTATGGATATAATCCATTCCATGACTGAATGAATACGTATTTATGCATACTTTCCCAGATCTTACTTCCAAGGCAGATGAAAATACGTTGTCTTATTGATCAAAATAAACCAGCTGGCGGTCGAAGAACGTACGGATTTATTTTTTTCATAAGGTTGTACCTTCCAGAATGTTCACTGATGAATTCGATTTCTGAAGTTTTAATAACGAGGGGCGATTGTCGCGGTGAAGTACCCAAAAACTGCATCGCAACTACCTACATCTCATGGAAGCAAGTGAGCAGAAGAACGTACTCATGTGATAGAAACGGCAAAAAAATGATTTTCATCCATATTTTCTTTGCTCACAATAATGATCGATTCAATCATAGTAGAATTTTGATTCTGTTTCATATCCTGTACTCACACTGTGTGAAAAAGTCATTGGGCATTTTTTTCTAGAATGGGTATGTTCAGCAAAAAAAAATATTTCATCATTTGATAGTACTCACCCAAACTAGCTTCCTGGCACAATCCGTTTTTCTCTAAGTACTTCTTACGTTTTTTGAATAATTATTGAAATTCTAGATTTTCATATAAGCAGCCATTCGGCTGCCATCCCCGAACATAGATGAACTGACATACGTTCCGACTATATTCGCATGTCATTCTCATAGTTTCTGACAGAGATAAGAATACTTTTTTATGAACACAGCTGGCTAGAAACCTCACGAAGCTTTGACAAGAGTCGAGCGTCTAGCGGTAACCATGATGCGGTAACACATGAAAAGGAACGACAACATCAGGCGGATGCTCACGTCACCAATATGAATTAGTTTTTGGATAGTGGTTTATATTAAATTTCAGAATGAATGATGCCGTTACATGATGATTTCATATGAGAACTTCATAACAAAGGTGGTTTCAGTTGGTGGAAATTCGATAGGTGTGTACACCCCCATTAGGTACCTAGATATGTCGGTAGATATATTGTAGGTATAATAACTCTTTTTGCCAGAACTGAGAGATCGAGGACAACGAAAATCCGCAATTCGCCACGAGAATGAGATATAGCTACGTCCAGTTCGTTTTGTAATAATATTTTTGGTGAAAATACTGGAATTAGGTATATTCAATATATTAGATTCGTGTTCCGACCATATGATAACGTCGGTTTCCGAGATCCTCATAAGAAAATATATACCATTAGAAAATAGTCGAAAAAAATACAACCCACTGAGAAAGTGCATATGAGAGTTCTATATGGGTAAGTACATGAATATCTAGTCTAAAACACAAACACACTCACACCCGCACCCACTCTCACCCTCACCCTCACACCTCTGAGTTCGGAAGAATCTAGATGTTTGGAAGAAGATAGCAAACTTTATCCCTCGCTTTATCCTGATGTTATGCAGTTACAATTGTGAACGAGAATGTTGATTATAGTTAACTTTAGACAAAATGGTATACCTACCTATAATAAGTCAATGAGTTGGAATACCTATTAGGTAGGTAAAAGCTACCAATTTCGCAGCTAATTCAACTATTCACAAACAATAGCACATTTTTCATATTCTCACTATTGGTACCATACACCTATTTTATGAGTATATCTACTGAAAGCATAGGTATATTATTCCTACTTGAGATGAGATATGGCAGATTAATATTACCTATAATATAAATAATGATTATTAGCACATACATAAAACAATGACCTCCGTCACTGTGCGGAGAGTTGGTGTACGGTATACTGGTGATGGGGAGGAAAGGGAAACGCGAAGATTGATACGACGTACCCTCACATCTATTTCGTGAATATTCGTCAGGGAATTAGAAGATACCATTCGATATGTTAGTCTTTGATTGTCTCTCTCGCGTATAGCGAGGGCTATACGCGATATTTTAGTTTTATTGTTGTTCCACAGCTCTTAAGTTGCACGTGTAAACAAAGTGGATTGACGGTGAAAGATTTGTGTTAGTTGACGTTGTTAATAGCTTATTGTGAAATTACCGGTGAGTACCTAGTTTGTATTTGTGAAGTATGTAGGCAAAGTGCACGAAATGTAGGCATCAAACATGAACTAGTTTATATTCGGTGATGTAAGTAACCACCAACCACGTGGTTGGATCGCTCAGGCGACGCTTATTAGACCATGCAGATAATAAGGATCAAAGTAGCATATTCCGGAGGCAGATAAGGTACAGTTTGACTTGCGAAAGATGTCCTGCCGAACATATAAATTAGAAAGTTGCTATCTTCAATGTCGAGCTCGATGTTCATTCGAATTTCGAAACAGCCAAAAACTTCGGCGTCTAAAGCGCCGGTAAAGCGATAAGATAATGCCAGTCAGTCATAGGTATCGTTGGTCACATGTTGAGATTGACGTTATTTGCAAAATTGGGTAGCTTCTTCAGGATCGAGAAATGATTGGAAGACTATCGGAATTGGAAGTGTCATGAAATTTTATATAATGGCGTTTTACAATGGTAAAGAAATTTTGGTTAGGAAAAAATATTACTGGCCAATATGGCGGACCAGTTTTGTGATTATGGTCCGATTTCATTCAAAATTGATACCTATCTGGAGGTTTTTGGGTTTAGAAATTGATTATTTTATCAGAATCCAAATGGCGGCTCCATAATATGACGGACCAGTTTCGTGATTATGGTCCACGGATGAAATAGACTACACTGTCGTCCAATGCAACGTCATTATTGATGGATTTTTTTTATGTAAGTTTCACAATTAGAATTTTTCATTTTGTCTCATTGAGTAACCAATCAGAAAACAATACGTCGTACGCTGATGTGATGTTACTTATATAAGGTACTTAACCTAACGTGTTTCGTGTTTTGTTATGGGCTTCCGCGGTTGGACATTTTGTCCGATTCAAAACTTTCCAAGTTGAGTATTCCAAATGGTCAAACTGTTGTTAACTGATAAATTTCATTTTTAGTATTTCCAAAAAGTAAGAACAACATGTTGTGCAGTAAAATTTCATCAATGACGTTGCATTGGACGACCGTGTAGTCTATTATCCGTGATTATGGTCCGATTATATTCTAAATTAATAGGTATGTACCTATGTGGGTGTTTTTTGAGTCGGAGATTTTTTTTAGTTCCACCTACACTCGCACCTACATATCACGGTGTCTGTCTGTCTGTGATCAGGTCGAGCAAGTTTAATTTGAAAAAAAATCGAATACAAACTTTCATTACTTGTTAAAAAATAACTACCTATGAAGTTGAAAATGAAAATTGTATATAGATATATAAAAAATACATTTGAAAAAAAAAGGACTAAAATGGAAAATACTCGGGAAAATATATGGTAATTTTGACCGGCAAGCTTTTGAATAACCTCAAGATCAAACGATTTAAGAATTCTTTCTTCGTTAGTGCATCTGTACCTATAAAAAGCTTATTTTTAGTCACGTCAATTTAGTTCAGTACACTTCTTCAATTATCGGTGATTTCTAAATAAGATTTTCCTATACTGTATAGGTATACCAGGAGACCCAGGAAATAGGTATCACCCTGTAACTTTCTCATTTCAAGGAATTGAATAACAAAAATTTGTCTACCTATTGGGTATGTGAAATCACTTCTTGATATCTTTGAATGATCAATTTTTCTTCCAGTGAACCAGAAGTAAATATCAACTTACGTTTTTCAAAAGACAACCTGTATCTTCTCTTGCATAATCTCATTCAAACTGAATTCGTTCGATTGATATCGTCAGAAATGAATATTTTCGATGAGCAACATAACACTTTTTTATGGATTTTACCATAGACTTATTATCCTGAGGAGACGGAACATCTCATTCATAAAACTGCTTTTGTTTTGAAGCAATGATTGAAAATGAACTGCACAAGTATGAGAAAGACTACCGATCGAACCTCTTTGTCTTCACCAACTTGTTGGCAACGCTGTTATGTTTATGTGTCTTGTTTCCCTGATTTCAGCCAGTGGCGTACCGTCCTAATGGTTCCATGACTTGGAAATATATTTTATCTATAACTTTATTATTAAATATTGTTCTGTACGGAGTGGAAGCGTCGTGTTTGTTAGTTAGGAAGACAAACAAATTCCTTTTGATTATGAACAAGCTACGAATGTATTCTCAATGGAAACATGTAATTTCTCTCTGTATTTGTCAATCAACATTCTGAAAAATGAAACATTCTTGTCAGTACCTGTAATTCCCGATATTATGTTCAACTGAAACAAGTGCAATATCATATGCATTCAGACAGTTGTATAAAATTGAATTTCCTTATAATTTGCACACAGATTTCTCCGCTTTGCTAAAAACAAAAAACACAGCTTTCATACTTTTAATATTCATATAATACAACAAATTTATTCGGATAATGATGACACATTTTGATTCATTATTGGAAAGAAGGTGTTGGTTCAAATTGAACTGCAAATAATTTTTGGATTTTTATACAAAACAATATATCATTAAATACAAAGACAATTCACAAAGAAAATAAATGATGTCGCTCGTGAACATAGTTTGTTGTTTTTCTGTACTGTATTGGAAAAATGTGATGTTGAAACAATGGAGTATTAACTGCAAATTACCTATCAGATGCGAACTGAAACGCTGAATGGCATGGTAGTGGATTTGCATCTGGCCTCAAGTATTTGTTACCACTTTTCTTTGTTATGACATCCTCGAATCGAGATGATCAGAACATACATAAAGATATTTGCTCAGACGATTCTCCTGCCAGCCAAGAAGAGATGCCCAAATTTTCCTTTTTTCACTATCAGCGGGAAACCTGAAGTAATAGAGAAATAGGTTAACAGGAATAAGTTGCTTAGAATTTTTGATGCAATGAACAAGAAAGTCTATGCCATGGAAACATGAACACTACCTAAATCGTTAACAATCATGAATAAACAGTACCTAATCATCATATATTCACGCCACTGGAATAACAAACAAATTTGAAGGTTAGGTATTCCAACTTACTTGTGAAAAGAAACATCAGGGCTGGAAATGTCAAGATTTTTGCACACTCGGCAGTGACGGACCATATTGTCCAAAAATTCACTCTGAATTCCACAATATCTATTCAAAGTCACTAAAAACAACACTTCAAAACACAAGATCACTCCTCTACAACACCGCAACGAGAAATGGGCAGATCGTAGTTTCGTAGTAAAAATCATTCATACAATAGGCGTGGCCTGGACGCGCCGATGTCGCTTTGCGGGTAACAAATCCTATGGTGCTACAATGTGATAGTTCACAAAATGAATATTTGGTAATTCCAACGTGTACATTTCAGGTTTTCATTATGTATAAAAATACCGTTCAGAAAAATGTTCCATCGAGACTGTATTACTTGCAATACAATGAAAAAATGATATGAACGTGTCAATAATTATTGCAAATCTCGTTCTCAATCTGGAAATATGGCAACGACACTTTCCAATCGGTCACAATAGTATCCTACAGTGGACCAGATATTGGCAATGTCTGATCTTCTTTAAATGTAAATAGTTCCGTCTCCTCAGGATAATAAGTCTATGGATTTTACAGATATTTCACCAAACTAGGCTTTGTAAATGATGGAGAACATATTTCTGCTCGTTAGGTAGGTATATCGATAGTATGAAATTTTCGAGACGGAGAAAATCGTTTGAATTTTATCAATGAGTTGGGTATAGGCGAGGGTATAGGTAATTGATATTTAGAAGTTATACAACTTTTCTATTCCATATCACACCCTGTATTGAAACAAATAGAATATAATAGATTCATAGAAGTGTGAAATCCGAGGTGGAATCATAATACCTCGCATAATACATTCAGAAAACCGAATGATTTCAAAATCATTGGTAAAAACTAAAGGATAATCAAGATCGCAGTTTAGGGACTTAGTAATTCAGTAAACTTGATGGAAGAATTCCTAAATTCAGCATTCTTTGTCACCACAGTGACGGCAGGGTCGGCTGGGCCATACCAGATTATTTGGGAAAAAACTGAATTATTTCATAAAATAAAAATTTTTATTCAACGATCATCATGCCACTACTTCTTTCAATACATCAGGTTAGATGCGCCCCTAAATTACTTGCATTTCGTAACGTTTGGTTCTGCCAGCCGAACATGCATCGAATATACGTATCAAAGGTTACTGAATACTATACAGGGTTTCTCATGGTAGCTGTTCGTTAGAAGTTTTTATGGTTAGAAAAAACTTAGAAAATTCTCTTTCAGTATGAAATAATGTCATATATCAATCATAATATCATAAATCAATGTCCTTATTTTAAATGGAACACCCAGTATATTATTCTTTCTTTTGGATTCCTGACAAAATTTCATGATGAGTTCCATCAGGCTTCTCTATTCGTATTTTCAATGTTCCTTGGATATTTTAATCCTTTTGAAAATTTTAAAAAATGTAGCCTTGTTTTGAACACTGCGCCTGTTACCCATTTGTGACTGTTGGCAAACGCTTCTGAGGTAGACGAAAGTAGGGGTGTGCAGAAATATCGATATATCGAATAACGATATCATTGGGAAAAAAATATCGATATATCTATATATATCGATATATCGATATGTATCGATATATCGATATGTATTGATATATCGATATGTATCGATATATCGATATATCGATACATTTTCCCACCCCTATTCCGGAGCAACCCACTCCTTTCAATTTTCTAAAGGCTTGATAGTTTTTTCTTCTGAAAAAACGTTTGCATTGATGTCCAGTTCAGAAACTTGCCTTTTGTCAACCAGAAAAATTGCGTCTGAGGGTCGAGTTCCAAATTCAACATTCAATTGAAACGCTGAGAAATTTTGGGACAGTAAGAAATGAGCTTAACTGGTCTACTTTAGAACTCAATGAACCTCTATAGTGTATGTGTATAGTGTATATTCATAATGGAAAAGTAAATGATATTGAATATCAAATTCATATATTTTACAGGTGGGCGCATCCGATACGGATGTGTACGAAAGGACTGAAGTAAACTATGACGAACTACTCCATGATGTTACTTCAGATATCGTCATGGAAGATGACAATTTACCTGATGCTAACGCATCAAATATTTGAGTTGATATAATATTGTTGACTTGTTCTAGTTACCTTGGTCTTGTTTCTATGTTCTTTTCACCTTGTTCTTGTTACTTTGTTCTAGATACCTTGTTCCTGTTACCTTTTTCATTTCAAGTTCTTCTCATAAATAATAGTTGTTATAGTATGTTATGTTCTGTTATATTTTTTGCCTTGAAATCTTTAAAAATAAATTCATTTTTTTATCACTGTTGTATATCCATTTTAGTTTCAATAGAAATATTTTTCCAGTCTTGGACGATCATGAATTTGGTACTGACTTCAGAACTAGGAAATGAAATTGAACAATGACCTTTGAAATGATGACGTTTTCACAGCGCGGGTGTTTCACGATGGTGAACATAATTATTGAATGTGATCTGTCGTTCTGAAAAATTTCATACGAATAACGTAACCAGCTGTACTGTATGGTATATCTGAAATAGAATGATCATTCATTCTTCCACATATTCTCCGCAGCAGAAGACCATATAGGATGTCTCAACATTTTTTTCAGATGAAACATCCTATTTTCAGCATTCATTGAATTGGGAAATATTCGAAAATGACTTGTCTTCTTCATGTTAGAAGTACAATTGACAACATTGCTCCTCAAAATATTTTAGAAAAGTAGATTATATTCAGGTACTCCCATCATCAAGATTCCAGTGGTTATCCAATAATATACAATGCTGAAAGTTGGACACAGGAAAACCCATCTCATTAAAAACATAAATATTCCATCAAATGCCTACGTGAAATATATTATATGTTTGTGATAAATTTGATATGAGATGATATTTTCAGGATAGAAAAAGACAACTGTTGATCATTCGGCATGATATTTTCCTGGAGATGCAAATACGACTATATACAGTGCGCGCGTAAAGGTTGGAACAAATTCGTTAAAAGCTTGATATTCATATTTTTGATCACTGTTCGAGTTATGACGTCATTATCATTTTTTTCAAATCGTAATACCATCTTTTGATAATACCTTCAAAAAGAACGAATTTTCCGTGTAAGGATGTTATATTTTTTCTTCTCTTTGAAGGTATTATCAAAATATTGTATTGACATTCGAAAAAAATGATAATGATGTCATAACTCGGACAGTGATGACGTTATCAAAAATATGAGTAGACCAAGACATGCGCAACTAAAAAAGAAAATTGACGTGTCTGAGCTTTTTTTCCCAATGGACATATCAAGCTTTTAACGAATTTGTTCCAACCTCTACATGCTCACTGTATATTCACGCATACATATTCACGTATACAACGCAGAAATTGGGCTCAGGTAAACCATTTCTCTTCCGAACATAAATGTTCAATCTAATACTTGACGTATATTATATATTTTTTTTCATAAATTCAGTCTGTTATTTTGAAGATGCATATGAGACGAAAATAAATTGACGTTTATACAACGTTGAAAGTTAGGTCATTCGGATATATCCGTTTGCCATTCGGTATAATACATCATTCTGAAGATGCATATAAGACAAATATAAATTGACGTTTATACAACGTTGAAAGTTAGGACTTTTGGATACATCCGTTCGCCATTCGGTAAAATACATCATTCTGAAGATGCATATAAGACAAATATAAATTGACGTTTATACAACGCTGAAAGTTAGGTCTTTCGGATGCATCCGTTTGCCATTCGGTATAATACATCGTCCTGAAGATGCATATGAGACAAATATAAATTGACGTTTATAAAACGCTGAAAGTTAGGTCTTTCGGATACATCCGTTCGACATTCGGTATAATACATCATCCTGAAGATGCATATAAGACAAATATAAATTGACGTTCATACAACGCTGAAAGTTGATACGTTCGTTTTCCATTCAATATAATATATCATTCTGAAGATTCAAATAATACGAATATAAATTGACGTTCATACGACGCTGGAAGTTGGGACTTATCGCCTCAGAAGATACGTGAATTATAATACGTTCATTTTGCATTCGGTATGATATATCATTCTGAAGATGCAAATAAAACGAATATGAATTGACGTTGATACAACGCTGAAAGTTGGGACTTATCGCCTCAGAAAATACGTATTTCAGATACGTATTGATGATGTTGACCATCATTTATAAGACATAATATTGATGTTTCATAAATGTGTCCGAGGGAAAAATGTTTACCGGGTAGGTATGCCTGCGCATATTTAGAGAACACATCTATTATAGTGAGAAATTTAGTGTTGGCGATTTGAAAGGTATCCATGTGTATAGATTCGAGGGGTTGTTCAGGTGTTGGGGTGAGTGAGAATTTAATTTTTGTCGGATTGTCGATCATATTTGGCTATCGGGCATATGTCGCAATTATTTATGAACTCTGTTATATGGTCTTTCATGCGAGGCCAGAAATAGAGTCTTTTTAGTGCTGAATAGGTTTCGTTAATTCCTCGGTAGACAGTTTTCTCGTGATGGTAAGTAATCAATTCTCGTCGCGTCTCAATGTCTGTAATATCCCTGACGAAATGTTTTGAAATTATTAATTTGTATGCATGGTTCTGGAAATACTTTGGCAACATATTGGCGAGTTCCAATGATAGATCAATTTCTGATTGTTGAACGAAAATACAATATTGCTTTTTTGCATCAACGCGTTCCTTGAGAAATCTGAAAACTTTTTCTTCGAAATTTCTCGTCAAATTAACCGTTAGGCGAGTGCAATTTTTGAATGGGACACTTTTTACTACGTGATAACAACCTGATTCCTTTTGAATGAACACAATTTGATTATTGAAGTGGTTAGTGCATTGTTCAGTGATTGGAATTTCTAAAATGGGATTTTCTGTATTAGAATGAACTGTTTCGCCGTCACCATTCTCTTTAGGTGGTACGATTTGTATGTCCGAGAGGATGTTGATCGAATTAGGAGTTTGCTCGTTACTAGAAGGGTTGAAAATTTCTTCAAGTCTGTCTAAGTCTTCGCATGTTACATTTTGAGTATTGTCAGTATTCAGATATTGGTCTATGTCGAGGTTTATGTCCCCTGGATTTCCCGCGACAGATTCTTCGTTTCCATTTTCGATTGCGTTGAGTTCAATACGTGATGAACAATCGGCGTTGGAATTCAATTTACCTCTCTTGTAGACGATTTGGTAATCGTACTCTTCAAGCTTGAGTCTCCATCGGACAAGTCGTGAATTGGGTTCTTTGAGACTGAACAACCATTGAAGAGCTTTATGATCGGTCACGATCGTAAGCTTTCTACCAAAGAGGTAGGGCCTGAAATGTTCAGTAGCCCATACGATAGCAAGAAGTTCTTTTTCTATTGTACTATAGTTCATCTCGGCAGGGTTCAATGTCCTAGAGGCTTATGCGATAGGTAAATCGCTCCCTATTTTGCCCTGACTGAGTATTCCGCCTATGGCTACGTTAAATGCGTCCGTTGTCAAGATGAATGGCTTTTGAAAGTCGGGAAATTGCAATATTGGGTCACTACACAGAAGGTTTTTACATAGTTCGAAAGCATTTATAAAGTCTGGAGTGTGTTCAATCTTCTCGCCTTTCTTCAGGCACTTTGTAAAAGGTTTGATCAGCTTGGCAAAGTTATTAATAAAACGTCTATAATAACCAAGTAGCCCAAGGAATGATTTGATTTGTTTCGCTTTTTTTGGTATCGGAAAATTTGAAATAGCTTCTATTTTTCTAGGGTTTGGTTTTATTCCTTCTGGAGGTGATGACATGTCCCAGGAACTCAACAACTTTGTCAAGTTGGATTTTTAATTTGGAATCACGAAGTTTTTTGAATACTATTCAATGTTGGCTATATGTTCGGTCAGACTAGAGGAGAAGATCATTATGTCGTCCATATATACGAGACATACTTTACCCTGGAGTTCTTGTAGTACATTGTCCATCACCCGTTGGAATGTACTAGGTGCGTTTTTTAGCCCGAATGGCATTCGCAGGTATTCAAAATACCCATTTTCTACGCTGAAGGCGGTTTTTTCTAAAGAATTAGGATTCATTTCCACTTGATGGAAACCGGAAGCAAGATCTAACGTGGAGAAATATTGACACCGGCCCAACTTGTCCAAAATATCCGTGATATTTGGCAAAGGGTATCGATCGTCGATGGTTTTCTCATTGATCTTGCGATAGTCGACGACGATTCTCCATTTTTGTCTACCGCTTGCGTCAATCTTTTTGGGCACAATCCAAATAGGACTGGTCCACGGACTTTGGCTTGGACGGATTATTTCGTCTTCCAACATTTGGTTAATTTGTTTCTGTACCTCATCTCTATGAACGAATGGGTACCTGTATTATCTTGAACTCCGAACAACAAACCCACTAGAACGATCACAAAACAAATATTCTGATGCTAACATGATTTCCCAGAATTATCATAATATTAGTACCCAATCGTCGCCAGTGTTGTCATATCCGATCATCAAAAAGTGATGAATAGTCCATAATATTTAAAGTCCTTTATGAATTCATGTAGTTCAATGCACAAATATGATAATAAATTTGGGTCATGACGATTATGAATCAGTTCTGATTAATAGAAGATTGCTACATTATTCTGAGACTTAGCAATTTTACTTCCTTGGGGGCTCGAGGACCAGCATGGGTATCGTGAATACTTTTTGCTCAACGTTGCAACACCGCAATTTGATATTGACAGTCGACGGCGATTATTGCTTTGTTTGGTATCTGTCATCATTTACGTTTTGATTTATCGATATTATTCAACTTGTGTTCAGTTTTGTGTACTCAGAATTCATCAGAAACTCAGTTTATTTCCTGTTTTGGTGATTTGATATAATGTTGGGACGTTGTGAGGTGTGTTAAAGACAATTTGAACCGGCGATCAAAACACGTCATTTCATAGGTGAGTTACCATTGTCGTATCATTCGAGATTTTGAAGCATTTTCCCAAATGGAATGGATAAAAATGAATTTAAATTGAATTGATTAGATTATATTGATTATACCCATAGGTCAGCTGCGACAGTGTCTTGTGGTAAAATATGTAGCACTGATAAATGCTTCCTTATTTGTAGTCAAAATATGCGAAGCTGCTGAAAAATCACTGAGAATAATGATGAACTCAATTAATATTTTTGATAAAAAATATATAGGATATTATATATATAAGACTTCATCATGAGGCAAATAAATTGAAAGATTCAACGGAAGTTAGAGTGAGAAGTATGTTAACAAAAACAATCCTATTCCAAAATCAATGAATTATTTGTGAGATTATCCATGGTTGTTTTTCATTTCAGTCCTGTTTTAAATAAGAAACACTGCTATTTGCTACATCTTCACATGATTCATGATTTTATTGTTGATATAACATTTCGTCATAATACTTGTCAACACATATTCATTATCGATTTTCATCTATCTACATGAAATGAAATAATCAGACATCAATTTTTTGCGTCAAATTATATGAATTCTGCTCAAGATGAAACCTCCTTCATTTTTGACGATATCGTGAAATGAAAAAACAAGTTTCATCTTCAGATTTGAAAATAACATTCAAATATGCAATCATATCTATTTGCCTTGAAAACGAGTTTTTCACTTTTTTGAAAATTATTTCCACTGAACTCGTAAATATACTTACATGCACTGTCACTGATCGCCAAAGATATAAATGTTCATTATTGAAAATGGACGTTATTTATGATAAAGTATAAGTAGACAACTGTATACTGAATAGTAAGTATATTGTTTCACATGGCGTTGAGAATTGAACTTTTTTTGTGACGTGGTCATAGTAAGTTTATTGATTACAAGCAAGCTACAAAAATCACCATAGGATTGTATGTTTTCGAATTTCTCGTAACAATGTGAAGGAAGTATAAAGTTGTTCATTTTCCCACCAAGAAATGCTAGAAAGTACCACTGAAATTGTAACGGATTTTCAATTTGGTTTCATCATGAATTAATAATAAATTCGACCCCCTCTGACAACACGGCACTGGTGCTGGGAGAATCAGGTTCTGCTATCCTTGTTTAGACAAAGATAGAAACTATAGATGTTGCTTCCAAACAAACTGTATTGCCAAGGGTGTGGATTACTTATCTAGTCTGTTCAATGATCGAAGATTTTGAATGCACCGGTACTTCATCGGTACATCTAATTTCGTGTTTCATCACCCTTGAAGGTCAATTTTTCATTTTTATGATGGGAAATGTCTGAAAATTCACGACAGAGATTAATAGGGCGGATCTCTCTTCTGAATTGAGATGGTCGCACCTTACGAAGTTTGACACATCTAGTTTATTCATTTTATCTGTTTCGTTATGAGGAATTATGTCATCAAAATGAAATATGTAGAAATTATCTTTGTGGCTATCAGGAAAGGAGTAAACATATATGGGTGTATCAACTTCAATGGTAATCCGATCCTCAGTGTAGTTGTAGATGTCGGTTTTCGCAAAACCGTGTTTTGCGGTTGTTAGCGTTTCGGGCATGTAAAGGCCGTCAAGAGTTTGTTCAGGAGTTATTATGTCACCGGAATACTGAGAAACTGGGATTTGAACAGAACATACTTCATGCGAGTTTACTGATATGACGTATTTCTCCTTATCTGGTTGGCGATAGAATATAGGAATTCGTATTTTATCGTTTACAAGACATTTATTCATTAGATCGATATTCAAATTGATTTCCAATGATTCTCCCAACCCTAAGATGCCGTCGAAATATTCATGAAAGTCGAATAGAATAAAGGAAATATTATGTCTGGAATTCAGCTCTTTGAATGCCGGGATATCTGCTTTGAAAATCACTTCTTTTTCTTCTATACCTGTTTTAATTTTTGATACTGAGTGATAGATTTGGTCAGGAAAGAACTTTCCTGCGATGTTTGGCCGCATGATTGAATGAGAACACCCGGCATCTAATAACAGTTTCATAGGTGGATGATTTATTTTAATGTATGGTATATTATTTTGAATTATTTCTGTGTGCATATCAAAAGTTATGTTTTGCGATTGTTCGTACCTGCCTGATGAAAATTTTCTTGTGTATCGTGATCGCTTACTTGAGGATATTCCTCGGGATATTCATCATTCTGATAATAATACGATTCTTCATTACTATGAGATTCGGATTCTGAACAGATGGTTGATCATTTGATCCGGGAGCATTATCTTCCCGATAGTGCTCTTTTTGTTGTTGATCGTTTATTTGATAAAGTTCTTGAGAAGTGGAATTTGGCGGGCCTGTTGGCCTGAAGAAATTATTGGTCCGGAGAAATTATTTTGTCGTTGGAATGTGAATGCAGACGTTGTGGACATTGGTTCAACACGGCTTCTGGATGATTGTCCAGTTGGTTTGAAAGCATTTCTGAGAGGACCAAAAACTTGTCTGTTTGTCGGATAAGTCCTATGAAAATTCTGTTGGGGTTGTATATTCACTGGTCCACTAGGAAATTGCATATTTGTCGATTTTCGCGGTCTTTGTTGGTTTGTTGGCAAATTCCTTGGGAATGATTCCGTTGAATTTGTCGAGGAGGAGACTCATATTGATAATTATTCTTGAAATGATGTGAGTTTTGATTTCTGAAAGTTTGTGGATGTTGATTACGTGGCTCGAATGATGATCTGTGACCATTGTTCGCACCAAATTTCGACGGATTCTGTGTGTATTGGAAATTCTCTTCTTCTACAATGATATTCATTGCCATTTCCATATAATCGGGATATTTCAATCTGATGATAGTTTGCAAGTGTCCCTGTAAACCTTTTATGAATGTTCTCAGACAGGCTCCCTCGTATTGTTCCGCTTAAACTGTTTTTGTGACCGCCTCCATTTCGGATACACTTTGTGAATTTATTTTCTGAGCAAGAGTACTTCTCAGGACCTGTAACCTCTTACCGTAATCGAGCGGTGTCTCGTTTTTGAAAGGTCTGGCCAAAAATGAATCTTGCTCTAAACAATCGAAGCTTCTATTGCCACCAAAACATTGTTTCAGTGCACCTTTTATTAGTTCCCAAGTATTTAATTCGGCTCGACATCCTACTAATTGTTGTGCCCTGCCTATCAACTTGGTTGGAACAACTCTATTGAAATAATTTCTCAAAGTAGTATCTAGCAATTGAGCTTTGTAGGTTTCAAATAAGAAGTCACAAGACGAAATAATACTTGGAAGGGTGTATGCATTCCCATCGTAATCGTATCTACGAACTTTTTCAGCATACTGAGGTTTTGACTCGAGTTTGTTTCGGTCATCGTTTCAGTATTATGTACCGTGGTATCAGAAATGTTCAATATTTCGCTGAAAGTATGAATTAAATCGTCAACCGTATGATCATCAATCATGAAACCCAATTATATAATGTATGAATTGATTTTCCTTTTAGTTACTTATTTCTATAATCAATACTTCCTAAACAGAGAATAAGTGATGGGGAACAGAAAGGATGCAGGGGATTTGACTCTTACCAAATTCCTCTTTCTCCTGTGGTTGGTTGTCGATACTGCACTTCGGCTCTGCAATTCTTCAGCTGATGTCGACGGCCCCTCAGGTTAACTCAATGCCTTCTCGGATGCCGTGGCCACTTGGAATTGTTCGATCTTTCGATTTATCGGTGCCGAAGGATTAATATCCACGTTTTCGTCAAAACCGGTCACAATACCGCGTGATTTTCAACAATAACTGCACCGAATCCTATCGAACTACTGACTGCGCAAATTATGTTCCCGAAAGCTCGAAATGGGTTTTTGAAAAGATTTTTATTACAAATGATACAAACAGCAATAGCAAGAGCAAGATATAGAATGTCGAATTGTTTAAGTTCATGCGAATTTATAGACTCGGCCTCAGGCGATGGTTTCCCGGAACAGGAGTCCTCTTTCACGCTGCTTCAGCTATTCAGGGTACATAACTTATATAATCTGTCAAATTTGCTCTAGTGTATTGCTTTCAATTCATTTCAAATATTATTTATTTTTATATTTTTGACGGCACAATATTCTATTCAAGATTATGTGCAATTTATCATCCATGCTTTGTCGATAAGACTCACTATCTTTGACAATGAAGTATATTTTGAATGATTGATTGATTGATTGATTGATTGATTGAGTAGGATAAATGATTTTCATCTACTTTGGGCTGTATGGATGATCGTGCCACAATGAAAAAGAATTGATTTATGATAACAAAAATGTAACTATCTCATAGAATTCAAGAATGTTTCATATTTAGAGAGATTACACTGATATAAATATTCATTGAATCAAATATTGGCGAGCTATGAGAATACTTGATATATAAATTTATAACAAATAGCATATGTGACGCATATGCAATAGATAACTGATGGTTGAATATTGCAATGCAAATGATGGATAGGAAGGATAATTCTACTACTACTATTACTATCATCATATTATTATATCATCATGATATTATATTATTATTATATCTCATTATTATTCCACAGGAGGTGACCACGTTGATGAGATACGTATAATACTGCAAAATGAGTTGGGTTTGCTGAATTGAAAATTTCTGTAACGGCATCCGTATTCGAGATACAGATCATTGAAAAAAATGTTTACATTTTTTACGATTTTGTCAAAGCTATTGGCACCATCGTTATGATATTTTGTATGAATATGTCTTCCTATATGTTTGCTTGGTCCTGTAATCCTAAAAAAAAATCATTTCAATTATTCATGAGTCGTTTGAAGTTATGTTCGAACTCTCGGGTCGAACAGACAAACAAAGAGAAACGAAAGCGATCTAAAAAAAAGACCTGAAATATTTATCATTCACTATTTTGAAATCCGACGTTTATTCAGCGCCATCTGTTGATTCGTGATTGATTGATCGATGATACCCATCCTGGTCCACAAGCCCCCAAGAAAGCAATTGATTTACTCGAACTACATGAAGTCAGAATGAAATATAAATATTATCACTTTTTGATAATGCCATATGATAACACTGGCAACGATTGGGTATGAACTAATATCATGATAATTCTGCGAACTCGTCAGCATAAAAATATTTAGGAATATATAAAGAAGGCGCTAGCTGAAAAAGGCGCGAAAACTAGTGGACTAGTTTTTCCTCCATCATCTAATCAGAATCTTCATCTGAGGTCTACTCAACTTTTGATTTTTTCCGAATTTTTCGATCAATTTTGTGGTCTGAAAATTTCTGATAAAGTCATAAAAACTTTCAAACCGGCAGAAATTCGCCACGCATAGCACTGACTGAATAAAGTGAATCCTGTAATCCCTCAGAAGCAATAATAGAAAACATATATGTGATTTCAAAAAATCAGGTTCGTCGCGAGTATTTCATTAGATGAATAATGAATCTCTGGTTTCTGGTATACGTTCCAATTCCTCACGTTATGAGTTCAATAAAATCATTCCATTATGGAATTAGTACATATTCCTTTATGCACCAAATCAGATTTTCAGATATTTTCATAATGAGAATATTGAATGACAGTTATTTTTCATAGTGTGCCATTGTTGAATCATCATTCGAATAGGTATAAAGTCATGTTGGAAAGAGATTTCTCATTCTGTTTTTCAGTGTTTTTCCTATTGAAAATGCCTGAATAAACAAGTCCAGCATTCTTTCATGAACGGTAAATCAATTAAAGAGGTGAATGAACGAAATTTCCAAACATCCACGAGGCAGAGCAGGGGTTTCAACTGGAACTTCCGGACTTCTCTGTCTATTGAAGCAATACACTATAACATAATAATAATAATAATAATAATAATAATAATAATAATAATAATAATAATAATAATAAAAATAATAATAATAATAATAATAATAATTATTCATCCTCTCAGACATTACGAAATGTATAGGACAAGTCAAGCGCTTACAAAATGGTAAAATTGGTGAAATTGATGATGAAATACACAAATACAATTATTGACAGTACAAATTTGAATTATTTGACAACAGACAAGATGATTGTATAATTTCATTCCCATATATCTGAAACTATTTTCTAGTTTTGTTGTTCTGTGTTTAGGAGTACGTAGGTGATCTGAGTTTCTGGTGTCATAGTAATGATTTGAAGAATTCAGTTGAAATGTATTGATATCATTTCTCACATACAGAAGACAATGATAAATAAACACGCTGTGAAAAGACAAGATTTTATATTTGATAAAGGTGGGCTTACAAGTTTGTCGATAATCCAGTCCGAACATCTTTCGAATGATTTTTTTTTTGTGTCACAAATATTTTAATTGCCTCGACTGAGTTGCCCCATAAAATGATATTATAGCACAAGTGACTGTATACTAGACTATAGTATACATTGATTATTGCATTGGTGGGCATGGTGTCTCTTACTCTAGATATTGCATAATATGCCTTATTTAATTTAGTGTTAACAGCGTTGACTTGCTCTATCCATCGAAGATTAGAGTCGATATTCAAACCCAAGAACTTCGTTGTTGTAGTTGATTCAATCATTGTTTTGTTTTCAAAATTCATAGTGAGAGAACGTGAGTTGTTAATTATATTGTGGGAATGAAAATATATGCATTCTGTCTTCTCAACATTCACCATTAAACAGTTACACTTGCACCAATTTACGAAGGTATGTATGGTATCCTCAATAGATGACATGAGTTCCTCCGAGGTATGTCCGCATATATGGTTAAAAGGTGTGATTTCAGATGTTCCGGTAAGTCGTTTATAAAAAGTAGGAATATCAACGGCCCCAACACAGACCCCTGAGGAACTTCTCTGTTCATAGTGTAAGATTTTGATGTTGCCTTCCTTACTTCGACTAGCATCTTCCTATTGGTTAGAAAATCTGATATCCATTCGAGAAAAATTCCTCTGAATCCTTTATTGTACAATTTATGTTCAATAGATTGTTTGTATCCAAAAAATGTATCATTCTGCTATATACAACTTTCTCGAATATTTTAGATATAACACTCAGCACCAAGACTGGTCGATAATTTGACACTTTTTCCGGATCATTTTTTTTATGAATTGGGATAATTTTTGCATATTTGAAGGACGTTGGAAATTTGCCCTCCATAATTGATAAGTTAATGAGATGACATAAATGACAAGAGAGAGATTTGATGCCTGCCTTCAAAATTTTTGTTGATATATTATCGATGCCCGTACTGGATTTGTTTGTCAAGTTATTAGTCACATCTTCAATTTCTTCAGGTGTCACAGGTGTGAAGAAAAATGTTTTGTTAAATATTTTCGATGCAGTACAGGTCGTTGGCCTCGACTGTCCAAAATAACTATTGAGAGTATATTCAGTAACATCAGCAAAGTATTTCGCGAACGTATTCGCTACATCTAAAGGATATGTTAAAATTACACCATCGGAGCTGACTTTCTTTTTTCTTTCTTCCAGTTTCTTCATTCACTAAATTCCAGATTGTTTAAGCCTTGTTATTAGAATTGTTCACAAGTTGCTCATGAAAATGTCTTTTGGTTGTCTTAATTGAATTATTATATTCTGTATAATCCTTGGAAATCATGCCCCTCTACATTTCTACTCAACCAGTAGAGATTTTTTAAATCTTTTCCAGCTTGATTAACTTCTATCGTCACCCTTTGCCCTTTATTAACTTGATACTTTCTATAATTTGTTTTGACTGGGCAATGGATATCTAGATAATAGGTTAAAACAATAATGAACGTGTTTGTAGCATCCTCAATATTATCTTCGAGATAAAGTTCGCTAAAATCAGCTATAGACAGTGCGTTTTTGAATTTTAATAATTTGCTCAGACATGTCACGATAAAATGTTTGTTCGCTCTCTTTCTTTGAAGTCTCACCAAAATGGGAGACAGTTAAGGCAAATATTCTGTGATCACTAAAATGACCTTCATACGTTAGATTTACAATAATCAACATCAACATTAGTTAAAATATAGTCTATTTTTGTGGATGATATTTTTCCAAGCTTATTCATGAAAACTCTTGTGGGAGTCATAGATGTGACTCTTAGATTATAGCTCACAAGAATATCTTGTAATGATTGTTTGTTCATTGAATTCACCAAGAAATCGATATTCAGATCCCCACAGAGAAAAATATCAAGATGAGATTTACTGCATAATTCCAATACATCACAAAACTTGCCTAAAAATATCTCCATATTTCCTGTTGGTGGCCTATAAACACTTACTACACAAATTTTGCGATCAGGTGTCACAACAGATATCCCACAATACTCACAATGCATTTCTTCACCCAAGTGAGAAATTCGTATTGGCTGGAACTTGAGATCAGCCCTAATATAGATGATGGTTCCTCCATGGATATGGAGGAACCATCAGAGGAAAAGTTAATTTTGAGTTTAGATAATCCACCCGTTTGCACACAATACACGAATTCACCATAATTTTCTCAAAAATTATGTTCAAAACTCACAAAAAATGTGAAAAGACTAATTATACCACTAACGCGACAACGGCTTCTACGCAACCTCGCAGTCACGAGACGTAAATCTCGTACAACTTGCCGTTGCCAAAAGTGCTGATCTCTTTCTGAGTTCTGAGTTTGAGTTGATTTTCTCGAAATAAATATCATAAAAGTAATAGGACTATACCTCCTAGAGTGGGAATCATAAGAAACAATTATACTTCGGTAAAAGTGTATATTATATTGTTTGTGTTAAATGAGTTCAAATAATTCAACCCATTGTGAGATATCATAACGCATTCGAAAAATCGTACAGTCTGGCAAGTATGTATTTGGAGGAAAAGAGATGGAAAAAAGGGATCGGATGATGACTGATCGGGCTGAAACGTAAATGATGTAGTCTCCTGTGTTTCAATGTCTTCGTGTAGAACTCACTATATGCATTTGATGAAACCTTGATGAGATAACGATTAGATGAATAGAGAGAAGTAGGATTCGCGAAATATCGGATATGAAGTGAACTGGCTAATTCAAGTGATGATCAGAGGTGTGGAGTAGAATTAGGAGCTTGTGTTATGATTTTTTGTGAAAATGCAATTTTATGACTATGAAAAAAACACGACATGCTTTTCGTTTTTTTCTCGATGGTTATGTGGAGCACATCAGGTAAATGAACTTGAGTGCAATCACACACCCATGTCGATTATTCTTCATGTTTTGTCGCATTTCTGATACTTGAGATAAACATTAATGAAATTCCCAAATTGTCCTATCATCTTCAATGGTATCTTCAATGGTATCTTCAATGATATCTGCTCAATGGCACTCATATCCAATATGTCCACCATGAGAAAAACTGATGATGGGCACTGTATCTGGAAAGAAGTCCATCCTGGATAAAATCTGATATTTCCATGATATTCCCTGTGAACAAAAGTTCACCTCATTACCTCTTCATCGATAGGAGTTGGTTGTCAATACTTTGGTCATATTTTGAGAACATAAAACTTTGTCATAATATATTATGTTCGAAAATTCCAATGAAATGAACAACAATCAATATTTTTGCATATTCATGACACTATCAAGTTTTCGCGTTTTTTATTGAATTCTCTGTATGAATATATCATCATGAATATATTCAATTCAATTTTGAAAAATCATTGAAATGTTGTGCTCACCAAAATTAAATGTGTTCATTTGTTCATGAGATTATAGTTCAACTTTTTTTGTAAGGAAAGCGTTGACAATTTCAAGGCATTTTTTCGATACGTTGGTAATCTACATAAGCTCAGTAATTCGGTGTCTTCCAGACCAGGCAGTCATTTTTTTGTTATTCTTCCATTGTCCTCTTTATGATTTCTTTCCACATCCGGTGTATCGATATTTTCTGTGATATTAATTATCCTTCAAGGGTTGTTATTTTAGTTTTCGATGGTTTTTATGTTGGGTGGCATTTCGGTACCTACAAGTTGTTGGATGGTACTGACAGCTGGGGAGTACAGGGTGATTCCTTGGTATTCATCCAACATTGGCTGACCTCAACCACCGCGGGATTGCACGCAAGTTTTGTTTAGAAACACTATATATATATATATATATATATATTTCAATTATTTATCTGCATTAAGTGCATTTTGAACATTTCATGCTATATGGATAATATACCTATTATCTACGAATATGAATAACACGCCATAAGACGCAATGTAATAAAATTGAAGCCTGGAATATCAGTCTCTCCTTTTCTCTCCTGGGCTGTGGGAAAGTACTGCGCATGTGCGAAGCGAATTCTGAAACGTGACAAATGTCAGAGTTTTTAAGGTTGTGTTATTTTTGACGTTTTCAAGAGTCACTGGAGCTTGTCTAACGTACACAATGTGTATAAAATAAAGATTAAACATTATGCAGACGGTTAATGGAATTAATAGTCTCAACAATTTATTGTTTCATTCTTTGTAACAATAATATATCGTCTGGTTGGTTACCTACCACCATAGTTTCACCATTAGAAGCTGTTATAAGATGATTATAAGATACGAATTGTTTGTCTACAACCGGATAAAAACTCATTGAACTCGAGAAAATGTGGATATATGATGGACAACTAGTTCTCAACAAGGTAAATCTCGTCCCATATTGGCCTCATAACTGCCGAGAAAAAAATAGTTTGGTGGTGGTACTTATTACATATTTATGCATCCTGATTACGAATCCGAAGTCAAAACGCGGCTATCTCAAATACTCTCAGAATTGTAGCAAGAATCTAGAAATTTCTTAAATGACCTATTTTCTCAGGAATAAGTTATAATGCCGCCCTCTGATGATCTACTAATTCCGATATTTTGAAATGAAAAATTCAACCTTTCCCCAAGGGAAATGGTTTAAAAATATACTCCTCTGGGGCGAAATTAGTTATGGTTAGTATATATTATATACCACTTCAGGTAGGTTAATCTTCATTTGAAAAAAAACTGGTTTATCTTATTGAGTAGGTATTGTTACGATGAAATTACAATCCGAAAATTAGTTACTTCACCAAGTATTCGAGGGTGCCAAGTTTTGACTTCATTCAAGAGGCAAAAAACTCCAGTTTCTCAGAAGTTACGAGTCTATTGGATGACTTTTACTGAACAGACAAGAGCTTATACATCAACCATTGTCTTTCCTGTCATTAGAATGGAAATTGCACAATTTTTTTGGAGAAGGTTTCGATCAGAACTTTTATATATGATAATTATTTTTTAATTCAATGAATGATAACACAAAAGAAAATTAAAAGCAAGCAGGCTCCTCTCGTCTTCTTTGACACTACTGAGAGAATAAACATAATTGAATCTGCCATTTGGATCTCACACTGACTATGGGCGGAGATGAATCGATTTACTTGAATATTCACAATGGATACTTCTATTACTTTCCATATGAAACTTGATCCCAGGGAGATTGCAGCAACAAAATTAAGCATATTCAAATGACTTCTGAAATACTGTAAGCGGATATGCATCCTCTCACTTCTGCCATAGCCTGTTCTGCTTACGATCCTTCCAAACTTCTGAAGGAATTTTCATGATGCTCAAGGAGTGCATTCAAGGGATGAATGCCATTGATAATATACCATTAACATTGGGATGGTTTAAATCATGAATAAAACAAGAAATAATTAAACATTCATTGTCAAAGGATTGAACAGAATAAATATAAATACAAGTGAATACTATTCAAATTAGGTATTTGTTACAAAGCTTGAGTGGAGTGAATGTCAAAAATAGCAGGATTAGAAAAGATTATAATCAAATGATCTAAATCACACATTGTTCAGTCCAAATATAAAGTAACGGTAAAGGAGTGAGAGTGAATAGGGTGTCATATCCAACAATGGTTGGACAAATCATAACTATTTGTTCAATAGCAATTGGAAAATCAGTTTTTTTTTTATTCCAATTATTGTTGAGAAAAAGTGCAGAAGCAACTTCCAAATAAATGGGATTTATGAACTATGAAAACACCCTACATAGATATAAAAATGTAATGTATCTGCAGGTTTTGTATTTTTTAAGTTAATTTGATTTCCGGACTCATAGTCAAAATAGTAGAACATGATTCTTATATAACCCCCAAAAATTTTCAAAATATTATGATAATCATAGGCAAACAAAGAAAACTTGCAAATAATGATCCTTTTTCTATCTGAGGAATATGTGTTGAAGATAACATGCAGTGGAACTAAAAGATATAGTAGGTAGGTAGGTATACATGAGTAACATCAAGCCAAAAACATTGACAGTACAGGTTAAATGATTAATTGATCAATCAATACATGGATTGACCTCCTCAATTCATAAAATAATTCGATTATGAGTGTAATACAAAAGAAAAGAAACATGATAAAATGACTCAAAGCCTTATAGGAGATATTTGGCTGAATGTTCTCAAATTATTCTTAAAATCAAAGAGAATATTGAGTATAAAAGAATATTATAGTGGTAGTCAGCTATTTGAGCAGTGGGATATAGTGCAATGATAGTTGACTGTATGAAGGTTAGGAAATGACTGATATCAAGAATTTCAATTGATATACATACCTGAATCTTTTGTGTATATGACTAATGATTGCTTGGCAAATAATCAGTTGATGTCTCAGCCAAAATCAGTTGTAGGGAAAAAAAAAATTGGATTGGACTATCAGGGACTTTAAATGATAATAGGAAAATTTTTGGGGTGAAATTTGGGATTAGAATAGTGTAACCTTTTTCCTTACCCCTTAAGAATGGTTATGGCTCCGACAGCTTTTATAGTCTTGGAGAGCTGGGTCGTGAATAAGGACTGTGTTGTATTTGTGTATAAGTTTACTTTTATCAGATTTTTATTTTGGGCACCACTTGACTTTAGAGTTAAGAAAAGAGAATGAGTTTCGTTAAAAGTCAAGAAAAGGAAACTTTTGACTGGGTGACAACATTCAACATGGAAAAGGAAACTTTTGACTGGGTGACAACATTCAACATGAATTACTACAAGGGGTTGATAAAGTCCACTAATTTTTCTTTCAATAGTCCAACAGGAGTGGGGGTGTGAGAAATACAAACGAATGAATTTTTATAATTTTTTTTTAATACTAAACTATTCAGAAATACCGATTTGAACAATCCCTACTATAGCTTCACAAGCTATAGGTATCACAATAAAGCGTACATTTAAGTATTGAGAAAATACTGAGGAGAATACATCCAAACGTAATAAAGAAAGGAAAATTACAGGTTTACTCCTATCAATTCTAGATTATCCTCGATTCAGAGAGGATATTACATGTAAATGAGAACTTCTTTCTCCAGGCCTTGGGACCCACCCAGTATACTGTGTGTTACGCAGGGTAGAGAAATACTCTTATCAAATGTGTGAAGAAGTATGTGATAATGAGCGAATGATGTTTGGACTCAAATTGGTGAAACCATTGATGTTATGAAAAATTATCCATAGCAAAATATCTTATAATTAAATGATGGCTTATCTGTGATTCCGGAATTGTCCAAGGTCCAAAGGGTAGCTTCTGAGCTCAGGTAGATACCATCCCCTGACAGGTAGGACACCAGGTGATAGTCTGCAGCCCCTGCAGATGGATGCAGAATATCGGCGATATCCCTTGACTCCAAGTACACAGGAGTTAACCAAAAACTGATGGGGTCCTTCCCCACAAAACCAACTGAAATATGCAGCGTAGGCTACTCATCGAAAAGAAACATGCCTAACTCAGGCTCAACCACAAAAAAAATTTTTGCCTAAACTAGGCCTAGCCAAACAACCCTGAAAATACACATAATTAATTATCCCTTGAGGGTAAAACAAGACATGAAACTTACCTCACCCTGGAGGGTTGTCTCAAATAAAAAGAATGGCTTCTGCCATAATGCTCAACATATACCCATAACGATCCAGATAGGAGTTCCGAGAAACGGCGTGCATGTCGATCCCTTGGGCGGCTTCTGCAATGGCGCCTGACTCTAACAGCACTGATGCTAATCTTTATCACCGCAAGAACCCAGGCACATAGTCTGATGATTCTCACAAATCCAGGCGATACACCAACTCAACGGCCATGGCGCAGCTCGATATCTGATCACATCAGCCACCTCAGGAGTCGATCTCCTTGAACATCGCCATTTCCTCGATCCTCTCTCGCCAAACCCCCCGTGACCCCCCGAGGACTCTCCATCGGTAATGCAGGATACAGAAAAGGAAACTACAACGTGAGATGCAGCGCCCTTCAGGAACCAAGGTTTTCCCCAGGAAGTTAGGAAAACACTTGAAGGCGAAACAGGAGAACGATGGACCCGACAATCTAGGACGAAATGAATGACTCAACAGGTGAGTGAAAACCATTCCCA
Organism: Gastrophysa polygoni; assembly: GCA_963576655.1. Taxonomy (NCBI): domain Eukaryota; kingdom Metazoa; phylum Arthropoda; class Insecta; order Coleoptera; family Chrysomelidae; genus Gastrophysa; species Gastrophysa polygoni. Next base: position 29,231,082 of record OY755082.1, read on the forward strand.
ATCCAACGTGAAACAACTGATTTTCAAGCTTTTCTCTCAATAACTTTCTTTTCAGGTTTCGTCCATCTATGCAAGAATAATGGAAATAGCATTCATTAACATTGACGTATAGGCATTAATAAAATGGTAATCTGTAATCATTGTTTCATTTAAGATTTCTTATCAATTAATGCAGATTCACACTAGCCGCCACCTACTAACGAAAAACGCAACTGTGAAAACTAGTGCCCATACAATTTGTAAATTACAGAACCAACTGATCGTGCTACTAGGAACCAAAATTATATCTAGGCGACTGTATTGCACGTTTCTAGAACCCCGCTCACAGGTTGCGCACCCGTCCATACAGGTTGTATACCGGATGGAATTCCGAAACGCTACAATAGATAGTGAGGATTTGGCATCCTCCATGTTTAACCTGAAAAATATATTGAAATGTGATTATGTCGCACAAGATGGTCCGATCTTTTATTTGAAACAATATACCATATTCACATACATTAACCCAGTCTAACAACTGTTCCCACCATTGCTTCTTATTTGTTGAAGATACCATATATTTTAAATCTATATGTAGAAAAATATTATAATTTGACACAAAAAAACGAAAGAAAAGTTTTTTTAGCCCTTACAATCTATTATTGTAATGTAAAATTAACGCTTATGGGTCCACATTTGCCACATTTTTCATTATTTCATGTTTTTTCTGGTGAAAAATTGTTGAAATTAACTCCGTTAGCTAATATGGATCATTTGTCAGAATTATATATTGCTCTCATTCCATGATTGTTCTGGTCGAGTTTTCTCCAGATATTTACAGTACATGAATATGCTTATTCTCAATTAACATAATGTGTCAATGTCAAAAAAGTTTTTAGGTTCAAAAAAAGAAAACTGTAAATGCATCAAATTGCCTTTTTCAAAACATTTTCAATGATTTCAAATAAGTTGGCAGGTGGTTTTGAAAGAACAGATCAATAGATTTATTTTCAATATATGATTAGCTAAAATACAATACATTTTGTTGCATCTGAGGGGTAGTTGTTTTCATCACAAAAATAATTCTAAACTTCAAACTTACAACTTCTCAGGGAAGATATGAAATCACTGGTTTTTGAAAAGAATCAATTTGGTGAACTTCTGTCTTATGAATTCATCCTTCCGTAAAGTTTTTAATTTCGCCTCTATGGTTGTTCAAGATATCCTGAGTTTTGATGTGATTGGTCATTTCGATTGAATCAAATATTTTCATGGCATTGTTCATAACAGTTGTCATTATTAAACATTTGATATTCTTGTTTTCGAATAATATGTCCTGGTGAAACCTAATTCTTTTCTCAGTCATTTCACAAAGTTTTATGACATCTCTCGAAGGAGCTAGTAACTTGCCCCTATTCTTTATTTGAATCAGTAGAGGACATGTTTTGCCTAACAAATGTTCCCTGCATATTTTGCACATATCTGTTTTGATAATTTTGCTGACAACATAGCCTGACATATACTCTATCACTCCTTCTACATATAAATTCAGTGACCAAATTGAACTGATGAAGAAATCATCTTCAGAATCAATATCAATAATATTGTCCTCTTCAATTATTTGATCATTATATATTTTTCGTGAGGAAACACTCAATATATCTAAATAATCATTGATACAATTGCTATTTCCATCGAAGAACTTGATTTCATTCTTTATCAGAAGCCGCCTAAAAGCACTCTTGAACTGAACTACATTTGGATTATTATTGAACCCCCCCTATTCCTCACAGCACTGAAAAACATTTCAATGGGATCTTGGGATATTTTGAAAGTTAATAAATATGAAAGACCACGAGATTCGAAAGTTCTGAATAATTGAAATACATTTCTGAGGCAAATTATTATTTCCAAAAACCCTGTAGATCTTTTTGTTTTTAAAATCGGAGTACCATATTCATCTTTGATAGTCATGATATACTTCTCAAACTCAATAGCATTTTTCTCAAGATGAACAATAGAAGATTCGTCAATGGGAACATTAAATTCGTTTTTTTTTCGAAAATCTGTTCCTACAATTCAGTAAATCGAATATATGATTCATATTGTAACAGAAATCTGCAGTAGGTTGAACTTTCTCAAAACCATTCGTGCTGGATTCATTCAAATAAATGAATGCATTACAAACACTTTCACTGAGAGTTTGCACAGCTAGGCGAACATTCATCCTGCTGTTGCCATACATAATATGTTTTTTAGTTAGTTTATTGGCTATGTGGAGCCCTTGTTGTGCTTGGAGATCATGGAGTTTTTGAAAATATCGCCATTCAATTTTACTGTTATCCCCATTAGGGAGGATTTTTTTATCTCCAATAGTATTCCTAACCAAATTTAGTATATGGCATGGGTCCCAAAAAATAAAAATTTTTTCTTTGGTGATAGGATTCATGAAATAAGGTTTGAAATTTTCACCAATTGTGAAATTTGCACCGAGCACTTTACACATTTTTAAATTAACTGATGTACCATCAAATGTTAAAGATGTTACAATGCTCCCTGTTTCGTGAATTAATTTCAAACATGAATTGAGTAAATTAGCTCGCTCATTAGCATCTAAACCATTTATCAAGCAATACCCAATCGGCAACTTCCAATTACTGTTAATAGCAACAGCCATGAAAACAAGAGTACTGGTTGCTTGTTGTGCACATTCATTCTCATTTTGGAATCCCGTGCCCAAATCTACACCCCCAACAAATGTGTTGTTGTGATATATCATTTGAGAACGAATTGACATTTCATCCATGATGATATTTAATAAAATCTGCCCATTTTCATTTCTCAGAGTTAGAGAATTTAATGCCTCGCTTGAAAATCCAGGGTCACCATCTACTACACTATACCATTTTCTGATGGTACTTGTATGGGGCAATAAATTTCCGAACGTTTTTCGCACATAGTTGTAGGCCCTGGTGGAGTAAAACTGCAAAGTGACTGCAAATTTTCGTAACTCTGGGGAATACCTTATATTTCTCCTGCCACTCTTTCTTTCAAAAATATATTTCAAATTTTCTGGAACATTCTCCTGTGAAAAATTAATCATCAGTTAATCTATAAATCTAAAAACTCGTCGCCATCGTAAATTAATGAATTTCGACAAGAGAATCATGATGTCCGACCCCAAAAACCACTATATAGATACAAATTTTGATTGGAATCGGGCCATAATAACAAAATTCATCCATGAACTCGAAACGGCCATTTTGTTTTTATCTCTTACAAAAATTTCATAACGCAATGTTACCGGAATTAAAAAAACATTATTCATCTTTTTCCAAAATTTGCTCCATAATACGCATATAAATAATTTTCGAATCCCAAAAATCACAGTATTTTCATTTCATACTCTCTATTTTAATGAATTTTACTAATGCGTTTTCGAAATCACATTCCTATTTCATTCATGAAATGAAAGTATAGTAGGCCCTGGAATGAATGAAAAAAAAAATCGCACTTTCGATAATTGCTGAACTAAGGAATAAGTAACAATTTTGGTGAAGTAGAAACTATATCTCGCTATATGTTTGAATTTGGCTATTAGTCGCCAATTCACTATTTTACACACAAGGTATTCTCCCAAACGAAATTATGTGTAGATTTACTTTCAATCAAACATTGAACAATTTTCATGGGTCTTTCTTTGAAATAAAACAGAAGCATGTATTGGCTTATTTTCTTCAATTGTTGACAGAAAATCTGAATTATTTCACTAAGAACTTCAATACTTTCTGAGTTTACTTACTACATTCTAATTCTCAACGTATAATCGTTCCTTAATGCAACTTGAAATAGAAATACACTACATTGAATGCCTACCTTTACTTCGATTTTGAAATTAAAAATTAGGGAAATTCAATCAACACTAATATCAGCTTTTTCGACGAATAAGCATATTCATCAAGTATTAGCAAATGATTGATTTGTAACATGCCTTTTTTTCAAAAACCTTCAGATTCAATTGACTTTCTTTTCCAGTAAAATATTCCAAATAACTTCCAACTTTACAGTTTCAATTGTTTGACATTATTGTTTTTGGTTATTATGTTTATGATTAAGGCACTTTATATTCAACAGCAAATTCAAAATGAAGATATATCTGATAAAACATTAGTTGATTATATGTGAAAGGGCTTTGATTGGAAGAGTATACATTACCATGAGATGATCATATGCACCACTAGATATTAAATTTCTGGACTTCAGTTGCCCCAGAAGTTGTTTGAGGCTGGCAATCTTCTTTTTCTGCCTTCTGTTCTTCTGTTGAAGGATTCTAATTCGTTTCTTCTGTTTTTCTACTTTACTTTGCAGAATTTGTCGGTTTGGTGAAATATCTGAATAAAAGAATCATGGAAATTGGGTATTTGTTGGGAAAGTGGGAAATTATAATTTATTCTCAAAAGAAACAAACTGAAAGAAAATGTATATAGGGGACATCAATACCTACTTGAATAACTCTGTGGTACTTTGGAGATATTTATAATTTCGGTTTTTCAATAAGTTCTTCAGTATCAATTATTCAATAATTTTTTTGTGTTATTAATTGAATTTCACTTGCACCTTCTGATCTTATCAACAAATTTTCCTCTTTCATAAACTTGTATATTCTTATTAGGTGCATTTGGCCTTAGTGGACTTTAGGGTCGTATAAATGGTTTATATTATAGAAAGAAACACTGGTCAAATGGCCAGTCGTTTCAAATGGCCACCTACTTGTAACATTTCTTGATAAATGACTTGCTGACAAGATGCACAGTTCACAGTCATTCTCAAACCATAAAAAATTCTTGATGGAATTTTACTGGTAGCAAGAAAATTTTGTTTTCCTGAAGAATCAAGTGAGATTCTTCATTAGGAAAATCTTCAAGCAATTATTTCATGACATGAAATATGCATAACGATTTTGTGAATTTCAATTCAGAATTACAATGCATGCAGTTAGATACTTATTTACAAAATGTTCCGATGATGTTCAAAAAACAGCAATATTTTGGATCACGATTAGGTGAGTGTCCTTTCTCTTTGGGTTTCAACGAAAATTCGATTGTTTTATTAAATCTCACAATTTTTTTCAAGCATTCACAATGATTTCCAACACATTAATTATTTTGATGATTTCAGTGACAATATATTTTGGTGGCTCTTCAATTTCTTTATATTGATTTAGGGTCTAGAGAATTGGTGAAATTTTTTTATTTTACAGTTTTTAGTCCTATTTCTTTATATTCACCAAATTATTGTGAAAATACCTATTTATTATTTCTGATGAAGATGAAAATGGTAAAATAATTGAATGATGATAAACATTGGGTGATTTTGGGTAGGTACTGATATTCAGTTTTTCATTTTGAACATATATGTTTGGATCCCATCATACATGTACATATTCAATTAAGTTTTGGTACTTACTTGTGTTCTCATTTGTAATTACCATATTATCGATATTTTCTTGTTCCTCCAGTGTGGAATATAATGAATTAGTTTCACCTGAAAAATCAATAATTTCAAATTTCAAAAATATATTCATATTTTGCAAAAAGCTTAGAAAAGTGAAGGTTTTTGGAATGATTATGGTTTCTGTTGAGCATGAGTGTAGCAAATACTCAATATCAAGAGTTTGGAATTTGGAACACATACAATCTGTGGCACATATTGTTTTGCTATACTTGCTATTTTATTATTTCTACAAAGTGGTGTTTTCAGCTAATTTTGAAATGAGGAATTTCAAATCATCTGTAAATTGAAAATAAGAACAACCCAGTCAGCTGTTTGTATCACTCAACATACTTTATTTGACTCTTGCTTTGCTGAAAGGTTTCGTAATACTGTAAAGTGCAACTGACTAGCTTATTGAAACGGATCTGTTCACTATACATTGTGAAAAATACCAAATATTTAGTTTGCCAATATTTCTCAACCAAATTATCAATTCCATTATCAGTTATATATACATATTTACTCACAAAGAACTTCTTCCAGGTCCCTCTTTGTTTTTTTTGTTTGTGGGCCACCACTACCAATAGATGTTTCATGATGTGATGAATAATTAGTAATTATTTGAACATTTTTCATTAATTTACATGAATTATCCATTGAAAACAGCAACCAATTCATTTTTAGATCAATTTCTATCAATTCCATTGATTGATATTTTGGTATGTCGAAAGAAAAATGTAAAACTCAAAATTTTGAGAGCTGAATAATGGAGAACAATATCGATAAAAATCATCTTGATGAATGCAAGTTGTGACTTTCAAAAAACAAACTAAACATCCAGTTGACAATTTTTATTGATATGGTTTCAGCTCCATTTGAAAAAAAGTTTGGTTCATATTATACATTTGTTTTTCTCAGGAGCTAGAAAAAAAAATCCGATGCAAATATACCTGCAGTCTTTAGTTGGATACATTCATGAAGAAAAGTGAGAAAAAATTGTTATTTATGATACCTTCTGAAGATATTTTTCAAAAACATTTGGGAGTCATATGTGAACAAATTAATTCCTCAAGTTTATTGAAATCCAAATAATGGAAAGTACCATTGAAGGAACGATTTCACTCTCCATGATATTGGCTGGTAATCCCTACATATTTTTTTACCTGAACAAGAATCTGGAGTTGAAATGCAAAGCTCACACTTTACTCATTATTATTAATTGAGGAGTCGTTTTTATACGAGTTTTCGACAGAAACTCATTCTTCCAAAGAGTCTTTCAATAGATATACTTTTCGACCAGATAAAGCACTTCTCCCTTAATCTTAGAAAAATAATGTATTTGAAACTAAAGTTCTTAATTTATAAGTGTCTGTGCTTATGATAAAAGCATTTTGATTATTGTAATTATTTCAACCTGATAGCGTCGCATTTCGGATTTGTTTAGGAGAGGGGAAAATATAAAGTTCATCAACACTAGTACGTTTCAGGGAATACCTAAATAAAATTTCAAACGTACCTAAAGTATATTCATTCTGTTGTCTATAGCAAGGCCAAAGAGTGGGTGAGTCAATATTCATTGAAGGAATGGCATCTTTTTTCAATATATTCATTGAAGGGGACATTCTGAAATCCTCCGGGCAAAAATGACTTCCACATATTCTTGCATTGGAAACTTCATCATTTCTATCCAATCGGCAAATAGACTTCCACACCAACCGCCGTTGTGGATCTTTTGGGAATCTGAAATGGAAATCACTGTCACGGATGATAATTTCAAAATACATCATTTTCTCACCTGTGATAGGAGGAGCTGGAACTTCTATTATCACAAAGTAAACAAACTCTATTTTTCGATGAGGGCATCATACTTCAGTCATACACTAAAATGTAACTAGATAGGTACCGAAACAGAACGAACTTTAATAATTAACGAAAACGAACTCAAACAATTAACGAAAACACTTGAAACAACAAAAGGAAAGAATAAAACTATGAACTATGATAATATAAGAAATTAACTACCGCAACAACACTAGAAACTAGAAATAAAACACGTATGATTCACGGTCTTCTCTCTAGAAACCGTACATATGATTCGAGATTATCTGAGATTATGAGGTTATGTCGCTATTTGAAGCTATTTGCAGCATGAGTTATGCTTCTCATATGTTCAATTATTGTCGACGTCAAACAATGCGTGCTAGAAAGAGGTGGAGAATCCGAAAGCATGTCTTTGAATAGGAAGTTCTTGACGCATGCGCTTTAATTCCGCTCAGCCCGTTTCTCGAGGTCGATGTTCATTTTTTTTGGCTTCACATAGGCTGTCCTTATTATCCATATTCGTAGATAATAGATATATGATATGGATACCTCAAGGTGATAATGTCTATAGATAGAATTCTGTGAGTGGAGAACTATGACGGCTTCACTTCGATTACGCTCACGCGATGTGTTATGTATAAAGTTTTTTTTTTGATATCGTTATCGGTTGAACCACCGAACATGTTGAACTGAACGTGAACTACTACTCCCACCTCCCCTCCTTCCCATAGTGATCTTCATCAAAATAGTTCTCATCGTAAATTACCTTCATATATAGGTATACCTTGTTTCTTCAGTTTGAATTAATCATCCAATATCGCCGGAAACAAAATTGTATCGAATAATTTTTTTTCTGCTAACGTAGAGTGGATAATTCTGCTACTGTAGATTCGTGAATTTGAATTGGATATATGGTTTCGTTCATGTTACTGGTGAATGTTGGTTCATTCCAGATATCCGCTCATTTGACTCATTGGTGAGCAGATACATTATATTTTTGATTATATATATATATCATATTTTGATTTTTAAACGATCGACTGATGGATTGATGTTATTTGTTGAAAATTTCATGACTATACTACTTGTAGGTATATGTTATTATATATATATATATATTCTATACTGTAAATTGTGACTATTTTCATTGTATTTGCAATGGTTGTATGTAAACTTTTTTTTTTATATTTTATATTTCATAATTTTTATTTATACAAATTGACCTATTTTTTGAGCTTTGCTTTGTCAATAAGAATCTTTATTCTTCCGATAATAAAGCGTATTTTGATTGATTGATTGATTTCTTGGAAGGTACCCAGGGCACAATCTGTCTGGCGCCCTTTCATGTTTTTTTTTTATATATTTCTGAATATTTTGTGTGCCACACCCATCTCCACGATAACGAGCTAGCCGTGACATATCCTTCACATACCTCCAAATAACACGTCTAAGTCCTCCAGAATGCCGTTGAAGCTATTTTTGTCGGTTCCCTCAAGAACGAATAATTTAATCAATTATTTCCTTCCAGCTTGCACATTTTTTCATTTTTTCCTCTCCGCTGCGTTGTTCATAATTGGAATACTCTCAGTATTATCTCAGTATCAGTCACTACTCCATTCTCATATTATTATGGAATGGACATCGCAAGCCACTGGCTTTGAGTGGAGATAACAATGAAGATTTGTTAATTGTGCTCCAGAGCGTGTTTCCTAGCGTGATTTTCTGACGCTTCTTCATATCCATTTCACTGTTCTGCTCGTATCTAGCAAATGAAAAATGTATGTTTGCCATTAGAGTCCCATTTGGAAGTTTCATTAGGATCGGTTCGGCCGGATCCGTATCCTCTTCATTCGTCCTGATAATGAGCGGATCTGCTCTTTGGTTTGTTACTTTTTCATTTCACAGAGCAGCGGCGATGGGATTTTTCGTGATATCTGTTGCGAAGCTGCATGTTGTTTGTTCGAGGATTGGATGCATGAATTTTCTTTCCTCTATGCGGTGAATAGTTGAAATGATCGAAATGAATGTCCACTACGTTCACCAATAGATGTATGTATGTTCTATTCACGGATGCGTATCACGGAACATGAATGTTGCACATTAACGGTGGCATAGTAATTAACCTAGATATTATTATTTCATGTTCGAAAGGAACACCAAATCCTTCAGCTGAAGAAAGGGATCCATCCGAGAACCCTTCATTGGAATATTATATGTGTGAACAAAAATGATATCTATTTTCCTGTTTTTTCTCTAGAACTCCACAAACATTGCATATCGAGAAGAACTGTCTCTATATAGAAATATTCACAGTGATCCGTCGATTCGACTAGAAATTTCCATAGAAGTATTTCTAGACTCTAAGCTCCATAGACGTTGTTTAGAATCAATTCCTAATGCCATTCACTATTCAATTCAGACTCTAATCTAGCATGCACCACTAGGCATCGAACAGCAATGAGGAATGTCATACAAGGATATGCCATGCATATCAGGAGATGAGTTGCATTGTAATCATGATTTATCCAGAAAACGCACGAATATTGAAAATCTCATCACGCAGATCAAAATCATCTCGATGATTTGCTCTATCCCAGTACATAGTACTTCTATGATATTTCATTATCAACTCACTGACCTTCGAATCGAATAGAAAAAGTTCTTCCCAACGTTTTTGAAGTTCTTGTTTCACGTTACATCATGCATACATTATGTTATCTCTTCTTCTCTCTCATGATTTTTTCACATCATGCTAGATGCTCTAGTAGTCGATGATTTATCATATCTTATACCCAAAATGGAAATTGCAATCATCAAATTAATTGAAAGAATACAGGATGTTGAGTGAAGTTATCGGAGGTCCACTCAAGCCAGATTTATTTGTATGTTCCCTATCATTGACGTTTAAATTTATATGTTGAAAACTAACCATTCATATATTCGAATTGAATGAAGTTTTTCTAGATACTTTCTTCGAGAGATAACCAACTTTTTATCTTCTAGCAAGAAACTAAAGTAAAATGCGAGACGCGCACGCGCGAATCTGTCATTAATAATTTCTTCTTGTTTTCATCAACTGTAGATAGAGTTTCCTTCAACCTTAGCACTCATCCATTCAACAACTTTATAGCACAGGTTTGAAACATTCATCAGAAAAATTATGAAACACCTGTAACCACAATAATGTGAGACAGTAAATCATTGTTATTTGAGGTCGAAACACAAATAATCATATCGGGCTGAGTACGTAAATGACTAGTATCTCATGACGAATAGGAGTTCGAATTGATTAACGTGTGTGTATGTAGGTAGAAAATCTTTGATGGAAGTTGTATCAAATACAAGTAAATGGAAGAGAATGAGTGAATAAAGTGAAGTGCATGAGTCCACCTTCATTGTTTATTATTTCAAGAACTGTATTTCGTAAGGATTCGAAAAAAAAATATTTTTCCTCGTTATCTCTAACCTGATCATCAAACTGATCTGATCATATCTGAAATGATTCATATCAATTTTTCTAATGGAATAATTTACTCATTACGGGCACCACAGAACCTGGGGAAAACATTCTGCATACATAGATCAGTGGCCAACTGATCATATAAATGCAGTGAGCTGAAGCATAATATGAAGGAAGCGTGAGATAAATAACATAAATATGTGAACACACGAAAGGAGAATGTATACGATTCATTCTGAAAAAAAAACATCATCATGGAGATCCATTCATGTTCGGAGTTATCATGATGTTGCTTTTCGATCAATGATTGAATTTTTTTTGTCTGCAATGAAATTAGCGTCTGAAATAGTATGCATAATGGATGATGCATGGAATGGATCATACCCACAAATATGTATTCAATATTATATTGAGAGAACTGCAACGTTTGTATCGTTTGCGTGATATGGAGTAAGAGTGAGATATTTCACATATGTGAACATTTGCGAAAGGATGATGTATACGATCAATCCTGGAACAAACATCATCATGAAGATCCATTCATGTTCGAAATTATCATTATGTATTATTTCGATCGATAATTAACGAATTTCTTTCTGCAATGAAAATAATGTCTGAGATGATATGCACATGGAAAAGTATGCATAACAACATATTGATTCAATCAAGGAATGGATTATATCCGTGGAGATGCATTTGAGATTATATTGAGAGCAGCAACATTAGTATCTTCTGCTTGATATGAAGGAAACGTGAGATATTTTACATATGTGAACATATGAAAGGAAAATTTATACGATCCATACGAAAAATCTCTCATTGAATGAACATTATCATTATTGTTTTTTTTACTGTTTCTTATTATCCTGAAGAATACCATCATCATAAAGATCCATTCATGTTCAGAATAATTGTGATGTTTGTTTCGATCAAAAATGAAACGTTTTTTTTGCAATGGAATGGAAAATCGATGAGACCCGTCGATTTTTAATTCGAGGGGGAGAATTTTTTCTGCTTCATCCATCCCCGTAACTTCAATCCTGTAATAGGGATGAGCTCAACCCCCTGATTCCGACTAGGAATGAGGGGTGTTTCGATACCTTGTTCTGAAAATCTTATCGATCACTATCTGACTCTAAAATTTTGCTTCCAAATTTTCATCCATCACAAAATGAAAACTAAATAATAGCGGAGGACTACTTTTGTGATTAGTTTATTGAATGTTGAAATGGACACCGTTCACTTCCATGCAATAAAATGAGTCTTGCTCAAAACTTCAACATATATAACTCAACATTTCTGGTGTAATTTGTTGGCATTCATCAATGATCCGAATTCGCAAATCATCCAGGGACTCTGGCTGGGCAGCGTAAATCTTAGATTTCAGGTGACCCTATAGAAAAAAGTCCAGTGGTGCCAGATCAGGTGATCTGGGTGACTACTAAATGTATCCAATTTTTCCAATCCAGGCTTGAGGAAAATTTTCATCCAAGAACTGACGCACAGTATGAACGAAATGAGTTGGTGCGCCATCTTATTGAAAAATGATCGTTTCATGGTCTCCTTCATTATCCAATACTTGCACGAGCGCTGGATGAATAGCATTCTCTGGTATTTCCAAATGAATCAGAACGATAGCAACAGTGGTAGAGTATAGCCGTGTACCTCTAGAGCTAAAGTAGCGAATAGTCCGAGCGCAAGTGATGGTCGCTATGGTGAGATGGAATTGATGGATTACGGCGAATGGAAGAAGGTTAGACATAAAAGAAAATCTGAACAATTATAAAACATCACGAAGAAAACAAAATCCTCGACACAAGACCAAATATACACCATAATTTCTGAATAACCACTCCCTAAAATTCATCTGATCTCATGAAAACTAACACCACCACATAAACCCAAACCAACAAAAATTCCACTCCAATCAGATGGGATTTGACACAAATGGAAAAATACCAACACATGTTTCATCTTTCAGCAGATACAGGGTTATCCAGAAATGATATGATTAACACATAGGAGAAATTGTTTCCAAATGCTCTAGACGGAATAATGGAGACTAACGAAAACTAATGGAGACAAAAAAAATATAATAGAAATGTTGCAGAAGCTAGGAGCATCCAAAAGACTAACGGGTTCCAATGAAACAGTTCCAAACAATAAACCGCAAACCACAACTTCTGCTCAAAGTTATTCGATAGTTATAGCCCATATGGAGCAAAAAATAAAAAATCGAACAATGAGCGAGCACTCACACAAAATCAAACTCGAACATCACTATTGCGAAAGAATAATATCTAGAGCGACAAACAAGCCTACGATGCCAATCAGAATAATCACTAATTCAATGCAGACATTCGAAAGTCTACTTGAAAACGATTTTTCCTACAAATCTCGTCACTATGCTGTATCTCCAAGCGAACCGCCACCTTCCAGCCATAGTTGTTCAGTGTTCAGAATATAAGCACTCTACTGAGTCATGCAACATTACTCCTGAATGTCCCAAATGTCTTGGCCTCACAATCTTGATAAATGTCCAACAAACTCAACTCCAAAATGTACAAGCTACGGATCAGAATATCATTCAGCGTGGTCATCCAAATGCCCCAACAGACCAAGATCACCCATACAGGGGTACCAGATCTTCAAATGAAAAAAAAAAAAAAAAATGAACTCGACTATTTGAATACCGAATTACCGAATCTTCAACAGAACTCATCAATTCCATTTCGAATATACAGCACGTTCATGAGTCAGATAATCAATTTACTGTACTGTAATTTAGCTACAACCTAAGAAAGCACTCAATAGAATAATAGTATGGACTGCCCACTGTTTGTTCGTAGTAGCCAAACTGAAAGACGATTCTAACACTTCCTACAAGAATTGGACAACCGTTCAAAAACAAGGAAGCCAAATTCACAATTGAACTACAACACCTGAAATTGGGTAAAGCCAACCCACCAACAATCAACAACCCTCTGAATAAATCTAATCACGTCAACATCCCTCTCAATGAAGAAAGACCTCACATATTTTTAGTATAAATAGATCCTACAGCTGGAATTGGAAAAAATATTTTTACCAAAGCCAGCCTGTACAAATTGTGCTAATTGTCGGAAATTCCAACATCAGCAACCGAATCAAAAAAATAAAACTCAATAACTTTTTGCGGAATCCGAACTTCATCAGAAAAGAAACAGGATCGACTTTTCTATTACCAAATAACAATGACAACACCCCAGATTTGTTACTCCATTCCAAAAACATCTCAATAAGCATTGTCAAGACTTGGGTTCAGACCATCTTGCCTTTCAAATATCAATAGACCTCCGAACAGCACTATCAGATGAAGAAATACTACGATTCAACCTGTGACAAACTATATAGACAAAGTGAATGAGAGTATGAACGAGTACATCCAAACAGCAGATACACTTGGAATTGACATGGAACAAAAATCACCCTTTGCAATCAAAAACTCAGCACTACAATACTAAGCCTGATGAAGAAAAAACAAAAAATATACAGGGAATATAAAAATGATGATGACCTCACTCAACCATTTATTGACCAACTCAACAAAAATATACAATAATCGATACAAGAATACAGAACGCACAAACGCAGAAAACTCAGTCAACGTTCACCGATGAGTCGCTATTGAATGGCTTATTTGACAAAGAAAACATGTGAAACAATGCCCAGCAAACGGAACACAGCCGAAAACATCAGATCTCTGTATATTTATATATATATATATATAAATATATATATATATATATCAGCAGATATCCTTCAAGAACCAAAAAAAATTTTTTGAGAAACTTGAAGACGCGGAAACTATTATTGGAAGTGCCGATAAAGGTGAGGATAGAGGTCTGTCTTACATTGAAAATGATTCTATGAAAGCAAGTCTTCACTGCCAGCAAAAGAAAATGTTCATCTATGGGGCCAGTACGCGACAGGCTCTCCTAGAGCTGTGACAAAAATCTTAAGTAACTTCAACTATACCATTGAAGCGAAGGTGAGAAATGATGTGGAACTTTCTGCACTAACAGATGATTCATTTTGTGAAACTATAGATTCTTGCCAAGAAGACACAATTGTAATGAAGTGTTTTCTCACCAGCTTCATTACTAGGCTTCGGTGTACGAGCCTCATATGAGAAATGAGGTTAAGGCCATTTTAGAGTCACCCGGTATACCTGATTGACCAATTCACGAATCAAGGAGCTCCTTTGGCTAGTATTTTGAGCCCCCCAGAAAGCCCTACCCCAGACTAACCTTGTTTAGCCCCGTTGCACCCTGCTGAGGGTAATCAACTTCATGACACCCCTGCCTCCGTTTTGAAAGCACTACCAGGCTTATGATTTCATACATATCATGTTCAGACTCTTGATATTAGTATCGGTAGGATTTGATTACATAATGACCGTCCAGAGCCCTGGGAAATAAGAAGTCCAGTATGCTATCCGTTTACTTGCTTGCAATGATTTTTGCATCCGGAAATCCTGATCAACCCAGAGACTAAGACTTCTTATTGCCTATGGAGAGTGTATTTATGATTTTGGAAAGAGTTATAATGGTTTTCATACCTGGAAAGACATTTCAGGGTCATGTGATATTGTTTAGGTCATAACTTTGTTATCCTTCGTAATTTTGCAATCAAATTCGCTCAGTAGCACAAACATGGAATGCCAAGCACTTTGATACTACCAGTTTTGAGGAAAAATGATTTCCACCGCAAGTTTCCAGACCCAAGGTCAAGTAGTGTTCACTTTTTCCTTGAGAAAACAAATCATGGTCAGCTCGAGGCCAGACCAGCCCGACCAATCAGAATCCCGACCTCGCTCTGTTTTTTGCCAAACCTGAAAAGAGTATAAGTAGCAAAATTCAGAGGCCCGAAGAGGACAGTTATATATAGATCGACAGTTATAGAGATTGAGATATATAGATAGACCCACAGACATCCACAGTTATAGAGATTGAAATATATAGATAGATAGTGAGTTATTCCATTTGGCAGTGATTATTCTGATTCAGTCCGATTCTTACCGTTTGATTTAGTTCGTATAACCGTTATAAGAAGTGATCAAGATGCTCGAAGTTTTCCTGTTTTTACATCCCGTTTTTGTGTTACACAAAGTTGAAAAAGTGAGCCAGAGCTTTTTCTGCCGACGATTCACCCGTGAAGTATATTACCAGTCGAATGTGAGTTAACTGCATTTTGATTTCACTGCATTTTCTCATAGTTCAATCAAACTGCACATTAACTTTATAGATCAAATAATTTTCCAGTATAAATCCAGTTGTTGTGACATTTGTCGTGACGGTTGACAGCGGCCAGTGAAATTCAGAATCCAGCACAGAGTAAGCATTGGAACTGCCCTGTTGCATATATAGGTATCATTTGTAATGACCTGCAGGATAAGTTCTGTGGTTTGAAATCCTAACGTAAAGAGTTTCATCAGGAAAACAACCCTTGTAACGGTCGAGGTTCTTGGTCTGCGTAGCAGTCAACACCATGCGTCACCAGGGTTGTGAGCATCCCGGTCTCCTGGTCGCATAAGGCTTATAGTCAGCGTCAAGACCACCCTGATAGTAATTATCTTGCAAACCCCAGAGGGGTGAATAGTCTTTGTACATTGACCAGAACTTGTTTTGCAGGGGTAGAGCTTCTTAACTCGCATAGGCGCTTCCCGGATGCACGTTGCACGGCTTACTCTTTGAATACCAGTCAGATTAGCTGTCACCCTGCTTAAGTCACCCTGCTTAATTAATTGTCACCCGTAGATATATGTGGTTAGGATACTCTACCCTGAGATTATTTGATCTGTGGAATTTTTGCTATCTTGTGACTGACCCCTGTCGACATATTCTGTCGTCCGAATTTCCTCGTGGTCGTATTTTCTTGGTTATGATAATAATCATTGTGAGAGATAAATTCGATCTGTTTATTGTTTCCAGTGAATAAACCTGTCTAAGTGTGAATTTTAGTTCTGATTATTTGTTCTGAGTGATATACCAAACACCCGCAGCAACCCGTATACCAGGGTGAAACCAAGTGGGTGAACTTAAAGCCCTCACCCCCTTGTGATCTTTTCATAGTCCAGAAGGCCTTCGACCCCTGGCATACCGTCGCTTCGACTGTGTTGCTACCTAGGCCTCCCAACAAATCCTGGTTGGGAGAAAGTGGAGTTCACCACTATAATCCAACTGGCGCTCGAGGCAACCCCGGTCTATCCTAGATATAGACATACCCCGTTGAGCACCACTCTAGTAACACCCCCCCAAGAAGGGGAAGACGTTACAAGTGGCGCCCGAGCAGGGACCGTTTTGAAGAAGAAATCCAGAGAAAGTCCTGAAGGTATACAGAAAATCAGAACTTGTGTTTTCCTGACAATTTTGAACTTTGCAGTGGTGGATAGTTCCCAGGTATTTCTTTTGTTAATTGTATCAATAGTTTGGTCTGTTATTTCACCAGAAATCGTTATTGTTTTCCAGCTATTGCTGAAGCCCGTAAAATTGTGATTTTTAGATATCGTTTGTGTGTTATGAGGTGTATTACGTTTCAAACTCTGGTGGATATCTATTTACATTCCGGGCAATTATATCTCACTGTTTTCATTTCCCCTGAGTGAATATAATTGCAGTCCCGTTTGTTTCACAATTTTCTGTTGAATGAGGTGATTCTTTTTTGATACCTAATCTGATGATTTCTAGGTTAATCAATCCGGTGAGTTTTGCTTTTGCATACTTCTTTTCCTCCTGGAATCTATTCTTGTTCATCCTGCGAACAATACACTGTTTGTTTGTTAATCTTTGTTTGGTAGACAATCCAGTTCACATTAGGAAAATGACTGAAACACAGACAACCAGAGAATCCAGTGAGCTTCAGCTCGCTCCCCCTGAAATTACCAGGACTAGCCGAACAAATTCTCCTGATCCAGAAAGGGAAGAATTTGGAGATGATTATCTGGCCAACTTGGATCCGAGAGTTGGATGGATATACCGTTTGAAGAAACCAGACCTGACGGAGGAGTTGAAGCGATATGGACTGAATGCTGATGGTACAGTGATGGAACTACGCCGTCGACTTGTGTGGTTCTTGAGGAAAGAACTGCCCAAGCTAGTGGGAGCCCGACACACGGAGACGGGACATGTTGTACCCCCTGTACAACCAGTCCTGGAATGTCCTGTGGACACTCCAGCCGCACCTGTTATGCCAGCAGGTCAACCCGCAACATATGCACCCCTGCTGCAGGGAAATATGCCGTCTCCAAACCCCGTGAATAACTCATATGTTCCAGAACATGTTCCAACATATCGACCGCCCCTGAAACCGTACACTGGAATTTGCATTTTGATGGCAGCACCGATCCAGTGGCGTTCTTGGAACGCCTGGAAGAAATTGGCAGGGCAGAAAAGGCCCACCCCGAACAACTCCTGGATACTCTACCCGAACTTTTGCAAGGTCGAGTACTGTTGTGGTACCGTTGCAATGCACGCTTCTGGCACTCATGGGCATCGTTCAAGGATGTTTTCAAGAGATCCTATTTCCCACTGAGGTTCCAGGAAGACATGGAGATGGCCATCAGTCGACGCCTGCAACGGGAAAATGAGCCAGCCATGGACTATATAGTCGATCTCCAGACACTCATCCGAAGGCATGGAAGCCTCAGACCTGAACAGGAGTTAGGTTGGCTGTACCGGAACTTGCTACCTGATTACAGGCAGTATATCAAGAGGACTGATTACCATGATATTCAATCCCTGATTTCCCTGATTCTAGAGTACCAGAACCTGCGGAAGGAACTGAGGCAGATGCACTCTCGTCACCCAGCAGCTAGGATTGACACTGCCCCGAGGATGATTCCACCAACCGTGCCCAGGAATTCATCACCAGAACCAGCCCAGAATGACAATTCCCATCAGACTCCTCTGGTTCAGAGTAACCGGAATAGAATTACTCCGCCAGCCGACAGCCCCTTACCTGTGAGACACATGCGCCCTGTGGAACAGCAGACCCCCCGAACGCCTGCAACCCCGCCACAAAGGGCATATAACCGGGCCGACAATTGCTGGAAATGTGGACAACCTGGACACCGAAGGAGTGATTGCAGGAATGCATCCAGAATTTTCTGCTCACGTTGTGGACGTGATGGTATCCTGTCCAGAGATTGTACCTGTGCCAGGTCGGAAAACTACCCCGGAGCCCGACTGAACCGAGGACAGTCAGGCTCCAGCCATTAAACATCCCGGAGAAACGAAAACCGCCTCGACCAGATGATAACCGCCCGTATGTGCCCGTTATCATTGGGGACCAACAGTTCCTGGGCCTGGTAGACACCGGTGCCACAAGGTCCTTCGCCAGCAGCGCTGTTGTGGACAAATGTGAGCAGTTTAGCTTCCAGAAATACCCCCATGATGCCATCCAGACTTCCCAGGCAGATGGATCAGTCACTAGGATCACCGGAAGATACAAGGTTTGGATGACAGTAGGTGACAATTGTTTGACAAATGAATTGTTGATCATTCCAAACCTGTCTACTGAGCTAGTGTTGGGTATGGATATGCTTTGCCAACACGGATTTGGCATAGATCTTACCAGGGCCGCCGTATATTGTAACCAGACACACCCCGAGCAAGGCTGATGTGGCCAGCCTACCAGAGAAACCTGCGGTTCGCCCGCAGAACCCCAGCTGGGATCACCAGACCCTGGAAGCAGAGCAGAAGTTAACTCTGGAAAGATTACTGGAGGTAGAACTGCCTGCCTTCGAACAGATCAAGGGACCTACACCTTTGGTCCAACATAGGATCCGCCTGAAAACCTCCGAACCGATCAAACAACGATACCGACCCCAGAATCCGAAGATGCAGGAAGTCATCAACAATGAGGTCGACAAGATGTTGGCCGAAGGAATCATCGAGCCCTCCAGAAGCCCGTGGAGTTCGCCGGTGGTGATTGTAAAGAAGAAGGATGGGAAACCACGTTTCTGCATTGACTGTCAGAAGGTCAACAACGTCGCCGAGAAAGATGCCTACCCCCTGCCGTTTATCAATGCAATCCTGGATAAACTTAGGGAAGCTAAGTACATTTCGAGCCTGGACTTACGCCAAGGCTATTGGCAGATCCCGCTTACCGAAGATAGCAAACCCATCACAGCCTTCACAGTGCCTGGAAGGGGCCTGTTTCAATTCCGAGTGATGCCGTTTGGGTTGCATTCCGCCCCCGCAACTTTCCAGCGACTGATGGACAACATCATCGGACCCGACCTGGAACCTTTTGCTTTTGCATACCTGGACGATATAATTGTACCAAGCAAAACGTTCGAAGAACACCTGGAGCATTTGAAGCAAGTATTCACCCGTTTACGGGAAGCTAATCTCCAGTTGAATCCGGATAAGTGTAAGTTCTGTTTGAATTCACTTAGATATTTAGGACATATGGTCACTCCTGAGGGCATCCAGACGGATCCTGAAAAAATTGAGTCCATCGTCCAGTGGCCGATGCCTACAACCCTGAGGAAGCTACGACAATTCCTGGGAATGGCTTCCTGGTATAGGAGATTGATTCCAAATTTCTCCGCCATAGTTGCTCCACTAACCAAACTCCTGAAGAAGGATGTCCGTTGGAAGTGGACTGAAGCTCAGGAAACCGCCTTTGCTACTTTGAAGACTTGTCTTTTACAAGCCCCTGTTTTGACTCGCCCAGATTTCTCCCAGCCTTTTGTGTTACAGACGGACGCCTCCAACTGTGGACTTGGAGCCGCCCTCACCCAGACGATCGATGGTCAGGAGAAGGTTGTCGCCTATGCCAGCAGGATGCTGAGTGCTCCAGAGCGAAACTACTCCGTTACCGAGAAGGAATGTTTGGCCATCGTCTGGGGCATAGAGAAACTGAGACCCTACCTGGAGGGTTACCACTTCACGGTGATAACTGATCATCTCTCCCTGAAATGGATGCAGTCCATCAAGAATCCTTCTGGCCGCATAGCCCGCTGGGCTATGTACCTGCAGCAATTTGACTTCGAGGTCAAATACCGCAAGGGAACGTTGAATAGAGTTGCCGACGCTCTATCCCGACAGCCTCTTCCCCTGTCTAGTCAGGAGGCTGAATCAACGGATGCCCTGTTCTGCACCTTGGAGCTGGAAAAGGAAGCTGGACAAAGATGTACGTGATACCGCAACAAGAAGGTGGAAGTGGAGAAGCGCCCCGCTGCTTTTCCCGACTTCTGTGTGAAAGAAGACCGCCTCTTCCGCCATTTTTGGGATGCTAATAAGTTGAGTGAGTTAGGGATGGACGATCCCTGGAAACTATGTGTTCCTAAACCCCTTAGATCACAGGTACTGAAGGAGAATCACAATGACGTGACTGCAGGACACATGGGCATTGCCAAAACCACGGCTAGAATCACGCA
The DNA here is from genome assembly GCA_963576655.1 of Gastrophysa polygoni. Classification (NCBI taxonomy): domain Eukaryota; kingdom Metazoa; phylum Arthropoda; class Insecta; order Coleoptera; family Chrysomelidae; genus Gastrophysa; species Gastrophysa polygoni. The sequence continues at coordinate 29,252,261 of OY755082.1, forward strand.
GAAGTACTACTGGCCTGGAATGTTCCACGAGATCGCCCGGTACGTGAGAAGCTGCAAAACCTGCCAGGAGTATAAAGTGTCCCAGCAGCAACCGCCCGGAAAGATGCACCCATCCCTGAACACTAAGCCATGGGACACCGTGTCCACCGACTTAGTAGGGCCGTTACCAAGGTCAAGCAAAGGAAACTGCTACCTTGCCGTTTACCAGGACCGTTTCACCAAGTGGATACAGATGCGACCACTCCGTAAAGCAACAGCTAGAGCTGTAGCACAAGCGTTCTATGAGGACATAGTGCTCCGGTTTGGACGCCCCGCTACGGTCATTAGCGATAATGGTGCCCAGTACACTGGTAAAGTATTCGAGGAATTGTTGAAGGAATTAGGAATTCAACACAGATTGACTCCTCCTTATACCCCGCAGGCAAACCCAGTGGAACGCACCAACAAGACCGTCAAGACCATGATCTCACAATACTGTGAGAACGATCACCGGAAATGGGATCAACACCTGCCAGAACTCCAATTCGCCGTCAACACCGCCAGACATGATTCTACCGGTTTCACTCCCGCATTCCTGATGTTTGGCAGGGAATTAGAACCGCCCCAAGCTTTATTCCGACCACCTGTACCTGAAGAACAAGGGGAAGATGCCGTTTCCAGTTGGACATCACATATGACTAAGTTGAAAGAAGTTCACGAGCTAGTACGCTTGAACTTGGCTAAGGCATTCAACAATCAGAGTCATTACTACAACCTGCGACGCCGAGAGTGGAACCTAGGTGACAAAGTCATGAAAAGAGAACATAATCTTTCTTCTGGAATCCGTGGGCATGCCGCAAAGTTGGCCCCGAAGTATACAGGACCCTGCACCGTCACCAGAGTGATTTCCCCCGTTGTATACGACCTGAGAAGTGCAACTGGGAAGCGTTTCAACCGAGTTCATATCAAAGACCTGAAGCCGTTTTACCATGACCAGAACCAATAACCCGTGCTATTTGCATTCCAGGAAATGTCGCCGGACGACTCGAAAATTCAGGTCATCCAGGATATCATCTTGGCACCGGCCCGAGATATCCCGATGGAGGACCTTGATTTCCTCGACGCCCTGGAGACCCCTCCGCGTGCCCAGGACGCCGTCCAGGAGGGCCCAGGGGACCTGTTCACCCCTCGTCTGGAGGACCCGGCAGAAGAGTTCCTGCTTCCCCCCGTCTACTACGACCCCCCTCCCAGCCCAGTTCCTGTTTTCCCTGGGCAGATCACTCCGGTGCCGAGCCCCAACTTCTCACCGACGCCCCCGGAGTACGCTCCGATAAACCCGCCTAGAATTATCTGTTTTCGTCCTCGGGAACTCTCCCCCGAGGAACGGCGAGCGCCTATATTACGGTCCCTCCTGACTCGACCCGATTCCCCCCCTTCCATCCTACGCCGGCTCCTAACGCCGGCCGCCCATGTCCCGGCTGCCTGTCCTGCCGTCAGGCAGCGGGAGGGACGCCTCCCGCTCCCGACCGCCCCGGCACTCAACGAGCCGCGGACCGTCCGGCAGTGGATTGCGGCGGAGTTTCTGCGCTGCCGGACGAGACGGGACTGGTCGCCCATGATGGAGGCGCTCGTCCAAACTTTGAGACCCCCGGGATCCGACCCAAATCGGCGTTGCCGGGTCCGCCTTTATCCAGCCGAGGGCAAGCCAGTTTGGATCTCCATTCCCCGTAAAGTAAACATTGAGCCACCTGTACCGATAATCAACGTCCTTCTGAGGATAACCCAGTTACTTTATATTTTTTCAGAATTAGAATGGAGGTCCTGATCCTGGACACGTCCCCACTCCCAGGTGACCACGCGGCCGAGGAAGGCTCTGATACCGCAGGCCCCTACGCCGCTGGTCCAGACACCGCTGGCCCAGACACCGCTGGCCCAGACACCGCAGACACCGCCGGCCCTGATACCGCAGGCCCCTACGCCGCTGACTCAGACACCGCCGGCCCTGACACCGCAGTCCCAGCCATCGCAGGCTCTGATATCGCAGGCCCGGACCCCGCCGGCTCTGACACCAGACACCCCGACACCGCAGGCTCTGACACCGCAGACCTTGGCCATGGCAACCTGAGCCCCGACTCCACTAGCTCCACAGCCGGCAGACAAACCGACCCCGGTGATACCGACCACCGAGGTGGGGTACTCGCCGTCCCGCTAGGAGACTTCGCACCACGAGGCCTCCAATACATCATGCTGAAGTCCCTGGAAGGCCTCCACCCGGAAAACCGCCAGTCAACCCCGCCAACCTCCGCTGGACAACGACGCTCACCTCCACTCTACCTGCCTGTAGAGGAGAGGCTGTGCTGGCGCTGTGGCACGCCGGGCCACGAACGAGACTCCTGTGCTCGTCCCGTGAGGCTGTTCTGCTCCCGATGTGGCCGGGATCGCATCCGGTCAAGCGATTGTCCCTGCCCACGACGATTGAAGACAACCCCAGCCCGAGCCCCGACACCCCCAGCAGCTCCGACGCCGTACCCGATACTGGTCCCCGAGTATCCTCGATCATCCCGCTCTATGCCAGCGAAAGTGAACCAGCGCACCCAGACGTCAACCCCCACCGTCGCTGACAAGGGAGTCCAATGCAACCGCTGCTCGTGCGAACGAGTACGCCCGAGACACTCCCGTTGAAGACAGCCCTAGTACATGAGTATTAGCATAGATTTTTCCAGATGTATAATTTTGAGAGTCATGTCCAGCGAACAAAAAAAAAAATAATGATTGTTACACAATCATTCTTCCGCAAGTAGGAGGGGTGTGTAATGAAGTGTTTTCTTACCAGCTTCATTACTAGGCTTCGGTGTACGAGCCTCATATGAGAAATGAGGTTAGGGCCATTTTAGAGTCACCCGGTATACCTGATTGACCAATTCACGAATCAAGGAGCTCCTTTGGCTCCTTTGGCTACTCTACCCTGAGATTATTTGATCTGTGGAATCTTTGCTATTTGTGACTGACCCCTGTCGACATATTCTGTCGTTCGAATTTCCTCGTGGTCGTATTTTCTTGGTTATGATAATAATCATTGTGAGAGATAAATTCGATCTGTTTATTGTTTCCAGTGAATAAACCTGTTTAAGTGTGAATTTTAGTTCTGATTATTTGTTCTGAGTGATATACCAAACACCCGCAGCAACCCGTATACCAGGGTGAAACCAAGTGGGTGAACTTAAAGCCCTCACCCCCTTGTGATCTTTCCATAGTCCAGAAGGCCTTCGACCCCTGGCATACCGTCGCTTCGACTGTGTTGCTACCTAGGCCTCCCAACAAATCCTGGTTGGGAGAAAGTGGAGTTCACCACTATAATCCAACTGGCGCTCGAGGCAACCCTGGTCTATCCTAGATATATACATACCCCGTTGAGCACCACTCTAGTAACACCCCCCCAGAAGGGGGAGACGTTACACAATTATTGTTGTTTTTTTTTTCATTCAATGTACAAGGTCATCCAAGAGATAAACCATCGTCTTATAGGAGAATAACACAAAATTATATAATCTTGTAAATATATAACAAGTTCTAAGTAAGCTGTTCTAACTTATAGCCTATTGAAATGGGGTTATATATCATTTTTGCATCCAGTACTTCAATCATTCAGGGAGCGATAAAACTGAAGTGGAAATGTTCTTCATTTTCCTATGGAAGTTGTAATATCCAGCTGAAAAATATCGATACCTGAATGACATATAATATTATAAGCATTCATGCATCGAATAATTGGCGAATTACTATGATAATTGGTTGAGTAAGAGGGCGAATGAAAAGTGAGTCTATTTCGAACAATCCTCGGATTACAATTCAATTTGAAATGACTGGTACATATATCAGAGTCTACAAGATTGTTGGAGATTTTATAAGAAAACAATATATCGACAAAATCTCTATTCAAGAAGAGGCGTTCTAGATTATAAAAATCAAGATTGATATCATAGTCTATATTGTGACGAAAACGATGATGTCAATAGTTGAGATTATTGATTTTTTTCGAACATTTTGAACATCACAAGTGAATCATCGTTATCATCTTCACAGTCACTAATCTTCGATGGTTCCAACAAGTTCATTTTTGCATTGATTCTAAATGTGGTTCTCAAAGTGCGACCTGTTGGACTTACACTGTAACCTCTTCTCTGTCGGTATAGATCCAAGGTATTTTCAAGTATGTATTGATTCAGTCGATTTGTCAGTATTGAGAACCTGAAATTTTTTGTTGGTGGTATGATCCGATAATTGCATATTGACCATATCAAACCATCCAAGGATGCTGGGCGTGTTGAACCTTTTTCTGTTAGCTCTGTCATAGGTTCCAGTACTGTTTTAGTCTCACTTATTGTCCTTTCTATCAACTTTTACCATAGAGTATCTGAAGGGAAGTTAGATTTGGTGGCACTATGTGAAACATGGTGACAAGAGGACATCAGCAGAAGTGAAATGTTTCCTGATATTTACACATGCAGTACATAGATCAGACCGCAACTTGAGTAAATCTAATCTAAAAACTGGTGATAGTGTGTTAGTAAAGTGTGAAACGTTTCTGAATAGTGGAAAACTGAACCTTGATATGTTCAAAGAAAATGTACCTACGTTATCGACCACACTTCATTTTATGTATTTGTCATATATATCCCCCCCCACTACCACTACAGCTAACTATGAGCTCTTCTTTGAATTATTTGAGCAACTGCATAACATATTTAATAGCAATATAATTGTTATGGGAGACTTCAATATAACAAACTTTGTGAACAACCCGAATAATGATACTAAAACGTTACTTGCAAAAAACTTTTCTGACTTCAAGATAGAAAAATCCAATAGAGCATATAATTTCAAGAAAGCATATAAGGCTCCATAAGGCCTTGCGGGAGTGTGACTGGTCATTTTTGAACGGATCCACTGACGTCAATCTTGCAGTTAGTATGTTTTATGAAAAGATATATTCAATTTTTGATGACGATAGACCACTATATTGAACAAAATTCGAGCTGGTACTCCAGTGAAATTATTCAAAACATTCGCCAAAAATCTGATAAAGAATAAGTCTGAGTTTTACTTAAACCACTACGAAAACTCACGGAGTAACATTCCTACTTGCTGGATGTCCAGTCATCCATCCATAGAGACCCAAATTTTTTTTTGAAGTTATATCCGCTCAAAGAAACAGAGATCAAGGATTCCAGGCAAGATGTATTATGATGATCAAGAAATAACTGAACCTATAGATATAGTGAATGTATCCTCCGCATTTTTCAATAGTGTTTATCTCCCACCAAACGAGAACCGGGATGAGCAAACAACCTTCATTAATTACGAGGAAATTATCAACATTTCAGAACTAAGAGAAGATGAAGTGAAGGAAGCAATAAAAAAACTCAAAAATAAAATGACCACCGGTTTACACTCCATACCATATTTCTCAGCAAAAGATTGTGGATCTGTTTTGGCCAGGTAGATGTGATTCATACAGATTTTTCTAAAGGCTTTTGATCGAATCGATCATAATAGATTGATTGGGAAGTTGGGTGAAAATGGTTTCAGTCAGAATTTATTGGCACTTTTCCGTTCCAACCTCTCAAACCGTAACCAAATTGTGGCTCATAACGGATACAAATCTAACAGAGTAATTGTCACTTCGGGTGTACCACAAGGGTCAAACCTAGGACCCCTGTTATTCTCATTATTCATTGATGATCATCCTTCTCAACTTGACTGTATGGAGCTACTGTTCGCGGACGAATTGAAGATTTTTAATTCAATTCAGATTTTTAATAATTCAAGGCACCATTCTAAATCCATATGAGGAATCTGAAAACTTAGGTGTATTCTTTGATCCAAAGACGTCTTCTGCAGATCACATCAACAAGAAAACTTCCCAAGCCAACAAAATGCTCGGCTTCATCATAAGAAATTGTCAACAATTCACAAATATAAATGCACTTGAAATACTGTATTACTCATATAGGAGAACAAAATTTGAATACTGCTCAATAATTTGGAGTCCCTACTATTTCTGCCATAAATATATCCTAGAAAGGGTACACAGTAGATTCTTAAAATTCACATTTTTCAAATGCCATGGAACATATCCATCAGGAGGTTCTGATCACAATGCTCTTCTCGAACACTATCAAATTGTCTCACTGGAAGGCAGTGTGCCTCAGTTAAATTCCTATATAAATTACTACACAACCAAGTTGACTGCACCATGCTCTTATCAAAACTGAATTTCAGGGTAAAATCAAATATGATACTACTGTCGCCTATCAACAAAATGTGAGAACTTAAATTCTATCTGTAGTTTTTGTGACATCAATACTTGTTTGCTTGAACACATAAAAGATTCAGCATTGAAAAAGCTGATATAAATCGAACTAGAGTGAAATTTTTGCTTCTCTCTTCATAACTGAGTGCTTTTATATAGTTAGTAGTATAGATATTACAAATTTGAAATATTATATATTCAAATTCAATTATGTTCTGTATTTGGGTGTAACCTGTTCGGCAATGAAGGATAATTATTGTTATTATTATAATTATCGGATATGGAAAATATTCTTTCACCATCGACTTCGAAATAGGGGTTCTGTGATGGAATCCCAAAATTATTCAGTGCTGCCTAGTTATCAGTTCCTTGGTTACAAACTATGGCAGAGATATACTAAGCGGCAATGTTGCCAGTATGTTCAAATGAGAGATTTATAGTGGGATTTCTGGACTTGGGGTTCTCGAGCGACCCCCTTTGGGAGTTTAAGGGTTTCAAACGATCTGCTTCATCTAAATGCGAAAGGCGTGATATTATCATGTGTAGACGACACTGCCATTATCTATGAGGGTCCCTCTTGGGATGATATTGAACAAACTGCAAAAGCTGACATCAAAATGATTTTTGATTGATTGGTTCGATGAGAACAAACTGGCAGTCAATGCTACGAAGACAAAAATCCTACCTTTCACCTCCTAAAAACCTTTTTTGCCTAATTATAATAGTATAAATGTGAATAATCACATCCTCAAACTTGTTCACTGAGTCAAATACCTAGGTATCTACATTGACTCCTTTTTGAGATGGAATGTACATGCTCGCAATATTGTGAATAAATTGAGAGGTATGATTTATGAATTCAAACAATTAACTGCATTCCTAACACCGCACCATCTCAATACCATCTACTATGCATTCGTAGAATCCAATTTACAATATGGTTTCATAGGTTGGGGTGGTATTAGAAAAAAATATTTACAACCAATCGATGTTATTCAAAAATGGATCCTCAAGATCATACTTAAGAAATACTCATACTCAAGTATCCCTCAGACCAGATATTCAAGTATGTCAATATGATGGACATTCGACAACTCTTCTGTTTCCGAACCCTTAGTTTCCTGTAATTCAATAGGCAAATTACAAATAACCTACCCCATACCTAGGGCACGAGACAAAATATCGTATCTGCTATTTATGTCCCTGCTACTCAGAAATCGCTTGGACAAAGAAATTTCCACTATATAGGTTCAAAATTATACAATGAATTACCAAATGACTTGGAACATTTTTCCTCAGCTCGGCTTTTCAAAATCAAACTGAAAAACTGGATATTGACTGATGACATAAAATACTTCTCGTATGTTATTGATCCTATGAAAATATGTATATTCATAAAAATGTATTAATTTTTGAGTGTTCATTACTTATCTTCACGCTTCTGAAACCTCTTCAATTTCATAACTTTCTATAATCATATAGTTGTAACAAAATTATATCATATTTTTAGTGTTAGTCTTCATTATATTATTCCAGTTAGTCCCTACTACAGTTTGAATGTTTTAATTGGTCACATTTTCAATAGTTCATCTGGACAGATAAATACCCGAAGACAAGTTCTTGAATGAACTTAATCCTGTTTATACACTGTTGCTTTCTCTGTGATGAACTAGCAGTTACCATTTATCATAATCAAACTAATGTATTCTTCACCTTTTTGTGAATGAACATTCATCTCACAGAGAGATGGTTTGCTCTCATCCAGAGCTTCGATCACTTTTGAAGTCAATGACAAAACAGCGTCTTGAGTCGAAATGTCTTCTCTAAATCCGAACTGACTGTTTGATATTATTTTATATTTATTATGGTATGAACAGAGCCTTTTCTTCATGATTTTTTCAATTATTTCTGAGAGATGGGCAACTCATGATATCGGTAGATGATTTGTGTTTTCTGTTCTATCACCTTTTTTGAACAGAGGGATGACAATTGGGTATATACCTCGATCTACACATTGATTGAGAATGTAGGTGAGGGATTCCAGAATATAATTAGGAATTATTTTATATGTTCTGCTTTCAAATCATCACAGCCTACTGACTTTCTATTTTTCAGTTCAAAGATAGTGTTCTTCAATTCCATTGGGCTTATATGTTCGAAAACGAATGAATTTGCAAGAGATACTCTATTCACTATGGAATGCGAGTTGCTTCTCGTGTTGTTGGCGAGAGTTCTTCCAGTTTCTGAGGAAGCTATATCGCATGCATTTGATATTTGAGTTTTTTCAGTTTGAATTTCTCCAGTTGTATGATGTTTCATTCGATCTATAGAGTGTTTCTGTTTTTTTGTCTCAGATATTCGTTGAGTTACGTTACAGAGTTTTTGGAGTTACTGTTGTTATCTATTTGGTGTTTGTGAAAAGTGAATTTCGTTTTATCTATCAAGGAAGTTAGCTTGTTCCGATACTTCTTGTATTCTACCTTCAATTCCTCATCAGAAGCATGTTTATGCATCAGACGAAACATGGTGATTAGTGATGGAGATTAGTGATGGAGATTAGTGATGGAGATTAGTGATGGAGATTAGTGATGGAGATTAGTGATATATTATGGTTTAGACCAGCAAAAAATACTGCAGCATCCACCAATTGATGGGCTCGAAAAGAGCATATTTAGAGGTGGTGCACCTGCAACTTATTGAAGAAATTGTCGGTTTTTGCCATGGTATCGTCCAATATAGTTTGAATGTCTCTATTCAATCTTGGAACTACCAATTCGGGACTAAGCGAGGTCGGGAATCTGATTGGTCGGGCTGGTCTGACCAAAAAAAGTGGATATTACTCAATCTTGGGTCTGGAAACTTGCGATGAAAATTATTTTTCCTTCAAATTGATAGTATCAAAGTGCTTGGCATCCCATGTTCGTGCTACTAAGCGAATTCAGTTGCAAAATTACCAGAGGTAAGAAAGTTATGACCATAAATACACTCTCCATAGGCAATAAGAAGTCTTGGTCTCTGGGTTGATCAGAATTTTCGGATGCAAAAATCATTGCAAGATGAATAACGCAAGTACATGGATAGTACTGGACTTCTCATTTCCCAAGGTCCTGGACGGTCATTATGCAATCGAATCCTAACAATACTAATACCAAGAATCTGAACATGATATGGGTGGAATCATTAGCCTGGTAGTGCTTTCCAAACGGGAGCAGCGGTGCCATGAAGTTGATTACCCTCAACAGGGTGCTAAACAAGGTTAGTCTGGGTAGGGCTCTCTGGGTGGCTCAAAATACTAGCCAAAGCAGCCCCCCGACTCATTCATTCTCAAATCAGGTATGCAGGGTGAAATGGCCTCAACCTCATTTCCCATATGAGGCTCGTACACAGAAGTCTAGAAATGAAGCTGATGAGGAAACACTTCATTACAATATTACAATTCTATTCATTCTAGCATATCATCAACATGACTTCTCTTTGTACTCCCTGTACACATAGTTGATAATGTATTGAATTATTAGGAATGAAATATGCTTTTCTGAAAGAAAAAATGCTTCGATTAATTTATCAGCATGAAAACCTGACAGTGGAATGCGTAGACAAACGAGGTAAAGGAGCGAGAAGAACGATAAGCCTATTTCATACCTCGAATTTCATTTCTGGCGAATCATTTGATTGCCGCCCCCATATCTGCCCTTTTGCACATATGTGGAAAAAAGTTGGTTTTTGGTCAAATCGGAATTGCTTCACCATATAGGTATTTTACGAGGTGCATATGATATGAGATCTCTATCAAGGAATATTGGTTACATAATGCTTGTTTCTCAACTGAAACATATGCTAGTTAAGTATATTTGGTATTCTACTCTATATTAGAACTTGTTGAAGAATATTTCCTCTTCTACGGCATCGGTATTCGAATCTGATTGACTTCTTCTCATTTTCTATCTCTCTATTCACTCGATTCTTTCCACTGACACTGTTTTTGTCAATCTTAAATTACCAAATGAATTTGTTTATACCGTACCTCTTCGTACAAAATTCAGCACTGACGATCGCATCGAATATGATGTGACGAGTGCCGTGAATAGGGTACCCCTTTACGTTTCTACTTTGCAGGAAAGGCTTTTTAAAAAAGTCTATTCAAATTTATTCGAGACAAAAATATTCTGAATGATATGTTACAATAAAAAATACGTCTTTTCACTACCGAGACTATGTCTATTCTGATTTAATATGAAATCTGCAATTCTTTCGTCGTCTCATGATTTCCGTGAATGCAGAATCTTGCTGATGCTTGTGTCAGCGGTTCTCACGGGAACATAGGTAGCTGCTCACATAACTCCTCCATCCCTTAGAAGGAAGTCAAGGGTGGTATAACTTGAGTTTCGTCAACGGTCCTCTTCTCGGGTTCTTGAGTCGTACTTCTCTTGATGAACCATTTCGGGATTCTGTTCCGTTCTGCGATGCACAGGTAGGCTAGGACGCATAAGACGAGCGTCGCGACGCTTCAGAGGGACCATAGGGAGTATCTCTTGTGAAGGTTCATCGCCTCGAGGGGTTCTTCGTGTAGTTCTTCAATCAATCCCTCGTGGAGTTCGTCGAGACGTTTTCAAGACGTAGTTTTTTGACGTGAACCGTTGACATATTGAAAGCCTTGATTTCTTCCAATAAGATGGGGTGTCCTATAATAACACCCTTCTCGTTCTTGTAGCTGTACTACTTTGCAGGAAAGTCTTTTTAAAAAAGTCTATTCAAATTCATTCAAGACAAAAATATTCTGAATAATATGTTACAATAAAAAATACGTCTTTTCACTACCGAGACTATGTCTATTCTGATTTAATATGAAATCTGCAATTCTTTCGGCGTCTGATGATTTCCGTGAATGCAGAATCTTGCTGATGCTTGTGTCAGCGGTTCTCACGGGAACATAGGTAGCTCACATAACTATCCATAGAAACAGGATGGTCTATCAAAAATTGCTTCATCTTTAAAATTATACCAAGTTGTGCAGAATGATGCAGCTACAAGTATAATCATACATATCTTTGATCGACGATGAGACTGAAGTATAACCATGATGTTTGAATATCGCAGCTACACCGATCTCAGCATTATATTGTTGTCAGTATAATCGAGAAAGTTTCAATGAAATACGAAATGTATCATCAAGCTTTGAGCTGAATTAGGTCTCGTAACGTTCATTCTGAACATCACAACAAGAATTGGTTATGAGTTAGATGAATATCATTCAAATGACAGTACAGGCTGTCCCATTTTCCATGTCCTTACGGAATATCTCGCTTATTTTTGAAGATACAGATTTGCGGTTTTCGCGAACGTTGGCTACTTTTTTGTGAAACTCACGAAACCGTGAACAAAATTTCCATAGCCCGCTTCGTTCCTGAGATACAGGGGGAAATTGAAAATATTGCATTTTGGGACCCCCCCCTGTATCTCAGCTATCTTTCAACTTAGAGGAAAAGTAAGAACTGTTCCTCCCACAATTTTTCACGTGGAATCCAGTGACGAGTCAGATTTTTTCATTGAGCTGTCGTAATTTAGATATAACCCAAAGTTATGTTTTTTTTTAAATAGAACACCCTGTATATTTTTCAATATTTGGAACAAGAAAGCTTTGCCCATTTCAGAAATATATAACACTTGTATGATATTTTGAGTATTAGTCCTGTATTTGGGTAATTTTCAGTTTTTTATGTAGATTTCCTATTAATAGGCCTTGTAAAAATGTGGAAACATCATCCACTTCACAAATTTTCATATTCCCCTTATTGCTGACACAGTGTTTTTTCACACACTCACCACATTCACCGATATTCAGTACTAATAATTGACTATGAAGGCTGTGGACCTAATTAGTAGGTAGCTATGAAAAAAAAAACACAAATGCAGATTGTTTACAATTCTTGTCACCTACCTGTCAAAGTTTACAAATTTTTCATACAATGGCGAATAATAATCCAGGATATCAAAACTACGAGAAATTAGATATGGTTGGGATATATTACCAAGTTGGCTTCAATGCAAATCAAGCGAAGGACCTATATTTTGAAAGGTATTCACTATCTCCAAATTGCTGAGTATCAGTTAGTTACAATATGATAAAAAATTTAGGTATCCCGAGAGGAGACAACCAAGTAAAAAAATATTTGGCAGACTGAAAGAAAATTTGGAAAATTTTGGATCTTTTGAGAAGCCTAGACCAAAAAGTTATAGGGAAGAAAATGCCGAAAACGATGAAATTAGTGTCCTTGCAAAGGTAGAAGAGAGCAATAATTATACTTCTTGCAGAGAAATTGGGAAATCATTTGGCATTCCAAAGACAAGGGTTTCTAAGATATTGAAAAAGGACGAATATACCCCCTACATACCACAAACTATTCATTATTTGAACCCGGGTGATGCTGTGAAGCGCATTGAGTTTTGTAGATGGTATATCCAAAAGACGAAAGAAAATATAAATTATGGGCGTTCAGTGGTATAGTCCGATGAAAGCCATATAAGTAGCGCTGGAATATTCAATCGGAATGATCATCGTTATTGGTCAAATGAAAATCATCACGTTACTGTGGTTCGCCAACAGCAAGGCAGATTCGGCTTTAATGTATCTTGTTTCGTTTATGGAGGAAGACTAGCCTATCGAATTTTTGACGGTAACTTGAATCACCAAAGATATTTGGAAATTTTAGATGATTGTCTTTCTGAACTACTTGACGAAATTCCGTTGGCTCAATTCAGACACGGTTTCTTCCAACAAGATGGCGCACCTTGTCATAACGCAGGTGCCATCAGGGTTTATCTTGATGAAGGATTTCAAAACCAGTGGATTGGTAATAATGATCCCATTCACTGGCCGCCAAGGTCCCCTCACTTATCGATATTAGATTTCTTCTTATGAAAATCGAGATTCACTGATGAATGCTACGAGAGAAGCTTTCGAATATTTACGTATGAGACCTATATTTTCAGTCCGGTCGATTGACGCTATCCTCAGAAGATGCCGACTGTGTCTTCAACAGAATGGGCAGCAATTTGAACAATATTTATAAGACATTTTCAACAGGAGAAAAATTGATAGAATTGTTTTGTAGTAGTGTTTGAATTTATTGTTTTATCAAATTGTTTTGATAAAATTGTTAATTGAATGATCATTTCAAATGAATACTTCTCATTCTACCTTATATAAATGAGTGGTATTTAATTATTGCGCCAGAATATCTATTCTAAAAGTAGAAGTTATTTGTCTTGACTTGCCATAAAAAACTGAAAATTACCCAAATACAGGACTAATACTCAAAATATCATATAAGTTTTATATATTTTTGAAATGCGCAGAGCTTTCTTGTTTCAAATATTTTAAAATATACTGGGTGTTCTTTTTAGAAAAACATAACTTTGGGTTATATTTAAATAATGACAGCTCATTTGAAAGAATCTGACTACGCCACTGGGTTGTACGTGAAAAATTGTGAAAGAGACAGTTCTTACTTTTCCTCTAAGTTGAAAGATAGCTGAGATACAGGGGGGGGGGGGGTCCCAGAATGCAATATTTTCAATTTCGCCCTGTATCTCAGGAACGAAGCGAGCTATGGAAATTTTGTTCACGGTTTCGTGAGTTTCAAAAAAAAGTAGCCAACGTTCGCGAAAACCGCAAATCTGTATCTTCAAAAATAAGCGAGATATCCCGTAAGGACATCGAAAATGGGACAGCCTGTACATTCTCATTATAAATCATGAATATCTGGAGTTCATAGATTCTGTAACAGAGAACATATTTCAAATGAAATCGCGCAACCTTGTTTCGTTCCATTTGTCGCCAACGATATCGAATGTATGTTCTACGACCTACGTGGTTGGATGTCGAGAATGTCATAGAGAGAAATTTCCGCTATGACGTTGTCTTGGAGTGTTTTATCTCGCATTGGGATGTTGGATATTTTGCTGTGATTGGCCGTTCTACTGTGGAGACATTCTTGGTGTTTTTATGAAGATGAGGAGAATAAAACCAGTTTCAAAGCTCTCTTTTTCGACTGCTTGCCAGGCTTTTGGCAACAGTTGAAAGTTTTTTACTGCGATACGAACAAGATGATGTTCAAAATCAGGATATTCTGAAATATCACCTATTGTTGGAATTTGGCTGATTTCGTTAACTATTCACTTCGATTTCCCTCACAGAATCTTGCAGAACCAACTGTTCACAACGTTGATTTCACCGGAAGAGTCAGAACGGTTACGTTACCACTTTGACCATTGAGAGCGGTACAGAAGAGATCCTGAGCGCATTATCATTTGCGGTATTTTCTCAGTAATGGAGTATACCGCCATGTTGAATGATATGCTGCAGCCACTTGTAGCCGACATTTTCTGATAACCACGTGAAACTTGAGGAATGGATACATCATTTTATCACAGAGTCAATGAATAGATGAGTACCTTTTTCTTGAAAATGTCATTGAATCAATTGGGTTGTGGATAATTGATACTTTTGAAAATCTCAGAAAAATTAATCGAATGGATATGATAACCTTCTGTCAATTATATCGAATCCACGGAATTTTTAACAATCCCATTATGAAACATGTAACTTACAGTCATCGTTGTGAATTTCCAATATTATGATGATCATTGACATTCCATGTTGAGTTATCTCTTATTAGATTTCGGTGAGTTGCGTGATTACATATTCTACAGACATTCAGGTTTCCTTCATGTTCAATAAAATTTGACACCTGATTTTGCTATCATGATAATCTAGATATTCAACGGAATCCAATCAGAAATCTATTCAGTATATTTGATATCTCTATTCCCTTTGTATATATCTTCACGATGTTGAATCTTTCATGGCACTGAATCACATCATAGATTCATCTCTCAATTTAGAATCCATCGTCGACAGTAGACGACTAAGAACTGATTCAAAATCGGAGGATCACGAGGTGTCTATATAACGGTAAATATATATTGTTCTCATTGTTGCAAGTTGGTCTCTAGGAGAGAAATATCATTTTTTGAATATTGATATCAATAAATACAATCCGCTACGAGGATGATTTCATATGAAACTACCAAGTTTCATCGAGAATAGGAAGGCTATTATAGTGAACGCAGTGAATCAGGACCAGCATTGTTTTGCTTGAGCTATGATATCTGCCCTATATCCAGCGAGCAGCAAACCCTGTGAAATGTCTTCACACCCACACTCTCCTACAGTTTTGAATCTGACTGGTATGGAGTTCTCGATGGAAGTGAGTAATATTCCACAGTTCGAAACCCTCAATGATTGTTCCATCAACTTTCGAATACATACTAGTGAGTCAGATCCAGAAAATTCATAATCTGCTAGAACATTCATGAATGAACCTTATTACTCATTCGCATACATCTTGAAATGCCCTTTGATGATTCAATCACAAAATTCATTACATTCCGTGGAAAAGATGCAGCCAAAGAATTTGTATCTAGTTTAGCTAGTGATCCAAGAAAAATATATAACAAAAACTTGAAAAATGTAATTCCAATGATAAAATAAACCGGAGTAGGAGAGGCTGAATTTGATAATGCCACAGAGTGCGGTATTTGCAGCAAACCTTCCGTTTACTGGGATGTGGAAGTGAGAGATCATTACCATTCAACTGGAAAAATCAGATATGGGGCTGCCCATTCAATATGCAACTTGAATTATAAACTACCAAATTTTATACCAGTCTTTTTCCACAATATGAGCGATTATGATATTCATCTATTCATGAAAGGATTATCCAACCGTAAAGAGAGGGTGGACTGTGTTGCTCAAACTAGTGAAAAATACATTTCGTTCAAGGACCTCATATCAGTCGGCGAATATTCGGGCAATAATGATGATCATCACGACATTTTCCTGAAACTCCGATTCTTAGATAGCTACAGATTCCTTGCGGAACCCCTCCAATCACTGGCTGAAAATTTGAATAAAAATCAGTTCACAGAAACTGCGAGTTATTTTCCCGATCGTGAGAAATTCAAATATATAACGCAGAAGGGTGTTGTTCATAACACCCATGAGTGAACTGGATCTCAAGGATCTACCATTCAAAAATGATTTTTGTGATGATTCATCAAATGAGCATATTTCAGATGAGGATTATCGAAGAGTTGAACGTGTATGGAAGTTATTCGAATGTAGATCACTCGGCAATATTTCGGATGTTTATTAAAAATCAGATATCCTCTCACTATGTGACATTTTCGAGAACTTTAGAAAGGTTTCTTTGGAAACGTACAAATTAGATCCATGTCAATATTACACAACACCCGGTTCATCCTGGGATGCTATGGTGAAGTGTACGGGAATCAGACCGATATTTACATGATTAATTTTTTTTGTAGAAGGTATCAGGGGTGGGATAAGTCAATGCAGCTTTAGAAGTTATGCCTAACAATATCAAACTGGTTACTCATTGGGAGAGTATCAAATCGAAGAGAGGTGCCAATGCATTGACAGCTCTTCCCAATTACATATCCTGCAGAGTTTTTCACAAGAATTTCTTCGCGATCCATATGGGAAGAGTCAAGGTGCATTATGGAAAAGCGCTGTATTTGGGCTTCAGTATATAAGATGTATCGGAAGTCGTTATATAAACTTCCTCATATGATTGCATCGAGAAAAAATATGGTGAACAGTTGCAACTATTGTGAACTGGTACATATTTATCGATATTGATAATTGAAACAGACAACTTCTATAATTTTATGAAGGAAAATATGAGTTATTTCGATACATCTAATCATCCAGCCGATAACGATTTCGATATTTCAATCACAAAATCGGTGGTGGGCAATATGAAGGATGAATTCCCGAACGACCCTATTGCGAACGCCACGATATTTGTACTGAAATGAAAAATAAAGTCGATTCATTATACCGAATACTGTCATAACTCTACCGTGGACATAGCGATATAGAATTCGATCAAACGAGCCCTGAACCTAATATGCTTTGGTGACAGCGGGCTATAATTTCTGATACGGAAACAAGTCGAATAGTAGATCCAGATGATGAGTTAGAAGAATTGATCAAAATGCTGATCGAAGAGTTCATTATTTACCTTTTTACTATGCATTGCTCCGTAAATATGGAATCATTATGGATATGTATGAGAGAGAAAATGAATCAACGGTGGAAATGGAATAGCACGTATCTACTGTCCCGACAACTTTATAGGATGGACCAAAAACCTCCTGGTAGGATGCTCGGCGATATTCAAATACACATGTTGTTTTAGGCATGTTGTTGCAACGCAGGAACATTCTTGTGAATGAAAGAATTATAGGATTCAGGACTGAGTGACATTCACTGAAAATACGTATTATTGCACTGAGTGAATGAACCCACAAAAATACCTGAGTGTTATTGTATTCATTTACTGAGGAACATAGTGATTGAGTTTCCAAACATAATGAAAAGAAATTGAATCAGAGCAGATAGTTACTGAACAAGGAAGTACAACATTCAACATACATAACATGTTGATTTATATGGCAAATTATAATGAGATGGCCAATAATTTTGATCTGTGCACTTTTTAATCTCCTGCAAATGGTCAACCTTTCGCTTGGATATAGGAAGCCTATCATTGAATGATTTGGGATATTCTTCCAGCAATTTTATTGTACCCCTAGCTCGTCTTGGTAATGGCTGTGAAGTTTGGTCGATATCAGTTTTGTAAAAAACTCTACCACCATGGTGTTTCAAAGCCCGTATATCACAAAACAGTCGGGTCATCTCTTTTATGTCCGGGTCTTATGGAATCAAAAACCTTGTCTGTGACGAGTCGGTAGAGAAGTTATATTTTAGTGATATAACTCCAGTGATATAACTCCATATAACTCTCGCTCTTTCTTTGATCTAATGATGATCTTCAGGAATTTCTATTGGCTTTATTTCCATTTTATTCTCTATTGTAGCATTAACGCTATCACATTCCATTCGCGTGTGTCCTTTTATCATTGGTAGAGGCTGTATGCCATGTCTAACAAAGTATCTTCGTAGGAAATCTATAATCATTGACGCAAAAGTTGAAGCTTGAAGATACGCTTGTGTTTCGTCAAACTAGTAGCACGTCACGTTTTTCGTGGTCATGTCACATAATGTGAAATTGTGACACAAGAGTTCAGTTTTGGAATATAGACTGCTGGTATCTATAGCTGGACATGTTTCAACAGCCTATTGATTGATACACAAAAGGTGACATGACTGACATGTGCCGTCCTCAGCTGCCACCTTGTTCCTCGCTTACTCCTCTTGTGCTTTATATGTGAATTTTCCATTCCTCTACCATCAAATTTTTCGTTTCATATTGCACGCAGATGTCACACCTCCCTTTTTTGAGCTGAACATTCTAATGTTCAAGATTTTCGTATATTTTATCATAGTTTTCTTCGACTGGAAATCACGTCATTTCCAGGAGTTTGTGCGATTTCATTCCAGATTCCAGGTAAAGTTCTGTTGAGCTTTTCCTGCGATGGTGATTAGGCAATTTTGGCAGTTCTTCTGAAAACTTACGGAGAGAGTTCACCCGAATTTAAATAACGAATTTCCACATTATTTGTTTGTTTCCTTTTCGATTGTTCTTCTACTAGACTTTTTCTTTCCTTTCGTCCATCTTTCCTTGATCAGCTAATTTTTTTCTTCCGCCAAATACGTTTTCTGCGAAGACAGAGATAATATCTCCATCATCATTATCATCAGATTCTTTGTTTTCCTCTTCTTCTTCACTCTCCGATGTTTCATCGCCATCAAGTTCATCAGGTAACCAGTTCTCATTTTCATCTTCGTGTTCCACTCTGCATAATGATTGTGTTTCGGGGATGTACCAATTAGTTGTGAATTCTTGATCCAATAATAATAAACCCCTTGCAACTATAGTACTAGTTGCAATCAACTCTTCATCTATAGGTTTTTTTCTCATGTTCTGTAATTCCATTAGACAGTATGACGAAGTTTTCAGAACTTCGTGATTTTTTCTCTATTGTTCCAACCACTTTCTGGCCCGTTTCAAAGCTGATATCAGGCACATGTTCACAGCTAACATCTAACAGCTAACGAAATTGCTCTCATTTATAACGTCGATTATATTGATGTCTGAGGAACTCGATTGAGATTAGACTGAATTATTCTTCTCCAACATTTGAGTAATTCTTCTGGTACGGCTACACAGCCTCTGGAAAACCCAACTTCATATTCTGAACAATTCAATCCCAACTTTTCTGAGAGCCTTTGAATCCAATGAGAAACAGTGGATAATTCCAAACGAAAACAAAAAACTGAAATTCATATCTACACAATGCTTGAAATCTCCCGTATCGTAGTACAAATATAACAGGTTAGTGGAAACGGGAATTTGCAATATGTTCGGTCTTATGAGCCTTTTCACTTGACTTACTGTGATGACTTGATACGATATAATATATACGATATATATATATATATATGAGATGTATGTCTGTAGATATGCTTGATGATTTGAGTTTCAATAAATATGAACAAGAACTGAGATATACTGCTGAATTATTTTTTAATTGACAGACTTCTCACAAATTGACAATACCTGTTATTGAGACAAAAAAACGTATCTAGCAACGGTTGTTATGGGCATTGTCCTGGCTGCCTGTGGTTCACGTTGTTGCGAGATGTAAATCGTAGAAAACATTACATACCGCCCCCCTTGAAAGGATCGGCTTTCAAAACAATAGATGAACAACCTAACTTTAAACAGTTATGAACTTCATGAACGAAATGATCTCTCAAGAATTGATTGGGAGAGCACAAACTTTGGACACTGGTCTTTTCAATGTACCATTTGCAGTCTTGATGCACACTACCCGAACAATTTTGTCTTGACCAGGAAACACTTCGATGATTCTACCCATTTTCCAACATAATGGCGCTGTATTGTCGTCCTTGAGCAGAACCAATTTGGTGGTTCGAGTGAGGTTGTCGCCATTTTGTCCTCTCTTGAAGGTTGCTAAGATACTCATATGACCATCGTGCTGTATTTGCCGCTGAATACTCTTGAAGTGGGATAAGCGATTTATTGCCACTTCTCTAACGTCAACTTGAGGTAAAGTAGTCAATGGCTCGCCGATAAGGAAATGCGCTGGTATTAGAGGAGAAAGATCATTGGGATCGTTAGATAGGGGAGACAATGGTCGGGAATTAAGGACTGCCTCAACCTGAGTTATTACTGTGTATAAGCACTCGAATGTTAAATGGGAATTACCAACGATTCTTTTCAAGTGATATTTTGCGGATTTGACACACGCTTCCCAGAGACCTCCGAAGTTAGGAGCATGTGGAGGCAAAAATGCCATTTCATTTTATTCAAATTAAGAAATTCACTGAAATGATTATTCGTTTTGAGGTTTGATAAGATCACCTTTAATTCATGTTCAGCATCAACAAAATGTGTGCCATTGTCACTGTAAATGTCGTTGCAAACACCCCTTCTAGAAATAAATCTTGTAAAACATTTCGAAAACGACTCCGAAGAAAGATCGTCCGATAGTTCGAGATGAACCGCCTTCGTGACAAAACAAACGAAGATGCATAAATAACATTTGACTATTTTTCTACTCCTGATCTTACCATCCTTGATGTGGAACGGACCAGCAAAGTCCATTCCGGTTGTTAAAAACGGACGTTGTGGTTGTAAACGTGAGTGTGGAATATCTCCCATTTTATATTGAATTTCTCTTGGTGAAGACCTGAAGCAAGTTACACATTTGCATAAGACTCCTCTGACGACGCTACGACCATTAATTGGCCAAAAATTTGACCTAACAGCCGCCAAAGTGGTTTGGGAACCTGCATAAAGATGTCTTACATGTTCATGTCGAATCAATAATTTGGTGAAATTTCCTTGTTTTGGCAATAAAATCGGATGTTTCATGCCATACGATACGTTAGAATATTTAAGTCTTCCACCGACTCTGATTATACCATTTTTGTCTAAGAATGGATTTAATGAAATGATTTTTGTATTTTCAGAAATATACTTTGAATTCTTTAATGACTTCAGCTCTGAGGGAAAATAGAATTTTTGAACTAATTTACAGCTGGTATTGAGTGCATTGTCTAGTTCAGACTTTGATATTCGACCTAACAATCGAGCTTCGGGATTCGAGGTTTTTGAATTGTTAGCAAATCTCAGACAATATGCTAAGACTCTCTGAAGTCTTGTGAATGAAGAAAAGCGATCGATGAAATCGATATCTTCATTTCCTGCTACTATGATCAGAGTAAGATTGCTCTCCTTGAGCTCAGGAATTTCTGAGTCGGGTAGAATATCAATTTTGGACCAGAAGTATTTCTCTTGGGACAACCAACTGGGACCTATCCACTACATCTTACATTCTATTAATTCCTTTGGGTTGATTCCTCGTGAAATAATATCAGCTGGATTTGATTCAGGAGGAACTTGATTCCACTTCCTTTTATCGGAAAATTGTTGAATTTCGGTGACCCGATTAGATACAAATGTTGTGAGTCGATATGGCTCAGTGTTAATCCACGTTAATACAATTGTTGAATCAGTCCAGTATTGGATGCGCTCAATATTGTTGGGAATAGCTTTGAGAACCCTTTGAGTGAGCTGAGTAACTAGTAGAGCTGCGCAAAGTTCGAGCTTGGGTAATGAAATTGTTTTGAGTGGGGCGACTCGGGACTTTGCGCAAACTAAATGAACATGGATTTTGCTAAATTCATCAATTGATCGAAGATAGCAACACGCTCCATATGCTTTTTCCGATGCATCTCCGAAACAGTGCAATTCAAGGGAAACAGGATTTGGACAAATAATATGCCTAGGGATATGCATACTGAATTCAAATGAATTATTTGACTGGAAAATTCGAGCCAAGAATAATGCAATGCGACCGGAATGCTTCCGTCCCAATTTAGACACAATCTCCAAAGTTTTTGAATAATGATTTTGGCTCTGACGGTACAAGGACCAATGAGACCTAAGGGGTCAAAAATTTGAGCCACTGCTGATAGAATTGTGCGCTTTGTAACTTCAGGTGCTTGATCATGAGTAACAGTATACTTGAGGACATCGTCTACTGAGTTCCACGTTAAACCCAACGTTTTTGTGATCTTGTTATCAGAAATATAAGTTTGTTGTGATTGATGTTCGATCCTGGAAATGTTTTCTAAAATTTCACAATTATTCGAGACAAATTTTCGGAGATTGAAGCCAGCTGAACTTAAAATGCGAATAAGTTCTAATAAAACTTGTTTTCCATTTTGAATAGAATTGAAACCTGTCAACAAGTCGTCAACATAGAAATTAGACTTGATGATTTCGCTAGCATGGGGAAATTTTGATTCGTTTTTCTTAGCTAATCGAAATAGAGACCTAATGCAAAGAAATGAAGCGCTAGCAGTACCATAAGTAACTGTGTTTAATTGATAATGA
Source organism: Gastrophysa polygoni (assembly GCA_963576655.1). Taxonomy (NCBI): domain Eukaryota; kingdom Metazoa; phylum Arthropoda; class Insecta; order Coleoptera; family Chrysomelidae; genus Gastrophysa; species Gastrophysa polygoni. The sequence goes on from OY755082.1 coordinate 29,275,031, forward strand.
CCTAATTCTTCAGATGGATCAGAGCGCCACAATATGCGTTGCAAATCACGTTGATCAGGTTGTATATTTACCATTCGGTACATTTTTTCTATATCGGCTGTTACTACATATTGATAGGTTCGAAATCTTGTCACTATTGTGAACAGATCGTCTTGAATTGTGGGGCCTACCTTCAAAATATCGTTTAGTGAAACTCCACTAGAGCTTCGTGCAGAACCGTCAAAAACGACACGGAGCTTTGTTGTACTGCTGGACATTTTCAAAACGCCATGATGAGGCAAATAGTATGATATATTTTGAACTGATTCAGCTGAAGTAGGTAATTTTGTCATATGCCCGAGCTTTTCATACTCATCCATAAAGGAGACATAATATTGTTTAAAATCATGGTTTTTTGATAACTTTCTCTCGATGGCATAGAATTTCTTGAGAGCAATATCAAAAGATTCACCAAGTTGGCTTATGTTATCTTTGATTGGCAAACTGACGATGAATCGACCAGACTCGTCGCGCACCGTACTTTTGATAAAATGTTCTTCGCATTCGGCTTCTTCTGGAGAATATTTCTTAACTTGTGATTGACATTCTTCTATTTTCCAGAAACGTTCTAGTAAATTTTGAATATCAGTCTGCGTTGTAAGATTACATACTGAGCTTGAAGTATTTGCAAATGACATTGATTATGGTCCAGACAGAATCCAACCAAGTCTCGTTTTTTTGTAAAACTGTATGATTATTGAGTAGATTTATACGCCCGACACAGATCAAGTCCCAGAAAATAGAGGCTCCAATGAGCAAGTCAATTGGACCTGTTTTATTGAACGTTTCATCAGCTAACACAATGTTTTGTGGAATTTTAAGATTGCTTACATCAAATGAGATAGCGGGCAAGTCTTTTGTAATTTTCTTAGATATTAAGAATTGCACATCTCGTAAAATGAACTGATTTGTTGTTGATTTTATAGTAGCACATGTTTTGTGTATTACGGATGATATATTCGAGCCGAAAACTTCGACTGTATGTTTAACCTTCGTGAAAGGAAGTTGTAGCAATTCGAATAGCCTTTTAGTTATGAAATTTGACTGTGAGCAGTTGTCAAGAATCGCTCGACATTTGTGAGGGTTACCGTATTTATTGATGATAAATACAACTGCAGTAGGAAGCATGACGTATGATTCGGAATGTGTATTTTCAGACGAACAAGCTGTGAGAGTCGACTGAGCAATGTTAGGAACAGATTGTACAGGACTTTCAGTAATTGGCAAAGGTGCCGATGCTGTGACGCTAGGAGCTTGTTCTCTGTCTAAATGCAAGAGAGTATTATGACGGAAAGAACACTTTTTACAAGAATGAGGATTTTTGCAGTCCTTTGAAGAATTTCCTTTTCGTAGACAGTTAGTACATGCTTTGAGTTTTCTGATTTCATGAGTCGTTGTTGTATACTGAGTTTCAGGAAATTCGTACATGAAAATATAAAATGATCTTTTTGACAAAGAATGCACACTGGGTCTGAAGTGGTAACATGCGTGACACTCGAATCATGAGAATTTCTTTTGGCTAACTGTTTTTGTGTTGAATAAGAAAATTTCTTGTTCGAATTTGAACCCTCTAAAAGTTGACATCTCTGATTCAGAAATGAGGTGAACTCCTTGAATGTAGGAAATTCCGATTTGATAGTCAATGCATGTTCCTCCCACTCACCTTTTTTGGTCACATCTAACTTAGATGAAATTATGTGTATGATGAGAGTATCCCATTTATCTACAGGTAAACTCAGAGATTCGAGACTTCTCAAATGTTGATTTACAGTATCAATGATATTCCTGAGTAAAATATGAGATTCCCTTTGCAAACTCTGTAGCTCACATATTGCATTTAAGTGTGTTTGATATCGTTCGCAGAGGAGATCCCACGCTTTGTCGTAATTGGCTTCAGATACTTCCAGAGCTGTCAAAACATTTGCAGATTCACCTTTTAAACAAGATTTCAAGTACCAAAATTTTTGAATTTTATTGATTGATTGGCATTCATGAATCATGGCTTTGAAGGTATCAGAAAATTGGAGCCATTTTTCATAGGATCCATGAAATTCTGGTAGATTTAATTTTGGTAACTTTGAATTTGAATTTGATATAATAGGGCTCGATGAAGTGTCTGAAAAAGAGTTTGCAACTATTCTAGGTAATGTGTATTGTTCAATAAGCTTTTTTGCGTAACTAACAGTCTTGAAAAAGAAGTTTTCAAGATTTTCTCTTTCAATGAGGTGATCTTCATCTGTGGTATTTTCATCTAATAATTCTAATTCCGTTTGAATGCTTTCTAGTTCATTCCATACAGGTTCTATTCGTTCTAAGCGTGTATATAGTTCTTCTAATGAAGAATCATCTGTTACAGTTTGCAAAAGAATTTTGAGAATCGTGTAATATGTGCTTTGATACCACCTCGTTTGTAATGTAATATTTTGACTGGTTCATCGGTCATTTTGAGGAATGAGAAACACAGAAATTAACAGGTTGAGAACAAATAAGGAAAGGAATGGATAAAGGAAAGCGAGATTTACTTGAGTGTATTCCCAGTTACGTTGAGAATAGCGAATAATTTGAGTACGGCTCGGTATGGGTTGACAACTCCGCTGCTCTGCCGCTTGCCCCTTTATCTGTTTCACTCGTTGATTCTGATTTCGAAGGACCTGACTTGATGTTTTGAATACTTCTTCGGCTTGTGTAATATGTAAACTGTTTTCTGTCTTCGATCGCTGTTCGTTGATCTTCACATCCGGCTCGAAGCGACCATGTTCGGTCTTATGAGCCTTTTCACTTGACTTACTGTGATGACTTGATACGATATAATATATACGATATATATATATATATATATGAGATGTATGTCTGTAGATATGCTTGATGATTTGAGTTTCAATAAATATGAACAAGAACTGAGATATACTGCTGAATTATTTTTTAATTGACAGACTTCTCACAAATTGACAATACCTGTTATTGAGACAAAAAAACGTATCTAGCAACGGTTGTTATGGGCATTGTCCTGGCTGCCTGTGGTTCACGTTGTTGCGAGATGTAGATCGTAGAAAACATTACACAATACTACGTAACTACTCAGTGGTAATTTAAAGACTCATAGACAAGTAATAATGGAACGAAATCCGAAATCAAGTATCACTGAATATTTTGTTGAACTATAAGTTCATTATTATTCGAGAATGATCTACTGAAACTGTAATGTTCTGCCTTCTTCCTATAATTGTTCACTTTTGAGGTTCACTCGTATATGTGTATCTCATGCTCTCGCGTACCTGAATGGTAAAAAAGCCCAGTGCTTATCTTTTGTCGGCGCTGTCAGTTATCGTGCAATCAACTTCTGAGTTTCATTGCCCATACAAATATTCTGGCGAAGAGAAAGAAGTAAAATTGATTTGACTTTTAGTTGATCAAGTAAAGTGGTTCGTGGAAACGGTGGGTACACCGGCAGTGCAATTTTCAGAAAGAGCTAGATTATCTCGGCAGGAAGAGAATTCAGTACAAATTCAACACAGCAATCAATGATTGCTGGGTTGAATTCTATCGATGATGGAAACATAAAGCGCGCAATATAACTAAATAGTTGATAGCAGCATTCTTACAATCTGATTTAAACTTTATGTGTTCCAGAGGATCCTGAATCAAGAACCTTGGCAGTTTTGATTGGTCATTTGGACAGTTATTACAGAAATCAAAACGTGGTGCTCGCAGAACACTGATGTATTGTGGTGCGATAAGTTTATCAACGGATATAATCCAGGAAAAGTCCGGAACAAGCTTTTCAGTGACAAGAGTTCGAAAACTTCTTCGGCTGCATTGAATGTGGCCTTGACTGAAGAAGCCTCACAGGCAGGAATTCTTCAGTGTGATAGAGAAATCAAGAGTGAACCGATGGAAGCCGATAAACATCGGATTAGTCAGCGAAGAGTTGGCCATAATATCCAAAATGGATCGGCTACAGGAGGGCATGCAAGTGCAAGTGGCGGAACACAACGCGCAACGCGACTGGAAGAGCAGGAAGTAATGGAGGTGACAATGGTGGGATTGTGAAATGTTTTCGGTGTGGCAAGGATCATTCCGCTAACAAATGTCCGTATCGTGAGTACACTTGTGTTAAATGCTCGTTGAAAGGTCATCTGAGTTCTGCAGTGCAGCAGAAATCAAGAGCACAGGGCGAATTATTCAACTGAACAAGGGTCAAGTGTAGGATATACCGTTGAAGATACTCCTTCACCAATTTCATGCATCCGTCAGGATACAGATGAGCAATTTTTTTCTGGATATTTGCCTAAGTAGTGTTCCTTTCAAAATGAAATCAGATCAGGCGCTGCGACGTCTATTTTACCTTTGTTCATTTTCCTCAAATATTCCTCTGGGGTACAGTTATCTGAAACAAACACACCGCTAATGAATTTTTCGGGAATCAAGATTTTTCCGGCAGGCATTGCAAGGTTCCAAGTTACATTCAATGGAAAAATCAATAATCTAGAATTTTGTGTGGTAGAGACAAAGGGCCCGGCTTTGCCGGATTTATGATTTGCAAACTGACGCTCCGACAAAAAATTATTTCATTAAAAAGTTTCCGAAAGTGTTTTCTGATTGATTAGGATGTTTCAACAAGCTTCAGTTACAGCTGAAGGTAGATTCGAGCGCTATTCCGAAGTTTTGTGAATTCCGTCCGTTACCGTTCGCAATGGAGAAGAAGGTGGACGAAGGAATCAATAGGCTTCTGAGAACTGCCATAATTTCTCCGATAGAATTCAGCCCATGGGCAACTCCCGTGGTGCCCTTACTGAAAAAGGAAAATTCGGTCAGGTTATGTGGGAACTACAAGGTTACGGTGAACCCCCATTTGATTATGGATAAGTACCCGCTACCTCAAATCGAAGATTCATTAGAGGAATTGAGTGGGGGAGAACGATTTTCTAAAATTGATTCAGTGCATGCGTACCAACCTTCGACCATAAAATTAATAGACCCGGCAACTCATTCATAAAACGCTCGGAAACATGTTGCAGACATCACTGGGTCGTTCGGGGAGAGTGCAGCGAGAGGGGTGTCCACGTGGACAAAATGGCAACAGCGCGCCACCGTTTATAGATATCGATGCCAGTGGCGTGTAAATTTACTTTCTTTGAAATTTCACTCACAAAAAGTTGAGTCTTTTTTTTTAATTAGTACTGATTTCGAGTTTTGAGTCGAGATTAGTGTGTGCATCTGCCTTATACGCCTACGTAGGAACCAAATGCAACACATCAAGAAATAAACTAACCATTATAGAAATCAGTTTTTCAATTATATCATGTTATTTATACTAAACAGGTTGAACTCAATGACATGTATGCAGTGGAAAATTCCTAATAATATAATATTCAAATAATAAATAAATTCATGATTCAAAATTCGAGTATCAATATCATTATTAATATTAATAATAATACTTATTATTAATAATAATCAAGTATTAGTATCATTAACTCAGGTTCAACTCACCTTACTTTGACAATCGATAGCAAAAAGTAAAATATTACACACGTATTTTTTTTGTTTGTCGTGAAAAAACTTGTATTCATTATACGGGGTGTTAAAGTTCACATAAGTTTTTGGTTTTTATTTTGTTTCTCTGTTGAAACAAAACCTAGCGTTTTGAAATTCGGTGAGCACTTTTCTATCGGAGCCTTAGCTACACTGGGTGTTATTCTTTTTCGAGCCCACTGACATGGAAACTATCAGATTTTTTATCGAAAATGATTAATAATAACTGGAGTAGTTACTAGGTATGAAATTCTGAAATGAATTGTTCGTGTACGTGGTCCATTAATTATTCAATTCAAATGATAATTTGATGGAAGATAAACATTCAAGTTGAAAAACTGTCATGCATAGTATAATATTATTTATAACCTAATTTATTAGTATTTAATAACAAGGAAACTAAGAAAGATATCAAAACAAATGGAGCGCAGGTAGCAAGGTGGATGAATATTGCCGATAGAGAAGTCCTCATCGAATTTCAAATTGTTAGGTTTTGTTTCCCTATGATGAAAACAAGTTTCTCCACGACAAAACAAAAAAAACGTGTATGATATTTCAATTTTTCCTATCGATTGCAAAGTTAGACGAGTTAAACCTGAGACACTTACTTGAAGGATGTAAATCAAATGATGTCATCAATTTGAGGTGGTGATTCCCTATCATATTTCATGAGGAATAGTTAATATAAAATATAAAAGCAAATCAAATCAAACAATCTTTATTGTCCATTTCATTGACAATACAGATTTGAGGAACTGTATAAAAATATAATTCTAGGAACTGCTGCTGGATGCATGAATTTAGTACCATCTGGTCTCACTATGCCATCTTTTGGATGAAAGTGATCTGAACATATTTCAGGATTCTCAGGCAAGCTGATCTTTCTTGAAACCAACAATGGGAAACCAAGTTTTTCTTTTTTCTGGGTCAACGGGAAATCTAAAAAGATAATTGATTGCATGCTGCAGAAATATTATTGTCAGATGATGTCAGGCAATGATAGAAATGCATAGTATATCAGCGGTCAATATGACCGGGCGTTATAGGTCATAACGCCCTAAGGCATATGAGTGTGTTCAGTATCCATATCCAACAGCACTACAATCAAGTAAAGGCATACATTGAATGTTATAACATTCTTAAAAGTCTCATGATGTTTTAATCATCACATCATGGTTGTAGGATATGCATCATTGATTCGATTTACTCGAAATAAGTAGATAATCATCATTCTGTTCACCTTGACAATGAACTTGTGTGAATTCAAAACCTTATTGTTTTTGTTCATATAAAAATATTCATGTTTTTTTACGATTCCATACCAGAGCAAATTGTTGCATAATCATTCAATGTTCTACCCAAAATCATCACGCTGCCAACAGCTTGTAAAGTAAGCATCATATCGAAACAAATCATTCGTACTCATGAACCGAGTCATGAACCATTGTTCAAAAATTCTACCTACGGCAATGATCAGGGAAAACAAACCTAACCTCACTTACTTACCTGCGAAAGCATAATTCTGGGTGAGAATGCCCCAATTTCCTACAAACATGACATTTTCGGCTCATATTCTCCAACCAAACACTGAAACTTCACTTTATTGTCTGTAAATTGATGAAAACACTTTGAAATTGAAATTTAAACACTTGAAAACATAACAAAATTCTCGGCAACAACGCGTTCGCTGCAATAGTACGCTGATGACGTGACTGGCAAGAGACGGATAATCATCAATGAAATGCTGCGTTGTCGTTGTACAGAAAAAACTGAAAATTGAGTTGAAATCTCCAAGTTCTAAGCTTTCTTCATGGCGAACTTTGATATCACTACAAGATTCAACACGAATTATTGTTGAAAACAAATAAAATTGGGCATCAAAAGGGAACAAGTGGCACATCAGCACCAAGTACATCAGTCGGCCCTATCACAATCAACCAGTTCAGTCTTGTAGCTCTAGGTCTTGGATCTTGAAAGAATGTAAATAAGCGGGTCTATTTGTTTTATGGTCGAAGGTACCAACAGGTGCCCTTACACCCTGTTTCCCGTATTATCACTACAATATCAACTCATAAGGGTTTTTTTTTTCTCAATTCGTTTCAATTAAGTTTGGCTATCGCGCCTGCGCAGTTCGAAAGAATTATGGAGCAATTGTTCATGAAGTTTGATGGAGTAGGAAATCTTCTTCATTAGACCTGTTTCATTAAGAAATTGAATTGTTTTCAGACAGTTGTGTTCAATTTTCAAGCATTGTTGCAGCGTGTTAGGAAGGGAGCAGTGGTTTCTGGCTTGGGTGTACACCGGACACACAAGGAGTAAATGTTCCACAGTAAGTTGCATGTCACAGGTATCACATATTGGTGGTCTAGCACCACACACACAGAAGGTAGCTAGAAGTGATATGGGTATGTCCTATTCTCAATCGTGTTAGTGCAACTTGTGTTCTCTTTTGGTGTGATGGGAAGGGTAGTATTTCATCGACTTTGTTCTTAATCATTTTCAATTTGTGGTTACTATCATTCCATCCTTGGTTCCATTTCTCTTTTATTTTATTATGCAGGTGTGATTTTATGTCCTCAGGTCTCAGTTTTTTTTTTTTTTATCTGTGGACAACACGAAAGGGAAAACTATGATGTTCGAGGAACATCGTGTTAGCCAGCGGTGAAATTTTGGGAAAGAAGGAAGGTGTTGGAATTTTTCTTGAATGTTTGGAGGTTGTAAGCATCAGGAAAGACTTCACTAGGCAAAGAATTCCACAACTTTGCCGTTCTATTGATGAATGATGCTTGGTATAGCGATGTTCGACAGGTCTCGAGCCTGACAGTGTAGGGGTGACCAGCTTGAGCTCGTCTGGTTTGTCTACTAGGAATCGCGCGTGGTGGCATAATAGATGATATTTCCGTTGAGCACCGACCGTGGAAGTACCTATGAAAAAGGCAAAGATCGCCGACCTTTCTACGATGATCTAGAGAGGTCAATGATTTGGTGAGTGTTGTGTCATCGACTAGGCGAATAGCTCTCTTCTTCAGTGGGATGTCATTTAGATAATCCTGTCTAGTAGCATCGCGAGCAGCAATATCTGCGAGTTCATTACCAACTATTACTATATGTCCCGGAATCCAGAAAAAAATCATTCTCTTGCCAGAGTTCTGCAGGACGTGGACTACAGTTGAGAGGATCTGAACTAGAGGGTCGATATTGAAACTATTCTGTATAGCTTATATATAGTATATATACAGGGTGTCCTTAAAAGGTCTTTACAAAAAGCTACCACATATTCTTCAGACCAAAACAATTCGATACAAGCAAACTTACCTCAGTAAAAAGTTGCTTAGTTTGGGCGCTAGACGGCTCTGAAGTTGAAATTTTCAAATCGATTTTGCTTCATAACTTTTGAACGGCTCATGAGATTTTTTTCAAATTTGGTACGTTGGCATAGACTCATCGGGCAATGAAACTCATATCATAATCATAATGAATATCATTCCATGGGCGTAGAACTTGATTTTTTCAGTAAATAAACATCTAAAACTCCTACGCCAATGGAAAAAAATTAGTTTCAATATGAAATCTAAATTATTCAACTCATTCACTACAAAAAAGGTACTCTTGACAAAAGTCGATTCCTCTCATGGTTTCGACAAAATTTTAATTTTAGTGATTTAGAGCATAATTAATAATACAACGATTAACAGATATTTCATAAAAATTGTTCAAAATGTTCACCATTTTCACGTATACAAAGATTTATACGACGCAAAAAGTTGAGATGTACTTTTTGCATAGGTTATTTCTATTGAAAATAAGTAGCACTGGTTTTTTTTCTGAAGACTATTATTATCTGCTCGAAAACAGTGATATTCACATTCTTGGTTTCCATAACTTCATCTGTGTTGATTTGTCGAGTTTTATTGACGTTGATTGTTGATATCGGACTTTTCTGATTTATCATGGCCGTATAGACATATACACGAAGGCAAGTATATATACATTGACAAACACGACAATATCTATAAATGAAATAAAATTAAATCGAATCACGTTCTTCATGAATATATTTCAGCAATTCTATCCTGAATTTTTGAAATAATGAGATGGATTTCAGTGTAAAGGGCAAATCATCAAATTGGACAAAGCCTTTATGAAATATGGTGCTCATTGAACTTCAGTAGTTTTTTCTACTCATGTGAAGATTGTTGCTGTTTCGAGTCACATGATTATGAATGTCTTTATTGAAGGTAATTGTAGTTTGCAGATATGTTGGGGTCATTGAATTCAGTCATTGAATTTATAAATAAAAATCATAGAACAGTAGTACAATCTTTGAGATACTGAGAGCCAATGTTGAGTGGATAACATTGTGTAAATTGGAGTAGACTTACTACATTTCAAAATTATTCTCATTCCTCGGTTCTGTGATCTTTGCAATTGCTGCATTTTATTTAAGTTGAAGGAGAATAAAATGGAAGCACAGTATTCAAAGTGTGGTTGAACTAGGGTTTTATAGACTGTGATTTTTGTATCGGTGGAGTTATTGGCAATTGTAGTGAAGAAATATAGTTTTTCTGATATTTTCTTTCTATATATTCGAAATGATCATCAAATGTTGAGCAATTATCTTATTGAAAACCTAGATATTTAATTGATGTCACTATTCCAATACGTTCATTCTCTGATGTTAGAATAATGTTTTCTATATTTATTTTGTTATATTTGAATCTACTGATTATAGCTTTAGTTTTTGTTACGTTCAATTTCATTTCATCGGTTTTTAGATATAGTTCAACATCCTGTAGTACTCTATTCATTTTTTCTATAACATGATCTAAGTCAGTGCAACTGCAGGCCAGTAGAGTATCATCTGCGAATAGGTTTATGAATTCACAGTTAATGAACAAATTAATATCATTTAAATATAATATAAATGAGACGGGACCGGTACTCCTGTATTGTTTACTTGGCATGACGAAAAATATTCATTGATACCTACTCTTTGTTTTCTGTTCGACAAGTAGTCGTTGAACCATTCATAAACCATCCCTTCTATTCCATACCTCTTAAGTTTCTGTAGCAAGATACTTCTATCGATAGTCTCAAAGGCCCATGTCATATCCAAGAATACAGCTACAACATATTTATTTTGGTCTAACATTAGTGAACTCATTGATCGATAACTGTAATGCTGTTTCGCATGAATGTTTCTTTCTAAATCCTGATTGGTTATCAAATAAAGTGTGAGTTTTTTGAATGAATTCTATCAACTGGTTGCATACTGATAATTCTAGGACTTGCTCTATAGGTGGTAGGGTATTTATTGGCCTAAATTCGCTAGCCTCAATGGTGTTTGTTACTTTTTGTATTGGGATAACTGTACTTGTTTTGAGTGCTTCCGGTATTTGGCCTTTTTGGAGCGAAGTATTTATTAAATCAAGAATTGCATGACCTGCCGTCTCAAATACATGTCTTAAGATTTTAGAGTTTAATACTTCATGGATACTACATTTATTGTCTTGCGGTGTAATTATTTCCTTCAATTCACTCAATGTAACCAATCTGAATTTAGTAAGGGGTAAGTGTAAGTGTTCATTATGATCAATACTCTGGATAATATGTTGTATACTGTCTATGAAATATATGTTGAAATTTTCGGCTATACTAAACTCATCTCTTATTACAGGAACTTCTCCTCCATTCATAAATTGTATATGATTAGGAAATGCTTCCTGGTTATTACTTACAAGAGTTTTCAATGTTTTCCACATCAACTGGGAATTATTTTTGTACCTGTCCATTTTATTCGAATAATATTGAGTTTTTTCCATCTTTCAAAGAGTTTACCACATCATTCCTAAGATTTTTGAAGTCGTTCCATCTATTTAATTTCAAATTTTCATCACCAACTGTTTTCACAAACAGTTTGTGAGCTTTATCACGTTCTTTTATTTTGATTGAAATTTCATTATCAAACCAGGAAATATTATTTTTGAAGTTGCATGTTTGTATTGGCGAGACACTATTGATAATATTTGAACATTCTCCCAATATTTCTTCATAAAGTAGGTTGACATCAGTAGAGTTGAAAGACCAATTGCATGAAATGAGTTCATTCTTAATGATATTTGAATTGTCTTCACAAAGATTTCTGTATTTTCTTATAAAATCAGCTTGATTTATTCGACATGATAAGAAATTAACAGAGATGATTGAATGATCGGTAATTTTTGGAGTTAAATGCACTTTTGATACTATAGAATCTTCATTTGTCAAAACCCAGTCGATTAGTGATTGTGAATCTATTGTTTTTCTAGTAGGTTTCGTTACTGTTTGTCTTATACCATAGGTTATTAAGAGATTTTTGTCTTTTTCAACATAGAAACTATCATCATAAAAATTCAAGTTGAAGTCACCCACTAGAATGAATCGATTATCAGATAAGATAAGCTTATCACAAAGATCTTCAAAATCTTCCAGGAATTTTGCATCAGAACTGGAGGCGAATGATTCAAACACCTAATTAGCCATATAGAGGGCTTGAAGTTAACTTTCACAATTTTACACCAATAATTCGAGTCAAGCAAGAACTTTTTGTGAATAGAAAATCCCAAATTTTGATTTAAATAGATGACACTCCCACCAGTGTGTCTATTTTTTGAATCACATCGAATACATGTATAGTTGTTTATCTTCAGCTCGGTGTCTTCGATGTCCTCTGTTGTTCTGGATTCACTTAGTGAAATTATTTTTGGATTGTAGATAAGCAGGCTCTCCTGGATTTCATCTTTATGTTTCATTAGGCTTTGGGCATTTAGGTATAAGATATCGCTATTCAACTGTATATTAGGATCATTCATTAGTATTTTCTCTCATATTTTTCATCTTTTTTTACAATTGTAGGTTTACCGTGGATATATTTGATTGTTTTCGAAGTATCTCCTTAGCAACTATTTCGTCTAATTTAGATTTCACTTTATGAAAGTAGTCTCTTCGTTTTGGAGTCTGATCCTCAGATATTCGTATACTCGGGATATCTATAAGTTGCTTATTCTTGACAATTTGTTTAGCATCCTCTTGGGATCTGAAAATTACCTTGATATGTCGGTTTTTATTTGGTGACCATTTCCCCAGTCTGAAGTGTTTTATATTTTCTGTGTTAACACTAAAGTTCTTAAGTATACTTTCAATCGTTTCAGTCTCTTTTGTAGTTTGCTCCATTCTAAGTTGCTCCTGAGGTTCATTAACATCATATATTATGATATTTGTTGTTCGAGCTTGCCTATCTATGATTTCTGCGATCAGATCTTCATTTTTGAATTCGTCTGGCTCCAACTGGGGTTGGGAGTTGGATGCAGTTAGGTCAGCAATTGTTTGTCTCAATTTTTTATTTTCTTCTTGAAGTATTCTGTTGGCTTTCATCATATCATTCATCTGTTTCATAAGTTTAGGCAATTGTTTCATGTAATTCTTGCATTCATCACAAAAATAGGTGATGCATTTGCCTGATTTCAGGAATATAGCTCTCAATTCAGTACTAGTAAGCTCAGTACATCCTGCATGTGATATATCATTGCAACAGTCACATATGACAATTTCTTTCCCTTCTAATTCTTTTTTACATTTTGTACAATTGAGTTTCCCCATTTTCAACCAAGTATTCAGGACGCCACTGGCAGAATGTTTATAGACTCATCAGCCGTGGTTTTTATATATTTACTTTTTGTAGTGAATGCTTTTTGTACTGCTATTTTAAACTACAGAGCAGCGTATTTAGATTGACTGGTTGCACTTTATATTGCCAAAAGTCATCAACTAACTTGCGATTTATTTATTCTTCAGGTGCACTTCACTAGGTACTTCTTCAGGCTATATCTTGATAGTAGTTTCACCTTCTAATTCGAACTTTGACATCTCCAAACTACACTTTATAAGGAGACCATGACATCGTTACCATATCGAATAGAAAGCAGATATAGAGGATAAAGGGTTCAGTGTCCACTGATGAGCTTCTCCCATGTAAGAAAAGGCTGATCCAACTCCTTGATCTGTTTTCGACCCGTCAGTATATATTTTTTTTTACAATTATCATAGTTGTTTGTGATCTCATGGAATATTTGGAGGTATTGAGTTCGATCAGTGTATTCTTTCTTGAACATTCGAAATGGAATTTCGCTGTTACTAGTGTCCAAGGGGGAACTTCATTGAAGGAAAAAGGAAAAATTGATGGTAGTTCCGTATCTAAAGTGTCTTAATCATCTTCTATTCGCTTTCTTACTGTTTTATTTGATGTTGCTTCGCTATAAATGATTTGGTGATTGGGATGTCTAGGTTGGGACCATATTTTGACTCCATAATTCAGTAATAGTTTTCTCCTATGGATCAATGAACTAATACCAGCTTCACAATAGATTGATTGGCTTGGACTAGTACGAAAAGCTCCTATGGCTAGTCGGAGTCCTTCTTTATGAATTTTCTCGAGTTGGTACAAGCGACTTCTGCACGCAGATCCATATATAATGCTTCCGTATTCCAGTTTTGGGAGTATCAGAGATTTATATGCTAGAAGTGTGAATCTTCGATCAGCACCCCAATTTATATTAGCAATACATTTGATAATATTGAGCGCTTTTTAAATCTGTTGGTCAGATCGTCAATGTGGGGTTTCCAATATAACTTTTTGTCAAATGTCACTCCTAATATTCTCATGGTACTCTTCACTTCCAGACGGATTCCATTCATGTAAAGTTATGGATCATGATGCATTGTCCTCAAGCGGCAAAAGTCGGATGCAATGAGTTTTTGTCGGTGAAAATCGGAAGCCAATGGAGGTTGCTGTTTCTGTGAGTCGGTTGATGGTTGTTTGTATTCTCTCTTCGACTTCTTGCATGTCTCTACCAGAACAAAAAATAGTGAGATCGTCAACATGAAGAGTCTTTCCGATACTTCCATCTATAGATTCCAGTAGGCTGTTGATAGCAATCAGGAATAGAGTCACACTCAGAGTGGATCCTTGTGGAATTCCATTCTCTAGGGTTCTTATATCTGAGTGTATGTTTTCAATTCTCACTGTGAAATTTCTAGTATTAAGGAATTTGGTTAAGAATATTGGCAGTTTCCCTTTCAATCCTCGTTCATAAACTATCTTTGGAATGTTATATCGCCAGGTGAGATCATAAGCCTTTCCAATATCGAAAGAAACTGCTATCAAATGATCACGGCGTGCGGAACTATCCCTTATTGCGGTATCTAGAAGAACAAGCTGGTCCATTGTAGATCTACGTTTCCTAAATCCCATTTGATGATTTGAAAGGTAGTTGTTTGTTTCAAGGAACCATTTCAATCTTCAGTTCATCATTTTCTCGAGAAGTTTGCTCAAACAGCTTGTTAGCGATATATTGGGCGATAATTAGACGGATTTTTAGGATCTTTCCCTGGTTTGGGTATGGGGATTATCAGAGATGTTTGCCACGAATTAGGATACGTACCTTCTGACCATATTTTATTGAAGAGGTGTAAAATTTGTTGTTTCTCTTGCAATGATAGATTTTTTATCATATCGTTATGTATTTTGTCGGATCCAGGTGATGAGTTCTTGGTTTCTTTCAAAGCTTCTTGAAGTTCAAGTAGTGTGAAGTTTTTATTGTAATCACTCTCTATATCTTCAGAGAAATCTAGTTCCCTTTCTAGTTCCCTTTCTTGGATCTCTAACGGGAAATTCTCTGTACTACTTGTTTCTTCAAAGTGACGTGCTAGTTGATTTGCGATGTTATTCCCATCTCGAATTTCATCGCCGTTGATTATGAGTACAGGTGATGGGGTTGAGACCTTCTTCCCACCTATGGTCCTGATTTTTTTCTGCCGTACCTCTGTCAGTGGTGTTTCGCTATTCAATGTAGAAACGTAGTTTTCCCAACATTCCTTTTTGGATTTCAATATGATACGACGAGCTTTTGATCTAAGGCGTTTGAAGTTTATCAAATTCACAGTGTTAGGAGTCCTTTTGAATTGAGTTAGAGCTCGGTTTCTATCTGTAACGGCATTGTAGGTCTCGTCATTCCACCATGGTACTCTTGGCTTTCTTAGCACACCTCTTGTTTTTAGAATGCCATAATCAGCTGCACAGATAATTGATCGCGTTATTACTTCAACTGATTCATTCACTGTATGCCGTATTTCAAGTGGTTCTAGATGATTTCGAAATTTTTCCCAATCAGCTCTTTTTCTAGTGATAAACTGTTTATGAATTGCAGCATGATCTGTAAAGAGATAATCTGAAACCACGTTCCAGTTGAAGTTATGGGCGATTCCTGGGGAACATGATGTCAAGTCTAGATGGCTGAATTCAATCAAGAATTCAAAAATGTTTCCCCTCCGGTATTCAGTGAAACAAGATTGAAATCATCTATGTTCTTCAACTATTCTTCCTCGTTGGTCCAAGCGTTCGGATCCCCATATTGGGTTATGCGAATTGAGGATGTAAGGTTGTGGTAACTGATCCACGATCGATTTCAAATTATCTATATCCTAATTGAAATCAGGTAAATATATATTGCATATTGTTGATTTGATAGGGTGCATAATTTGTGCTACTATGACTTGTAGTCAAGATTGAATTGGAATTAGTGTTGATGGAATATTTTCCTTTATAACAATAGCAACTCCACCTCGTGCTCTCATATCAGTTATCACATTTCTTCTGTATATAGTGTAGTCTCTGAGAGAAAATTTGTGTTCTGCTCTGAAATGGGTTTCTTGAAGGCATATACAGAAAGGGTATATTTTGGTCAAAAGTAATTTCAATTGCAATTCCATTGTGAAATATTATCTACTTGATTCAATATTGTGTTTTGAATATAAAAAAGTAATATGGATCTGTATACAGGACGACCACAAACAGATAGGATGTATATGATTATAAATAAAAAGTGGAGAATAAATAAAAATATCACAGCTAGGTTTATCACACTGATGAACGTGGGTTGGTCGCAGGTTTCTTCTGTTTTCCCTTCGGCCTCCCTTTTTTATTCTTTTGTTGAGAAGATAGGGATGGAAATGACTCGGTATCAGATGATATTCCTGTGCTTGGAGTTCTGTCAACGTTTTTTCTTTCAACTTGGGTGGTCATTGATTGCCCTCCCACGAGGCGAGGGGCTGGCGGTTTGGTGAATGACAGAGTTGATATTTCTGATGCTACTGCATCTTTAATAATCGAACGTAAATTGAGTAAGAGATCTCTCATAAAATCGACAGTACTCAGTGGGTTTGGATTATTGGTAGCTGCCCTGGCAGCTACCAGCTAGTTTGATTTCCATCAAACGTTTAGACTGCGCCGGTGATTTCGTTTCGATTATCAATTTTTCTTTAGATTTCTTTAGACTTTATATTTCTCCAATTGAACCATATATTCCTTTCGATATCAAAAATGGGCTAACTTTCGAGAAGTCTCCTTCATTTCGTTTGACGATCAAGAACCGGGGTACAGGTACCGCCGTCTCCTGATTCGTTTTCTG
Organism: Gastrophysa polygoni; assembly: GCA_963576655.1. Lineage (NCBI taxonomy): Eukaryota > Metazoa > Arthropoda > Insecta > Coleoptera > Chrysomelidae > Gastrophysa > Gastrophysa polygoni. The sequence continues at coordinate 29,292,109 of OY755082.1, forward strand.
ATCAGTAGTTTTTTGTGTGGGTCCACCATCCACTTCCTTGTTCAGAGAGTTAGGAGCCACTTTGGAATTTTTAGATGATACTGGATTCATTTGATTCCCACGAGTAGGGAAGATATAAGGTCAACTATGGCAGTGCTCCCTTACCACAGCAAGGCTACAATACTGGTGAGGTACGCCAACGCTTACGGGGAATCGTTAGTGACTAACTACGAGTAGTCATTCATCTCTCGGCACGATCTCGTCCACCTTAGATTTCGGATTTTGACACAGGTTCACTCCTGTTGAGCTGTCCTCAGCTTATCTATTCATCTTCGACCTTGCCGGCGTGGGTGGCCCTACCAGGAGAATGAAACTCCCGCCGGCATCGCTCTCAGAATCACCATATCTACTGAGCCCCTCCACCGCGATCGGTCTCACAGCTCCCTGGGGGGGAGGATCAGTTATTGTTGAGAATAGTATTCACAAGGCTCCGAAAAAGTTGAAAGCAATTGGAAAAATTCCGGTACATGCAACTGTAACGCAACTCAAATCTTATCATAGGTTGATACAGACTATGCCTAATTCAGGAAGTCCATTATACGCATTATTAAAAAAAGGGAATGGCACTCGACTGAAAGTTGTCAAGACACGTTTGGAAAACTCAAAAGGGTTCTCCTTTCTGACACTTTTTGAGTGCATTTTCATCTCAGAGATGTAGGGATGAACGACCCATATGTTTCGCTTGACGTACTCTGACAGATTCCAAAAAGCGGTATTCGCATACATCTGATAATATTTCAGATTTTCTCTCAAGATTGCCAGTCCCCGGAGGAGGAGGGGAACATGAAGAAAAATCAGTCGATTTCGAAGAAGAGATCAAAGACTTCGGAAATTCTCACATGAATTCAAATTGAATATCTAGTTCGAATGACCTGCCAATTGACATTGCTGAAATTAGGGAAGAAACTATTTTAGATCCAATTTTATCGCGTATTTTGGAGTATGTCAAGAACGGTTGGCCTTCTATTGTTTTGAGAAAATCAAGCCTTTCAGGAAACGCTATGAAATCAATGTGAGGTACTCATTTGGGGCATCCGCGTGCTAGTTCCTTCTTCATTGCGCAAGATGATTTGGGCTGAATTGCATAGTGGACATTTTGGGATGTTGAAATGAGGTCTCTTGCGAGATCCTGAGTATGGTGGCCGTCTGTCACTGAGCTACTCATTAAAAAATGCGAAGAATATCAGAAAACACGTAGTACTCCTGAGAAAACGCCGTTGCAGTCGTGGCCAATCTTAACGGAGTCTGACAACGCATTGATGTCGACTTCTCAGGGCCATTGAAGAATATTTATTTTTCAGTTATTACTGACGCTTTTTCGGAATGGCTCGAAGTGTTTCCGATGAGAAATATAACGACGAATGAGACAATCAACATTTTTCAGCAGATTTGGATTGCCATCTATGTTAGTTTCAGATAACGGTCCGCAGCTGACTGCTGAAGAGTTTAATTCATGTATGAAATTCTATGGAATCAATCATGTTATCATTCCACCCTATAACCCAGCATCTAATGGGGCAGCTGACAATTCAGTGAAAACTATTGAACAATTCTTATTGAAAGAGATGTCCGATAATCATCAAGCTAACATTATTGTATCATTGATTAATTTTTCACTGCAATATTGGAATACTCCTGTGCTTCAGGAGAACTCCTGCTGAATTGTTTTCAGGACGAGCTCTGCGAATTTGCCTCGATGTTGTGAATTCGGTACGTCGATGTGAAGTTAGACTAGTTCTGGAGGCTAAGCGAGGTACATTGAAATTCAGTTATGATGACGAAGCAAGTAATTCAAAACTCCGTTCTCCTTCATACTCAACATATCTGAGAGGTAACACTTCAGAAGGTTTGTGGAAATTCCGAATTGGTCCAGCTCCCTCAAATGTAAATGATGATGATGATACTCTGTCGAAAGCCTCACTGAAATCAGTGTAAACCACGTCCACCTGTTTCTTATTATCCAAAGAATCCGAGACATATTGAGAAAAAGTACAGAGGTTCGTGACGGTATTACGTGCTTTCATAAATCCATGTTGGAATTCGGATATGGATCCAACAATATGATTGTATATTAGCCTCGATTTAATCATTTCAAACAGCTTCGATAAAACTGATACCAGTACAATTGGTGTACAGTATAATTGGTGATATCATTTAATTTTCCTGACTTATGAACGGGACAGACGCGTGAGATCTTCCAGACTTTCGGAAATTGATCTCTTCGTAACAGTGTTGAAAATAATTTTCGAAAGATGACATAGGCGAGCAATATGTTTTTTGAGTATCCTGACGGGAATGTCATCAGGCATTTTTTTAGATGCTTCCAAAATTTGTTCGACACTGATTCCATTGACAATTAGCGGAGTACTGAAATTATTCACTGTTTCGTGTGTTTGACACTGATTTTCATCGGTGGAGTAGACACTACTGAAGTGTCTAGCAAAGCCGTCCACAATTTCTTTATGAGTTGAAAGAGAAAGATTTTGAAATATCATTCGACCAGGAATTCAGGATTCATTTTTCTTTGAGTTGATGAATGCCCAAAAAGGATTTGGATTGCTTTTCAAATTATTTCCTATCTTCACAATGAAGGATTTGTAAGCGGTCGTTATTTAATTTTTTATCGTCTTACGCAAGTTCTTGAATCTTTCGAGATGAAACAGGTACTTCGTTTTTTTGTAAATACGTGAGTGATGATTTTTTATTTTAATTTCTTCAATGATATTTTTGATATACCAATTCGGATAAGTATTATGTTCGACTTTTTCTCAAGGAACACATTGAGAAAACACAGACTGCAGCACGATATTTGAAGCTTCACTGGCTAGGTTTGCATCATCCGTAGTTTCCAAAAAATCCCAATTCGCGTCATTAATCAATCTGGTGAATTTTTCATTATCCATTCTTCTGAAGTCATATCGTTCAGCACATGAATGGAAGAGATTTTCTCTGGGACAATCTATGGATAGTCTAATGAACTAAGTAAAAATTCAAACTTTCATGAATATAATACTCGCGGTACTTGCTCTCTTAAATAAATCACCATCCAGTTGGATGAATCTAGACATGCCTGGCTCCAAAAATATTAAAAAGATTCCTCTCAGAAAATGGGTTCTATTCAATTCAGGAGTATATGGACACACCATTCAGTGATATGCATGGTTGTACTAATACCTGAAATAATAGGAGTACTAGTTTGAATGTATATATATATATTTATATATACAAATATATATATACATATGTAAGGGAAGTCTTTGCTGACCAGTTAGATCACATTGTTGAAATTCAAAATTGGAGGAAGTTGAGGTTAAAACGGCCATTCTTCTTTTTGTCATTATAACGAGGGCTAGTTGTCAATTGGAATTCCTGAATCACAGGTAGTAGACATGATGGTGCTTATCCAACCTTCGAGATAATCATAAGAGGAGGAACGAAATAGGGCAAGGTTGATTTTTGAAATCCTCCATGGCAAACAACCAATTAATCACAAGATGGTATCATCTACTGTGGTTTTGTGATGTGAATCTAATGATAAAAGGTATGAGTAGATGATGCTTATATGTTGAATGTCCGTTCTTTTGTTCATACAATTTTCAGCTTCAGCAATAAAAGACATTTCAAGAAAGGATCTTTTGGCTGAATTTGAATTTTGTGTGAATCGTTTTGAGTGGAAGAACTGTTTTATTCGCTTATTTTATATTTGGTTTAATTTGGAAAATTCTAGTTAGTTTGGGTGTGATTTCTCTTATGTATGGTATTGAGGCATAGAATGAGTTGGGTAGGGATATGTCATTGACGTTTATATTCGGATTTTGGTTTATAATAGCTTATAATGTTTGAGGAGTCTGGAAAAGGATTTTATTAACTAGATCAGGGGGATACGAATTTTGAATAAAGAGTTCCTGTAATATTTTCGAATTCCTTTTCTGAAAGGATATATCTGAGATTTTGATGACTCGATTCTCCATTTGCTTTATCAGGTTCACTTCCATCGAGTGTCGATGGTAGGAATGGTAGTTGAGGTATCTACCTTAGCTGCACGGTTTTCTGTACCCATCTATTAATACTGTGTTATCTGCTGCTCTTCTGAACTTGGTATCCAGGAATGGTACCCTACCCAACTCATTCTATGCTCAATACCATACATAAGAGAAATCACACCCAAACTAACTAGAATTTTCCAAATTATACCAAATATAAAATTAGCGAATAAAACAGCGAATAAATTGATAAAAATACCGTATCCAAGAGAGATCGGGAAGAGGATAACTCTCCCAGGCGTCAAGATGGATTGAAAATGTCTCGTATATCAGAGGTCGCAACTATCAACAACCAATAGCAATCATCGAAGATAATATTTTGGAACTGCCATGGTTACGAAAATCTCGATGAATTCATGCTCACAAATAAAGACTTCTTGGTTCTATGTCTGTGTGAAACATGGCAGACCTCTGAACTGGCAGATTTGGACACCCTGAGAGTTATCAGTTCACCCGCTGTCAAAGAAAAATCTTCTGGACGAGCTAGTGGTGGTATATGTATATACTATGAGAAAAATCCCGGAGTAATAATTCTCGACATATCCCCATGGTGGATTGTCTGTCATTTTTCTTACCAAAATATTGAATTTGTATTGTGCTCTGTATATTTCAAACCTTCTTTAGATCTTGTTCATGTATTGGACAGTTTTCAAGTAGTACTCAATGAAATATTCGAGAAATATCATGATGTTCCTCTTATCATTGGCGGCGATTTGAATTGCAGGGTCGCCAACCTCAATGCAATACCGGTAGAACTACTTGGAAATACCGATCTGTTCGAACACAGACTGAGTATGGATATGGTATTGAATACACGAGGGCGTAATATTCTTGAATTCAGGCAAATCAATTCATTATCCTTACTGAATGGAAGAACTTCTCTTGATAGACCTGCACAATATACCTATATTTCGCACAACGGTAATTCCGTCATAGACCTAGTATTTATCACCAGTACTACACTCGATTTCATATGTAATTTGCCAGTTCTCAATCAAGATCTTATATCTGATCATTCTCCTGTTTCTATAACTATCTCGCATATCTTCGCAGCTGAACTAGAGGAAAAGAAACCAATGCATTCCTCTGATTCACCAATGCTGAAATGGAACGACTCTCTCAAACTCAACTACAAACTGGCATTACGGAACTCTTGCAAAGTCCATTATAACCCTGAAATACAAAAATCATATGACAACTTTTGTTCCGCCATTAATGAAACCTCCAGCATCTTGAAACTCACGAAGCAACATCATTACTCTTCATCTTCTGTTAAGAGAAATAATATGCCTTGGTTCGATTATGAGTGCATTGAATCTAAGCATAACCTGAAGAACCAATTGAAAGCGCTCAAAGCTGAAAATTTTGCTCCTGAAAATGAAAAAAACTTTTTGGACTCGAAACGCTCTCATAAAAGATTACTCAAATTCAAAAAACAGACATTTCATCATGAATTACTCATTACTTTGAATAACTGCAATAATCCCAAAACGTTTTGGTCCACCATCAAATCATTCCATCCAAAAAAATCACAAAAACTCGAGCATACAAATTTGGGAAGATTTTTACTCCAGAATTTATCCCCCGCCTCTAGTAGATAATTCAAGTTTCTTTGATGCCCGTCATCCCTATCTCGACGCAACAATAACCTCCTCAGAAATACACTCAGTCATTAACTCATGTAAAAACAACAAATCACCAGGTTCTGACTCCATTACTTATGAGTTCTTGAAAAATCTTCCAAACAACTGGATACTTTACTTGACTTGCTTATTCAACGATATTCTAGAATCCACACTTGTTCCTAGCAGTTGGAGTTAAATCATTTTATCCATGGTGCACAAGAAGGGCCCTACAGAAGACCCTACGAATTACAGAGGTATCGCACTTGTTAACTGCCCCGCAAAGATTTTCACTCAAGTTCTGCTGAGACGACTGAACACTTGGAATGAAGACAATACCATTTTGCCAGAGATACAGTCTGGGTTTCGTGAAGACAGGGGTTGTCTGGACAATGTTTTCACTTTGTCCTCCGTGATACATCTACATCTGAGGTTGAAGAAGAGAAGAGTTTTTGCAGTATTTCTTGACTATAAAAGAGCGTTCGACTCTGTCAACCACTCATTACTCTGGTCAAAACTCTTCTCTGTGGGGATTAGTTCGAGAATAATTTCTATACTCAGAAACATCTACAACAACGCACAAATGAGAGTCAAGGCTACCGAAGGACTTACCAAATCCTTCAACGTTACGAATGGTGTTCTCCAAGGCGAATCGCTGAGCCCGTTACTGTTTGCTTTATTTCTCTCTGACATTGAAGCTTTCTTTCATGCAAATGGTGCCAACGGAATCAACATAGATAACAAGAATGTTCTCCTAATGCTTCTATACGCGGACGACCTCGTAATTTTATCTGATTCAGAAATTGATCTTGGTCGAAAACTCAACATACTCGAGCGTTACAGTGAAAATAACTTTTCAACCGTCAATGAGCAAAAAAATAAGATTATGTGTTTTTCGAGGGGCAACTACCAATTTGATAACCTTAGATTTTCATATAGAAATAATCTTATTGAAATAGTGGGGAAGTTTGTTTATCTGGGAGTAACATTCTCTTCTTCGTCTTTTTTTCGCGATATGGCGTACACATCAGCTGATAAGGGAAAGCAAGCTGTAGGTGCTGTTTTTTCTGTTATGGCGAGAACTAACATGAATTCCTAGAGAGCTAGAGAGAAATTATTGGAAACCCTTGTTCTTAGCGTCATGACACACTGTGTTCCTGTTTGGGGATTACGTTTTGATGATATTCTGGAGAGAGTACAGCTCAACTTCTTCAAAAAAATCCTGTCATACCGGTAAACACTTGTGGCTATGCCATAAGGGTTGAAGTAGGTAGAGTGAAAATTTTGTACAACATTTTCAAGCAAGTTCTCAATTGGCTTATCAAAATACTAGAAATGAGAGATGATCGACTCCCCAAAATATGTTCTAAGAGATTAATCAGCCTCAGCAATACTTCAGACATGAAATATAATTGGGCTCTTCAAGTCAAACAGCAGCTGGAATATGTGAACTTCAATTAACCCTTGGATGAAATCACAGGTACTCAACTCAGACAAAAAAAGAAGTCGATGCTCTCTCGATATATGTCTCAAACACAAAACTACCTGCATATGAAGGTTCCGCTTCAAGTCATCAGATCTATTGCGCAACTCAGGCTATGCAGTACCTTCGCAATAAAATTTACTTATCGTGGTTCAGCTTATAGCATCAATCCAAGAGAACTATGCTCACTGTGCAATCAGAACGAGCAAGAAACAATTGAACACATCCTGTTCGAGTGTCCTATTTACACTAGCATGCGACCTCCCAATACACCATCCTTAGATAACATTAATAACTTGATTGATACTCTCAATAATATTACGCCCTCCTCTGCTAAAACTCTATCATCACATATATGTAATATATTGATGCTTCGCTCATTCATTAGGAATCAGTGAATAGGTCTTTCCTTTTCCATCTGATAAATTAGTGTTGTGAATCTGTGCACGCTATTACGCTAAACCAGAATTAATATTTTTGTTCATAATTTATATTATCTGGAAATTGGTACATTTTATTCAATTGCTAGGATATGTATTATATTATAATTCTTAAGTTCGACCTACTCCTTGTTTATAAAACATATGTTTTAAGGAAACAATAAATAGATTGATTGATTGATTGAAACAGTTCTTCCACTCAAAACGATTTACACAAAAACAAAAGATAAGATTCCTACAACAGCCCTCACAAATGTGATCTACAGTATCCCCTGTGGAGATTGTGACAAACAATACATAGGACAATCAAAAAGATCATTTTCTGATAGAATCACATCCCACAGGAGCGATTGTAGATTACATCCTGAAAGATGTGCCCTTGCAGATCATTCCAATAGACTGGATCATAACATGGACTTCAATTCGGTGAGAGTATTAGCCACTGAATCAAATTCAGCCGAAAGATCCTTTCTTGAAATGTCTTTTATTGCTGAAGCTGAAAATTGTATGAACAAAAGAACGGACATTCAACATATGAGCATCATCTACTCATACCTTTTATCATTAGATTCACATCACAAAACCACAGTAGATGATACCATCTTGTGATTAATTGGTTGTTTGCCATGGAGGTTTTCAAAAATCAACCTTGCCCTATTTCGTTCCTCCTCTTATGATTATCTCGAAGGCTGGCTAAGCACCATCATGTCTACTACCTGTGATTCAGGAAATCCAATTGACAACTAGCTCTCGTTATAATGACAAGAAGAAGAATGACCGTTATAACCTCAACTTCCTCCAATTTTGAATTTCAACAATGTGATTTCTAACCGACATTTGCAATCTCGGTATTTCCTAGAATTCATAATTTTTAACAATTTATTTCAATATGTTTTGAATTTCGACCAGACTAAATTTCTGTTGTTATGTCAGTGTGGCGTCCTTCAAATATTTTTAGACTTTACATCAATGTAATGCATTCTCAACTAAGATGTAAGTACTATTCAGACAAGTCACTTACAAATAATATTCTCACACTGGTTCCAATTCTGTCTTTGTAGCTTCCCTGAAGATGGAAATAAACATTTCCGAAAGCTTGGAATAACTTAAAAGAGTACTCCTTATTACCTGCTGCTATCCCCAAGAATACTAGTTTTATCTCTAACTGGTCAGCAAAGACTTTCTTACATATATATATATATATATATATATATATATATATATCGTCGACGTGGAAAAAGAGTGTCATTAGTGCAAATTTGTCAATTTTACAGGAGAGGCATTTGAAAATTCAATTTTTTTTTGTGTGAGCAGTATGTAGGAAAAAATATTTGTATCACATCAGATCCGAAGAATTATGATATTTGACGGGAAATATTTTTTTCAATGTCCGGGTTTTGAGATATAATGTCATATGTTGCTCTTGCTCTTAAAAATCCATTCCAGTTGAAATTAATATTCTTTGAAAGAGTGACACATTAACGAGCATATGGGTGAGAATAATAGAAAAACAATTTTTTCGTTCAAAATATTGGGTTTTAATTAAAAAAACAAATGTCGACAATCCTTGGGATGACCAAATATAACAAAAATAAAGAATTCCATTCTTCCTAGAAACTAGATAAAATCCCCATGAAATAATAGCAGTCGATGATGACTAGAAACAAACAAACGAAATGTAAAAGTAATGAAATGGATTCTGAAAGCCAATCACTGGAGGCGATACAAAAAATAAAACGATCATACCAGAAATATCCGAAAAATTAGAATTTCTATGAGTACACACGATCCATCGGGAAAAGTAGCTCATGTTTTATTCAGTCCTGAATATTTTTATAAATAATTGAAAAGTCCAAATAGTGGGTAGGTATAACTCCTTTTTCGGATAATGATAAAATTCCTTTCTTCTTAGCATCAGATATTCCAATTTTATCATCGTAGGCTCTCTTCAATGAAATATTTGAAAATCCGTCTCCTGCAGATTTTTTTGATCTTGTTTTGGCTGGTTCAGTTTTCTTCAAGTCCACACTTTTGAAACTGTCATCTTCATAGGAGGTTTTATGAAAGAACATGGTGGAACATTTTTTCCCGAATTGAACAATATAAATTTTTGATGTTTTGACCTGTTCGCCATAAGTATTCGTTATTGGTTTTTGTTCCTCCATTCCAATTTGGTTGCTTGAATCTTTCAAATCGTATACACTTTCGTGGTCAAATTCTATGAGCGAGTATGGTTGTCCGGTTTTCCTTGCAGTTCTTATTAGGGTGAAATATGTTTCAGGAATGAATATTGGAAAAGCTTGTAAGGGCCTTAATTGCCTTAAGGGCTCACAAAGGCGCTGTTCTTTCAAGGGGGTTGATACCTCGAAATGACTCAGGAGATAAAAATGGATTGTCGACAGAAGCTGAGCGGAGTCTTTAAGATCTTAAGAAATGACTCAGGAGATAAAAATGGATTGTCTTCAGAAGCTGAGCGGAGTCTTTAAGATCTTACCTTAGGCACTGTTGGGGTGATGTTAGGGGGTGCTTGTGACGGGCCGGCCGGCGTTCTTGCGTTCTCTTTCTGGAGCTGGTTGTCTTCCCTCGGGAACTACGCGCGATAGCACTGGTTTCCCGAAGTTGGGATGAAATATTTATCTTGAGAAATGTTCCTATTCACGTCTGAATGACGGAAAAGGTGATTGCAAAGTTTTGTTCGATATAGACAAAAAAACGTGGTTTGTTTGGTACTCGATCGACTCTCGCGTGGAGAACTCTGATGCGCACACACACACACAGCTTATTTTAAAATCTTAAAGACTTTTTACGCGGATACAATGTTAACATACACCGTGAGCCAAACACGGATAGCAGATTTTGCTTTTCTTGAACAAACGACTATTTTTAAATTAACACGAAAGGACATAACAGGATAGGACTGGAACATTACCGCCCACCTAAAATGCGAAGAATTTTATGAAGATTGTTCAGGAGCTGACTCCAGAGGTAAGGGACACAGTTCCGAAACTGGTCTCTTTAAAATTGTACCATTTGACGTTCTTACGGTGGCAACTCGCACATAGCCATCGCCCTAAATTCCACTTCAAGGGAGGAATATTTTCAGTTTCGATGATGACTAAAGATCCTTTCGCTATGGAAGCCGAAGGAATACTCAACCATTTCGTTTTTTGTTGTAAAGTATTAAGATACTCTTTTCACCACTGAGTCCAAAAATCTTGATGCATGCGAGTAAGGAGTTGCCAGCGCGAAAGGCGGTTAACGGGAATTAATTTTAAATCAGTTTCGGGGGGAGCGGTCAACGGAATCATGGTGAGAAAATGACCGGGCGTTAACGCAGTGAAATCGTTAGGATCATTGCTGAAAGAAGTCAGGGGACGAGAGTTAAGGAGGGCCTCAATTCGAATTACCACAGTTTCCAACTGTTCATAAGTGAGCACCTGATTGCCAACTACCCTTACGAGGTGAGACTTGACAGACTTAATGCCTGCTTCTCATAACCCTCCAAAGTTTGGAGCGGCACTGGGAATGCGGTTGAAAGCGATAGCCTCTCGAGAAGTGGCATCAGATAAACAACTATTCAATTGGCGATGAGCTCCACGAAAATTTGTGGCGCCGTCGCTGTAGATTGCGTGACAATGTCCTCGCCGAGCAAGAAAGCGACGTAATGCAGCAAGTAATGCATCAGATGTCAAATCTGAGGCCAATTCCACATGAATAGCTTTGGTGGCAAAGCAAATGAAGAGACAGAGGTAAGTTTTGACGAAAATTTTCGCACCACGCATCCGGTGTGAGACAGTAGTGAAAGGGCCAGCGTAATCAACTCCTGTGTGCAAAAAGGGTTTGAGACGTGAAATACGAGGAGCAGGTAGAACACCCATGGAAGGTTGGAGTGCGATCGGCTTGGTGCGGAAACATCGGACACATTTCGTAAGAATGTGGCGTACTGAACGCTTGAAACACGGAATCCAGAACTGTTGAGCAATAAGATATTGAACAGTCTGAATTCCGGCGTGGAGATATTTTACGTGGATATTTTCGATGATTAGATCGGTGAGCCTACTAGTCTGCGGAAGAAGAGCAGGAAATTTTCGATTATAGGGAAGGGGCGCATGTCGGAGTCTGCCACCGACTCTCAGAATTCCTTCAGGATCGAGAAATAGCGATAACCTTTTCATTGCCTTAGGAAGGGGTTTTTCTAAGCGAATCGCTGTGATTTCATTAGAAAAGTGTACAGACTGAGAGTGTTTTACAAAAACCATCAGGGCTTCATTCAATTCATGCGAAGATAACCAACCTGATGGACATGTTTTTTGTCGAACGTAAACTATAAACCGACGAATGTAGCATGATATTCTCAGGCAAGTGGAAAGAGATGAGTGATTGCTCAGAATACCATCTAAAATATGAGTTTCACACATGGTTACGGTGAGTGTCAAGCGTCTTTCCTCCTCAAGTGCTTCGACGGAAAACAAATCAACGGTTGAGGCTGGAAATCGATCATTCGAAGAAAGGAAGGGAGGTCCCGCCCACCATGAGGAACAATGAACAAGCTCCAGAGGAAGAAGACCTCGCGATCCATAGTCTGCAGGATTGTTAGCAGAAGCTACATGATACCAGCAATCCGGTGGAACTTCAGCTTGAATTGAAGCGACTCGGTTGGTAACAAAGGTTTTCCATCGATAAGGAGGTGATTTCAACCAATATAGGGTAATTGTGGAGTCTGACCAGCAGCACGTTCGAGTGAATGTGAGTTTAGCCACATAGGCTCGCCGAATGTATGAAACTAGCCGAACAGCTAGAACAGCCGCACAAAGTTCTAGTTTGGGAAGTGAAATCCTTTTAAGCGGTGCAACCTTGGATTTTGCACAGACGAAGTGTGTAGATATTTCACCAGAAGATGAGGTGAAGACAAAATAGAGAACAGCACAGTAACCTTTCTCACTTGCGTCACCAAAGCAGTGAATTTCACAAGATTCAAAATGTGGAGGGGTGATTTGACGAGGCACATTTATTTCAGATATAGACCCAAGCTCGGATACATATTTATTCCAAAGGCGAGTGAGATCCCCTGAGGGTTCTTCATCCCATTCGAGTTTACACATCCATAGTCGCTGGATTAAATGTTTCAAAAGGAAGGTGAGGGGTGACAGAAATCCCAAAGGGTCGAAGATGCGGGCAACATTTGAAAGAATATTGCGTTTTGTACACGGTTTGTCATCAGACTGAAGAAGGAATCTGAAACAGTCTGAAGAAGGGTTCCACTGAAGGCCCAAGACTTTGTGGGAACTTTCAGGTGATGATTCGAAAGAAATTGGATCGATCGCTCGAAAAGAGAGTGGTAAATGGGTTAGAACGGAAACGTCATTGCTTGCCCATTTTCGCAATTCGAGCCCTGCTCCTTTAAGTAATTGAATTAATTGATTTTGTAGAGACATAACAAATTCAAGAGAAGAGCTTCCGCTGACAATATCATCGACAAAAGTGTCGTTTTCCAAGGCTTCAGCTGCGAGCGGAAATTGGTTTCTCTCGTCCTTGGCCAGCTGCAACAGAGTTCGTATCGCCAAAAAGGGAGAAGGAGATAGACCATATGTTATCGTATTGAGACGATAATCTTTAACGGGTTCTTGAGGAGAAAACCTCCACAGGATCCTTCGATAATCTCTCTGAATAGGAATTGAATTGATTTGTCTGTACATCATCTTGATGTCAACAGTGAAAACATACGAGTGAAAACGACAATTAAGGAGAATGGTTACAATGTCACGTTGTAACTTAGGACCGATGAATAGGTTTTCATTGAGTGAAGTTTGATTGGGAAGTTTAGCAGAGCCATTAAAAACGACTCTTAACTTAGTGGTAGCGCTCTCGGGCCGGAGAACACAATGATGGGGTATGTAAAAGGTGTTATGAGAGGTTGAAGGTTCGGAAACAAGCTCCATATGATTTAGGTCGATGTACTCTCTCATAAAGGCTCTATATTGGTCATAGATTTCAGGAATTTTCTGCAGTCGATTTTCAAGAGATAGGAAACGATTAAGGGCAAGATTTTGAATTCCAGGAAAGGATGGATTAGGGTTGCGAAAAGGGTAGTGAACGGTGAATCGTCCAACGTCATCTCGTTGGAATGTTTCCAGGAAATGCCTCTCGCAGGCTTCATCATCAGGGGAGATGGATTGTATTTCAGGGACAGATTCGATTTCCCAGAATTTTCTCACACATTCTTCTAAGGTCGAAAAGCTGCTGAGAGTACAGAAAAGTGAAACAACCGAAGAAGGCCGTGGTGAGGCGATTTTCCCCATCAAGACGTAGCCAAAAATTGTGTTGATAGCATCAGGCTCTCCATCAGCTCCGGAAATACGACCATTCAATAAAACTTTTGAAAAAACATCTGCACCTAATAACAGATCAATGTTTCCTGGACTATAAAAGTTTTCATCTGCCAAAGTGAGATTATCAAGATATGAAAAAGTATTTGAGAGAACCGTGGATGGCAACTCGTCACAAATTTTGGGAAGAACGACTACATCAACGTTTAACACAGTCGGCGGTTTTCGAAGGGAACGAATTGAAATAGTTACTCCTTCTTGGTTAGCTGAAGTATTCATGGAGCCTAGGCCATTGAGTTGTAAAGAGAAATTAGTGGAAGTTAAACCAAGGCGACTTAGACATTTCTTTGTGAGAAATGACGTCATGCTTCCACTGTCTAACAAGCATCGGAAGGGTTGATAGTTACCCTTACAGTCGAGAATTTCAACACTAGCCGTTGACAGCAGGACCCGAGCGTCAGAAGAAGCAAAGCCAGTATGCGTTGACGCCATGGGGGGAGCATTCTGAGAAGAACGTTGAGAGTTCGAAGATTCCGTAACGGGCCTTATAGTAGAAGTGGTTGTAACATGATCCGAAGTTACAAAAATAGAGGGAACTCTTCTTTCAAAATGCAATGAAGTATGATGAAGTAAACCACACCGATGACACGTGATAGACGATTTACAATTTTTGAAACTGTGAGAATTACTCAAGCAATTAATGCAAAGATGAAGATTTTTGGCGAATTGATAGCGGTCATTGGGAGTTTTGTTAATAAAATCAGGACACTTGAAAAGCATGTGATTCGATTTACAGGATACACAGACAAGATTGTGATCCGAATCTCGGTTGGAGTTATGATTGGTTTGTACTAACAAGGAAGTTGAGGTCCGAGGAGAGAATGATGTTCTCTGAGGCTCAGATTTTTTTTGACTCAATTTGCCTTGACGAGAGACATTTAAATTTGCTAATGCCGCACAGTGTTGTGAAAGTAAATCAAATAAGTTTTGGAAGGATGGTGAATCAGATGAGTTGTGATGAAGTTCAAACCTGGTAGCGATTGAAACATCGATTCGTTTGAGCAGCATTTGAACTAAAATAAAATCCCATTGATCTGTGGGAAATTTCAGGACTTTCAAAGCTGCAATGTTTTCTGCAAATATGTCTAGTAAATTGCGTAATTCTTGAGGATTGTCACCTGTTTGTCTGGGCGTGCTCTCGATAGCAGCCCAATGCGCAGCTGCAATCAAACGCGAATTTTTATATCGTTTAGTGAGCATTCCGTAAGCAATGCGGTAATTATTCGACGTTAGAGGCAAAGTTTTGACTAGAGCCAAAGGTGGACCTTTGAGCGATGTTTGCAAATAGTTGAATTTTCCGACATCACTCAATTTTGTATTCTTGTCAATGAGTGCATCGAACATGTCGATAAAAGAGGGAAATGAGGTCGTATCACCACTAAAAGTGGGTAACTGAAGTTTTGGGAGTGGAACATTTGGGGTACTGTCACTTTGAGGTTCCGGATTTGAAGGTGGAAGCCGAGCATGAAATGATTTTATTGTGTAGAACATTCTCTCGAAACCTTTCCGAACATTATCCTCATCATCAAACGATGCTTCATTATCATCGACTAAATCTCCTACAACTACATTATGACCTTTAAAAAATTCCTCTCTGATGCTTTCAATATTTTCATACCAAACTTTGAACAAAGTGATTGCCTCATACTCTGACGCAGCGATAGCCTTAGTGGCTAGCTCATAAAGTTCCTCAAGTTTTTTAATTTGACTCTTACGAGATAATTTTGCCCTTTCAACTTTATCTGTGGACATTTTGAATCGGAAGATTAATTGGTATGAATCTCCCCTCAAAATTATTTTTACTCAACACCGAGCCAATCGCAAGAAACTTTCGCGAACCACTTGGTATACCGACGCGCCAAATGAATGACGATTTACCTGAGATAGGTGTGATTGGTGTCGCGGAAGGCAAGCGTTCCAACCTATTTCAGAGCACCGATATGCGATGAAAGATAAATGAATGAATTGTAGTAGACGTACGGAACGATGTCCCTTACCACTGGTCTCGTGTGTTGAAAAGAGATAACTTCAAAACTGGATGTTATCTAGAATTATTCGAACTGGAGGTCTCCTAGCTCGTTTGTTTTGATTTTTTTTTGTTTGAAAACCGGTAACTGATTTGAAAATCTATGAAAATATGAAATTGTTATTATGTGAATGCAATTAAATCACCATAATTTTAATTAACTGACTCAGAATCTGCCATCCGTGCTCGAACAGGACCATTGAATGTTCTTTCAAGGGGGTTGATACCTCGAAATGACTCAGGTGAGAAAAATGGATTGTCGACAGAAGCTGAGCGGAGTCTTTAAGATCTTACCTTAGTCACTGTTGGGGTGATGTTAGGGGGTGCTTGTGACGGGCCGGCCGGCGTTCTTGCGTTCTCTTTCTGGAGCTGGTTGTCTTCCCTCGGGAACTACGCGCGATAGCACTGGTTTCCCGAAGTTGGGATGAAATATTTATCTTGAGAAATGTTCCTATTTACGTCTGAATGACGGAAAAGGTGATTGCAAAGTTTTGTTCGATATAGACAAAAAAACGTGGTTTGTTTGGTACTCGATCGACTCTCGCGTGGAGAACTCTGATGCCCACACACACACACAGCTTATTTTAAAATCTTAAAGACTTTTTACGCGGATACAATGTTAACATACACCGTGAGTCAAACACGGATAGCAGATTTTGCTTTTCTAGAACAAACGACTATTTTTAAATTAACACGAAAGGACATAACAGGATAGGACTGGAACAGGCGCTATCAGGATCAAAACTTTATTTCCTAAGGAGAACGGGAGTCTCGAGCGCCAGTTTTTTATAAAAGTGGTATACTCCACTTGCTCCAGAAAAAGATATTCAGGAGGCCCAAGTAGCAACAGTGGAGCGACGGTTTCCCAGGGGTCGGTTCTTTTGACACAGGTTAAGTTTAACAAGGGTAGGTTGGCTTTAATTACCTAACCTTGCCATTGACTGGAATACCGGTTGCTATATTCATCAAAGAAAATTTTATTTCCGTCTCAACTGTCAGATTTTGACAGCTTGGAACCCTGGTGTCAGAAGGACAGAAATTTGACAGGCGGATTGATACAAAAAAAAAAAGTCGAATAAATCAATACCTGAAAACCAGAAATAAAATAACTTCGAATCTTGAAAGGTTTATTCTGCAGTCAACATATTCAAGTACACTGAAAATTATGCAGGAAAATTAGGCATCTGAAGTATATCACAAAATTACTTAAGTTAATAAATACCGGATTACTCCGGGTGAAAGATAACAGGCTTATACCTATACAACATGAGATAAAAACTACAGAACTGAATTTCCAAAACACACAACTATATAAGTAACCAGAACTCCAAAAATAACTTACAATATCAACAACAGATCTGGGTTACTTCAAAATCAAAAACACCACCGAACTAGCAACAGGTACAAAGATATACAGGCAATCAGAAAGCAATAGCAACGATAGTTAAGCAGGCAAATTCTGGGTAGTTCAGGTGTAGATCAGGAGTAGCGCGTGAGCAGGAATAAACGAAAAGCCAAGTCGAGCAATAGGGGCATCCAAAAGCACGGCGCATAAGCTGGATTATTTCGGGCCAGATATGAGCAGAGTAGATTTTACAGGGACAGGTGAAACTAACTGGTAGAGTGAGTGAAATTATATACAGGATCGCTCAACACCAAACAATTGTACCAAAACATGTCTCTCTTCAAATTATTCCGATTTTAGGCTGAATTTTGAAACAATGTGAAATGATTTAGATGTATTTACCTTTCGAAGAACCGGTGCTCGTTGAAGCAATGACCAAGTTTTGTTGTGAAATGTTCAAATTTTGAGAATGTTTGTCGAAATCCACAGCAGAAATAATCGTTGGGACATTTTCTGTGAATAAAAAAAATTGGTCATAAAAACACAACTGCGAAATACCTATGGATTCACCATGAACCTTCTGAACGTCGTTCAGATGCTTCTCTTCCCAACAAAGGATGTCTGGTCAAGTTTGCATGAGACTCTGGTTCTGTAATATTGTTTTCTTATTGGTTTTTTTCTTTGGCCAATTTCACTATCAATGCCCCTCTTGAGAGACATCGTCCAGATCTCCCTGGATCCCTAAAAACAATGACGAAAATAATGGAAGTGTATGAAAATTTTCTGTAAAAGTGCAAAATGATTTCAGAGCAAAACTGTTCCATTTGCATTATTGAACGTATAGTAATCTCCTTATCTCCTAATATTCAAGTGATTCTCAAGTAAATACTGTCACATGTGCAGATGTGACCAAGCATTTCATATGTCTTGGGGAAAAGACCGTCTCATTGGACAGATGTAACAAAAAGCAGGAATGGTCTAGTATTTATTTGCGGATGGATCGATTTTGTCCACAAAATGATAGGTCAATATATACTCACATTTCCGTTCTAAAAAGTTCTAACCAACGAATGAAGCACTATTCTTCAAACGAAATATCTACATCAACAAATGTTACTCTCTTTCTCCGCACAACCGGCATTCCCCGATGAAACTCAAAGCGCAACTGAAGATAGGTCGTTACCATGATACTATAACGAGGAAAGATATGATCACTCGAGGTTCTAGTTTTGAACCGCTTTGCGCATGACGTCACTACGTGACAAATACGATTGGCGGCAATCGGAATAACATATGGGTTTTCATATATTTGATCAGACGAATTATCGAATAACAATGTTTTTGGAGTTTTAATGTTAGTGGAATTATAATTACAATCATCGAAATATATAAAATGATAAAAATGAACACAACAAAATGAGTTATTCCCCTGGATATCTTCTGAATTTCAAATAATTCATTCATAGGTATTTTAAGAGTAACATTCGTGACGTTCTTCAAAACAGAAAGATTATTGAGAACTATTCTTGTATGTGAATAATTGTTTTATTCGTGAGCATTAATTCAGAAATAAATAATAATAATGAAATATCCACTAGTTGATAAATATATATTTCACAACTGACTTTCATGAATCATTTCAAGTGAAGTGAATATCATAAAGTGCATTTACAATAGTGGTAATTGGCCACAATTATGAACATTTGGGGATGAGTCTAATAAAACACAAGTAGATGAAGTTGACTAATATAAATATTTTTATTGGAAATTAAAACACTGAAACACTGTTGTTACACCACCATAATCATAATAATATTTTGAGGTATTTAGAAAATTCTCAAAATAATCATCAAACCATGAAGGTAAATACATTTGTACGAATAGACATAACGCATCTAATAAGGAATAATGGGTTTGAAATTTTTCAACAAATTACATTTCAGATAGGTACCTACCATAAAAGAAATTGAATCTAATTGGATAAATCGAATTGAATAAATTGAAAAAAAATACTGTCTGAAGGTTAATCGAGGTGTGTGATATGTTCATTTCTCTGGATGTTTTTTCGTTTCTAAAAATAAAAATAGGAAATATGATGAATATTTCAATATACCTATTTGTAGTAAGGACAGATCAGTGATTTGCTCTCATCTGATTTCAATGCATTTAGAATAAAATAATTTTGGATTACTTACAATACCTATAAGAGAATTTCTTCGCTAATAGTCATTAAAATGAGAGAGAAAATCCCAAAAAATCTAAGGTAATGAATTCAACATTCCATCATTGATGGTATTGTAATGTTTGAGGAAGGTATGACATCATCTTTCAATTTCCATTTCTGAATAGGTAATTCAAACAGTTTTTCTTGCAATCTATAGTCGTCGTCTGAGAAATGCTTCGAACATATTCTAGCTGTTTTTACATTGAACTTGTTCTTCTGAAAGCAATTCTTCACCCACAAACAGCAAGTTTCCTTCGATGAAGGAAAAGTGAAGTAACGACATGTCGATGCAGTTTTACATCTTTTATTATTGTTACTGGAACAACCCACCACAGCACAATGAACCATAGTTACTTAGTATGGAATATAAATGAAGTAAGCAAAATTATTCGAACCGACACTACTGAAAAACACATTTTAAAACGATAAACGCACATAAACGCACTGAAATGTTTGCTTAACCTCGAAGCGCCAACAGAAATTTGTCACGGAGTGACGTATACTGTGCAAGAGAGATAGATATAAAACATGCGCGTGGGTTTACCTTCTCAGTTATAGTATCATGGGTCGTTACCATGATACTATAACGAGGAAGATATGATCACTCGAGGTTCTAGTTTTGAACCGCTTTGCGCATGACGTCACTACGTGACAAATACGATTGGCGGCAATCGGAATAACACGGGTTTTCATATATTTGATCAGACGAATTATCGAATAACAATGTTTTTGGAGTTTTAATGTTAGTGGAATTATAATTCCAATCATCGAAATATATGAAATAATAAAAATGAACACAACAAAATGAGTTATTTCCCTGGATATCTTCTGAATTTCAAATAATTCATTCATAGGTATTGAAGGAGTAACATTCATGACGTTCTTCAAAACAGAAAGATTATTGAGAACTATTTATGTATGTGAATAATTGTTTTATTCGTGAGCATTCATTCAGAAATATTAATGTCAATTCTAAAATTCTCTCGACATCTTTTGTTAGCATCTATATAATATTTGAACGAGAAGATAAAACACAGAAAAAATCAGGAGATATCCTAAATAATAACATAAAAATAGCTCCTCGAGTACAGCAAGTAGTGAAATTACCTGTACAACAAAAAGACGGTATCGGAATTATTGTTCGTATGCGAATTGAATAAGGTATGATTGCAAATAAAAAAAAAAGAAATACCGGAGATCGAAATTCGCCAAGCCTTTGACCTACCTGGAAGTTCTAGGGTAGCCAATCTTCTAGTTCGTGCCTGGGGAAGGGTTGTAACCACCCATTGAACAGTTCAGTGGACTGTATTCCGGGGATTCTTAGTAGAATATAGCGTTTCGCGGATTTCACACACTTTCGCGAGAGACGATTTTTAACGGTCGAGACGAGACGAGAGTTGAGTTGATTCTCTCTCTCCCTTGTCTTCTCGGTCGATCGAAAAGGTTGACGAATTTTGATACGAGGGAGGGAGCATATTATGGTCATGATACGGGAATTCGACTCGAAGAGTATTCTCAGTGGATAATGAAAGAGAATAAATACTAGAAAATAATATTATAACTTAATCTATGAAAAACTATATTAAAACACTAAACCAAATTAACGCGGGGCGTTAACAATTATAGACTATAAAAATTTTGGGAACGGTATCGAAATGCCGAAAGCAATTGTAAACGTATCAAATTATTTCGCATTCACTACCATAACAAATATTAACGAAAATCTCGTAGAACTCAATCTTTCAGAACCTTTAGAAATCGAATTATTGAATTTAGTTGATATTAATTTCATGGATAAAATCGAAGTAAATAATTCTGTGAACCATCAATCATATGATACATTTTTGAAGCAGAATTTGAAAAATATAAGATTAGGACACTGTAACAAAGAAGAAAAATAAGGTATTCCTCTGAGTTTTACTAACGCAATAACTCATAAAATTAGGCTGAACAACGAATCACACGTGTATACTAAATGGTAGCGTTTTCCGGACATACATAAACAAGAAGTTAAGTCACAAATTGGAAAAATGTTGGACCAAGGAATTATACAAAATAGTATATCTCCATGGTCGAGTCCCATTTGGGTTGTTCCAAAAATAAGGACGCCTCAGGAAACAAAAAATGGCGGTTAGTCATAGACTATAGGAAACTAAACGAACGGACAATTGACGACAAATACCCACTACCAAGTATAACGGACATATTGGACAAATTAGGAAAAGCAAATCATTTCACAACCCTGGAGCTTGCTAATGGTTTCCATCAAATCGAAGTTGACCTGGATGATGTACAAAAAATCGCTTTCAGTACGGCAGGAGGACACTTTGAGTTTAGAAGGATGCCATTTGGTTTGAAAAATGCACCTTCTACCTTTCAGAGGGTAATGGACAACGTTTAACGAGGTCTCCATAATGAAATATGTGTTGTATACCTAGATGATATTCTAATTTACAGCACCTCTCTTCAAGAACACGTAGAAAGATTAAAAACTATTTTCGACAGACTCAGAAAAAATAATCTGAAAGTTCAACTTGACAAATCTGAATTTCTCCAAAAATCTGTACAATATTCAAGTCATGTTATAACCCCAGACGGTGTCAAACCAAATCCCGACAAAATATCAGCAATAACGAAATTTCCAATTCCTCGTAACCCAAAAGAAATCAAGAGTTTTCTTGGCTTGTTAGGATATTACCGGCGTTTTAATCGTGACATTGCAAAAATAACAAAACCTATGACAAAATGCCTTAAACAAGATTCAAAAGTAATACACGACAAAGATTCCATCGACGCTTTCAATACATGTAAAACAATCCTTACGAATGACCCAATTCTACAATTTCCAGACTTTTCGAAAAAATTCGTACTAACAACTGACGCTAGCAATTTTTCAATTGGTGCCGTGCTTTCGCAAGGTGAAAGATTTCTGTAGAGTCTATTTGAAACACTTCTCGGAAAAAGGCCCAAAATTAATTAGATATCTGAAAAGACTCAATACCATAAGCGATAAAGAGGAACAACTCATGTTGACAAAAAAATCATCATGAGGGAAAAACAAACCATCGCGGCATAAATGAAACCCTCGAACGTTTGAAAAGGAATCATTATTAGAAGAACATGAAACTAATTATATAAATTCTTGTGAAATCTGCCAAAGATCAAAATATGCTAGGAAAACTCCATATGTTCCGCTAATGTCAACTGAAACAGCTTCTCGACCATTTCAAATTGTTCATATTGATGTTTTTATTTTCGACGGAAAAAATTACCTAACGCTTGTTGATGCATTTACGAAATTTGCTCAAGCCATATTCATTTACGGAAAAACAGCTATCCACATAAGCAAAGCTCTGCTTAAATATTTCACTTCATTTGGCGTACCCCAATCATTGGTGGTAGACAATGGAACGGAATTTATTAATGAAACCGTGCAAGAAATTTTGAAGATACATAAAATCAACGTGCATTTCACCACACCCACGCATCATGAATCAAATTCCCCGTTGAACGTTTTCATTCGACAATAATAGAACACTTGCGAGTTCTGCGTGAAATGTATCCGGACCTCATGGACGACGACTTCATGGATTATGCCATACTAGGCTACAATAGTTCAATTCATAGTTCAACTGAGTATTCACCATTCGAACTCACTTTCGGTCATACAGACTCACGGAATCCAAACGAAATTTTTTTCCCGAATCTTTTTCACACTGAATATGCCGAGAAACACAAGGAAAGATTAGAACACGTATACCAAGTGGTCAAAAATAAATTAGAAGACAAAAAGCGTAAAACACTCTCAAAAACTAACACATTAGGTGACACCAATCCCGAATTTCGTTTAGGTCAAACAGTTCATAAAAGAAACCCAAAATCTAGAAATAAAAAAGATAAGAAATTCATCGGTCCATACGAAATAACAAAGTTACTTGATAGAAATCGCGTTGAGATAACTTGCAAAACTAAATCGAACAAAAACGAGATTCTACACATAAAAGAATTGAAAAAGCCTTCTGTTGTTACAGATCCGCCCTCTTTATCACCTACGGAAGACTAGAACCTATTAAAATCCATAATCTAAATACCAATCCTGGAATCCTCACCCTCAAACTTGGAAACACACAAAACAAAATTGACTCCTGGACGTTTATTCAGATTTACGACATATCGAATAAAATTGACGAATTCATAACACTCCGAACTAACTATTCACAAATTGAAAATGCTTTACAAAATTCTACACATGCACCCGGTTATAACAAAGAGTTCCATAATTCTCATCATTAAAATACATGAGGACAAAATCTCAACACAAATTAGTCAATTGAATCCACAATGGAACATGAGACCGAAACGAGCTCTTATCGATGGACTCGGATCAGTCCTAAAGGCAATTACAGGAAATCTTGACCATAGCGATGGCGAAAAATATGATAGTGCTATTTTGTCACTGTCCAGTAATCAGAACAAGCTGAAGACAATAATCGCTGATCAAATCACTCTACTGCAAACGTCCATTCAGAAATTCAAAAACGATACCGAAATTCTCGCTTACAATCAAGAAGTAATGAATGCTCGAATAAAGGAATTGCAAGAAATCATCAAAACAATCCACATAAATAACGTACAAAATTATCATTATTTTCTATTGCAAACAGTTTTGAAAAATTTACTCTCATTTGAGAAAGCAATGCAAATCAAAATTTACAGTAAGACGAACGAAATAATCTTCATCATTGAAATTCCAATAGTAGAAATCGATGATTATAATTATTATCATCTGTATCCTTTGCCAACTCCTTCAGTCAATTCCTTCAGAACTATAATACCCCATTCATATGTCAAGATGTACAGACCACAAAGATGGAAGATAATATTCCTTGTGAAATCCAATTACTCAAATATTCAATGAATACAACCTGTAGACAAATACTAGCTGAGATCAAGAGGACCAAAATACAGAAATTAGAAAAAAATCGATGGATTGTCATCACCTCAGGAAGTATTGTGGCTACCCAAAAGTGCGGAAAAAATAAAAACAATATTCCTTCGAACGGAACTTATATCGTAGAGCTTAACAATCTATGTGATGTCCATATCGAGGACATTGTGTTGAAGACATTCGAAAATAGTGAACCTAGTTATGAAAACATTGAACTGCCAAATATAAAAACATTTTCAATCCCTCATGTTGAAACAGAAGTTAGTTTTCAGCCATTGAAGTCAGAACACATCGACCTAGACGACATGGATGGTATCTACAAAATACTAGAAGACCAAAAACAACAGGTAACTCATTTGGACAATTCGATTTTACATTTTGACAACATTAGTGTGTACACTATACTATTGTATTTAATGATTGGTGTTGGTATGGTTTATATATTACGCCGTATCTATTTGAAGAAGATGCTATCAAGAAATGCAACCCTGAACGAGGCGCTGAGACTTGAAGAAGCCAAGTCAACCCCCGACATCAGATTTTCTTCGAACTCTGGATCAACCCCATAGTTCTCAACTTGTGCCGCAGGAGTTACAGGAACTATCCAGCTTACTTCTATGATATTATATACTCTGCTGATGTAGCGTATTTGAGTTGATGTACCAGTATTCTCATACTATGAATTCAGTCTTTGCCTTTTGTTTGTCTTGAACACAAGAGAAATAAAGACCCTGTAATAAATTTTTCGTTTTTTAAAAAGCTTCTTCTCAGCAATTCGTATTCGTTCAATACCTTTGTGCCGTCAGATCGCCAGAGTATGTTTTGTAAACTATCTTGGTTCTCGTCAATCAAAATTTGAAGGTACATTTTTTGTATGTCTGCGTTTACTACGTAAATTGGCAGACGAAAGTTCAAAAGTATCGACAGTAAATCTCTTTGAATTGTTGATCCGACCATCTGAATATCGTTGAGTGAGACACCTGTCGCAACTAGGTGATGAACCATTGCACACAACTCGCAAACGTGTAGTTGCACTTTCTTCACGCAAAACGCCGTGATGCAGAAAAAAATAACTTATTAGGTTGGCAGAATTTTCGGAGAGCCTTCGCATATAACCCAAAGCCTCATATTTTTCCAAGAAGTCGCAATAAAACAAATCAAATATGCTTCATTGTCTAAAATGATTACATTTTGTCGACAAAGTCAAAATAGAAGTCCACCAACAATATATATACCTGCTGTAAGAAATAAATTTTCGAATAAATTAAAATAATAATATAAAAGACGAAACACATTTACATATTGACGTGGCTGACCAACAATATATAGGTATACAATTATAAAAAAACAAGATAATATACCACAGTTCCCTTCTCATGGAAAGACTAGAACCTATGACCATTGTATTCCTCTAAGGTATAAAAACATTTCCCTTTGAGAAGTTTTTTAACGTTATTTTTGAAGTTCTTCATATCATTTGTACTTGTAATTTCCGTTGGTAAATGATTGTACACCTGCTTACTTCTGTAAATCAGAGATTCCCTTGTCAAGGATGAAGTAGGAATTGGGGTAGCAAGTGTTTTTCCTTCCGAGTAGTCCTCTCTACATTAGTGATAAGGAAGTTACTTCTGTATTTATGCAATAAACAAGTCGTCTCTAGAATGAAGATTTCTATTAGTGTCAAAATTTTGTATCCGGAGAAAATCGGGCGGCACGATTCTCGCATCTTGACTCTGAATATAAATCTCAGTGCACGTTTCTGCAGCACGAATATACTTCGCAACAGAGTTTGATTGCAATTCCCTTAGAATGGAATTCCATACCGTAAATGAAACTCAATGAACGAGTAATGGGCAGTTAGTGAAGCTGACAGCCCAAGTTCACGGGAAATAACATTGACGACATAACAACCTGACGACAGTTTCTTTTTTAGAGCTGTTATATGGGACTCGAATTTCAAAGTATTATCAATGTGTATGCCTAGGAATTTTGTAACAGGTTTGCTCGTAATCAATTGAGATACTAGAGTTATTTGATCTAATTCTAATTCTACGTCCCACTTGAATGTTATCAGATTTGTTATCGAAATGTTAATTGACAGAAAATTCGCATCACACCACGTTTTAATTTTTCCTAAATCTGTTGTAATGGATTGGACCAGGGTAGCACGATCTACATTGTGCCAAGAAACAGTAATGTCATCTGCAAACAGTGTAAACCTTCCAGATATATCCAGAAGAGCCATATCATTTACATAGAGCAAAAAGAGGATAGGGTCCAAGACCGACCCTTGAGGAACTCCTCGTACAATTGTTTCCATCTCTGAACTATACGAACCTAATGATATTTTTTGCTTTCGGTCTGTAAGGTACGAACTGAACCATTCCAAGGCACTCCCCCGGAAGACATAATGAAAAAGTTTCTGCATTAGAATCTCATGACTCACACAATCAAAGGCTTTGGATAAGTCAAGGAAAATAGCTGCAGCCGCCTCCTTTTCATTGATGCTCATATATATTTTTTCAAGGAAGTCGAAAATAGCATCGGTAGTGCTTTTTTCATTTAGGAATCCATACTGTACATTAACCAGTATACCGTATCTCTCCAAAAAAACCATTACTCTGTGTTTAACTAACTTTTCAATAATTTTTGAAAGCGTCGACAGTATTGCAATTGGCCTGAAGTTACCTGGGTCGTCAATAGCACCTCTTCCTTTGTAAAGAGGTATTACCATTGCGGACTTCAAACTGGAAGGGAATACACCTGTAGCAAAAGACCTGTTTATAGCTGCTACCAGAGCCCTTAGGGCTTCGTCAAGAAGTTCCGACATCAACTCTGCTGATGAATGATCTTCCCTAGAGGAGTTTTTCTTCTTCATGTCATCAATCACCGACTTCAGTTCAGTTAAATCTGTATCGTATAAGAACAATGAGTTTGTTGGGGAACCTATTTTTTGCAAGTTCTCAATCGGGTCAATTATTGAGATGGTATTTTGTGTTAGTTGATCAGCTATCGAACAGTACTACTCATTTAACAAATCAAGATCTATGTTCATCTCTGGTTATTGTTTACTATTTTCTCCTCGTTGTTAGTTATTGCCCACATCTCTTTCTGTTTATTTTTTGCCTGATTTATTCTGTCATCATAGAAGAGATCTTTAGCTATTTTCATGTTTATAGATACTGCGGTATCTATTGAGATATGTCATGAAAAAGTTGTTGTCACTATGGAATTTCCTTATAGTGTGCAGCCAACTTAAATTCCCGGATGATTTTTTAATACCTTTCGTAATCCAAGGTTTTGATTTTTTGTTGATTCTCAATCGTAATGGAAATGCCTGTTTGAATTTTTCTTCAACAATTTTATGAAATGCATCCACTGGATCTTCTGTTACTGGCATGGAATTCCAATCTTTATTTTGACAAAGGTGCTCAAATTGCGCGTAGTTTTTTTTACTATGAATGCGTCCATATGTTTTTCTACTATTTGGGATTGTATGTTTCAGTTTGGGAATACGACACAAAATGGCTTCATGATCCGATAATCCTGGATTGATAATCGAAACCAATACTTCTTCTATATCGGTACAAACGTAGTCAATAATAGTAGACGAGAAGACGAGAGTATTATATTCAGGATTATTATTAACGCATAGAATTGACGCAACGCTGTTTGCTTAGAATCGCCTAAATTATACATATCTCCTTTAAACGGAATGGAAACTATAAATTGCCCGTTTTCAGCCCTACGCATATTCGTCTTAAAATGTTCTTCACAAATCTGTTCTTCAGCTGAAATCTTGTGTTCGTTAGGGATTCTTCAATTTCCAAAAATTCGCCAACAGCTCTTATCAATATCATTCACAAGATGGCAATATACTATGTTCAAATTCGTAGATGGGATAGGGCCTGCCACTACCCATCCTAGGTTAGTCTCCTGCAATACTGGCTTTTGAGTTTCCACCATATCCAACTAATATCATTTTTACAGATTTTCTATCCCATTTTATCCTTTTCTCTATGGGAATGTGAACCATGACATTGCTGCCTAATATTCTCAGGTTACTCACATCAGGTTTCCTGTTCGACCACACTTCAAATGGTGTTTTATCCTTCAAGCCGGATGCAACTGATCTGTTCTTCAGGTAAACGGCTGTGTGTATAGCCTCTGCCCAGAACCTTTTATCTAGATCAGCATCAAATAGCAAGCACCTTGCTTTTTCAACTAAGGATCTATTCATCCTTTCAGATAGACCATTCTGTTGAGGAATATATGGATTGGTTTTTTGGTGTACAATTCCATTATTTTTGAGGAATTTTTCCAGCTCACCATTACAAAACTCTCCTCCATTATCAGTTCTCAAAGTATTCATTTTATTATTCTTCTGGTTTTCAACCATAATTTTGAATTCTTTGAAGTAATCTGACACTTCATCTTTCGTCTTCAAGAAGTACACAAATACCATGCAACTGAAGTCATCTTCGAATATCAAAAAATATTTCGAACCACCAATGGATCGAGCTTCCATGGGTCCACACACATCTGCATGTATAACTTCTAAAAGATCAGATGCTCTTGTGCCCTTGTGTGTATTGGGTAATTTGGATTGTTTTCCTTCACAACACACCACACAATTTTTACAATCACCGGTTATCTCACCTTCACATGTGATTCCATCTACTATGCCATTCTTCATCTACTTCAAATCTCTGTAGTTTATATGACCAAATCTACGATGCCAAGTTTCATATGTGACTGCAGCTGCCAATGAACATTTTTCTTGATTTTTGACATTCAATCTGTAGACATTTTCGATTAAGTCTGCTGTAGCCACTAGTACTTTCTGACTATTGAAGATCTTGCATCCTTCTGATTCAAATTCAACTGTATTGTCATTTTCTATCAGTTGACTTACTGATAATAAGTTAGAGGTGAGCTCTGGCACCATGATACTATAACGAGGAAAGATATGATCACTCGAGGTTCTAGTTTTGAACCGCTTTGCGCATGACGTCACTACGTGACAAATACGATTGGCGGCAATCGGAATAACACGGGTTTTCATATATTTGATCAGACGAATTATCGAATAACAATGTTTTTGGAGTTTAAATGTTAGTGGAATTATAATTCCAATCATCGAAATATATGAAATGATAAAAATGAACACAACAAAATGAGTTATTTCCCTGGATATCTTCTGAATTTCGAATAATTCATTCATAGGTATTGAAGGAGTAACATTCATGACGTTCTTCAAAACAGAAAGATTATTGAGAACTATTTATGTATGTGAATAATTGTTTTATTCGTGAGCATTCATTCAGAAATAAATAATAATAATGAAATATCCACTAGTTGATAAATATATATTTCGCAACTGACTTTCATGGATCATTTCAAGTAAAGTGAATACTATAAAGTGCATTTACAATAGTGGTAATTATATTGGCCACAATTATGAACATTTGGGGCATGAGTCTAATAAAACACAAGTAGATAAAGTTGTATTCAATATAAATATTTTTATTGGAAATTAAAACACTGAAACACTGTTGTTACACCATCATAATCAGTGCAATTATTTTCAAGTATTTAGATAATTCACAAAATAATCATCAAACCATGAAGGTAAATACATTTGTACGAATAGACATAACGCATCTAATAAGGAATAATGGGTTTGAAATTTTTCAACAAATTACATTTCAGATAGGTACCATACAAGAAATTGAATCTAATTGGATAAATCGAATTCAATAAATTGAAAAAAAAATACTGTGTGTAGGTTAATCCAGGTGTGATATGTTCATTTCTCTAGCTTTTTTTCGTTTCTAAAAATAAAAATAGGAAATATGATGAATATTTCAATATACCTATTTGTAGTAAGGACAGATCAGTGATCTGCTCCAAGATGTCAATGCATTTGAAATAAAACAATTTTGGATCACTTACGATACCTATAAGAGAATTTCTTTGCTAATAGTCATTGAAATGAGAGAGAAAATCCCAAAAAATCTAAGGTAATGAATTCAATATTTTATTGATGGTATTGAAATGTTTGAGGAAGTTATGGCGTCATCTTTCAATTTCCATTTCTGAATAGGTAATTCTAAGTTTTTCTTGTAATCTATAGTCGTCGTCTGAGAAACGCTTCGAACATATTCTAGCTGTTTTTACATTGAACTTGTTCTTCTGAAAGCAAATCTTCACACACAAACTGCAAGTTTCCTTCGATGAAGGAAAAGTGAAGTAACGACATGTCGATGCAGTTTTACATCTTTTATTATTGTTACTGGAACAACCCATCACAGCACAATGAACCAAAGTTTCTTAGTATGGAATATAAATGAAGTAAGCAAAATTATTCGAACCGAGACTATACTGAAAAACACAATTTAAAACGATAAACGCACTGAAATGTTCGCTTAACCTCGAAGCGCCAACAGAAATTTGTCACGGAGTGACGTATACTGTGCAAGAGAGATAGAAATAAAACATGCGCGTGGGTTTACCTTCTCAGTTATAGTATCATGGGTCGTTACCATGATACATCTCCTATTTTTATTTTCAGAAACGAAAAAGAAATCCAGAGAAATAAACATATCACACCTCGATTAACCTACACACAGATTTTTTTTTTTCAATTCATTCTATTCGATGTATCCAATTTGATTCAATTTCTTTTATGGTACCTATCTGAAATGTAATTTGTTAGAAAATTTTGAACCAATTATTCCTCATTAGATGCGTTATGTCTATTCGTACAAATGTATTTAGCTTCATGGTTTGATGATTATTTTGTGAATTATCTAAATACTTGAAAATAATTGCACTGATTATGGTGTGACAACAGTGTTTCAGTGTTTATATAAATAGTTCTCAATAATCTTTCTGTTTTGAAGAACGTCATGAATGTTACCCCTTCAATACCTACAAATTAATTATTTGAAATTCAGAAGATATCCAGGGGAATAACACATTTTGTTGTGTTCATTTTTATTATTTTATATATTTCGATGATTGGAATTATAATTCGACTAACATTAAAACTCCAAAAACATTGTTATTCGACATTTCGTCTGATCAAATATATGAAAACCCTTGTTATTCCGATTGCCGCCAATCGTATTTGTCATGTAGTGACGTCATGCGCAAAGCGGTTCAAAACTAGAACCTCGAGTGATCATATCTTTCGTCGTTATAGCATCATGGGTCGTTACCATGATACAATAAAACAAGATATGATACTAAAGCGTGCTAAACTCGTCAGTGTTCGCGCATGACGTCACCTTGTGAGAACTTTTCAAAACATTTGGCGCGGGATAATGTAGATACAAGCTTCATTTTCAAAATACGCTGGAATTCAAATAGAATCTTCGAGTTACTGTTCCACTTCTTGCATGAAATGTAGTTTTAGTGATCTAAAACACATATTTCATGTCATAGAGAAGAATAACAAGGGACAAGACAATGAAAATTCTTCATCAAATTATTCAATTATCGCACTTAGATAATGTAATGTAGTTTCTGAATATAAATAACAGAGAAATGGTAAATTTTTGGAAGAGCAGTTTTCAGGCAACATAATTTGGTCGGATTTGTGAACAAGGATTTTCTGAGGGATTTGAATAAAGAGGTAAATACGACATATATTCCAGATGTTTTAATAGGAAATTATGATCTCTGGAATGAATTATGGTAGATTAGTCAGATATGGAATTTCAAATTACATTTTCACATTATTATTATTATAAAAAACGTCAAGTTTGAAATTACATCAAAGAAAATATGATTCCTCAACATATATTACATGAATATAAAAAAAATCAATAACAGATAGATCTTTATTTGAAATAGGAAACCTATACAGTTCACCATTCGAAACAGATAACAATAATATATTATAATTATATTACAAAATATTCACTTAATCCTAATATATTCACTAATTCTTGGATATATACTTATTCCTAGATATTTATAATCATAAAAATGATGCAATTTTTGATACTATGAAAGTTAAAATATTATCATTTCGCCAACTTATAATACAGGTACACCAAAATCCAATAACAAAACATAGATAATATTTTAACAATTATATAATATGTTTCCAAAACTACTATGATGTCTCTTTATTTGAAACTTAAATTTGTATTCAGTCTCAACTGCTCTTACGTTATCTAGAAGTTTCTTGAATAACTAAGACATATGTAATGTGTAAAATAAAAACCAATTTATTGCAGAACTTTGAGCAACAAATTCTATCAAAAACTGGGGTGCACCTGTTCTTTTTTTGGAAGTGACTGCATAGTTAATTCTATTCATATACTATACATTTCCAGAATCAAGTGCAAATGAAAAATCATGTTTTCTCATGTATATAGAATCTCTACTTAAAATATTCGAACAGTATTTCCAGACACCCTCAATTGCCTATTCATTTAATGCGGTCTGCTCTGAAAAAGGTTCTCAGTTCATAATTTTTGACATTTTTTTTTTCCTAGAGAGAGAAGAGTTACATAAATCTCTATTCAATTGTCTGATTCGAAAATACATCCTAGATCTAAAAAATAATGTTTTTGTTTTATCAGAACATAATACTGAAGAACTCAAATCTGTTAAATTTCTTAAATAATGTTTAGAGATGAACAAACTATCTGAATTTATAGTTTTAAAAATGTTCTCTAATTTTTCAAGATGTTCCATCATTGCAGGAGAAGGCTTTGAGAGGCCACCTTCACTCAGATGAGAAACCCAGGTATAGTCATTGGCAGAATTAGATGAAGTTATAGATGAATCTGGTTCCTTCAGCCTATGACAAATGTAACCTGCCAAATTTTCCAAACCATCATATTCAATGTCACTTAGCTCACTTTCCACTAAATTTGTAGGTTCACTTGGGCCTGCAACAGGGCAATTTTTAAAAAGAGAAGAATACTTCCCACACAAGTTCATGTCTTCCAGTTCTACATTGGGAGTATTGTCTTCTTCCACATTTCCAAAACTTGAATTAGATCCTTCATTCCTCCCAAGAATGTAGGATCGTAGACGATATTTGAACTGTAGTGCATCAGGATGATCATGAAGTCCTCCTTTGGCCCGTATAGCTCCAAAGAAGTTCTCCAACACATCCTGATTTAACCTGTAGGTCAACAAATATTCCTTAGGAAATCTAACTTCGATATCTTCAGACAGAAGTTGTAATGAAGTGTTGGTCATAATAACTCCTAAAATTTTCAATGAATTAAATTTTAGAAAAATGTTGTGTTTCTATTTGAACTTTTTGAAATGGAAGTAAACTTTTTTTTTCCTATAATCCTGAGGTTCTCAATGGTATCAGTCATCTTAGTAATGATAGGAGTTTGGATATTCAAAGCTAATCCATAGGCTTTTGTTCGATCCCTGGTGTCAAATGAATATTCCTTAACATTCATGACATCAAACCAATCATCTACCTGAAAATGGAAAAATGTCATTTATCTGATATAGTATTTGAATGGAATACATTACCAACTTGAAAAACTTTGCACATTCCACCCAGTTCTGTTTATTTAATAGCCCCATACTTCCACATCTCGAAATGGCTATAGAAATTGTGTGGGAAAACAATTTGGTTGCTAGTTTAACCTTTTGCCTTCCAGCTCCTTGAATGTTGAGAGATTCCTTCGATATTTCATGGGTAATTTTCAAATCTGATGTCCCTGTTACATCTATAACTTCTTCAATAATTGCTTTATTCATCTCAGCTTTCCCATATAAAATAAAACCATGGTCTACGAAGTGGTTTCTAAGTAGCTTGACAAGGTGAGGTACATCAGCAAACACATAGATATTGTGATTGTTTGCTGGGTTTTTGAAGGAAGTGTTCGAGTGATCAATATTCAGCTCTTTGTACAATGCCCTGTTTCCTCCACCCAGATCGCTAACCATTGCTACCACCTGGAAACCTTAAAAAAAATCGTTTTTTAAGAAACTCAAACACCCATTATCTTGTAAACGACCCAAAAAATATGACCTCAAAGTTTTGTACAATATTTATGAAACACCCTGAATAATGTCACTGAAATTATGTATATCATACCTGATGATTCAGCAAACTGTATGATTTCAAACAATGTCTCCTTTAATAGCTGAAAATCGAAGTCATAGAAAACCGGTTGTTTCCAACTCTTGAATAGTCCTCTCAATATCACTACTTGTACATAAGAATAAGGCTTTAAAGTTTCATCATTTGCCTTATCATAGGGATAACATTTTTTAATCTTCATTTCATCAAAGGATAGCACACAAATCTCATCTAGGGAGGTCATATCAGAGAATTTCATGAAACTGAAAACATTTTTCAATATCCCAGGAGCAATTTCAACCTTTTTCAGCCAAGAACGAAGACAAGAAACTGCTGGAAATGGGTACCCTTTTCTTAAGAGTAGCCTACGAAATTATTCAAAATATAAATAATAATATCAACTTTATCAGTATAAAGTGAGTTACCTGTATGCTCTTGCACCAGCTGAATAAATAACTATGGCCTTAGATATATCATCAACTGTCCATCGAAGGCGAGTTTTCGAACACTCCAATTTCTTCAGCTGCTCTTCACTAAAGAGCTTACCAATGAGCCCTTGACGCTTTTCCAAAAAATTGATCTTTTGCTGAAGTTCGAGTATTACCTTGTCTCTATCATCTTCAGTTCATCTTCAGTATCAACCCTTGAAACATAGATCAATATTTTATTGAGTAAATATGACGAAATATATGAGGGTATTATGTTATTATTAGGCCACAAAAAATAATCAGTTAATTCTAACTACAAACTAACCCAATATTTTGAGTGCTCAACTGATCTGAAATAACATCCTCAGAGATATGACAAGAGGAACTAGAGCTCGGACCATCACCAGAACCATTCCTACCTTTCACCCTACAACAGGGAATATTTAGTAATGAAACAATTATTTATTGATCCTTTTAGTTTGTCAAGAAGAGTCCTAGTTCCTGGTATATCTTTTGTTAATACCTATAGAATATCTTGTAGTCATATGGTATTTGGTCAGTGTAAAAAATCTCCAGTGATATAGATTGTACAAATCATGTTATATTACTGTATTTGTGATTAAGTTCTAGCAAAGTTATAACCTTGAACTAGGATAGTTCTTGTCCAGCCTCAGATATTCCAACACATGCTTCCTACTATTTTTGACAATCAAAAGTAATGAAAAAACACAAGGGGTAGACAACTCCAGCGAAATGTGTACACTCAATACTCAAATAATCAACTGTACTCAATGTAGGTATAATCAAATGTAATCAAATTTAATCAAATGCTCGAAATTTATAATCAACAACATTGAAAACATTGTTCATCTTCACTTTTCAAATGACTCGCCGTTTAAAGATGTTTGTCTTTTGGAATGTTATCAATCAAATACTTCAGATTTGCTACTTCTGTCTTATATTTCCCAATTGTCAATTCTATTCCTGGTTTCAGGAGCCTGGTTCTCAGTTTAGTCACTGAAATTTGGAAATTAATTTTGACCCAAGGTTCATACCTAAATACCTTTATAGCTCGTCTTTCAAGGGTGGAAAATAGTCTCCAAAATTACTTAAAATTACTCAAAATTACTCAAATTACAGATACTCAAAATAGTCAAAAGGCAATCAGAAGTTATCTCAACGAGTTGTCTACCCTCGAAAAAACATTTTTAACATTCATCAATCATTTTAGCGTTAATCTGATTAATAGGTACATACATATTGAAAGGAACATTTACCTTTTTAATAAATCACCAACAATTTTTTTTGGTGTCTTTTATCCTGTCTCTCATCTCTACCAGAATACAATGTCGTTTAATTTTTGGTAGGTAAATTTAATGATGGAACAGCATCTTTTCTCAAGGGGCGATGTTTTGCTGGTGTATATCCCAGCAATTCATGTTTAAAATTTCGTTGGAAAACATATTCAGTGAAATGATTAGAGCAAACCCTAGCAAATTTCACATCGAAATTGTCCTGGCGTTTACAAAGTAATTTCCAAACACTTTGCATTTCCTTGTCTTTAGGAAAGCTAAAAAACTTTGTACCAGGCACAAAACCTTTACACTTATTGTCAACTGTCAACATTACAACCATACACCGCGCACCTCATTTTTGATCGAATGAACTTCAAAATTAGTTATTTTAAAGATATATTTGCTTGATTTGCAATATAAACATACACAAAAAAGAACCCAATATGGCGAGATTTCTCACAAGCTGACGTCACACTAACCACGCCCACATGCGCGGTATCATATCTTCTTTTATTGTATCATAGGTCGTTACCGCTCCCAATAAAGGCGCGATTTTGTTACTTGGAGGGGGCGTCATAAATGCTTCCAGTGTCTGTATGAGAAGTTTGAGATGTGACACTTTTTCCTGTAAAACTAGACAAATATGGATGATGCAAGTCTACTGGAACCAATGATTCCGAATTATTTGTTATAATACATTTATGCTTATCTGAATATAGTACAAGATCCAGAACTCTGTGATTTTGATTCAATATATAGTTCCTTTGGGAAAGAGCGGTGAAATTCAAGAATGAAAGTAGGCTATTTAAAAGATTTGTTGGTTGTTCATAATCGTAATAGGTTTGTAACTCAGTTATGTTGAAGTCACCAATAACTGGCTAATATATGGAAGAGTTTCTAGACAGGTCTATTTTTTGGATTGGAGATACAACATTGATTACTTCCGAGTAGTATTTACTGTCTACTGACTACTAATAATTTCCTCCCCCCCCCCCCCGCGTTCACCATACGATCGGTCATTCCGGTAAATTAGATAGTTTTCCGGGAACAATTCATCATTTTGTACTCCTTTTCTGAGCCAACTCTGAGTAACGCCAATAATTTTGAACTCACTGGCTAGTGAAGAAATCATGAGTTTTGGTGATGAGTCCTCTGCAATTTTGATAGAGTATGGAGATATCATTTTACTGTTGGATGTTAGTTTTTCTGCAAAATTTTCCGTATACCGTTTCTTTAGGCTATAAAGAGATTCTGCTCAACCTGAGTTCCACGTTCCTCGAGTTCATTTCTCAGTTTCTGATAGTATTCTCTCTGTCTTATTGCAAGATCACCTCTTAGTTGGATACCATCAAACAGTCCAGAACCTCGAAGCTTTCTATTGGATTTCAGTAGGGTTTTGGCATCATCTGAACTGGGACAGATGACCTTGATAGGCCGTGATTTATTGTTTTGACGAAGTCCCAGTCGTCTGTATGAAGAAACATCAGTGTCACTAGAGGGTAGGATGAACTTCACTAGTTCATTGATTATCAGCTTAGAATCGAGGACATCTTCTGGGATTCCAAAAACTAGGATGTTATTCTCACGTTGTCTGATTTAATTCACTTCTGAAACTACCTGTATCATATCAAGGGAATTCCCCTCAGAGTTCCTGACCTTTTTTTCAAGTTCATCAACCTTCTTTGCGAGTGTGTTCATTCAGTTTTCGCAGATGTTTTCTAGCTGGACGACACTATCTTTGACCTCATCTATTTTTTTTTTTTTTCGAACTGGCCAAGTTTTTTATCCAGTTTTTTTGAGTATGCCAGCTGAAAAACTTTCGGCCAGATTTTTCATGAAGGATTCATCTTGGCACATTTGTTCTAGCATCGCGTCAGTCATGATTTCGAACTCGCTGATCTGGTCACGTGTTAGCGGCATTTTGTTGCAAGTCACCAAAGTACGTTACACTTGTCGAGAATTCAAAATTTTCTGAATAATCAACTGTACTGTACACTTCTCACTAGAACTATGTGATTATAAGAATTATTCCGCCAAAATTACCATCAAAATGATGGTGTTCATGCGGAGCCGAGTTTCGCTTGCAGCACACGTGATGAATTGTTTCTTCAGGAAGCGATCATTATCATGTTGATAACAAACCGAAATTTTCCTCCGGAATAAACTCAAGCCCGGAGCATACTCCCACAGTAATTGAAATCATGGGTTCAGAAGATGTGAGGAGCAATTCCTCGGTAGACCCTCCAACACAAATTAGGGAGTTTCCGATAGGCTCAACTATGACTAGAGTTTATATGAGTAGTAGATTGAGAGGAGGAGTGTGTAATGTTCTGCCTTCTTCCTCCCTCGTGTATGTGTATCTCATGCTCTCGTGCACCTGGAGGGTAAAAAGGCCCAGTGTTTGTCTGTTGTTGGCGCTGTCAGTTATTTTTCTGCAGTTGTGTGAATATATGTGTTCAATCAACTCCTGACTTCCATTGCCCATGAATACATCCCAGAAACAGCCATGAAATCTAGGCAAATTGGGAACATTGCGAGAGCACTCACCCAGAAACGTAAGTGGCTGCCAGTTACGTGGTGATGCAAAAAAGAAATAGATCTCTGCGTTGATAAGGCAGACATCATACGACTATTAGATGTATGAATTGAGGAGACATGTGCTGTTGAGTGAAACACGGCAACTAGTCAATATTTGAAAAATTGTGTAGATACGTGCTATTGCATCTCCACCGTCTAAATATCATCCAAACACATTTTCTTCGGTTCATTCGCTTTATATGTATATGTGTGGAAGACCTTGAGAAATGGGGTCCACCATTTCCCCATAAAATCGTGGTATACATTGTCCTTGAAGAGAGGGGCGTGTGAGTGTGTGTTATGATATTCAGCTACTCGCAGAGTTCGTAAACCTCCGCCCTTGAAATGAACATGTCGTTTGTACAAGTGTTGGAAATATGGGTGGAAACTAATGTATACAGTCAGATCCGTACCTCGAGCCTTGATGAAAGAGGACTATTATTGTATTCAGCCATTGGCAGAATTCATAGACCCGCCCTCAAAATGAACAGGTAGTTTGCTCAAATGCTGGGAATATGTGTGGGAATATACAACCAGCCCCGTACCTTGACCTTGAATTAAGAGGGGTATCATGATACTAAGCCATTGGCAGAATTAGCCTTAGAAGTGAACACGTCGTTTGTTCAAGTAGTGGGAACATTGGTTAGAACTATTGAATAAGACCAGACCCGTACACATTGACTCCTCATTCTCAACAGATATTGCTCGCTCACTAACTCACCACTGTACGATCTATCTATGAAATATAGTTCGCACCAGCTCTCGTTGTACAAGCTATTGAGTTCTTCTACTTTTCGACTACAGTTCTCGAGGAAAATATATCGCAAAAGTATGTACACATTCATTCCATTCCTGATTACATCGCAGAAACAAGGAAAGACAGCTGTTCTAACTTCTCGATTGTGTAATTCAGTTCAGCATCCACCTCGATGTTAGGTTAGTCGTGTTATCTTAGTCGTGTTTTCAGAGGATAGTAGTGACGTTTTGAGGTCTGTCGCACGGTTCCATCATATTTTTTCGAAAGAGGGGGTGTGTGGTCCTCGATTAACGGTGGGTAGTGGGAGTGGGTAGTTTTTAGATGGCAAGCTCTCATAGGCAGAAGCAGAGGGGACCTTAGAGATAAGCTCTCATTGTCAGAAGCGGAGGCGACCTTGGAGATTAGCGGTTCTATGATGGGTAGTCCTTGGATAGTGAGGAACTCATTGGTGAAGGCGGGGTTAGTTGTTTCTACCACTCCAAGTCGGAGCAATAGTAACAGTCATCTGAAGTGGGACCAACTCGAGTGTATGAGAAATGAGAATTTTGAGTATTTCACATCATTCACAGTTCTCCTCGAATTTGCGTGGAGCGTAACCAAGTGACATCGCCAGATCCACCTCGTTTGAACAGCCATTTAGAGCGGGGAGCTGGTCCAAGATGCGAGAAATGTGCAAAGCTGCTGCGGAACACGAATATGGGAATATACAGAGGTACTTGCAAGGAGTGTAGTATGCTGGAGAGATTGCTGCTCCAAAGGTGTCATAGCTGCACACAATACCGCAATAATTGCTAGAACGGAGTCTGTTCCGGATGTTCCAGGATCGACCACTTCTGAGAAGTGGTGGGCGACATATTCACAAACGCCAACCACCATTTCAAAGCATGTTGGTATCTTCCATACGAGAGGCAGGTTTTCAGAAGGAGTCTGGAGATGCCACCACCACCTCTTTACTTCGTGCGGGAAGTTTCTCTCTTCTGCTATACGCATTTTGTATTATTATACGATCTTACTATACATTCACCAATTCACACCCATTTTGAATGAATATGAATATACAGTGTGTCCAAGATAAGAATGAACAGCATAGATATATCGGAAACGGTGAGTGATATGGTGTTGAATGAACCGAAGAGAAGTAGTGCATTCATGTGCCTAATAATATACCATTTTGAAAGTTCTAATATTCCGAGTAGTTTTGGAGATATCCGAGAAAACCCAAAATTTGGGAATTTCGTTCTTATTTTCTCATAGCTTCATTCTCAAAGGAAAAGCGTACTTGTGCTCAGTGGATGATGGCGTGTTATTTGAACACTTGTTATGAGTTTCTGTTTATTTCCTGTAATACATATTAGCTCCTTGTTATTTATTACATCACAATTACATTCATGAACTGAATTTTTGATATTGCGACTCATCTTTGTATTCAACAACGCAAAAATTCCGGCAAGTGGTAAGTTCAAAATTATATTTGTATGAATGGTACCAATCAATTTACTTCATGTATAAAAATATGGCATTTTTCCAGCGCTTACTATCCAAAATTGAAGAAAAACAGATGAAGTGATAACTAAATTACATTTTGCGCGAGAAATGATTCCAAAATCTCATTGTGTGAGGATAAAATGGTTCCGAATATGGGTAAATATCAGTGGAACATAAACCATTC
The DNA here is from genome assembly GCA_963576655.1 of Gastrophysa polygoni. Classification (NCBI taxonomy): domain Eukaryota; kingdom Metazoa; phylum Arthropoda; class Insecta; order Coleoptera; family Chrysomelidae; genus Gastrophysa; species Gastrophysa polygoni. Next base: position 29,333,463 of record OY755082.1, read on the forward strand.
TCGTTGGTGAGGAGCGATGTCATTACGTTCGTTTTTCCACAATTGGAGAGTCCTATTATGAGACCGCGAACGGTGTTTGGAAAAAGAGCTCCATGACGACAAACTGCACCAGTTTGATTTCCTAACCCCACTTTCTCATCAAAATTGTCCACATCGAATGTTTCTTCCTGCTGAACAATCCGCATTGTATTATGGTTGGATGATATGAAATAAACAACGAGAAATGTACTGCTCATTAATATTATGAGAGTGAAACGTTACACATCGAAAAATACTAAGAGGGATGAGAGCGCTCGGAGGAATGAAACTGATGAAGGAATTGTTGACACTTCAATCAATAAATCACCCGTCGACCTACACATTCCCGCTAGGCATTTGGCTGATGGAAAATTGAAGGAAGCTGCCTGGGCACGAGCTGAATCGCGAGACGCTACCGTAGGAGAAAGGACTGCATCTTGGTTAGTAACCAGCATAATGAAAGAAAAAAGGTGCTCTGGCATGGGATTCAGTAAGAATGGTAGAACAATGAAACGCCGAGTTTCTAGGAAAAAGAAGTCAACCGCGTATGGAAGAGAAATTGTCTGGTTCGAGAATAGTGCACAAAGTCCGTTATGTGCTACGCCAAATGGCATAATAAAGGAACTCATCAAGTATTCAACCAGAACCTCCCTCAGGGCGATCAGTGCAGCTCAAAAGTTCGTGAGGATTTTTTTTTTATCTGTGGACAATACGAAAGGGAAACCTATAATGTTCGAGGAACATCGTGTTAGCCAGCGGTGGAATTTTGGGAAAGAAGGAAGGTGTTGGAATTTTTCTTGGAAGCTTGGAGGTTGTAATCATCAGGAAAGACTTCACTAGGCAAAGAATTCCACAAATTTGCCGTTCTATTGATGAATGATGCTTGGTATAGCGATGTTCGACAAGTCTCGAGCCTGACAGTGTAGGGGTGACCAGCTTGAGCTCGTCTGGTTTGTCTACTAGGAATCGCGCGTGGTGGCATAATATATGATATTTCCATTGAGCACCGACCGTGAAAGTACCTATAAAAAAGGCAAAGATCGCCGACCTTTCTACGATGATCTAGAGAGGTCAATGATTTGGTGAGTGTTGTGTCATCGACTGGGCGAATAGCTCTCTTCTGAATTGAATCTGAAGAGATTGAGCGTATGTTTGGGGGCTGAGCTCCAAACATGTGAACAGTAGTCCAGGACAGGTCGAATTTGTGCTTTGTAGATCATAAGCAGTTGCTGGGATGTGAAGTATCTCTAACCGAGTTTTTGTGAAGCAGTTTTCGCAATGGACCTCACATAATCGTCCCATGAAAGAGCACTGTTGGTGGTGACACCCAGCATGGATATTGATGACCTCATAGAAACAGTGGTACCCGACATCATCAAATTGGGCATTGTGTGATCAGCCTTCTTGGTGAACATACAAGCTTGAGTTTTGCTGATGGCAAGAACAATATCAGAACACCTCAAATGATACCAATTCCTGAGATTTGTGCGATTCTCCCTCTCATACCGATTTTTGCTGGCTTATCAGAATTGGGGAGTTTGGCCGCAGGTAGCGCTGGTATAGCGCGCGCTATTAGTTCGGCTAGAGAAAGTAAAGAGCAACTTTCTGAAGCAAACCGCCACAGTCAATACATGGAGGCTATCGCTCTTGGAGAGGTTGGCAAAGGAGTCTATTCGAAGCCGTATCGGAAGGTGCTAGGCATTTATCTGAATCCTCGCGATTCAAAAAACTAGAAACATTACCTCAGAGGGCTCCAACGAACATCGATGTCGCACACTACACGGAAATAGGGTTGCCACACTTTCGAGGTATATTCATGAGCAATACTCCACCTAAGTCCGGCACAAATCGCATAGAATCTGCCAAAAATAAATCTCAATAGTATTGAAGGAGATGGCACACATTGGGTTGCATATCAGAAGTGTGGTAGAGTGGTAGAATGATTTTTACATAATATTATATAATATTATGATAGTTACGGGAGTTGGTGAGATATTTGAGGAAGGGGGTAAGTCGTCGAACGCTCCAAAATAATGTATAATTATAAACGACAACAAGCTTACTGCACAGTCTGGTGTGGACATTTGTGTTCGAAATTTCTCTCAACAAGTAGTAGCTTTACATGATGGAAAGGCAAAGTATCAAACGTATGGGGCATTCATTATGGGCCTTATCAACATTACGCACATTGTTGAAGATGAGCAAGAAACAACTTGCAGATATGCCGGAAGAAGTCCAATTGGGTGCGCCTCACAGATGAATTACGAAACGACCCAGATATATCGCAATATCAGTTCTGTCATGAACATCGAGATGAAGAGGATGCTCAACAATGTTTTGCAGTTTCTGTCAGTTGAATGATGTGAATGTAGCATCCCATAATGATTTCGATATCAGTAATATACCGGGTTGGGATAAAGTATGGAACCAAGTGAATATCTTTCGAACGAAGAGAACGATATTCAGGTAAATTTGCAGGTGAGTGCAATGGAACAAAATACATCTGATGCACATTATTTTGTTGATAATATACTTCCGGTTCAACCGAAAATGCCATCAACTCCTTGAATTCACATGGGACACCCTATATATTTTTGAAGATTGAAGATTTTGAAAGAGCCTGTTATTTTGAATTCACACATACTGAGTTGAGTGACAGGGAATTTGTGAAAACCAGAAATATAGCACTTCGATCAACCTCCTTCGAGTTTCTTGCATTAGTGCAAAAAACTAGATAAAACATATGAACAGATAAACTGATCGGTGTTGTTTGTATGCATAGTAATGTGAGTAGGTTGATTGAATTGCTATACTCCTCGTTTTCACAAATTTTTGGCACTGAACTCAGTATGTATGAATTCAAAATAACAAGCTCTTTCAAAATCTGTGAGAATATATAGGGTGTCCCATTCAAATTGAAGAAGTTGATGTTATTTCCGGTTGTATCGGGAGTATATTGTTTACTAAAGAATGTTCATTAGATGCATTTTGTTCCACGCAATTTCCATGAATATCGTTATTTCCGTTGAAAACATATTGACTTTGTTCCATACATCAGTACATCGACAACATCACGATGAGAATTTCGGATGATGATGGTCTGCTAGTTGATTTTCGAGGAGGAAAAATTATAGTGAAACTAGAACTGAAAACGCTTACATAAACCTACATCGAAAATGGGTTTCTGCTCTGGATACCAATCAAAGCGTATGTTACTAGCTGAAACCAATACCAGTAACCAGAATATCAATAAGAAGAGGAAGCAACGAGGTGATGGATTCATTAGAACAGTACTATCCATACAAGATAGACATCGATTATCTGTGAGCGACATCGATTTTTTTCAAATCAATCGGTCTGAGGTTACGACGAAAAAGCAGATACTGAAGGAACTATGGTTGCTTCGACTGGAAGTATTTGATGAACCAATTTTAGTTCACTCCCTGATGAGTCCACATGAGCATACTTACAAACCATATGGTTCAACATCATTCAAGAATTCCGATGAAATAAGAATCGCCATCAACTTCCAGGATTTGATACTCGATATTGCTGAAGTGAGGAACCTTCACCAACTGATGTGACAACCTATTGGGTGAAGCCGCGCAGTTGGAACATCCCAACAATTTATCACTGCTGCAGAATTCAGTGCCACGAGTAGTAGATATCTACCAAGTACTTCTGCTGGTGTTTCAACATTCAGAGATTCTAACATTTGGCTTAGAGTGCTATCTAATGGGTACTTAATGCTAAATAGTTTATCACATTTAGGTCTAAGCTTAATTTTTGGAAAAGTTAGTTTTATAGAATTGATTAATGCACATTTGTGGTATTTGATGTTATTAATTATAGTATGTATAGTATACGAAAATCACAGATTGTTGTTTTCTTCTATCACAAAGTTTTTGAAATTTATATGAATCCAGCATGCTTTGATAAGAAACAAGGTAGGGGTAGATATTGTTTTCTTCAACATATAAACAGCGAAGAAATTTCTTTTGAATACATTCAATACGGTCCATATGGCAGCAGGCCATGGGTGACCAAATTATCGATGCGTATTCGAGGTGAGGCCTCACTAGGGCATTATAGAGTTTGATTAGCGTGCTGATACTTTCAAAGCTTCTGGAATTGCGTATAATAAACCCTAGTTTTTTATAGGCTTTGTTAACAATGAAGTCATAATGGGTTGTGAATTTCAAATTGCTCTGCATATAAACCCCGAGGTCTTTGATTTCTTGTCGACGCTGTAGAACATTATCATTCATGACATAGTCAACGTTATGAGAAATTGCTTTTCTAGAGAACGTCACGGTAAAGCATTTATCCGTGTTCAGGCGCATTTTGTTTTGCACCACAAACCAGTTGGCTATCGAGTTGAGATCATCTTGTAGTTGGAAGCAGTCAGATTGTGAAGAAATTTGCTTGAAAATCTTGAAATCGTTGGCAAAGATGAGACAAGATGAATATTTTATGCAAACAGGTAGGGTGTTAATAAAAATAATAAAGAGAAGGGGGCCAACAGTACTCCCCTGCGGTACTCCAGAGGTTGGAAAGAAGGATTCAGAGTAGGCACTGCCAACCTTGACTTGATGTGAACGATCTGAAAGATACATTGAAAAAAATCTACATGCCTGCTTGGAAAAACCTAGATTGCTCAGTTGTTTGATAAGAATTCTATGATCAACAAGGTCAAAAGCCTCAGCACAGTCCGTGTATATAGTTAACACTGATTATTGATGGCATCAAAAGCATGATTTGTGAAGTCGCACAAATTTGAAACAGTGGACTTACCAGCAGTAAAACCATGTTGCTGATCTACAATCTTGTCCTTTTGTCCTTCACATTATTCATGAAATTGTTCCAATTGCCTCTGATGAAGAGCAGGACAAGTTCAACCGACTATCTATTCATAAACTTTCATTTCACTTCCATAGATTAGGAGGAGTAGAATTCGAAGACTTTTTGTCATTCTCCAGTTCTACAAGGCAAATAGATTTACAGTAATGCAACAAAGCAGAAGTATTAACAAGTGGACAATCAGTTACTCCACTATGGCATGAGCTCAGGTTTGGGCGTGTTACTGCTTCAAAACTATATCAACTTGCACACTGTACAGTTGCTGAAGGTACTTTAGTGGAAATGACGATAGGTGCCTATAAAGTAAGTATATGAAGGCTGTTAGAGAAAGAAGTCATGAAAACTCTAAAAAATCTCCTGAACATAAAATCAACAGCGTGTGGTTTATTTATGTTTGCAGCTTTGCCAGATGCTATACCATCCGAGTTTGCAGTTGAAGTGAAATGTCCAGCAAGCGATAAATCACTGGAAAATTATGTCAAGAAAAACCAAATCTCTGCAAAGTTCAGAGTACAAATGCAGCTGCAAATGTTGTGTGCGAAAAAAAAGAGGAATTTTTTGTGTTGGTAATCCATATTATGAACAAACTAAAAGAATTGAAATCTTCTATGAGAACTATGACGAAATGTTTTCAGAGTTGCTTTTGAAGAAGACATCGAAGAATTGAGGAAAATATGTATTTCCTAAATTGTACAAATCTGTTTCGAAATGAATATTCTTTTCGAAAACAAAACAACTGGCATTTTAATGCATGTAATACTCTTTCTAGTAGTAATCTATGAAATGTTCCTCAACCTCGACTGGAAAATACTGAAAACAGAATTTTTTCGAAAAACTGCCAAAAGTGAAGCATTTTATCTTATACATCTTCAATCCATTATTCAATTCTATTAGAGAAATCAATGACTGATTCAAAAAACATTCATCATGCACAGATTCATAAAATGATAGAATGAGAGGAAATACATCATATAAACACATTTTTTCAGATACCCAAGTAATACATTGGAAATTCATCCAAGGAACTCAAATTTACATAGATTTTCTCAATCATTAAACATTCTGCTGAATATCTGTGGATTGTGAATAGTCCAAAATTTTCTCTACCGAACAGTTTAGTTCATCCACAGAAATATACACAAATGTATAATTACATTCTGAATGTTGGATATTTGAATCATGGAGGACTGAAGAAGGTAGAATTCATTGAAGAAACGATGGATATACTGATGATTATTGCTTTAATAATATCAGGTAGATATAATAGAAGTCGTGGAAAATCATTGAACATATATTTGGGTTGACACAAATTATATGAGTTCTACACAAAAGTAGAATGACAACAGCATTTTGAACAGCATTTTGAAGTCGAAAATATATGGAATGGACTTGAATGTAAAATAAGTGAGTCCTCTTGTTCCTCGAAACAAGAAGAAATGAGTTACTGAAAATTGAAACCTATTTTTTACCTATTTTTTCAAAATTCACTTTTTTCAATTCAAATTTTGTGTCTGGTTCGCACTAAGAAAATCTTCGATCTTTATCAATGTTAACATCAAATTGTCTCTGCTATTTTTTGTTGTTGTATTGAGCAAATCTATGATATATTGAATCCAATGGTCAGGGATACCTGTATACTTCTTTTTTTTTCTTTATCTTTCTTTTTTTTATTGCTTGTACTCCTACATTTCTAGTATGTGGTATTCCTGGGTCCACAGCCGAAGACATCAACAGATCTTCTGTGGTATAATGGATATCAGATTTTATCACTGGTTATCAGTCACCAGGTACCAGGTCACTGGTACTAGGTTCATCCACATGATCTTGAAGTGGCATGTTTTGCCCGTTCTCATCATCTTCTGCAATCACTCCAATGATTAGTCGTTTTCACTGACGTTCTATGACTATTGACCTATCAGGGATAATCCAAGCTCTTTTTCTATCAGGTTGACAGTTGAATATATGAGGCAGCGCTCTTGGCTTCAAAACAATATTTCTTCCCATCAATTTATATCTCATAAAGTTCTCCATATCTTCTTCCAACTGCGAAAATAAAAACTCATTATTGATATCACCACGAATTTGGAATATGCTTTTCTAGAAAGTTAGGACTCACCTTGAAATGATCTTCAGAGCAGTGAAACATTGATTTTTTTTTCGACATATCTCTTCTGGCGGCTTCAGACCATTTACTTTTTCTGGAAAAATCCCGGGGTACACACAGGAATGTCTTATCTGCTGTACTGATAGTACAGCATACTGGAGTACTTGTACAACCTGGTACGAAACACCACTCATTTTGTACTTTTTGCATTGTAATATATTCACTACACTTATTATGATAGAAATTGATTGGAACACCTGAATTCTAGCAACAAAAAATAATCGTGAACTCCGCACAAACCCGCAGATACACTGTTCACAATACAAAAATGACGCGCTCAATAACCCCGATATGAGTAGTGACGTCATGCAACCCGCCATCTTGTCAGTGGTCGTTTACGCGGTGAATTTCTGAATTTGAATTTCAAAATGGAATAACTCTGTGAAAGAAATATCTATTTTTTATTTTCATGTACTTGACTCACATGTCCGTTAAAACATCTTCCTGCACTATTAAAAAAAATGTGAAAACACCGAATTGTACTTACAAGATTCAGATGACACTTTATTGCACTTCTAGATTCTCACTTATCTTGGTATATTATGTATTCAGTGTGTCTACTGCTGTGGGAACTGTTGTGTGGATGGAAAATATGGTATTTATAGGAACTTCGATATGTGACGTAGCAATACCCTACTACAACCAAACGACCTTGAGGTGAGGCGTGCAACTCGAAGGTCGCTCTCTAACGCAATAATAACCTTCCAGGCCAATTTTTTCTCGAGGTCACGGAACAAGCCCGAGATCAGTCGCCTCAAGGTCACATACACCCACACCACTCCTAAAAGACAAAGCACCAAAGGGCACCCTCCGAGAGCGCTTCTCAAGGTTACTTCCACCAAGGCCATACCTCTCTAACTTTGAGAGGAGACCCAGAAACGGCAATGAATTGATGTATCACTTTACCCCTAATCCCATTTGAAATTCAAGCCTAATCCCATTTGAAATTCAAGGGTTGGAGCTCACCCCTCCGAAAACATACTCCTCGAAATTCAAAATTTCGACCGGTTCGAGCGTTTTGTCTTCTGAGAACGCTAACTATGTTAAATCGGCCTTGTTTCGATTTCATTTGATTGAAAAAAGTCTATTTCTCCGCTAGATTTGAACCTGGGACATGTGGCTTGGCAAGCCAATGCGTTACCTCGTCGCTAGCCAGATCCGTAAAAATCTTTGCGCCACCACTGATATCGCTGTCCACGCTCTCTTTCTCTCAACAGTTGGCTATAATTATCCAAAATCGAAAGATTTGGTGGTAGTTCATCACTCATAAAGAATTTGGCATTTCGGTTTGTGTGTTGAGAGATGACAGGTCCCGTTTAATTCGCTCAGTAGATATCATATTTGGTAGAGCCCATCGCTTATGTTTGGAGTTTTTATGAAATGAAATGATATTTCATTCAGGGGATACTTCATTCAGGGGTCCATCGTATACATCAACCATCATTCTTTTTTTGAGAAACAAGACAAGTGAATGTAAATATATATAGGAGTGATCAGTCCATGAAACTTCTACAGGGTATCTTAGAATAAGAAAAATATCTACAGGATGGATCAGTGAGTGAAAAATTTCTACAGTGTGGATCAAAAACATATCAACAGGGTGTGTCGAAACACATCTACGGAGCGACTCAAAACGAAAGAAATGTAAATGAGAGAATTGTAAGAAGAAATATACAGGTTGAATGGAAAACATACCTACGGGGCGGCTCGAAATGAAATATATACACATTGAATTGAATATATCTCAGGGACGGCTCGAAACGGAAGAAAAAATAAACAAGATTGATTGGGCAGTGGAAAATTTCACAGGGAGTCTCAGAATAATAAAAAAATATTCATACAGTGTGACGAGGAACACTAGGAACGCATTTTCCGTACCCGAGATTCTCCCAAAATTCGGAAGGAACTGAAAAATATCCCTACTAAAAAATATGAACACCTCCAAAAACTATTACCATGGATACCGAAGGTTTTCCACGATTATTATCGTAATTTGCCACACGGTGTTGAAGAATCAGAGAAAGCATTTTTCCTAATTTCGATAATTTCTTACCATGTTTGTATTGAAAATATATTTCATTCTTCTTCTTAACGTTGTTTGCTTTCCATTTATTCTCAACCCCACTGGACTTGATATATTTCAAGTCCAGCAGTTCATCAGACAGTTCTGAAGGACATATAGACAACTCAAGATTTCGAAATTCACATATATGCGACCTAATTTTTTCAACTCAATGCAAAAACTGTGTGAAAAATACTTTCACATGCGATTTTCTCAAAACGTAGTTTTGTGACTCAACATAGTTCGGCTCTGGGGTACAGAAAATGGATCAGTGTATTCATAATTTCTACAGGATGACTCATTCAAAGGGTGGATCAAGAAACATATTTACGGGGAGGTTCAAATTGATAGAAGATGAACTCAAAGGATGGATCGAAAAACATATTTACAGGATTCAGATACAATTCAGATACATATTCTTGTTCATAGTGAATGTTACATATGCTCAATAATAATTACAGTAAATTAAAAATAAAATACCAATAAATAAGAGGTGGTGTTCAGTTCTTGGGAAACGCCTAAGCAAAGCTTGTGTTGCGTATTTTCCTAGATCTAGACACAACCATGAATATAAATGAGGAAAAAAAACTCTTCATTCCTTTCAGTAAAGAATGAAAATCAATAAAAATTGATAGAAATTAATAGAAATCAATGATCAACCCACAGGAGGGTTGGACTAGACAATCAGGCGGAAGGGAGACAGGTCTAAGTAGAGTAAAAAATCATTAAGGCATGATTCAGTAGATTGATTCAAATGTTTCTTTCAAGAAATCATAGTTGTGGTCAACGAAGGATCTGATTGTTTTCTTGCGTTTATTAATATTTTGTATACATCTCAGTTCAATGGGAACTTCATTGACAAGTTTTGGTCCAAAGTAAGCAACAAACCTTTGGGTATATACATTTTTACAAAAAGGAACACTAATTGTTCTCTCGTATCTGGCTCGGGTGTCATGTATGTGTGTCAGATATGTAAGAGGCGAGTTCATGGTCCATAGTATACACAGTGCATATATGTGCATGATTTTCTGATATCGAATAAACTAGCCTCCTTATATAAGCTCTCAGTTGGATGTCTTCTATCTTTTTTCAGTACTATTTTGAGATTCGATCAATGAACAGACTAGATAAGTAATCCACACCCCTGGCAATACAGTTTGTTTGGAAGCAACATCTATAGTATCTATCTTTGTCTAAACGAGGATAGCAGGAGCTGATTCTCCCAGCACAAGTGCCGTGTTGTCAGAGGGGGTCGAATTTATTATCAATTCATGATGAAACCAAATTGAAAATCCGTAACAATTTCAGTGGTACTTTTCAGCATTTCTTGGTTGGAAAATGAACATCCTTATACTTCCCTCACATTGTTACGAAACATTCGAATACATATAATCCTATGGTGATTCTTGTAACTTGCTTGTAATCAATAAACTTATTATGACCACGTCACAAGAAAAGTTCAATTCTCAACGCCATATGAAACAATATAATTACTATTCAGTATACAGTTGTCTGCTTATTCTTTATCATAAATAACGTTCAATTTCGATAATGAACTTTTATATTTTTGGCGATCAGTGACAGTGCATGTGAGTATATTTAAGATTTCAAAGTTCAGTACCTACTAGTGGAAATAATTTTCAAAAAAGTGAAAAACTCTTTTTTGAGGCAAATAGATATGATTGCATATTTGAATGTAATTTTCAAATCTGAAGATGAAACTCTTTTATATCATTTCACGATATCGTCAAAAATGAAGGAGGTTTCATCTTGAGCAGAATTCATATATTTTGACGCGAAAAATTGATGTCTGATTATTTCATGAAATGAAAATCGATAATGAATATGTGTTGGCAAGTATTATGACGAAATGTTATATCAACAATGAAATCATGACTCATGTGAAGATGTAGCAAATAGCAGTGTTTCTTATTTGAAACAGGACTGAAATGAAAAACAACCATGGATAATCACAGAAATAATTTATTGATTTTTGAATACGATTGTTTTTGTTAACATACTTCTCACTCTAACTTCCGTTGAATCTTTCAATTTATTTGCCTCATGATGGAGTCTCACAGTGAAATATTTCTTGAAATTAGTTCCGAAAACAGTCAACGGTTAATTTCTCATTGTTGTGTGTACAAGAAGTATAGAAATATCCTCATATTTTTTATCAAAAATATTAATTGAGTTCATCATTATTCTCAGTGATTTTTCAGCAGCTTCGCATATTTTGACTACAAATAAGGAAGCATTTATCAGTGCTCCATATTTTACCACAAGACACTTTCGCAGCTGACCTATGGGTATAATCAATATAATCTAATCAATTTAATTTTAATTCATTTTTATCCATTCCATTTGGGAAAATGCTTCAAAATCTCGAATGATACGACAATGGTAACTCACCTATGAAATGACGTGTTTTGATCGCCGGTTCAAATTGTCTTTAACACACCTCAAAACGTCTCACCATTATATCAAATCAGCAAAACAGGAAATAAAGTTTCTGATGAATTCTGAGTACACGAAACTGAACACAAGTTGAATAATATCGATAAATCGAAACGTAAATAATGACAGATACCAAACAAAGCAATAATCGCCGTCGACTGTCAATATCAAATTGCGGTGTTGCAACGTTGAGCAAAAAGTATTCATGATACCCATGCTGGTCCTCGAGCCCCCAAGAAAGTAAAATTGCTAAGTCTCAGAATGTTAGAGCAATCTTCTATTAATCAGAACTGATTCATAATCGTCATGACCCAAATTGATAATTATATTTGTGCATTGATCTACATGAATTCATAAAGGACTTTAAACATTATGAACTATTTATCACTTTTTGATGATTGAATATGACAACACTGGCGACGATTGGGTACTAATATTATGATAATTCTGGGAATTCATGTTGGCATCAGAATATTTGTTTTGTGATCCTTCTAGTGGGTTTGTTGTTCGGAGATTTTAAGCAAGGTGTTTTGTATTACTTGAAGATTATGTAAGTGTGTTTTATTCCACCCACCCCACACAATGATGCAGTACCTTATAACTGATTCAGCTAATGCATCGTATGTCATTAGTAATAAATGTTTATTCAGTTTGTTTCTGAGTTGGTAGAATTTGAAAATGAGTTTTCTAAGTCTTTTCACTAGAAACTCTACATGTTCGTCCCAGCGTACATGTTGGTCAAGTATCACATCCAGATATTTTTCTTGAATCGGTTTTTTTATACGTGGACAAGAACAAATTATAGGAGTTTGGCAATTAGAGGTATGTATGGAAATGTTTTTCTCTAGTGGTTGGTCTCTTGTTGATGAGAAGGTTGAGAATTTTGTTTTGTCAATGTTTAGACTCAGGAGACTAGAATTCAGCCAGGAGAATATAATGTTCTATCCGTTTTGTGCTTTTTCATAAGTAGAGTCCAATGTGTCACCGTAGAAAATCAATGCCGTGTCATCAGCGAATGAGACAATATCACCATCAATGTTATTCAGATTGTAAATGCTATCAATATATGACAGTGCCCTGGGGTACACCCATGGCGACTGGTTGTGTCTGGCTATAAGTGTTATTTATTTCGACCCTTTGGGTTTGGCCTTGTAAATAATCAGCTAGTAGTTCTGAGGACTCACCTCTCACTCCCACATTTCCTAACCTCTGTAACAACATTTCATGATTAACAGTGTTGAAAGCTTTGGCCAAGTCTAAAAACACCGCTAGACATTTTTCCTCGGCATTAGCGTTATTCAGTATTTTATTCACTAGGTGAAAAACGGCGTTTTTGGTTGACATATTTTCTCTGAATCCATATTGGCAAGGTGATAGAATTTGATGATTTTCCAGAAAATTAACAAGTCTATTTTTCATGTACTTTTCGGAAAGTTTCGCAAAGTTACTTATAACCGATATAGGTCTATAATTTGTAACGAGTTTTTTGTTTCCGGATTTGAATAGGCGTTGTGATGGCTTCTTTGAAATTATTTGGAATCATGCCATTCACAAAACATCGGTTGAATATATGACAAAGGGGATCAAAAAAGTATTGGTGAAATTTTTTTATTAAATAAACCGGTACTCTATCAGGGCCATCAGAAGTATTGTTTTTCAAACTAGAAATCAGATTTATTAGTTCATTGCATGTGACTGGATGGAAGAATTGGGACTCTTGGATATTAACTTGCTGTTCGGGGAAGAAAGTAGTTGTTTTATCAATCTTATTTGCCATGTTCAGGCCAATGTTGGTAAAAAAATTATTGAAATAATTAGCTTTGTTCAGGTCATCTACAATTTTGTCCCCCTTTTCATCAATATCATATTGGGTGCTGTTACTAAAGTGAGTTTTTTCATTTGTTATTTCATTGATTTGCTGCCAGATTTTTCCTTGTATTTATTAGCCTCTTTCATTTTATTCATATAGTAATTATTTCCAGTTATTTTGAGAAGAGAGTTGGGATAATTTCTGTAAGTTTTATACTCTATTTTTGAAATTAGCGATTTAGATTCATTGAACCTATCCTTCAGTAGGTCTCTGTGTCTGATGGAATATAGTAGACCCTGTGTCATCCATGGTTTAATTTTTTTCTGATTTTTATTATTTTCGGTTTTATTCGTTCTGCTACATCTTGCTATGGTTTCAGATATTTTGTTTATAAATTTGTTGTAGGCTAACTTTGGATCCTCCGTTGTCAACATAGCTTCCCATTTTCCTTCTGAAATGAGTTTTTCGAATTTGAAATAGTTGATATAAGTGCCATTTTCTTGTTCCTTTCTGTATTCAGTTTTTTGACTGGGGAGTTCAATAGATAATAACAACATATAATGATCAGTCAAGTTTATGGTGAATACTGAAGAGTTGAAACAAAATTTTTCCTTGATACTTTCATTGGACATTTTCACGAAAATATGATCAATCGAAGTCGAGGACGTTTCTGTCACTCCGGTTGGTTTATCAATATAAGAAAGAAATCCTTGATGTGCCATAACACAAATATAATCATTAACCTTTTTGTCAGTGGTATCCAGGATATTAATATTGATATATATAAGAAAATGAAAGAATTAGAAAACGAGTTTGATAAGTTAGAAGAGAAAAATATTATTCTGGAAAGGAAAACTAGAAAAAATGACGTCATAATATTTGGCCTTGATCTAGAGGATAAGAACAATTACATCTCTACAGTCCTGAATAAACTCAATAACCTACTTGAAATTAACCTTAATGAAAGGGATCTGAACAATATATTTTTGCTGAATAACAGCCCACAACCAACAGTGAAGATTGAATTTTTATCCTATCTGGCAAAAGATACATTATTTCGAAATGTCCATAAACTGAAAGGAACAGGGAGGACATGTTCACACGGTTGTTAATGAGTACCTGAGTGCAAATAATTTGAATAGTGATCGGCAGTCGGGCTTTAGAAGGAATCATAGTACAAGTAGCGCTCTAGTAAGTATAGTTGATGCAATCAATGAAGATATAGATGAACGGAATGCTACATGTATGGTATTGGTGGATTCTTCTAAAGCCTTTGACACCGTAGACCATGATATTTCACTCTCAAAACTACACTTCTTTGGATTGTCGAAAAACAGTATAAATTGGTTCGAATCATTCATTCGTAATCGTAATCAATGCGTTACAATTACATCGAATAATGGTGATCTTCATCTTCATTATTCAAGGAATCAACTTGTGGTGTTCCGCAGGGAACAATCCTTGGCCCTCTCCTTTTTTCAATCTATGTCTCAGACATGAAAACATTCCTGGACTCCAGTGAGTTACATCAATATGCAGACGACTCGCAAATATGCGTCAGATTTAACCCGGAAAATTATTTACAAACGCAACTAACAATTCAATCAGAACTTTCTGAAATAAAAAAAATCGCCGAAAGTCATAGTCTCATGATGAATCCAAGCAAATCGAAAGCATTGATATTCGGTTCTCCAAACTCTCGAAATATTTTGGAATCCGTGAATTTTTCGGTCAAATTGGGTGATAGCAATATTCCATTAGAGACGTATGCTCGTAACTTAGGCATGGATTTTGGAGTTGGATTAACTTTCGAGCAACATATAACGAAAAGGCGAAAGCTGGCTTTTATGCGATTGAAAACTCTGTTTCCGTATAAGTACACTATTAATGAAACCACAAAATTTCAACTATGCAATACATTAGTCCTATGATTACGGAGACATAGTTTATAATTATCGATTAACCTGTAGCATTTCTAAAAAAATTCAACAACTGCAGAATGTTTGCGTAAGGTTTTCATTCCAAGTACCATATAGGGAACATATAACGCCCCACCTAAACACGAAGGGAATACTTTGTATGAGTAACAGACGCTTACTACATTTTTATATTTTTGTTTTCAATATTCTGAAGAATAAGGAGCCAAAATATTTGTTTACTCGTTTACACTGTCATGCTCATAACTATAGCACTAGATATCACAATAATTTCAGAATACCAAAGCATAATACAGCGACATACCATAACTCATTTTCTTGTGTCACAGCCCGACTGTGGAATGATTTGCCAGCTGAATTCAAAAACACATCCTTGTTTGTTTTTAGAACAGAAATTAAAGAATATCTAATAACGAATCAAGCCTCACAACCTTAATGAAAAAAACTTTTTCATCGATAATTGGCAATCTCTATCTACATTATATTTCACCGTTAATTTCACCTCACTCATGATTATTAGTTTAATATTCATTTGTATACATACATACCATTTATTGAGTGTTCGTTGTCTCTTTTTCCTTTATAGATGTTAGTTATAAGTAACTCGAGAATAAATGTTGTATTCTACTTAGAACAATATATTATAACATTGCAACCGACACTGCTGTCATCATTATTGGTAGATTCAATATTTATGTCTATGTATGAATTTTTATATATTTTCTTTCCGTAGCTCTTAGAATAACCATCATTGTTATATATAATTATAAGTATTAGTAATTAGTAACTCACAGAATGGCAGGGTGGAAGATCAACTTAGTTGAACCCTGACCATGTTTACCTGAATATTTTTATACAAATGTTATATACGTGATGTATTTATTTCTTGGGTAAATTAAATAAACTATAAACTATAAAGTATAAACTATAAAGTATAAAGTATAAACTATAAACTATAAACTATAAACTATAAACTATAAACTATAAACTATAAACTATAAACTATAAACTATAAACTATAAACTATAAAGTATAAACTATAAAGTATAAAGTATAAACTATAAACTATAAACTATAAACTATAAACTATAAACTATAAACTATAAACTATAAACTATAAACTATAAACTATAAACTATAAACTATAAACTATAAACTATAAACTATAAACTATAAACTATAAACTATAAACTATAAACTATAAACTATAAACTATAAACTATAAACTATAAACTATAAACTACAAACTACAAACTATAAACTATAAACTATAAACTATAAACTATAAACTATAAACTATAAACTATAAACTATAAACTATAAACTATAAACTATAAACTATAAACTATAAACTATAAACTATAAACTATAAACTATAAACTATAAACTATAAACTATAAACTATAAACTATAAACTATAAACTATAAACTATAAACTATAAACTATAAACTATAAACTATAAACTATAAACTATAAACTATAAACTATAAACTATAAACTATAAACTATAAACTATAAACTATAAACTATAAACTATAAACTATAAACTATAAACTATAAACTATAAACTATAAACTATAAACTATAAACTATAAACTATAAACTATAAACTATAAACTATAAACTATAAACTATAAACTATAAACTATAAACTATAAACTATAAACTATAAACTATAAACTATAAACTATAAACTATAAACTATAAACTATAAACTATAAACTATAAACTATAAACTATAAACTATAAACTATAAACTATAAACTATAAACTATAAACTATAAACTATAAACTATAAACTATAAACTATAAACTATAAACTATAAACTATAAACTATAAACTATAAACTATAAACTATAAACTATAAACTATAAACTATAAACTATAAACTATAAACTATAAACTATAAACTATAAACTATAAACTATAAACTATAAACTATAAACTATAAACTATAAACTATAAACTATAAACTATAAACTATAAACTATAAACTATAAACTATAAACTATAAACTATAAACTATAAACTATAAACTATAAACTATAAACTATAAACTATAAACTATAAACTATAAACTATAAACTATAAACTATAAACTATAAACTATAAACTATAAACTATAAACTATAAA
Organism: Gastrophysa polygoni; assembly: GCA_963576655.1. NCBI lineage: Eukaryota > Metazoa > Arthropoda > Insecta > Coleoptera > Chrysomelidae > Gastrophysa > Gastrophysa polygoni. The sequence goes on from OY755082.1 coordinate 29,350,907, forward strand.
CTATAAACTATAAACTATAAACTATAAACTATAAACTATAAACTATAAACTATAAACTATAAACTATAAACTATAAACTATAAACTATAAACTATAAACTATAAACTATAAACTATAAACTATAAACTATAAACTATAAACTATAAACTATAAACTATAAACTATAAACTATAAACTATAAACTATAAACTATAAACTATAAACTATAAACTATAAACTATAAACTATAAACTATAAACTATAAACTATAAACTATAAACTATAAACTATAAACTATAAACTATAAACTATAAACTATAAACTATAAACTATAAACTATAAACTATAAACTATAAACTATAAACTATAAACTATAAACTATAAACTATAAACTATAAACTATAAACTATAAACTATAAACTATAAACTATAAACTATAAACTATAAACTATAAACTATAAACTATAAACTATAAACTATAAACTATAAACTATAAACTATAAACTATAAACTATAAACTATAAACTATAAACTATAAACTATAAACTATAAACTATAAACTATAAACTATAAACTATAAACTATAAACTATAAACTATAAACTATAAACTATAAACTATAAACTATAAACTATAAACTATAAACTATAAACTATAAACTATAAACTATAAACTATAAACTATAAACTATAAACTATAAACTATAAACTATAAACTATAAACTATAAACTATAAACTATAAACTATAAACTATAAACTATAAACTATAAACTATAAACTATAAACTATAAACTATAAACTATAAACTATAAACTATAAACTATAAACTATAAACTATAAACTATAAACTATAAACTATAAACTATAAACTATAAACTATAAACTATAAACTATAAACTATAAACTATAAACTATAAACTATAAACTATAAACTATAAACTATAAACTATAAACTATAAACTATAAACTATAAACTATAAACTATAAACTATAAACTATAAACTATAAACTATAAACTATAAACTATAAACTATAAACTATAAACTATAAACTATAAACTATAAACTATAAACTATAAACTATAAACTATAAACTATAAACTATAAACTATAAACTATAAACTATAAACTATAAACTATAAACTATAAACTATAAACTATAAACTATAAACTATAAACTATAAACTATAAACTATAAACTATAAACTATAAACTATAAACTATAAACTATAAACTATAAACTATAAACTATAAACTATAAACTATAAACTATAAACTATAAACTATAAACTATAAACTATAAACTATAAACTATAAACTATAAACTATAAACTATAAACTATAAACTATAAACTATAAACTATAAACTATAAACTATAAACTATAAACTATAAACTATAAACTATAAACTATAAACTATAAACTATAAACTATAAACTATAAACTATAAACTATAAACTATAAACTATAAACTATAAACTATAAACTATAAACTATAAACTATAAACTATAAACTATAAACTATAAACTATAAACTATAAACTATAAACTATAAACTATAAACTATAAACTATAAACTATAAACTATAAACTATAAACTATAAACTATAAACTATAAACTATAAACTATAAACTATAAACTATAAACTATAAACTATAAACTATAAACTATAAACTATAAACTATAAACTATAAACTATAAACTATAAACTATAAACTATAAACTATAAACTATAAACTATAAACTATAAACTATAAACTATAAACTATAAACTATAAACTATAAACTATAAACTATAAACTATAAACTATAAACTATAAACTATAAACTATAAACTATAAACTATAAACTATAAACTATAAACTATAAACTATAAACTATAAACTATAAACTATAAACTATAAACTATAAACTATAAACTATAAACTATAAACTATAAACTATAAACTATAAACTATAAACTATAAACTATAAACTATAAACTATAAACTATAAACTATAAACTATAAACTATAAACTATAAACTATAAACTATAAACTATAAACTATAAACTATAAACTATAAACTATAAACTATAAACTATAAACTATAAACTATAAACTATAAACTATAAACTATAAACTATAAACTATAAACTATAAACTATAAACTATAAACTATAAACTATAAACTATAAACTATAAACTATAAACTATAAACTATAAACTATAAACTATAAACTATAAACTATAAACTATAAACTATAAACTATAAACTATAAACTATAAACTATAAACTATAAACTATAAACTATAAACTATAAACTATAAACTATAAACTATAAACTATAAACTATAAACTATAAACTATAAACTATAAACTATAAACTATAAACTATAAACTATAAACTATAAACTATAAACTATAAACTATAAACTATAAACTATAAACTATAAACTATAAACTATAAACTATAAACTATAAACTATAAACTATAAACTATAAACTATAAACTATAAACTATAAACTATAAACTATAAACTATAAACTATAAACTATAAACTATAAACTATAAACTATAAACTATAAACTATAAACTATAAACTATAAACTATAAACTATAAACTATAAACTATAAACTATAAACTATAAACTATAAACTATAAACTATAAACTATAAACTATAAACTATAAACTATAAACTATAAACTATAAACTATAAACTATAAACTATAAACTATAAACTATAAACTATAAACTATAAACTATAAACTATAAACTATAAACTATAAACTATAAACTATAAACTATAAACTATAAACTATAAACTATAAACTATAAACTATAAACTATAAACTATAAACTATAAACTATAAACTATAAACTATAAACTATAAACTATAAACTATAAACTATAAACTATAAACTATAAACTATAAACTATAAACTATAAACTATAAACTATAAACTATAAACTATAAACTATAAACTATAAACTATAAACTATAAACTATAAACTATAAACTATAAACTATAAACTATAAACTATAAACTATAAACTATAAACTATAAACTATAAACTATAAACTATAAACTATAAACTATAAACTATAAACTATAAACTATAAACTATAAACTATAAACTATAAACTATAAACTATAAACTATAAACTATAAACTATAAACTATAAACTATAAACTATAAACTATAAACTATAAACTATAAACTATAAACTATAAACTATAAACTATAAACTATAAACTATAAACTATAAACTATAAACTATAAACTATAAACTATAAACTATAAACTATAAACTATAAACTATAAACTATAAACTATAAACTATAAACTATAAACTATAAACTATAAACTATAAACTATAAACTATAAACTATAAACTATAAACTATAAACTATAAACTATAAACTATAAACTATAAACTATAAACTATAAACTATAAACTATAAACTATAAACTATAAACTATAAACTATAAACTATAAACTATAAACTATAAACTATAAACTATAAACTATAAACTATAAACTATAAACTATAAACTATAAACTATAAACTATAAACTATAAACTATAAACTATAAACTATAAACTATAAACTATAAACTATAAACTATAAACTATAAACTATAAACTATAAACTATAAACTATAAACTATAAACTATAAACTATAAACTATAAACTATAAACTATAAACTATAAACTATAAACTATAAACTATAAACTATAAACTATAAACTATAAACTATAAACTATAAACTATAAACTATAAACTATAAACTATAAACTATAAACTATAAACTATAAACTATAAACTATAAACTATAAACTATAAACTATAAACTATAAACTATAAACTATAAACTATAAACTATAAACTATAAACTATAAACTATAAACTATAAACTATAAACTATAAACTATAAACTATAAACTATAAACTATAAACTATAAACTATAAACTATAAACTATAAACTATAAACTATAAACTATAAACTATAAACTATAAACTATAAACTATAAACTATAAACTATAAACTATAAACTATAAACTATAAACTATAAACTATAAACTATAAACTATAAACTATAAACTATAAACTATAAACTATAAACTATAAACTATAAACTATAAACTATAAACTATAAACTATAAACTATAAACTATAAACTATAAACTATAAACTATAAACTATAAACTATAAACTATAAACTATAAACTATAAACTATAAACTATAAACTATAAACTATAAACTATAAACTATAAACTATAAACTATAAACTATAAACTATAAACTATAAACTATAAACTATAAACTATAAACTATAAACTATAAACTATAAACTATAAACTATAAACTATAAACTATAAACTATAAACTATAAACTATAAACTATAAACTATAAACTATAAACTATAAACTATAAACTATAAACTATAAACTATAAACTATAAACTATAAACTATAAACTATAAACTATAAACTATAAACTATAAAATATAAACTATAAACTATAAACTATAAACTATAAACTATAAAATATAAACTATAAACTATAAACTATAAACTATAAACTATAAACTATAAACTATAAACTATAAAATATAAACTATAAACTATAAACTATAAACTATAAACTATAAACTATAAACTATAAACTATAAACTATAAACTATAAACTATAAACTATAAACTATAAACTATAAACTATAAACTATAAACTATAAACTATAAACTATAAACTAAACTATAAACTATAAACTATAAACTATAAACTATAAACTATAAACTATAAACTATAAACTATAAACTATAAACTATAAACTATAAACTATAAACTATAAACTATGAACTATAAACTATAAACTATAAACTATAAACTATAAACTATAAACTATAAACTATAAACTATAAACTATAAACTATAAACTATAAACTATATCGCCTATAAAAATTTTCTCATCGGCACTAGCTTGTTGGGAGAAGTAGTTCTCCAATTCTATCAGATATATTTCCAAATTCATAGAGGGTGGACGGTAACATGTCGTCAGTATAAATGACGTGCTTTCTAATGTATACAGAATTTCTAAAATTTTTGTTTCACTGAAATATTTTATATCAGTTATGTAATCCACTTCATTTTTTATGTTAACAACCACACCGTCGTTCTGATTGAAGTAGGATTCGTTATATAGGATGTATTAGTTCATGGAAAATTCTACAGGGTGGTTCAAAAACATATCTACAGATGAAAACATATTTGTATACAGTGTGAATCAAAGAAATATTCACACATCGGCTCGAAATGATAGATATATATACATTGGATGAATCACACAGTGAAGAAACTTCTTCAGGGTATTTTAGAATGACGACAAACTGTATACAGGATGGATCAGTGATAACAAAATTCCTACAGGATGTCTCGGAATAAGAAATATATATGTACAGTGAGAATCAAGAAAGAAATCTAATTCGCACCATGTGAAGACGACCGTAATTAAGTCACGTGATATATCGATAACAAACCAGCATCATTTGTGTTGATGTCAAATATGGACTTTGATCCATCAAGTGAACAAACTGATCCGAAGACACTAAATCTGATATATACCTTGAAGGGTCATCGGGGGAAAAGAATGGCAACCAAATTGATTCTCCATTTCGAGAAGATGAATCAATTTTCTGCATTTTGTTCAAACAGAATATCTGAAATTCCATTCGAGAAATGCAACTGTATGAACTATGGACGAATGAATGGTGCTCTTATGTTCAGATATCCATAATATTATTATCGAGGAGAAAGTGCCTGAATCATAATATCCTTACTGATTCTAATGGAAACGTTACTTGTATAATATACCGTTTTGTTGTGTCGTGGGCATTAATTCACTAATTCTTCCCACTAATTCCGAAATTGTACTTCAATTCTCCAATGAGAACAATCGACCATTTTCTCACCACCCCAGGAGGCAGGACTGTGGTGCATTGCTTCTTTCCCAAGTGGAAAGCTCCTCAGTAGTCCTATCATAACCACTCAAATATATAATTCAGTAGATGTGAATACAAAAATGAGCATGATAACTCCATTTATTCACAGCATATTCATTCGAAAGTTTAACACATCAATTTTCATCCATTTCCCCATCGACTTCCATTTCTTCAGCGGCGGCCATTGTAGTAGAGGGAATAGAGTAGTGTCCCCAATGTAGAGTTTCGCATGATCCTGGTATAATATACCTCTTGTCATCTTCAGACCCAAGAGCAATTATCTCTTGTTTGATGCAATGAACCATATGCTCTAACGACCTTATGGAACTTTGGAAAACTTTCTTTGGTTCGTCTCTAGACAATCAATTTAATCCTCGAAATTCATTCCATTTTCAACGACTAATGATTTCACACCTTCTGCTCCCTTTGTTACACTCATGTTCATAATGATGCAATCAATCTCATCCCTTTCATAACCCTCCTCTTGCAACCTGCTCCGTTTCCTCACTATGTCATCTTCAGTTACCAGCACCCTCGTTGAGTATAGCTTTGAGCGGAGGCCTACATATTCTGTCATTAGAATACAATCATTCTCATCCTTCATCATTCCTAGAACCTCCTTGTTCACTAGTAGAATTCCATGAATATCATCCTGTGGATAGTCTGAAGTATCAAAATACAAACGACAATCTGGCTGTATAACTTCATATGGATCGCGACTTCTAATCTCGTAGATTAGGGAGTCTGTATCAGTTTAGCGAAAAGAATAGTCATCTTCAAATTCTCTTTGCATATGATCGTGATGAAAACCATAGAAGGTGGTCTTTGCAAGGTCGAGGATAGCTTTTCCAACGTATGTGGGCTCTATGAGATAAATCTGTAATTCCTTGAGCTCAACTGCCACCAAGTTCTTATTGAATATGGTCGGAGATTTGAACTCTGGATTCGAAGGTATGGTTCAGGACCATACCTTCCAGACCAGTTATTGAAAAGACGGACATTCGCCCTTCCACGAATGTTCTTCATGGTTTTGCCGAAGACAGCGTTGTTCATTAGCTTGAAGATGTTTTTTTCAAATCCATTCTTCGCAGGTTTCCTCAGACTCATATTCTGATCGATGTAGGGCTCAAGCCATGCAGACTGTTTGAACTTGGGGACGCAGTGGATCTTCCGCAATACCAAGCCATGTGCTAACGCTTGTTTCAGTGCTCGGAAATTGATGACATAGTTTAGCCTTGAGCGACTTCCTTCTCTCTTTCGACAATTGTTGTGGGGAGGAACTTTCCTCACTTCCATAGTAAGTTAGTTTGAGCGGATACAAAATGTCATAGCAGCAATAAAGCACATAGGATGTCAGAACAGCACCAAAATGGACCCTTGATTGAATGAATATATATGAAAGAACTGATTCCTCAATATAATAAGCATAAACAGGGTGCTCGAGAAATGCGCCTCACAAGGGTTTTGCAAGGAAACATTAACTTATTCCTTTGGTTAGGGAATCTCTTTCCAGTTTGATATTTTGTTCGTTCTCAGTCTCCAGCATCAATGTCACGAAATCAAATATCCTCCCAGATTGTAATTTGATGGAACTATTGTATAGGGAATAAGTTTCGGCCACCCTGTTTTTCCATCTGGTTGTTCAAGCCGCCTAATCATTGTTGTTGAAAGGATTCCAGTATTTTTTTCTTCAATATATATGAAAAGCCATGGGTTGTTGCAATATGTTGTGGAATATGAGGAATCGATTAGTAGTCTGAAAAATAGCTTGCGTAATACCCCCCGAACATTATAACCTCCAACTTTTTGATTTCTCTCTTCGACTGGTGTGAGGAACGATGTACAAGAGTTCAGAACTGCATCTCTCGATTCTGCATATACCCTGTTCATTGAAAAACATTCATCTTTCCAATCCCCAATTCCAATTTCCGATTCCAATATACGTTGGACAAGCTATCCTCGACCTTGCAAAGACCACCATCTATGGTTTCCATCACGATCATATGCGAAGAGAATTTGAAGATGATTATTCTGTTCACTAAACCGATACATGTGAAGTTATAAAGCGAGATGGTCTTTGTATTTCGATACTTCAGACTATCCACAGGGAATTCCACTAGTGAGCAAGGAGGTTCTAGGAATGATGAAGGATGAGAACAATTGTATTTTGATGACAGACTATGTAGGCCTTCGCTCAGAGCTATACTCAACAAGGGTGCTGGTAACTGAAGATGACATGATGAGAGAATGGAGCAGGTTGCAAGAGGAGGGTTATGAAAGGGATCAGATTGATTGCATCATTATGAACATGAGAGTAACAAAGGAAGCAAAAGGTGTGAAATCATCAGTCGTTGAAAATGAAATAAATTCCGAGGATTATATTGATTGTCTAGAGAAGCATGAACCGAAGGAAGTTATCTAAAGTTCCATAAGATCGTGAGAGCATATGGTTCATTCCATCAAACAAGAGGAAATTGCTCTTAGGTCTGAAGATGACAAGAGGTATATCATACCAGGATAGTGCGAAACTCTACATTGGGGACACTACTCTATACCCTCTACTACAATGACCGCTGCTGAAGAAATGGAAGTCGATGAGGAAATGGATGAAAGTTGATGTATTATACTTCCAAATGAATATGCCGTGAATACATGGGGTTATATTATGCTCATCTTTGTATTCACATCTACTGAATTATATATTTGAGTGGTTATGATAGGACTTCTGGGGAGCTTCCCACTTGGAAGAAAAGCAATGCACCACAGCCCTACCTCCTGGGGTGTTGAGAAAAAGGTCGATTGTTCCCATTGAGAAATTGGAGTACAACTTTGGAATGAGTAGAGAAAATTAGTGAATCAATGCCTTCGACACAACAAAACCGTATATTATACTAGTAACGTTTCCATCACAATCAGTAAGGATATTATGAATCAGGTAATTTCTCCTCAATGATAATATAATGGATATATGAACATGAGAGCACTATTCATTTGTCCATAGTTCATACAGTTGCATTTCTCGAATAAAATTTCAGATATTTCATTCGAACAGAATGCAGAAAATTGATTCATCTTCTTGATATGGAGAATCAATTTGGTTGCCATTCTTTTCGTCCAATGACCCGTCAAGGTGAATTTCATATTAGTTTGTTCACTTGATGGATCAAAGTCCATATTTGACATCAACGCAAATGATGCTGGTCTGTTATCGATATATCACGTGACGTAATTACGGTCATCTTGACATGGTGCGAAACAGATTTTTCTCTTGATTCATGATTCACACTGTACATATATATATATATATATATATATATATATATATATATATATATATATATTTTATTTCAAGACATCTTGTAGAAATTTTTCCATCACTGATCCATCCTGTATACATTTTGTCGTCATTCTAAAACACCCTGTGGAATTCTCTTCACTGTGTGATTCATTCTATATATATATATTCATCATTTCGAGCCGATGTGTGAATTTCATTTCGATTCACACTGTATACCAATATATTTCCATCTGTAGATGTGTTTTTGAACCACCATGTAGAATTTTTCATACACTGATACATCCTGCAAATATGTTTTTCGATCCTTCCTTAAGATCAATTTGAACTACCTCGTAAATATATTTCTTGATCCACCCTTCGAATAAGTCATCTTATAGAAATTAGGAATACACTGATCCATTCTGTTTATATTTTCTCAATCTAAGACACCCTGTAGGTATGTTTTCGGTCGACCCTGTATATTTTTGTTTGCTTACTGATCCGACCTCCATATTGTTCTTTAATTTTCAGCCGTCGTGTAGATATGATTTTTGAGCCACCCTGTAGAATTCTTCAGGAATCATATATCCATCCTGTATATTTTTTTTCGAATCATTCTTCGGGAATTTCTTCTCTGTATATTTTTTCTATAATTTCGAGCCACCCCGTAGACATGTTTCTTGATCCGCCTCGTATTTAAATTCAAATATTTATTCTTTCCAAGACATCCTGTGAAAATTTCGTGCACACTGATTCATCCTGTATATATTTTTCTTATTCCAAGACACCCCATAGAAGTTTTAGTGACTGATCAATTTTTGTCATTCCAATTGTTTCACTGATCGATTCATCCTATATATATATATATATATATATATATATATATATATATTCCATCATTCTGAGCCACTGCGTGTATATTTTTTTGATTCACGCTGTATACATATTCATTTCCATACTAAGTCACCTTGTAGATGTATTCTCGATTCACCATGTAGGATTTTCCACAAACTGATTCATCCCGTAAATTTATTTCCACTGACTGCTTCACCCCATTAATATTTTCCATCATTTAGAGCCGCTGCGTGAATATTCCTTCGATTCACACTATGTGAATATTTTTTCATCATTCTGAGACTCCCTGTGGAATTTCCCACTGCCCAATGCATCTTGTTCATTTTTTCTTCCGTTTCGAGCCATCCCTAAGATATCATATTCGATTCAATCTGTATATATTGCATCTCGAGCCGCCCCGTAGGTACGTTTTTCATCCAACCTGTATATTTTTGTTCACTGACTGATCTAACTTGTATATTTCTTCTTACAATTTCCAGCCGCCCTGTAGATATGTTTTTGATCCACCCTGTATACATTTTCTCTCATTTCAAGCCACTCCGTAGATGTGTTTCGACACACCCTGTTAATTTGTTTTTGATCCACACTGTAGAAATTTTTTACTCACTGATCCAGCCTGTAGATATGTTTCTCATTCTAAGATATGTAGAAGTTTCATGGAGTGATCAATCTTCTATGTATTCATATTCACTAGTCTTGTTTCTCAAAAACAGAATGATGGTTGATGTATACGATGGACCACCCAATCCCTCGAATAAAGTATCATTTCATTCAACAATAACTCCAAACATAAGCGATAGGCTCTACCAAATATGATATCTATTCAATCACCCACTGAGCGAATTGAAAGGGGACTTCTTCATCTTCTAACACACAAACCGAAATACCAAATTCATCTTTGAATTTCGAATAATTATAGCCAACTTATGAAAGAAAGAGAGCGGGGACGGCGATACCTTTGGTGCCGCGAAGATTTTCACGGATCTTGCTAGCGACGAGGTGATGCCAAGCCACATGTCCCAAGTTCAAATCTCACGGAGAAATCGACTTCTTTCTTTGAATGAAATCGTTATTGAGTGAACGAAACATTGAACTTAATAGATGTAACCATTAGGTGGGCCAGTCGCCGAAATTCCGTAGAAACCTCATTGTTCCTCTACTAACAAGGCAATTTTGATTACGAGAAATGAATATTTTGCGCATGTTTTCAACTTTTTCTCTTCGAACCCCTCGAAGGGGTGAGCTCGAACCCTTGAATCTCAAATGGGATAAAGGGTCTAGTGATACATCATTTTGAAGGTAATCGAAATCTCTTACCTTTCCTTACTCTTTCCTTTAATTTCGGAATTCAAAGCAGTAGTTCTCGAGAAAACACGTTTATGAAGATAATTAGCTAGTGATGGGAGGTCAAGCTTTTTTCCCTTTCATCACTATTTCTCATTCAGCAGTTCAAACGATTTTTATCTGAGAAGTGCCTTATATGTGTTTTTTTTTTCTCTGTCCTATCTAACATTACATGGGAAATCATTTATTTCAATGTCAATTCCTTGATCTCTCAGTGAAATGCATACCTTGTTTCGTTGTCATTGAGCCACCCTGTATATAAATTAGAGTTGCCTAACTTTACGTACCAAACAGTACTCGTTCATTCATTATATGCATACAAACAACATCATTTAGTCAATCTGAATAGTTTTTTGCTCTGATGCATAAAACTCAAAGGAGGTTGAAAAAAGCGCTATATTCTGCGTTTTCACAATTTTTTCCACACTGAACTTAGTATGTATGAATTCAAAATAACCAGCTCTTTTTAAAATCTGTGAAAATATATAGGGTGTCCTCTTTGGATTGGAGAAGTCGATGCTATTCCCGGTTGAACCGGAAGTATATTATCAACAAAAAATATACACCAGATGCATTTTGTTCCATTGCACTCACCTGCAAATTTTCATAAATATCGTTCTCTCCGTTTGGAAGATATTTATTTGGTTCCATACTTTCTCCATGTTATATATAAAATTCACATACATACATATTTATTCAGTTTCAATAGATATTATATTTTCAATTCTCATCAACATTTCTTTCCTGCTTGATAATAATCCAAGATGGTGCCCACACATGCCTAGTTCCTCAATGAAGTATTTTATAATCATCTTGATATCTTTGCCTCGGACCCAGACCCATTGCTGAGAATAATTGATCGGCAGGAACCGAGGCAGTAACTCCAACTTATATATTTATTTTGTATGGTGGAGTTTCCACAAATTGGCGCCCAACGTGGGGTCATCCCATCTTTTGTACTGTCAAATCAGTTCGAAAGTATCGATAACTACCTTCCCGTCATTATGAAGTCTTGGTATCAATCAGGCATTGAAAACTATCCTTCAGTCTCTTCATTTCACGGTCTTGCTCCAACTTTTACCAATTTCATTTACGTCATTTAGGAATTATGTAAGTATAAATATGGATCCAAATTATCCCTGTAAGATGAAATGGACTACGAGCTCTTCATCAAATTAGTAGTTGTTCGTATCCTGAGGCTGATAATAATAATAATAATAATAATCAGGATTCGTTCAAGGAGGTGTGGATATGAAAAGATCCATCTCAAGAGGCCATTTTGCAGCCGAACGAGAGTCAATAATGTCTCATCCAGGAGTTTCTATTGATTTTGACTCGGAGCAGGAGATTTTTGACTCGAGACTTTTGGAGGGTATGACCTTCGACCATGAAACAAATAGACGCGCTTATTTACATTCTTTCAAGATCCAAGACCTAGAGCTACAAGACTGAACTGGTCGATTGTGATAGGGCCGACTGATTTACTTAGTGCTGATGTGCCACTTGTTCCCTTTTGATGCCCAATTTTATTCGTTTTCAACAATAATTCGTGTTGAATTTTGTATTGATATCGAAGTTCGCCTTGAAGAAAGCTCAGAACTTGGAGATTCTCACTCAATTTTTAGTTTTTTTTTCTCCACTATTATTAGTCTACGATCAACAACGACAACGCAGCATCTCATTGATGATTATCCGTCTCTTGCCAGTCACGTCATCAGCGTACTATTGCTGCGAAACGCGAGAATGCCGAGAATTTTGTTGTTTATATTTCGATTTTGAAGTGTTTTCATCAGTTTACAGACAATAAAGTGAAGTTTTAGTGTTTGGTTGGATAATATGAGCCGAAAATATCATGTTTGTGGGAAATTGGGGTATTCTCACCCAGAATTATGCTTTCGCAGGTAAGTAAATGAGGTTAGGTTTGATTTCCCTAATCATTGCCGTAGGAAGAATTCTCGAACGAGGGTTCATGACTCGGTTCATGAGTATTTTCATTTGATTTGTTTCGATATGATGGTCACTTTACAAGCTGTTGGCAGCGTGAAGATTTTGGATAGAACATTGAATGATTATGCAACAATTTGCTCTGGTATGGAATCGTAAAAAAACATGAATATTTTTATATGAACAATAACAAAAGGTTTTGAATTAACAACTGACTTGAGTAAGCACATAATGAATCCAAACCTCTCAACTTGCTGGGGTGTCCATGGAAATTCAATCTTCTTAACAATACCTTCAGTATTGAAAATATTTTACCCGATTGAAAATTATCTTATACCTAGTCATGTTCTGAAACATGCACATATTTGCACACATTGAGAAATTGAGAGTACCTTAAGTTTATTGTTAAGAGCGGGGATTCACTGCCTACTTCTGAAACTCTGTCTAGATGGCGATGCGATGCCCGATCGTAATAAAATATGATTATTTTCCTAAGGCTGGTGCCTTATTGTAGTTTCCTCCTTTTTGGTCAGTTCTGGCATGTTCTCAATAGGTGTCGGTATACTAGCGTCGCATCGAAGTAGAAGTTTTATATTATTTGGTTGCTGTTACTGTCCGCGCAAGATAATTATATGTATGTTGTTTTTATAGGTCTGGAGTCTCGATCCAGACAATGTGAGTATTTATTTATGTCGCGGGTCGCGCAGCGTGGTAGAACCGAGCCGACTACTTTGACGATATTTATCTTTCTCAGAGATAAATCTTGATGGCTTTGGCAGAACGCGGGTATTTCGCACTGAATTTTCATCTATAAGAATAAGAGGGGTATTCCCGATCTCTCGTATTCCACCTCGTATGTTTACGAATTTGACGTTTCGTTTACAATCCAGACAGGTGATTGGTTGACATACTTACGAAACGTCAATTTCGTAAGTATAAGAAGAAAAATACGAAGATCAGGAATCCCTAATATCGAAATAAAAATACAAGCTCTCATTTAGTTTCATCAAATCTTGCGAGTTGAATTTGACCCACTTCTAATCGTCCGAATGATTAGGAATTTGGCAGGTGGACATAATTTTTACAAGGCATTATGAAATGAAAAAAATTGCGGACGAGTTTTGTGGTTATCGTCAGATTTTACTCAAAATCGATGTCTGGTGGTCTTTGGAGTCGGAAATTAGAAGTTTTTGTCAAAAATAGAAAATTCAACATGGCGGCTCCAAAATGGCGGAACAGTTATTTTGGTCTGATTCTATTGAAGATTTGTATTTTGAGATTTTCGGGGTCATATCGATATTATGATTATTTGTCAAAATCCCGAAATTCAACATGGCGGCCCCGAAATGACCATTTTTTTTTTCATAATGATCCCAGTCTATTCGGTATCTGGGGTATTCGGAAGAGATTATAATTTTTTGTCAAAATTAAGAATTCAACATGACTGCTCCAAAATATCGGAACAGTTTTGTGATTATATCGTAAGATTCTTTTCGAAATTTTCATTTGGGGGTTTTTAGGGTCGGACATTATGATTACTTGTCAAAAATCAAAATTCAACATGACTTCAAAATGGCGGAACCGAGGGCGAAACAGTTTTGTGATTTTGGTCAGATTAGATTAGGAATTTTCGTTGTGGGGTTTTCGAGGTCGGAGATTGTGATTTTATGTCAAAATTCGAAACTTCAACATGGCGGCTCCAAAATGGCAGATATTTTTTTGATTTTGGTCTAATTCTAAACTAAATTGCTCAGTATGGAGGTTTTTGGGGCCGGAGATTTTTTTTTGTTCCACCTGTCCCAGTGTCTGTCTGTCTGTAATCATATCATGCAAGTTAAATGAATGAACAAAATAACAAAAATTAAACAAGCTTTCATTTGTTGTAACAAGATGAAGAACTGGAAACTGGCACCCCAACCGCCCGCTGTTTATACATGGTGTTTTATTATTGTTGCACGAAACCTCGAGGTCAGATTTGTTGGGTCAAAATATGAGAAAAGTCAGAATGAAAACCAAACTTATGCATAGCTGTTGGAAGAAAATCTGTGATACTCGAGGAAGCTATTTAGCTACAGCCGATCGATCAGCAAACTAATCGGATAACTAGGTATACTTACAAAAATCGGATAACTTATCGGATAACTAGGTATACCTAACAAAAATCCACTTGAAACATTTCTGAAACGAATCGATCTTGAATTTTCGTGCAGCATTGATGACACACCCTGTATAGGCATTGCAGAACCGAACAGATTGAAGTGTAGGTATGTTTTTCAATCGTTTCTACTGGCCTGTCGAACTATATGTATATAATATATCGCGACGGCTCTGATCGAATTCGACGGAACAAAAGAATTGAATATCTTTATTCGCATATTTATTTTGTATTGGCTCTAAACCCATTCTGAATTACTTCATCGATATCGATATCTGCTTCCAGGATGATAGTATATAAACATGGTTGCAACGATCACCTTTGTGTACCTACCACAGTAAACACCAAATTTGTGTCAGGCATTTGAAGAGTTTGAAATATAGTATTTTTGAATAGTACAATATTATAACAGGTATTTGATCTCGAACACGTGTTCTTGTGACAAAGTCGCTGTAGGTAGGGAGGTGATAATAATAATGATAATGATATTATTGATAATTCATTCACCTAAATGAGAAAAAACACAATGGGTAACTAACAAGTAACAAATAACAAATGTAACTAACAAATAAATAACAAGCGAATAAAAAATAATATAAAATAATATGCGCGGTAAGCAAAATGAACATTCTATCGATAAACAAAAAAAGTAATGTTTTTGTTATGTCATTTCGAACTATGGCAACAAGAAAATGTAAAGTAATCGCACTAGTATGAAAATTTTTCACAAATGCACATTCGCATCAATGATCGATGGGATGATGAATGTACTGATATTTCAATTGAGAATTTAACTGATGATATGATCACATATACATGGTGCTTATGCCCCCACTTATCATATATCTAGGTTCATTCCGCATCCCGATCTCTCAAAATATGAATCCACTACAATTCAAGAAGATCAAGTTTATCGACTTTATCGTTTCATATCGATGATACCAATAATATCGATAACAACGACATCATCGAGAATTATCGATGAATTTGACAATCCCTAGAGTTGAGTCATTTCGATACGATGAACTTGAATTAATTTTTCTGCGCACAGATTTATTATCATGAAATTGACATAGGTATTTTCATCAGATCGGTCACTGTAACGGGTCACCGCTTGGGTATTCTCGTTCCAGACTGCTATATTTTGGATAGCCGTCGACAATGAGCGAAACTGACTAGAAACATGTCTCATAAACACTCATAATGCTCATAATTGAAATATTCTTGGTCGTTGGAACTCGTTGGAAAGTGTATTTCAAGCACTCGTTACATTTCCGCACTTGTCGCTACACGGCTCGTACTGAATATCTTCTCGATGGCGTATTAGAAGTATCTAGAGAACGAAGCAGAATATATTTTTGAAATTTTGGGTACGGAAATGGGATGTCAAAATCTAGCTCTTGAAAATATTTTCACATGTGCAATGTTGCCAGATCTAGTGTTACTAAGAGCAACTTTTGAATT
The DNA here is from genome assembly GCA_963576655.1 of Gastrophysa polygoni. Taxonomy (NCBI): domain Eukaryota; kingdom Metazoa; phylum Arthropoda; class Insecta; order Coleoptera; family Chrysomelidae; genus Gastrophysa; species Gastrophysa polygoni. Next base: position 29,367,920 of record OY755082.1, read on the forward strand.
TCAAATGGAACACCCTATATATCATTAGATTCTCGAATTCTGAGACATTTGAATTGATTGTTGATTTTTCACGGCGAAAATGCGACATTTTTCTTGCCAGTTACGACAGAAAGCTGAAATTTCCACAGCGGCTTCCCAACACACAGGTATCTGAGCAGGTATCTTATGAATTCTCGTGCATATTGAATCAATATTATACAGGGTGTGAAAAAAGGTGCGTCAAACTCGGGTACAAATAAACTCCAAAAATTCGATTTTTTCAATAATTTCTATCATCCATTACCTTCCGAATGATATAATATGTCCCTTCGCCTATCTTCAACAGTTTTTGAATTATAGGATTGAAATGGTGAAGTTCAAGTAATGGGAATGGCATATTTATATACGAGAGGAAAGATTTAGAAACCATTCTCCATTCATGGTCAGTTTACCATGATAATACCAAGGGCATGCGGAAAATTGATGAAGATATTTTATGAGATATTTCGGAAGGAAAATAAAATTTGTTCAAATTTGATTGTAGTGGGCCACATGACTCAAATTTATCAAACACAAATGATGATTAACCTAACAATGACAATTTTATCCTGGTTTATATCGATATAACATTTGAAAATAATCGACTTTTTCGATCTTATTCGTGCCCGAGTTTGACGCACCTTTTTTCATACCCCGTATAATAATAATTTAATATGCGCCAAACCTAATAAGATGACTATGTTTCAAGAAGCACTCGAGGAAGCAGCAGTGAAAATTGCAACATTCTGACAGTATTGATTCTTAGGTCAAAAACAGTGAAAGATAGCTATAGGACATCCTACAGCAAATATGCTCAGAATCTTCTTCAGAATCCGAAAATCTAATAATATATATGGTGTTCCATTCGAAATATCAAGGCTCCCATTTGCGTAGTCAAAATTTTAAAAATATATTTCTCATATATTTTTTTGATCTGATTATAAGTCTCGCCTTCCCCAATGCTAATGCTAGACCTTGTTTATACTGCTATGCCCGACCATGCTAATTGTGAAGGCAAAAGGCAAAGCAGTTCGCACAATGACTGAGTCATTTACCTACGGCAAAAAATACGCCACTTGAGCGTTGACTCTGGGCACCGACCTGTACCCGAATTCACCCGAGAGGTATGAGAGGAGCGGGGTAGGTAACGACTCAAGTGAGCCAGAGACCAGCAAAAACGATCTGCAAACTCTGTACCAACCAGTGTTGCCAAGAGTATAAAATATTTCACAGCAAAACAGTAGTTGTAAATAATTATTGACTTCCATCTTATTGACAACTGTTGCTCTATTGCTGAACCCCAGCATCAAATATTTTACCCCGATAGTATGTACAAGGATCATCACTATATTCTGACTCATAGTTACCACGCACGTGGGCGTGGCTAGTGTGACGTCAGCTTGTGAGAAATTTCAGAATATTGGTGTTATTGGGCTATATTTTGCGTGTGTTTACTGTTGCAAATCAAGAAAATATCTCTTCGAAATAATCAACTTTGAAGTTTAAATTTGATTGAAGATGAGCTGCCCAGTGTATGGTTGTAATGTTGACAATAAGTGCAAGGGCTTTGTGTCTGGTACAAAGTTTTATAGCTTTCCTAAAGACAAGGAAATGCAAAGTGATAGGAAAGAACTGTGTGGACGACAGGACAGACAGACATTGTCGAAGTCCAGTAGAAGTGAAAAAATTGATATAGCAATTTTTTTTGACGCAAATATTATTTAATTTTCATTGGATATCCTCGAACTTGCGAAAATTCCGAGTATTTGGCAACACGGCATCAATATTTCTACTTCCACGAGGAGTTTCATAGAGGTGATGAAACTTACGATATTTTATACCAATTCTTGCTCCATAATAAATTAGAAAAGAATTATACATAATGAGTAATATATAAATATGATTCAAGAATCGAACACATTCGTGTAACTTGTAACCTTTCGTATCATTGAAAACGCGGGTCGACGTGAATGCCATCTGCTGGTTGTTTACGTGTGTACGTGTGTACCGCCGTCTATTGGGTAGGGTACGAACCAGTACGAACCGGTCCGAACTCGCAAATTAATGTTTTCTACTTCATCTTTGAACGGAATTCCTTCAGAATCTAACATAATAAACCATAAATAGCGTCCTTGTGTCAAATTTCAGATTCAAACATGCTTTTAGTTCGAAGGAAGGCATTTCAGATGCTGATATTTTGGTGAAGCATTCCTCAATTTTGGTTCCATAGAATGAGGTAATTTCATTTGATTCTGAGACACAAATTTTACAATGTTTACATTTTTCAATGACCCATAACTTTTTTAAATGGAAGAGTTTTGACTCCAAAAAATACTCATTCCCTAATTTGAACCTTCCTCTTTACACTAATTCAATTACTTTTGGGTTTGAATCCATGACAAGGCCGGAAAGCATGCTGAAAAAAGGGTCTGCCAAACCATTTTGGTGAAACGCCCGTCTTAAGGTGAACAGAATGATGAGTACCTACTTATTTCAAGTAAATCAAATCAATGATGCATATCCTACAACCATGATGTAATGCTTAAAACATTATGAGACTTTTAAGAATCTTATAACATTATAACATTCAATGAATGCCTCTTCTTGATTGTAATGCCTTGAATATGGATACTATGAACACACTCATAATGCCATAGGGCATGCAATACATTATTTTTTCAGATTTCCCGTTGATCCAGAAAAGAGAAAAACTTGGTTTTCCATTGTTGGTTTCAAGGAAGATCAGCTTCCGCCGAAGAATCCTGAAATATGTTCAGATCACTTTCATTCAAAAGATGTCATAGTGAGACCAGATGGTACTAAATTCCTTCATCCATCAGCAGTTCCCAGAATTGGTTCATCAAAAATATTTGATCATTCTTCTAACACCAGGTATATAGTCAATTCGCAAATAATGTACTATTACTCTTCATATACAGGGTGTTCTAATAATGTTGCACGGAACCTCAACGTCACTTTTGTGAGACAAAATATAAACAAAAGTTCATATAAACATTCTCTTTTCCGAGATACAGAGTGTTTTGATAACTTTTCAAAAAATGTTCAACTGATTATAATAAAATTTACTAAGTTTGTTGATATCCAAATGAGGTATCTATTGGACCTATAAAAGTTAGTTGTACTAAAAGTAGCCTGCTAGTTTTTTGCACAAAAAAAATTTAGAGGTTTTATTTTGTCATTTATTTCATTTTAAAAGAATCTAGTGCCATAAAAAAGTCAAAAGTTTCGAAAAGGTGTGTTTTCAGTTCCTTCAATAAAAAAATTTCGAATTACAACTAGATAATGTTTTCATAAAGTATTTTTTTTCAGCTCTGAACCATCAATCTCGGACTCATCTTATACACAAAGTGTATCACAGACCAATACACCTTGAGACATGAAAGCAGGGTAAGTTAATTGAATTAAAATATGAATTGATGATGATTGCTGCAGTTTCTCGAAACTATAATATTTTAATGAGGGTTTTCTAGAATACTCCATTCTTAAAATATCTCAAATATTGTTGAGTTTCATATATAGGTGCATGTGGTTGAATTCTACTTCTTATCTATTTAAAAAATCCACTAATAAATTTTAATATCATCAATTTTGCATCAAAAGAGACCTTCTTGGATCAAGAAAAATCTGTTGATCCTTCATCTTCAACTTCTTATACTGACACTGCTTCTGAGAGGAGTATACAGTCCTTGAAACCTACTAGATCCAATGTTGCAGTTAAACGCAACCTCTTCGATGTGACTCAACCAAGAAAGAGGTTTGTTTAATTTATTTCTTCATATGAATCAGGATCTCATCACATATTTATTTTTTTTTATATTTTGACAACATGTATGATTCAATTGTTTCAATTCTTGACAATTTTCATATTTTTTGCAGGAAATATTATGTAGGTGATCTGTCCACAAGTGATTGATGTGATGAATTTGTGTCCTCCTCATAAATATATATAGTGCCAGTAGTACTGACACTTAAACCTATTTATTGTATTGCTTTTTGTTTCAACAAGTTTTATATTTATTACAGTTTTTCAAATATGTCTTGTCAATGAGATTTTATTTATCGTGGACAATAAAGATAATTTGATTTGTTTTAATATTTTATATCAACTATTCCTCATGAAATATGATAGTGAATCACCACCTCAAATTAATGACATGTCATTGGGTTCAACCTGCTCATGATGCAGTATAAACAATAAACTAATAATAGTACTAATTTGAAAAAAAGACTCAACTTTTTTGTAAGTGAAATTTCAAAGAAAGGAAATGTACACGCCACTGGCATTGATATCTGTAACGGTGGCGCGCTGTTGCCATTTTGTCCACGTGGACACCCCTCTCGCTGCACTTTCCCCGAACGACCCTGTGATGTCTGCAACATGTTTCCGAGCGTTTTATGAATGAGTTGCTGGGTCTATTTGTTTTATGGTCGAAGGGCATGACTTCAAAATTCAAGTCTGATGAACGTCATCCAGATTATGAAAGAATGAAATGTAAATCACTCCATGTTAGGAATGTGCTAGCTAGATTCGATGATGATGTTCAGTATGGTCAGACAAAATTAGAATCCATCACAGAGTGCGCTTTACAGATTGATCGATCAGACCTAGCAGTATTTGCTAATGGAAAAAAAGGAAGATTCATTGATCGATTTTGAAAATGATGGTGATGGAAATCATTCTATGAAATCCCTAGAATTTGAAACCATTGCAGAGGGAGTTGTTTCTGATCCTGTTGTTGATGAAAGAACTCCTGAACATAATATTTCCCTGTCTAAGAATGACTCATAGCAAGTATACAGTACTGCATGTTCTGTAAAAAATAATTCATCTTTAGCAGCTCCTCGATCAGAAAAAAATATGAACTAACGTCACCACTGATGGAACTACAGAAGAACTTTCTCGATTTGCTGAAAATAACCTTCCTAAACCACGAAATCAAATAACGAATACATATAGTGATACACTCAACCCACGAATTTCATATAGAGTACAAATCACCTATGAACCAATAGATTACTCTCAAATAGTCTATATCACAATACCTATCCAAATAGGATACCAGTGAGCCATCCAATTTGCTTCAATATGCATGATACTCAGAATAAGGAATTTTGTGATGGAAACCAACACTACATCAACCAACATCAAAATGTTTGAAATTCCAAATACCATTGTTCAAATGGATAACGAAGGTTTCAAAATCAATTCGAAGTTCTTATTATCAGAGTCACAGATTCCCAAACGAAAATAACAATGTTGGCAGAGTCAGAATCGAAATTTTCCTGACTATGATCGAATTCTTTGGATCAGAATGAATGTTCTTCCTATTATGATCCAAGTTTTGCCCAAAATATTCATTCAAATCAAAGTATCTCGCAATCAATGCAATATTTTTCAAATCAGAATGGAGGTTTTTCGAACCCAATTCGAAATTCAACAAATCTCAATCAGTATTAGAAGATCTTTGCCGTTTCTTGGTCTCTCCCGAAGGTCAGAGTGGTATGGCCTTGAGGAAGAGACCTTGAGAAGTGCTCTTGAAGGTGACCTTAGGGGTTTTGTCCTTATAGAGCGGTGTGGGCATGTATTTGACCTTGAGGCGAGTGACCTTGAACGTGTTCAGTGACTTCGAGAGGCAGTTGGTGTGGAAGTTTCTTATTGCGTTAGAGAGATGCACGCCTCACCTCAAGGTCGTTCAGTAGTAGTGGGGTATTGCTGAATTTGGGTAAAGCGGTACTGTGATATTGTACGATGAAGAAACTGAATCTTGTATCGAATGCTGGTTACCGAAAAGAGTTGTAGAACAGAGGAAAGAGAGCGATGTTATTGAGATGAATTCTCCTAACGGATTATACAGGGTGAGTCGAAAATGTGTACCGAGCTTTCTGGAGGTGATAGTACATTGAAAAACAAGTATAGTATGATCGATGAACTTATGGCCCAAAATGCATATTGAGGGAGATATATCCTTCCGAAGTTGATAAAATTGAAATAATTTCTCCGCATAACTTCTGAAAGGTGATAGACACCAGATTGAAACTTCCTGCATGAATGTATATTGTTATAATACACTTCTTCATTACACTTCTACATTTCTCATATTGTTATAAAGGTTTTTGGGACATCTTCTTTCCTTGTAGTCGTTTTGTTAAAAAATGGAAACATTTGATGAAGCGAACAAAATTACATGAAAAAGGTACTCTTATCCAAACACAGAAAATTTAACCGTTCTCAAGATATTTGAGTTTCTGTATAGACATTATTTCAGCAGATTAATTCATCGCGAGATTCATAGGTGACGATATTTTAGCAGGCTATGAACAATTCTGTTCTCAATTTTGACGTTCATGTCATCAACATTGTGATTAATTTCCTCGTGTGGTTTTTCTGCTTAGTTATATTATTACTGCGATTTTCAACTGAGATTTTAAGAAATGGCACGTTATTCGTTTCCTGAACAAACTGATATGCTTTCAATGCTTGGCGAGTGCTTCGGAAATGCAAATGCTGCCGTAAGACGTTATGCAGAGATGTTGTCCAAATTCGAGAACAGTTTTGAGGATTGTGCAAAGACTGCGTGAAACAGGATGTTTTAAAATGAATAATACAAATGGTGGCCGAGCAAGAAGTGCGAGAACTGTAGAAGTTGAAGAAGAAGTATCAAATACGGTGGAACAGGACTCAGATATGAGTACTAGGAAATTAGCAAGACGAATGGACACAACACAAGCGAATGTTGTCAGGATTCACAAAGAGCAACAGCTACACCCTTATCACAAGGTACAAGAACTGTTACCGTTTGAACAAAATATTGTTCACAGATGAAGCAACTTTCACCAGGAACGGTGTTTTCAATTCGCGCAACACTCATTTCTGGGCGGACGAAAATCCACACGTAGTTGAAGTTACGCATTTCCGATATAATTTCAAAATAAACGACTTGAGGGGATAAATTCGTTGGATACTACATGTTCCCAGGGTCTCTGAATGGTGCAATGTACCTCAGCTTCTTGAAAAATGAGTTGAGTACGATATCAGAAGACATCCCTTTCAACCTACGTAGGGTAGAGTTGTACGTGATTGGCTGAATGACGCCCTTATTCCATGGCCCGCTCGTTCATCTGACCTTAATCCATTAGATTTCTCGATCTGGGGTTACATGAAATCTAGGGTTTATGCAACTGGAATTCGAGATGTTGAGGAACTGAGGCAAAATATTTCGTATGAATTTACTTAGTTAAAAATGATCACCAAACTATGAACGGTTTGATGAATAATTTACGTGAACGCCTCAGAATGTGTATTACCGAAAACGGTGAACATTTCGAACAGCCAATTCAATTTGTTTTATCACTCTCTTCCCATTCAAAATTATCAATTAACACTACTGAAAACGTTTTCAAACTTTTATTATTATCCAAATCTTGTTAGGACAGACTTGTTCTCATGTACTTATTGGTTATGACGGCTTAGGAAGGTTTTATCATCGACAGAATTAAGTACAAGAATAATCATTCATGGCCTGCCAAAATATCGTTACCTATGAATTTCGTGATGAATTAATCTGCTGACATCGTATGACTAAAAAAAACCCAAATATCTCGAAAACGGTTGAATTTTTTGTATTTGGATAAGAGTACCTTCTTCATGAATTTTTTTTCGCTCCATCGAGTGTTTCCATTTTTTTACCAAAACGAAAAGGAGATGTCCCAGAAAAATCATGACTCACCTTCCTAAAACACCCTTTATAACGATATGAGAAATGTATATGTAAACGTCATCAATTATATTGTGAGTGTGTGCTCCGATGAAGGAAATATTCAACACCTTTACACAATGGAGGCGGATCCTGTGCAAGCGATTCGAATACGGCAGCATCACTTTAGATAAGTTCATCGAAGCAATGGTTGGAAAAAACTTCCAACCAGGAAATTTCGGAATTCCTATCATATCACCTCATTCAGAAATATAGACTGGAGGTAGTTCCAGAAGAAGTTTCTGACAAAGAAGGAAGTGAGGAAAGGATGATATATATAGTTAACATATAACTATTTATATAAAATAATCTGTATTCCCATGATAACTCTGATATAATAATAATAATAATAATAATAATAATAATAATGATAATAATACTTTTATTGTTACCCATACAGATACAAACAAAAACAAAATCGTGAAAATACTAATATGGTTCAGCATGGAAGACAAAGGGCAATCCTGGTTCAGAATGTGAGACATAAGCAAATTATTCCTCACGTCTGTTCTTCCACCAGTGCCTAATATTTAACAAAAAACATTTCATGAAAATGGCATGAGAACTTATCCAGAAGAGGTAGGGAAAGGAAGAGAAGGATAGATGAAAAAAAAGAGGAAAAACAAATTGAAAAACATATTTCAGAGTTGCAGTAAACTGTTGTTATTTCCAGAAGTCAATAAAAAAATTAGAGTTAGAATTCAAGTAGGAAAGTTTTTATGTCTGGGATTGTGATAGTAATAACTTATACTTAATTTTGAAAATAGCCATAGATACATTAAGAAGTGTTACATTATCACCGCTTTTCAGATCATTTATGAAATGCGCAATGTTATAGCTGAAAGAACGCTTGAATATTTATTTTTTATGTTTCGGGACAGTAAGCAACAATAGTCTAAGGATATTGAGGTTATGTATTTCAGTTCTGTGAGAAAGTTTACAGTGAAGATATTGTCAAGAAGGGCACGTTTCATTAAAAGAGGGAGTCATGAAAAGAGAATCAATCACAGCTTAAATGCACATTCAATAATTCGCCTTGTATAATATACAGTATTATAAACATTATTTCAATCTTATGATGTATGATAAATATGGGTTAGTATTAACAAACAAATTATGCTCAATAAGTAGGTCAGTTGGCGAAAACTAGCAACGAGAACATCGGTTGACATAATTGGTTGTAAATGCTGATTCAAGATAACATCATAAACTTTGAACCAACAGAGGTGATAAAAGAGGCTGAGGCCGAAACTCCAGTGGAATCCGCGTGACGACGCTGGGATCAAGAACTTGACACGGGAAAGTATTGTTGAGTGCGAGTCCTTTTTTTTTGAATTTGAGTTTTCGGTACCGCGTGGGTTAAGTTATAGTCCTTCTACGTTTGAGTTGCTTGCCTTGCCTTCTCGAGAGATATGTCTTCCAGCCAGCTGTATACTTATTTAAGGTAAGAGGATTTTAATTGTACTGAGCGTTGTATGTACTTTGATTTGGTTCCCTGTGTGGGAACAGGGGACAGGGGGAGGCTCCGACTAACCCCAGTTCGCGACATATGGTGGAGGCGCCGGTGCTCTGTCCTCAGGCTGATTCTTCATAATTGGCCTAAAATTGAAAGAAAGAGTGTTCATTGAAGTTATATTCAGTGAAATAAAAATAAATTAAGTTGAACTTAGTGCCCTTCGTTAAAAGTTGTGTCGACACAGTTATGCAAACGATCGACCTAGGGTCGTAACACATTTCCCGTCGAAAAACGTGTTAATTGAAACAACGACAAAGTGGAATATTCAATACAATTATACGTACAATACACAGGGTACTATTAGGAGTCAAATAAGAAAGATGATATTATGATACAAATGGTAAAGGTGAATCATGAATACATAAAACATTCCCTTTCTTTCTTCTTGACTTTCTTCCTCTTTTTTAATAATTCTCCTACGTTTGCAATTTCCTCCTGCTCTCAAAATATAACTAATAAGCAAGGAAATAAATGTCACTTTCGTACCTCTGTGTGGTAGATAGAATAAATAATATATCACGTGGTGAGCATTGGTTTCTAACCCGGACACATAAGGAATGGAATCAGGAATACTTCTGGAGATATAGCCAGTAATAACTTGTAGCTAAAAGCACATAGAGGTACTAAAGGTGGCAATTAATTTAGTTTAGTAGCAGTCTTCGAATCAATTAACCAATGTGTTTGGGGTCGTCCGGGTTCATTGCCAAAAGACGGGGTAATGTCCGACAAGCGCCGTATTCTAAGGAGCCAAACCAGATCTGAATCGGATGACAACGCAGGAGGATTTGTCCCAAAACACAGGAGCACAGAAGCGTTCCCAATAGCAAGATCAGGACTCCTGAGTAGATCACCACCACTCAGTCCAGTTGCTCCTAGGGGAAGTAAGCTACTAAAGAAGTTGTAATCACCCTGGTGGAAGAATCGGGTGCAACAGGAAAGGTAGACAAAGTGCTTACCACAGCAGTAGCGCAGCCAACTGCAGGGCTAGCGGAAAAATCAACTGCGAAAGCGCCCCCCCAACATACCGGAAAAAGGATCCGCAATGAATACGACATTAGGGGATGCTTTCTCCACTAGTGGAAATCCCGCAAGGCCAAATTTCATCCCACCACCTATTTTCAACCCAGGGACAGGAAAACCTGACACATTCCTGAAAACATACGAAAGGACAGCAATCTCAAATGGATGGGACAATGCCATGAAAATGAGCTACTTTGGGTCCTTTTTGGAAGGAGCGGCAAATCACTGGTACGACATATATAGACAGTTGGGAGAAAATCAAACAAAAACATGGAAGCGGCTTTTATGAAGGAATACAACAATGGGGATGCAAAGAGAGACTTAGAGATACGCCTACTACAAAGACGACAGAAGAGAGGAGAGTCCATACAGGAATATTTCTATGATTTACAGGCCCTATTTTACGAATACGACCCGACGTTGAATTCAGAAGAATTCAGAAAATTTTTTGAGAACGGGATAAGCCCAGATCTATATGGACCTTACCGCATGTTGAGGGAAAACGAAATGACCATGGACAAATTCAGAGATATTGTGTTCAGGTTGAACGATATTACAAACCACTCTCAACAAACAGGCAGTTTCAATTCATGGATGCCAGGCACAGAGCAGAGACAAGGCCCTCAAAACTGGAACAGGACCCATACACAGAGCTATGGCCTCCGTGGACAGACAAATCCATCGAATTATTCTACTCAGAGGACAAGAGGGTACAACAATGGTCAGGCAAGTTCAAGGAACCCACCTCCCCAAAGGTATGAAAGAAAGTACCAGGGACAGAGTAAACAAACATCGGGATGGCAAAACGCGGACAATGGGCCGAGAAATTCTGTCCCTAATACAAGAACAAGCGACGGGAGACCCAGGTGTTACCACTGTAACAGGGTAGGACATTTTGCGGCAGCATGCACCGAAAGTTAGAAGAACCACCCAAACGGTCAAGGACGACGCCAATAGACCCCGGCTTCGTCTTATCTGCATCAGGGGCAACCAGAAGAAAGCAGAATAAAGTTCTCACCATATAAGCTAGGATCAACAACAGAGATGTTGACATAATCCTAGACACAGGCGCTGAAGAAAATGTGGTGAGAAAAGATGCGATAGCAGATGGAGCAATCTACGGAAAACCCAAATACCTGATAGGGGCCGGAAATACAAAGATACCAACATTGGGAACAGCCCAAGTAGATGTGCAGATAGGTGAGTTTGTCAGTACCTGTTCCGCAACGGTTGTCAACAACTTGCCATTTCCACTACTATTGGGAATGGGCTTTCTATCAGAAAATCGGGCAATAATAGACCTACCAGAGGGAAATATGGTATTGCACTCAGGAGATAATATCTTCCTGAAACAGATGCAGAGAGCATCTTCACCCAGTCGTACTATCAACCTGATCAGGACCCCGATCCAAGGGTATAGAAAAGAGATACCTGTTGACAACTACAAAAAATTGTACAGAGCGGAAATCGTCAGAAACTTCGAAAAGGACTGGAAAATATTGATTGCAAATGATAGGGCGCGACATAGGGTAGGAAACAAGGAGAACGTATTACTTGCAAGAAAAACACCACAGGAAAAGAATGATCCACATCAAGCCAAATGTAGGGAAGATGTTCAATCTAACAGGGAACTCCAAGCACAACAACCCGAAAGTATAAAGGATACAAGAATGGGACCACCAGCAAAAGAGGGCTTGATGTGGCTATTCACTGCAGTATACCTCATACTTTTATGCCTGAATAATATAACCAATTCTCATCCTTCCGGAGCAGACGAGATCCAAAGAATAGAAAATAGAGGGACTCAAGGAAAAGTCGACTCAGGGAAAGAGGAGATACCATCGTCCAACCATATAGACAAAAAAGAGTTCCTGAAGGAAATTGATAACATTAATATTAGCATTGAAAAGACAGCTTATCTGGACGCCCCATGCAGAAAAGGCACCTCTCCATCCCTGACATATGAAGAATTCCTCAAATCGAAACAGGATATGGAAAACCAAATCACAAGATCAATAATTGTGGAGGACACTAGGGACATATTTGACTGCCCAGCAGAATATGCATTAGCTCACTGTGTGGCCGAGGACATGAAAATGGAAAGAGGCATTGCACGAGACTTCAGGAACAGATTCGGCGGAACAGACCAGCTGAAAAAACAAAAACAGACAATAGGCGGCCTAGCAGTACTACACACTGAACCAAGAATAGTTTTCTACCTCATCACAAAAAAGGAGTCGAACTCAAAATCACAATATAAAGACATCTTTTTGTCTCTATTAAAACTAAAGGAATATATGGAAGAAAATAAACTGAGGAAATTAGCGATGCCGCAAATTGGATGCGGTTTGGACAAACTGGAATGGAATACTGTCAAGGACATGGTATATTTCATCTTCCGGAACACAAATGCAGAAATATTGATGTGTAAATGGAATCCAAAAAAAGGGGTAAGGACACCAACAGAGAGATCAGTACTGACCCACTTCACAGAGAGAGAAACAATGAGAATACAGGAAAAGGGTCAGGGCCCAAGAAGCCTTCTTTTTTTTTATCTGTGGACAACACGAAAGGGAAACCTATGATGTTCGATTGATGAATGATGCTTGGTATAGCGATGTTCGACAGGTCTCGAGCCTGACAGTGTAGGGGTGACCAGCTTGAGCTCGTCTGGTTTGTCTACTAGGAATCGCGCGTGGTGGCATAATAGGTGATATTTCCGTTGAGCACCGACCGTGAAAGTACCTATAAAAAAGGCAAAGATCGCCGACCTTTCTACGATGATCTAGAGAGGTCAATGATTTGGTGAGTGTTGTGTCATCGACTAGGCGAATAGCTCTCTTCTGAATTGAATCTAAGAGCTTAAGCGTATGTTTGGGGGCTGAGCTCCAAACATGTGAACAGTACTCCAGGACAGGTCGAATTTGTGCTTTGTAGATCATAAGCAGTGGCTGGGATGTGAAGTATCTCTTCGCACGGAAAAGAAAACCGAGTTTTTGTGAAGCAGTTTTCGCAATGGACCTCACATGATCGTCCCATGAGAGAGAACTGTTGGTGGTGACACCCAGCATGGATATTGACGACCTCATAGGAACAGTGGTAGACGATATTCTTACTCACCTTGGAGGAGCAAAGTATTTCTCAACACTAGATATGTTCAGCGGATACTGGCAGGTAAACATCCAGGAAAACTCTAAACAATATACGGCATTCTCAGCACAAGGTCATGGTTCATATGAATTCAATGTCCTCTCTTTTGGCTTGTGTAACGCTCCAGCAACTTTTCAGGCTTTGACAGACATGGTATTCAAGGGGATGAAGTGGAAGGATGTCTTGATATACCTCGATGATGTTGTGGTGTTCCCCAAAACGTTAGATGAGCACCTAGAAAAATTAGAAAAAGTGTTCAAGAGACTAAAAGAGGCAGGGCTAACGCTGAAGCCTAGCAAATGTGTATAATATGTCAAATCCAGTGTTAAAATATTAGGGCACATAGTAGGAGAGCAAGGGATCTCACCAGATGAGGACTTGCTGGCCTCTATTAAGGATTTTCCGGTTCCAAAAACAGTGAAACAAATCCAAAGTTTCATAGGATTGTGCAATTTCTATAGGAAATTCATCAGGAATTTTGCATTGATCGCTCGTCCATTGCACGAGGCAACCAAAAAGGGCACAGGATACATATGGAATAACGAGCAACAAAATGCTTTTGAGACACTGAAAGAGAAGCTAATCACGGCCCCAGTTTGACATCATTTCAACCCCGATGTAGCTAAGGGTAGATGCCAGCATAATAGGCATAGGTGGCATACTGCTACAAGAGGACAATGACCATCAACAGCATCCTATAGCATATATAAGTAGAAGCCTTTCAAAGTGCGAATGAAATTTCACAATCACCGAACTCAAGGGATTGGCGGCCATTTGGTCATTAGGGTACCTCAGGCACCTTACTTATGGTAGACTCATAAAAATCGTCACTGACCATCACGCCCTTTGTTGGATTCGCTCCCTTAAGGACCCTACAGGAAGACTGGCAAGATGGTTACTGAAGTTGGCAGAGTATGACTATCAGATTGTACACAAAAGTGGACGTATTCATGGTGATGTAGACTGCCTCTCAAGAAATCCTGTAATGCAGGGTCAAGATACACAAAAGGTCGACATGGAAGAAATCTCCACTTTTCTGGTACAATCCAAGGACCTTGTGGAGGAACAGAAGAAGGACGCGGAATTGGTGGAGCTCCTCAAAGCACTGAAGGAACCGAATGACGTAGGTTTATCAATGGGGCTAATAAGAAGGGCAAAAAATTTCAGGTTGAAAGATGGTGTATTGTATAAAATAAACCCATCCCCAGGGGGGAAAGACCTGATAGTTATTCCTGAACAGCTGGTGGCTGAAATCTTATTCTCCCATCATTCTGAACCGCTGGCAGGACACTTGGGAATAGCAAAAACGCTACAAAAAATTAAAAGTCGTTACTATTGGTCGAACCTACAGAAAGACGTGGAGAAATATGTCAAAGGATGTAGGGATTTCCAAGCGAGAAAAGGAGAAAAAACAGACATCCAGTGGGATAATTGCAGCCAATTGAGGTGGGGACACCTTTCGGAAAAGTGGGAATCGATATCCTAGGCCCATTCCGCAGAAGCCGTGGTGATAAAACAGTCATTATTGTGGCAACTGACTATGCTACTCGATGGGCAGAGACAGCAGCCCTAAGAAGTGGAAAAGCTAGACCAGTGGCAAAGTTTATGCTAGAGAGGATAATAACAACTCATGGCTCACCACGCTACATTCTCAGCGACAGGGGCCAGACTTTTAGATCAGAACTGGTTGGGGAACTTCTGAAGGCAATGGGAACCGTTAATCGGTACACGACCGCATACCATCCGGCATGTAATGGGTTGACAGAGCGCCTGAACAAAACCCTGGCTGATATGCTGTCGATATTCACTAACACCGACCAAACGGATTGGGACGAATTCTTTGCCTATAATACTGCCTATAATACTGCTGTACAATCAACCACAAAATACTGCCCATTTATGCTCGTATATGGAAGGGAACCAATTCTACCAACAGAAGCAACATTGTCAGGCGACACAAATTCTCTGGATGCCAGAGAAATCAGGGAGAGAGCCTTGGCAGTTCGGAGTGACGCAGTCCTGAATATACTGGCGAGACAAGGGCCGGACAAGGTACCTTACGATGAAAAACACAGGCATAAAGAATATGCCCTAAGAGATCAAGTGAAAGTTTTTACACCTGTCAGGAAGGTAGGCAGAAGCGAAAAACTCTTACTCAGATGGTTTGGTCCATATTATGTTACAAGGAAACTGAATGATGTGGATTATGAAATCCGAAAAGGGCCGTCAAAAAATTGTAGAAAGGAACTGGTCCATATAAGTCAGATACTTCCATACAATGACCCATGGACACCAGACCCAGAAGCAACCCCAGGAAATGCAGGATGGTGACATATATAGATACAAGGTCAAATAGGATATAGGTTGTGAATATTAGGATAGGATCAAGACCCCAAGACTCTTGGTGTCACTGTAACTGAATTTCAGTTGAGAAACATACAATTAACAATGATTATTTTAGGTATAGCCTGACCCTAGTTATGGGAGTAAGGGGGTATCACAATTTGGAGGTTACGGCAGGAGCGTTATGGAGAGCCCTACCAGAAACGATCACATATGAGGCAACGATTCCACTTATATATGAGACTACTTGGTATGACGGATCACCAACGAATACTATGAGAGGTAAGAGTAGTTGCGATCCCAGGATGGGTCGAACAAAACCAGAATGTGTGATCCTGCAGGATCTTAATGCACTACAGGGGGCTTATAGCGAAGAATTTTCTTCATTAGCTAGAAGTTGGAGTCCAAGAAGAAACATGGGAAAAAGGGCTCTTGACTTCAACATAAACTTGATGACCTGGTGATGAATGAAAATAACATTCAAAACCGAATCACAAGGCTACAAAAAGTCTTGTCAGGGTCGATTAAGTCAATCTCAGAAAATTCCGTGAAATTCAAGATATATGAGGAATCGGTAGCAAACACATTTCATAAAACCGACAAACATATACATTTACTGGAAACAACATTCAACAACCTCAGAAACAAGGTCGCAGCTTTCGAAGACAACAATAATTTATTGATTTCTGAGGTATTGGAAATACAATTCAGAAACATAAAGAACATCATTGAACTCACAAGGGCTGTGAAAAGGGAGGGGATTATTGGGGCATGTAGACAACACATCATTCCGATTAGTATACTTGACCCAAACACACTAACACATGACCTTGATAATCTTAAAAAAGAAATCTTATCTTCTGGACAGGACCTAGCAATTCCCATAGCTGAACTGGCAAAACTATATCAGCTACCAATCTGTGACTGCTCCTTTGCAGGAAATGAAATATTCATTCATCTTCGTATCCCAATCATCCAGAAATCCAACAGGTGGGACCTGTTTGAATTAACAACAACTCCATTTGCATGGTACAACCAGACATGCAAAATTCAACATGAACCAATTTTCCTAGCAGTATCAGAGCACCTCCAATCCAGCCACAACCAAATCCGACAGATTTCGGGCAGCGGTTTAGACCACTGTAAACCTTTCCATGATAGGCTTTGTTTTCTACCAAGATCTTAAACAGACTCATTCCAAGGGCCGGGATGTGCGAAAAAACTCTACAATGGGGCGACAGTTGAAGAAATAAGTCACCACTGCCCCATGAATTGTCACAAGTCTAGTGTGACCATTATCTCTGAAATTGAAGAGGAACTTGTACACAATTACCCACCCAAAACCAAATACTACTATCGTCTGTCCTAACCAGACATTGAATATCCCTGATAACGCGTATCACATCCTTGGTGCGGTTAAATTACACATACCATGCCAGTGTAGACTGATAACCAATGGAGAGGAAATTATCCCTATAAAATTCCCCTGTGCCATTGATCTGTCACCCTCAGCAAAAGTAAGTCACATTATACCTGCTGCATGGTCGAACTTGAAATCCTTCATATTGAATCCAAAAATTAAAACTAGCTTCCCAGTATTCCAAAACATCAAAGAATGTCTCCTCAAATTGGACACTAGATACCCCCCATTTGAATTTAACATCAACTAAAGACAGTGTAGGCGAGATATTAGATAAAATTGAAGAAAGCAGCAGTAATCTATACACAAATACATACGGGTTCCACGGCGACACAATATTCATGGTATGGAACTCCATACTGTCCATATGTGTCCTGTACATTCTGTTCCACAACCGCCAAGCGATGCCTCTCTTCACCACACTCCCTGTCGTACAAGCTAGCCCAAATGCTCCAGTTCACCACAGCATAGCATTTTATCTCATTTGCACATTATTCACTGACTTCATCATATACCTTCTTGTGAGAATTGGCCTGCATTTTGCACGCAGCAAACAGAATGAAGGTAGAACTAGGGAAGAAAAAGCCACATCAACTACCACCCTCAATAGGAACATTGGCATGTCAACAAGTAGTCTCAACAAGAGTTATATTTTGGAAATTGGAAAAAGCGATGTGAACACACTACAATCAGGACAGAGCCTCAAATGCATTCTACGAGAAAAATAGGTGGAATGAGGAGGCTCATAAGTATAAGTTTGGACAGTTTAAGATGTAATGAACTAACATGCTTTCGTGAAATTTATGTTTTAGGAATCACAAATGAGGACAAAGACTAAGGTCGCACTAAGGTCGCTTAAGCCAAAAAAGACCACTGGTCCAGACGATATTCCAGCTTTCATCTTAAAAGACTGTGCATCTGTGCTTGCTCGTCCTCTCGCTAATCTAATCAATATTTGCTTGAAATCGGGTTCAATACCAAGAATCTGGAAATCCTCAGAGGTCTGTCCCATTTTCAAGAAAGGAGATAGACGGGATATCTCAAATTATCGGCCTATCTCTATTATTTGCAACTTTGCAAAGGTTTTCGAGATTCTGCTGGAGCGAGATATATATCGTCATGTGAGGTGCAATATTAGTACAAACCAACATGGATTCATGAAAGGCCGTTCAACGGCGACCAACCTTCTGACTGTAACCCAATATATTGCTGAATCTATTGACAATAGAGCCCAAACTGATGTTATTTACACAGATTTCTCTAAGGCCTTTGACAGACTGGACCATGGCATTTTACTCAACAAACTTGTAGCCTTTGGATTATCTCCCTCTTTAATTGCACTCTTTCAATCCTATCTGTGGGATCGAAAGCAATATGTCCAGCTGAATGGTATTAAGTCTGCCGAATATAGTGCCTCCTCCGGTGTTCCACAAGGGTCAATTCTAGGACAGCTGCTTTTCAATATATTCATCAATGATATTGCAGATGCTATAAATGTAAACTTTCTTTTGTATGCTGATGATCTAAAACTATACTGCCTCGTGGAGAACATAGGTGATTGCGAGAACCTCTCAGCAAATTTAAGGCGGGTTGTAGAATGGTGTCATCGAAACAACTTGTCACTAAATCCGGATAAATGTAAAGTTATGTCCTACAGTTTGAAAACGAATATCCCAATCTTTGATTACTCAATAGAAAATGTTGCCCTTGAAAGACCAGAAACATTTACTGATCTTGGCGTCACGTTTGACACTGCACTATCTTTTAGTAGGCATATTGATAATGTTGTATCCTCCTCCTATCGTATGTATGGATTACTTGCACGTTACAGTAGTGATTTCAAAGAAACCTCGACCTCAAAAACTTTATTCTATTCTTTCATTAGATCAAAGTTGGAATATGCTTCAGTTGTGTGGAGTCCCTTTAACCAATATGATATAATTCGAATAGAAGCAATCCAAAGACGATTTTTAAAACTGCTAAGCCTAAAAACTGATGGCACCTATCCACCAATAGGAACACCTCACACTGAATTACTACAAAAACATAACTTTCTTAGTCTCGAACGAAGGCGTGACTATTATAGTGTAGTATTAACCTATAAAATTATCTATAGTATTATTGACTGCCCAACCTTATTGCAAAAGCTTAATATTTGTACTCCCAGAATTTCTTCCAGATACCCAAGTACTTTTTACATAAATACATCTCGAACAGATGTTCTGGAGAATTCTCCGCTCCAAACCATGTGTAAAGTGACAAACTCTATCAGCAATGATCTAGATGTATTTAGCTGCAAGTTGTCGGATATAAAATCCCACTTTCTACAGTAACTACGTTGTTCTCTTATGATGTGTATGTATGTGTATGTCCTTAATATTCATGAAATCTGTAACATATTCATCATAATCTGTCAATTCCTGCTCTGTAATTGGGTTTATGACCTGTAGAGTATTGTATTACAATTAAATAAATAAATAAATAAATAAATAAATAAAATTACCAGGATGAGGAACAAGAACAAGGACAATCGACAAGGAACCAGAAATATTCAGGCAGGGTTGAGGACACTCAAAATAACACCAACATAACTAACAGCAACGGACAAATGAAGGAGGAAGATAGAACCATGAAAGGCAAGTAGAGGGTGCATGTAAAACATTGAAATGGGGAGAATGGGGATGAAGGGACTGATATGGTGTACATCTGGATTCAAACATATTATTCAATGGACCTTATCAGTAATAACAATAAAGGAGAACTCATACATCGGGTGGACTAGCATTTTGACCAGAAGTGACCATTCAATGGACCTTATCAGTAATAACAATAAAGGAGAACTCATACATCGGGTGCACTAGCATTTGGACCAGAAGTGACCATTTATCACTGACGAATTTATTTATGTATATTTTTTTTCTTCTTCAAATATGAGTGAATGTCGCTGTCCACACATGAGTTGCTTGATACATATAGTCTCAACAGGGATTGGCCCAAAGCAAAGGAACTTATGAATGTTCGAGGTCATAGATTAAAAACGTCGAAACGGTTCAGTTATCAAGCACCTCATATAAACAAGACACCCCTTATGGTTGCCAAAATCCAGATTCCCTATGCAGTTATTAAAAATCACAGGGCAAAAGGACTTTGGTCAATGGCCTTTTGACCATGTTGCATGTACGTTCAATGAAGTACTTTTATTATTATTATTATTAGAAAGAGAAACAAAACGAACAAAATGGAAAAAGTATTGACTGTTAATCAATAAATAATAAATGAGTCTCGACAGGCAAAACCGCACACAGAAATCCATGAATCAAGACGTAGACATAATATAATAAATTCATGGACTTCTGTGGTGCTGAGATATTGAAAGATTCATGGTGTATTGTATAAATAGGAATGAAAGCACTACCTTGAGATTTGTTGTTCTTTTGCATGTAATGGTACACACACGGGTCCCAGATCCAAGTCTAAGACGTGCAGAAGAGGAAAGTCAGTTACTGGAATAGAGATGATCTGCAAGTCTGCGACAGATAGGTGGAATTGGAAAAACGAGGTAGATGGTCTGACAGCACATGGTGAAATGGTGAGAGCATCATAAGTCCGGACGAACCCCACATGGACTGGGAATACCGCTACCCCCAAACCTGGATAGAGAACTAGACTGGATGAACTGAGTAGTTCAGAAGTTCCATCCACACGATATCCTGAAACAGAGAATGAAGGGATGAAAGGAATGGTATCAAAAGTACAGACTATACGAATTCAAATGAATCAGGCAGGCACTTACCACGTCGATCACGGAAAAAAGTCCTTACTAAAGCAAGTATCGAGTAGGTAATCCGAAACCAAGGAACATGCTGACCCGACAGTTCCCATTTTAAACGAAGGTCCCGAGTGAACAAACTGGGAAAATGACTCCGTGAGCAATCCCGCCGGAATGTAAAATTGACCGATAGCAAACATAACATAACACATAACCTCACTTAGATGTCACGTCACAGTGTCACGTTAACAGAGAACACAAAACCGAAGAGTGTACATATTAACTGTGTTCTGTGACAGAACTCACCAACGGCGATGATAACGACAACGTTGCCAAGTTTCATTCCTCACATGAAATGCAGTACTTAACCAGTTTCACCATGGCACCCTGATCGACGGCAGTGAAGCCAAACTGATCCTCAAATGGGTTGCGCCATCACAGTGTCATCTTGCGGTGTGCGTAGCAACGACGCCAGGGGCCAGGATACAGATATCTGCTGTTCCAAACCTCCACCGCCAGTACTGCCAACGACACAGACGACGAGAGAGGCCAGTGCCGGAGTCAGTGACAAGAGAGAGGCCAGGACCGAAGTCAAAACGTTGTGTGTACCGTTAAGCAAAATAAGATAAGTATTAGATAGGGTACTTAGGGACTAGCATCGTACTGTATGCAACTAGCTTTAGGTGTAGATAGACGCAGACCCATTTTGAAGCTTTCTCGAGGAGGGGGCATATGTCAAGAAGGGCAGGTTTCATGAACAGAGGGAGTCATGAAAAGAGAATCAATCACAGCTTAAATGCACATTTAATAATTCGCCTTGTATAATATACAGTATTATAAACATTATTTCAATCTTATGATGTATGATAAATATGGGTTAGTATTAACAAACAAATTATGCTCAATAAGTAGGTCAGTTGGCGAAAACTAGCAACGAGAACATCGGTTAACATAATTGGTTGTAAATGCTGATTCAAGATAAAATCATAAACTTTGAACCAACAGAGGTGATAAAAGAGGCTGAGGCCGAAACTCCGGGGGAATCCGCGTGACGACGCTGGGATCAAGAACTTGACACGGGAAAGTATTGTTGAGTGCGAGTCCTTTTTTTTGAATTTGAGTTTTCGGTACCGCATGGGTTAAGTTATAGTCCTTCTACGTTTGAGTTGCATGCCTTGCCTTCTCGAGAGATATGTCTTCCAGCCAGCTGTATACTTATTAATGGTAAGAGGATTTTTATTGTACTGAGCGTTGTATGTACTTTGATTTGGTTCCCTGTGTGTGAAATATATCGTATTTCGATAAAATAAACGGTGGTTGTCTCATTGAGTGTTGGGTGTCCCGAGTAACGACCAGGCTAGTCAGGCTCGGAGGGCCCTTTATCTATTCTGACTACGTCCCAAGCGACAGGGGGAGGCTCCGACTAACCCCAGTTCGCGACAATATGGAGGAGTTTTAAATTTGAAGACTCTGTAAAACAGACATGCCATATGAAGACGGCGTCTATTATACATGTTCAATCAACCTAATTCTCTGAATTTATGGCAAATAGTTTTCCGTTATCTCATACCATAGATTAACCTAATACACGCGTTCTGCACATTCTGAATTCTGATGGAATCTGATTCATGAGTGATAAAACCAATGAATCACAAAGCATTTTTTTTGTTTCTGAGTTCAAAAAGTGTCTTTGCAAGTAAATCAATTTCAAAATCAATCAATTTATCATGAGCTTTTGTGTTATATGTTCCGTGAAAAGTAGTCCAGAATCAAGTATCGAACCTAAATTTTTACAAGACGATTTCCAAGGGATAAGAGAGTTGCCAATACGCAAATTCAATTCAGCTGAGATATTATTCCTCTTACTTTCTGCACAGAACAGCATTGCACATGATTTACTAGGATTTATCTTGAGCATATGGTCGGATGAAATCTTATGTACTGCATCAAAATCTGAGTTGATAAATTTGTTAGCATTTTCAACATGAGTGTTATCTTGAGCATATGGTCGGATGAAATCTTATGTACTGCATCAAAATCTGAGTTGATAAATTTGTTAGCATTTTCAACATGAGTGTATTCAAAGGCGAAGTAAACTTGGGTGTCGTCAGCATAAAAATGATAACTGACATGCCTCAGTACGTTGGTGAAATTTGAAGTGTAAAGTGTATATAATAGTGGACCTAAAATACTACCTTGCGTTACGCCGGAAGGAACTTGAGAGAGGGGAGAAATTTGTTCACCTATTTGAACACACCGAACTCTGTTCGTCAAATATGATGATAAAAGGCTACATACATCTACACTTAATCCAAAATAATGAAACATTGATAATAAAATTTTATGATTATTTGTATCGAATGCTTTGGAGTAGTCTAGTAATACACATGAATTCTTATCATCAATAGCTCTTATAATATCATCTACTATATCAGAGTTCGC
Source organism: Gastrophysa polygoni (assembly GCA_963576655.1). Taxonomy (NCBI): domain Eukaryota; kingdom Metazoa; phylum Arthropoda; class Insecta; order Coleoptera; family Chrysomelidae; genus Gastrophysa; species Gastrophysa polygoni. The sequence continues at coordinate 29,391,373 of OY755082.1, forward strand.
AGTAGCACAACTATAGCCACTTCTGAACCCTGATTGTTTCAATGGGAGTATATTATTGACATCTATAAAAGTTCTCATTTGTGATTCAATTATTGTTTCTAATATTTTTGAGAGAAAAGGTATAGAGTATTACCTTATACAACGAAGATCATTATAAGTTACTGGGTTTCTTATTTTTGGTAAAGGAATCACTTTCGCTTTTTTCCATGTCTCTGGAAGAATATTTCGTGCTGAACATTCATTCATAATATGAGTAATTATAGGAATTAAAAATGGACGACAAAGATTAATGGTAGTTATATTAATGTTATCAGTACCTGTCGCATTCGTTTTTATTTTTAAAATGATTTCAGCAATGAATTCCTCCAATACATGACTGAATTCGAACATTATAGTTATATCAGGTTCAATATTATCAGAATAGAAGTTGATAAGTTCTTGATTTGGTAGAGCATCCTCATATAGAGTATCTGAAAGATACTAATTGAATTCATTAGCATTCCGTAAGAGTTCAGGAATCGTATAGCTTTACTTTTTGTAACTTAAATTTTTTTTAGTTCTGACCATTTTTCTTTAATTGAGCAATGTTGCAATTTATGATTCATGTACGCTTTCTTTTCTGATTCAATTGGAGATGTTGTTAGATTACGCAATTGTTTATAATAATCAAGATGTCTTGGTAATCTACTTATTTTATATTTTTGAAGAGCTCTATCACGTAAACGTTGCATGTACCTAATATTTTCAGTTATCCAGGGCGAATAGCTATGACTTTGACGAGAATAGAATGATCTCTCAGGTGCGTGAGCATCAAGTAGCGTAATAAGGTAATTATTCAGCAGAGAATGATCAGAAATTCGATAATCTTCAACTACAAATTCGCAATTTTGAGGGTCCTTATTGGTGATGATGAGATCAAGCAATATCAAAGACGTGCCAGAAATGCGGGTTGGTTGATCTAGTTATTGTCTAAAGCTAAAGGACTCAAGAATTGAATTGAAGGACGCCGTGAAATTTGAGTTGATGTCAAGCATGTCGATGTTGAAATCACCAACGCATACAATATTGTTGTAACGAGAAAAGATATTTGAAAAAATGTCCTCTATTTGATTCAGGAAATTTTTACCCAAATATTCTCGAGAATTTCATAACTCATGTGTTCTTCATCCACTACTTCAAATCTTAATTCATTTTTTTAATTTATTTTTATTTTATCTGAAACTTCTCATCCCTCTATCAGCGTAATCAGAATAATTTGTCAATTACGAACTTGTAGCAAAGATCAGATTACTTTCTCATACAGAAGAATGTACTACAAAATTGTTTCTACTCAGCTCTGCACAATCTGCAATATGTACAGGAATGAGAATCTAGATTGTCCGCTTTATGAAAACTTGAGGAATCCATTAAGGCCGAGTATTGCAAACCTGGCTGATCTTGTTGATGCCCTTGACACTGGTACACCCAAAACTCTCCTTATAATCTCCAACTATTTAATTAACATACTCAAACTACGTTCCTTCATAATAAATGAATGAATTCAAATTTGTTTGTCACCCCGAATTCCCGCTAACTTTGACACATCTACTTTGTGAAACAAACCTCTTGTGATAAGAATGTAAACTTTCTTTGACACAATAAATGAAATTGAATTGAATTGAATTAATTAATTTTCAACATATATTCCAACACCACCACCTCTGGTGGGTCTATCTTTACGGACGAATACATAACCATCAATGTACACATGTTCATTGTCCAGAGCAGGATAAAGCCAAGTTCCAGTTACTCCAACTACATCCCAGTCATTGTCACCGACCCATTTCCTAAACTCAATAAAGTTTGCTGTTGAAGATCTGACATTGGCATGTGCTACCTTCAATACCTGCAACATTTGATTACACCAGTTCACTGCAGAAAATGAGAAACAACCAGAGATCAATAGAGAAAGAAAAAAAGTAGATGAAAGTTTTTAAGAAAATAGGAGGGGAGAAAAAGGTGAAATATTATAACTCTGTGTTGAGCTAAGAGACAATTAACCGAGAAAAATATATATATATATATATGAAAAAAAAAAAGAATCAAGAATTACGCAAAACTACTGGCAAACATCAATAATACACAGTCAGCAATCCCCGAAAAAAAAATGATCTTACTGGTAGTGATAAGTGAATGAATTGATGGAAAAAGAAAAATATATATACATGAACAAGTTATACCAATACACTTAATGAGAGATGTGAGAAAAAAAAAATATTAGGGATGAGTCATGAAGTAGAAATAATAATAATACAATAATAGTATATAATGTCTTTAATCCATTGAAAAAACAACTTCTACACTCAATGATGATGATAATGATAGATCAGATAATGTATAATTGTGGTGGTGTGAATTGAAGTCGCATCTATAGCGTCCATATAGCTCCCATCTGTATAGAACCATCCAATGCACTATATGTTAGATGGGCATCATGGAGAATGAAGGCGAATACCTTGGTGTTCGATGAGAACTTGAATCGGCGACTCGATGTCAACAGTTGAGGATTCCACAGCTTCCGGTTGGTGGCAACAGTCGATGATGAACAGCGGATTTTTCCGGAATTCCTCTATACTCATTATTGGTTCACTCATATCTTTGCCATTATGGCTACGTTGGGAATGATCATAATCATTATATGCTAATGCATCTAAGTTCTTTTCGAAATACGAATACCAGCGTTCGTATGGATGAACTTCCGAATTCGAATATAGACGTATATTGTTGACTCCGGCATCGATGAATTTGTGACATCGTGTGACATCTTCGGATCAATTATCCACAATATTGGATCTCTGAAAGTCTATCACGATGTTACGAGGGCGTTCGAGACTATTCGTAGTTTTGACAGCCCAAATATCGGAAGCCGTTCCGGTTGGTAACTCATACAGATCCCACACCCTCTTGCAATTTCAGCTCTTGCTGCCGCACACACACGGTTCGAAAGTTCCGATTTCTGTTCATTTGATGGTATAACGTGTCTCATCTTCCACTCGATTTTGTTAATCTCTACATTGGCATCAACTTCCTCCATGTAGGAGTTCTTGAATGTTCGAGATATAAAGTATCAGCTCTCGTTTTATATTCAGAATTCCTTCATCGAAATCTTCAGCAAATCCCATTGAATATTTGAGAGGGAGTTTTCCGCTGAATATGTGACTATTTTTATCCAGAATCACTAGTTCCTCACTGTTGAGACCCCATCCAACTGTTTCTAGGAATTCAGCATTTGCTTCACTATGGTAGATCATACTTCTCATGGTAGTAGTCATGCCAGGCTTTAGAACCATACATACTTGTTCTCCACCCATTTCATAACAAATTCCATCAAACAGAAATGCCAAAGCATCATTGGATGGATAACATTCCTCAGTCACATCATCGGTAATTGATTTTCCTTCGATATGAATATAGCTTTCAGCAATATCGAGTATCAGATCATGAAAGTTGACGGCGATTCTTTCTTCATTGGAATCCATGAACGATGGTAAACCACATGGTTTGTGAGTATGCTTGTGTAGACTTATCAGGAGTTGATCGAAAATCGGTTCATCAAATACTTCCAGTTGTAAACTTGATGGTTGTGTTCGAATGAATCCACCACCTCGTTGCTTCTCCTTCTCATTGATATTCTGGTTGCTATAGGTTGATGTAGGTTTATATTATGAGTGTTTCGAGTTCTAGTTTCACTATAATTTTCCCCCTCGAGAATCAACTAGCAGACCATTATCATCCACAATTCTGATCGTGATTTTGTCGATGTACTGACGTCCATTCGGACTGATTGGTGGATATATAATATATTTTGGCTCTTTTGGAAGCTCAAACTCAGGCTCACACCATCGAGGTAGGCTCCTGCAGTTATGTTACAGTCAACACTAATGAGTCTCACCTAGATGATGTTCACCGGTAACGTAAATTCGTGTACTACATTATTTGAGTAAAACCTCGTTTCGAATCCCGATAAACTGGAAATGGAATCTGGTTCGAAGAAGTTATTGGCAAACACAGACTCCATTTCACATTCCAGGGTATTATTATCAGCTCAAAGGAGAAACATATTATCCATACTCATATATGTATTAACTACAATATTGACCAAACGCCATAAGAGCAATGTTAGAAAAGTGATGCTTCATTATATACATCTTTCCTTGTCTAATTGGCAACGATGTTCGAGGGCGCATGCGCAAAATTCAAATTTTGAAACTTCATTTGTAATGTGTCAATCTCTTCAGTTTACAGGTTATGTTTGTACTACATATCTATTTTCCCCTTAGATCATCCTCATCTAAGATTTTCTCTGTGAATAATCATGTTATTTGGAAGATATATATTTGAATATGTATATATATTGATGGTAGACAACATAACATATACTTAGCTTTGATATAGAGTAATCTGGTTATACAGGTACGTTTTTTTCAGATTGAATAGAATGGAGCAATCGATATTTAAAAAATGATGTAAATGAACATTCATCATGGAAGCAACACTTATCCGTGTGATAAATTTCTTACCGATGATATGAATTGGAGCTCTTAGAGTCGCAGAGAAAACAAATATGTACGTTTTTTGCGGACATTTTGTGAAAAGTTACAAACTTAAACTACGAATACCACAAACAACAACAACAACAACTATAAACTAACGTCTCAACACAAACACTGAATAATCCAAAACCGAAAAAAAAACAATTACTAACAATAACGCTAATTACGAGTGATAAAAATATTCAATTCTTAAACATTGACAAGACGACAGTTCAAAGAATCTGGTTGTTTGAACAATTGCGCTACACAAAAAGTATTAGGTATAAGACACGACGCACGATCATTCCCAATTTGAGTAGCAACGTCAGGCGTAAGAGTGAAACAACACTAAGAGAGTTTGTCATCTTCCACTTTCATTTTGGCGCATGCGCATAAATGAATCCTTGCCAATTGCACTCTTTTATTTTGACATCAGATAGGCTGTCCTTATTATCAATATTCCTAGTTAATACATATATGTCCATACTCTCCCCGTCAGCCAGGGTATAGTAGTTATCATCAACTCCATACCAGATTCTGACTCGACCCAATAACCAAATGTGTTATTCATCTCATCTATATACAGGGTGTCCTTAAAAGGTCTTTACAAAAAGCTACCACATATTCTTCAGACCAAAACAATTCGATACAAGCAAACTTACCTCAGTAAAAAGTTGCTTAGTTTGGGCGCTAGACGGCTCTGAAGTTGAAATTTTCAAATCGATTTTGCTTCATAACTTTTGAACGGCTCATGAGATTTTTTTCAAATTTGGTACGTTGGCATAGACTCATCGGGCAATGAAACTCATATCATAATCATAATGAATATCATTCCATGGGCGTAGAACTTGATTTTTTCAGTAAATAAACATCTAAAACTCCTACGCCAATGGAAAAAAATTAGTTTCAATATGAAATCTGAATTATTCAACTCATTCACTACAAAAAAGGTACTCTTGACAAAAGTCGATTCCTCTCATGGTTTCGACAAAATTTTAATTTTAGTGATTTAGAGCATAATTAATAATAAAACGATTAACAGATATTTCATAAAAATTGTTCAAAATGTTCACCATTTTCACGTATACAAAGATTTATACGACGCAAAAAGTTGAAATGTACATCGCCTGTAAGATTATTCGTCGCCTGTTGGATACGTTGCCATAATTGTTCTACAGTATTCACAGGGGTCTTGTAAACCGTAGACTTGAGATAACCCCATACAAAATAATCCATCGGTGTTAAGTCTGGAGAACGTGGTGGCCAATTCACGGGTGCATCATTACCTCTACCTATCCATCTGTCTGGGTACTGTTGGTTTAAAAAATTTCTAACATCCACCGAAAAATGTGGTGGAGCTCCATCGTGCATAAACCACATATCTACCCGATGTTGGAGTGGTAAATCTTCCAACAAATTTGGCAACGTATTTCGTAGATGTTGTAAATACATGTCTCCTGTTAATCTTTGTGGAAGTATGACAGGACCAATTATAAAATTTCCTATTATTCCAGCCCAAACGTTGATTTTGAATTCGTGTTGAAAATGGTTTATTTTAATGGAATGAGGATTTTCAATTGCATAAACGTGTTCATTATGAAAATTAGTTATTCCTCTTCTCGTGAAACAGGCTTCATCAGTGAACAAAATATTCTTTCCAAAGTTCAGATTCATTTCTCTTTGCAAATTAATGAACCTACAAAACATCAGACGACTTTGTGAATCATGGATTAATAAATCTTGAACTGGCGTCTTGTGGTATGGGTATAATAATTGTTCTCTTAGTACTTCATGAACGGCATTCCTAGAAACTTCTAGTTCATTACTTATCCGTCTAGTACTCAATTCTGGATTTTCTTCAATACGGTCTAAAATTTCTACTTCGACTTCGGGAATCCTTACATAACGCTGTCTTCCATAATCACCAGTTCTAGGAGCAAAATGACCGGTCTCCCGAAGACGTCTCTCAACTGCAGCAAAGGTTGGGTGGCTTGGTACGCGACGATTTGGAAACCTTGCCGAATACACCCTCACACTCTCTCGACCATTTCCTTGACAATATCCGAATACCAATAACATATCGGTGTATTCTTCATTGGTGTATTGTACGGCCATGATAAATCAGAAAAGCGATATCAACAATCAACGTCAATAAAACTCGACAAATCAACACAGATGAAACTATGGAAACCAAGAATGTGAATATCACTGTTTTCGAGCAGATAATAATAGTCTTCAGAAAAAAAAACCAGTGCTCTTCGATCATTGAACAGACTAGATAAGTAATCCACAACCCTGGCAATACAGTTTGTTTGGAAGCAACATCTATAGTATCTATCTTTGTCTAAACAAGGATAGCAGGAGATGATTCTCCCAGCACCAGTGCCGTGTTGTCAGAGGCGGTTGAATTTATTATTAATTCATGATGGAACCAAGTCCGTATCAATTTCAGTAGTACTTTTCAGCATTTATTGGTGGGAAAATGAACATCTTTATACTTCCTTCACATTGTTACGAAAAATTCGAATACATACAATCCTATGGTGATTTTTGTAACTTGCTTGTAATCAATAAACTTATTATGACCACGTCACAAGAAAAGTTCAATTCTCAACGCCATATGAGACAATATACTTACTATTCAGTATACAGTCGTCTACTTATACTTTATCATAAATAACGTTCAATTTCAATAATGAACATTGATATCTTTGGCGATCAGTGACAGTGCATGTGAGTATATTTACGATTTCAAAGTTCAGTACCTACTAGTGGAAATAATTTTCAAAAAAGTGAAAAACTCGTTTCCAAGGCTAATAGATATGATTGCATATTTGAATGTTATTTTCAAATCTGAAGATGAAACTTTTTTATATCATTTCACGATATCGTCAAAAATGAAGGAGGTTTCATCTTGAGCAGAATAATATATTTTGACGCAAAAAATTGATGTCTGATTATTTCATTTCATGTAGATAGATGAAAATCGATAATGAATATGTGTTGACAAGAATTATGACGGAATGTTATATCAACAATAAAATCATGAATCATGTGAAGATGTAGCAAATAGCAGTGTTTCTTATTTAAAACAGGACTGAAATGAAAAACAACCATGGATAATCACACAAATAATTTATTGATTTTTTAATAGGATTGTTTTTGTCAACAAACTTCTTACTCTAACTTCCGTTGAATCTTTCAATTTATTTGCCTCATGATGGAGTCTTACAGTGAAATTGTTCTCCAAATTAGTTTGACTAGTTCCAAAAACAGTCAACGGTAAATTTCTCATTGTTGTGTGTACAAGAAGTATAGAAATATCCTTATATTTTTTATCAAAAATATTAATTGAGTTCATCATTATTCTCAGTGATTTTTCAGCAGCTTCGCATATTTTGACTACAAATAAGGAAGCATTCATCAGTGCTACATATTTCACCACAAGACACTGTCGCAGCTGACCTATGGGTATAATCAATATAATCTAATCAATTCAATTTAAATTCATTTTTATCCATTCCATTTGGGAAAATGCTTCAAAATCTCGAATGATACGACAATGGTAACTCACCTATGAAATGACGTGTTTTGATCGCCGGTTCAAATTGTCTTTAACACACCTCACAACGTCTCACCATTATATCAAATCACCAAAACAGGAAATAAACTGAGTTTCTGATGAATTCTGAGAACACAAACCTGAACACAAGTTGAATAATATCGATAAATCGAAACGTAAATAATGACCGATACCAAACAAAGCAATAATCGCCGTCGACTGTCAATATCAAATTGCGGTGTTGCAACGTTGAGCAAAAAGTATTCACGATACCCATGCTGGTCCTCGAGCCCCCAAGAAAGTAAAATTGCTAAGTCTCAGAATAATGTAGCAATTTTCTATCAATCAGAACTGATTCATAATCGTGACCTAAATTCATTATCATATTTGTGCACTGAACTACATGAATTCATAGAGGACTTCAAATATTATGGACTATTCATCACTTTTTGATGATTGGATATGACAACACTGGCGACGATTGGGTACTCATATTATGATAATTCTGGGAATTCATGTTAGCATCAGAATATTTGTTTTGTGATCCTTCTAGTGGGTTTGTTGTTCGGAGCCAGTGCTACTTATTTTCAATAGAAATAACCTATGCAAAAAGTACATCTCAACTTTTTGCGTCGTATAAATCTTTGTATACGTGAAAATGGTGAACATTTTGAACAATTTTTATGAAATATCTGTCAATCGTTTTATTATTAATTATGCTCTAAATCACTAAAATTAAAATTTTGTCGAAACCATGAGAGGAATCGACTTTTGTCAAGAGTACCTTTTTTGTAGTGAATGAGTTGAATAATTTAGATTTCATATTGAAACTAATTTTTTTCCATTGGCGTAGGAGTTTTAGATGTTTATTTACTAAAAAAATCAAGTTCTACGCCCATGGAATGATATTCATTATGATTATGATATGAGTTTCATTGCCCGATGAGTCTATGCCAACGTACCAAATTTGAAAAAAATCTCATGAGCCGTTCAAAAGTTATGAAGCAAAATCGATTTGAAAATTTCAACTTCAGAGCCGTCTAGCGCCCAAACTAAGCAACTTTTTACTGAGGTAAGTTTGCTTGTATCGAATTGTTTTGGTCTGAAGAATATGTGGTAGCTTTTTGTAAAGACCTTTTAAGGACACCCTGTAGAGCATGGAATTTTATGGATAGAAACCGTGCAATCCTAATCCGCATTTCTTTTCCGCATCGAGCTCTATGGAGACTGCTTCTGTTCTTGGTATCTATATTTTTGATATTGAAATCATTATCGGATGCTACATTCACATCATTCAACTGTCATGAACAGCAAATTATTTTTCTCGGTATCAGCCCATCATTGACATCACCGATTTGTTGAGCATCCTCGCCACGTAATTCATCTGATAATTCATCTGATAACTTGTCCCATACTGATACATCTGATAACATGTCCAGAGCTGTTCCATGTGGGGCGCACCCAATTAGAACTTCTTCCGGCATATCTGCAAGTTAGTAAATAAGCTATACCGGTTCTCGCGCATTTTGATCACTTTTACCATGTTGATCTCCGTAAGAGAATTTAATGTCCAAATCACCAATAATCGGTTCCTGTCAAAGTCGTTCGATAAAGTCTACCAATGAATGTAGATACACAGAGGATTGATCAGTCGATGGAACTTCTACAGGGTATCTTAGAATGAGAAGAATATCTACAGGATGGATTAGCGAGTACAAAATTTCCACAGTGCGGATCGAAAACATATCAACAGGGTGGGTCAAAACACATCTACGGGGCGGCTCAAAATGAAAGAAAATGTATACAGGGTGGATCAAAAACATATCCACAGGACGGCTCAAAATTTTAAGAGAAAATATACAGGTTGGATCAGTCAGTGAACAAAAATATATGGGTTGTACCAAAAACAAATCACGGGGCGGCTCAAAATGAAATATATACATCTCAGGGACGACTCGAAACGGAAGAGAAAATGAACAGGATGGATCGGGCAGAAGAAAACTTCACGGGTGTCTTAGAATGATGAAAAATATGTATACAGTGTGAATCGAAAAAATATTCACGCAGCGGCTCTGAATGATGAAAAATTCATACGGGGTGAATCAGTCAGTGAGAATGAATCTATAGGATAGATCAGTTTATGGAAAAATCCTACAGTATGAATCAAAAAACACACCTACAGGTTGACCAAATATACAAATGTATACAGCGTATACAAAATAATGGAAAATATATATAGGATGAATCGATCAGTGGAAAAGTCTCTACAGGCTGTCTCAGAATGACAAAAAAATATATACAGAATTGATCAGTCACTAAAACTTCTACGCGGTGTCTGAGAATGAGAAAAATATATACAGGGTGAATCAGTGCGTACAAAATTCCTCCAAGAGATATATATATATATATATATATATATATATATATATATATATATATATATACAAGATATATATACAGTCTGTCGAAGATAAGGTTGCACAGCTTAGGGATCTCGGAAACGGTAGGAGATACGTAGTCTGTTAAATGGGGAAAAAGTTGCGCATTCCGAGGCTCATACTAACAGCCTTCGAAAATTTTCAAAATTGTTTTTAGTTTTTCAGTTATATCGAAAAAAGTGAATTTTTGGAATATCTATTTTATTTTTTTTCTCCGTTATTATTAGAGATACAGAAAAACTGAAGATACTTTTTCATAGCAACTTTTGATGACGTTCAACGAGGTGATACCGATTTTTCTATGCGATGTTTCGTATTCGTAGAACCATCATCAACTTTTGTTTTTTTGAAAACGGCCCTGATAATTCTTTCACAGATTCTGGAAGCTTTTTTTATTCTGAATTCAACCATGTATTATACAAGGTGGTTTGAATGTGTTTCGAACTATTTTTAGCCATCATCAATGTTTTTTTCGAAATTACAAAGGAAAAATGTCATCAGTTCCACTTATATACTTATATATTTCATATATATATATATATATATATATGATGAATAATTTTGTTCTCATTGTTTTGTTCTCATTGTTGTTTGTTCTAATTTGTTGTTTGTTCATGTCATCAACATTCGAGTCAACATTGTTGTAGTCGATTTGTTCGTGTGGTTTTTCTGTGTCATTTATCACTGCGATTATCAACTGAGATTTTAAGAAATATGGCAGGTTATTCGTTCTCTGAACAAACTGATATGCTCCTAATGCTTGGCGAGTGCTTCGGAAATGCAAATGCTGCTGAAATATCGTTATACCGATGAATCTCGCGATGAATAAAATCAATCTGCTGATATCATGTAACTACAAAAACTCAAATATCTCACGAACGGTTCAATTTTTTGTATTTGAATAAGAGTACCTTTTTCATGTAATTTTCTTCGTTCCATCGAATGCTCCTGTTTTTTCACCGAAAATAATACAGGGAAAAAAGTTTTCTACAAAAAATCATGACTCACCCTCTGAAAACACCCTTTATAACAATATCAGAAATGTGGAAGTGTGACGAAAAAATGTATTTTGACAACATACATTCATGCACAAAATTTCAATCGGATGGCTCTCATCGTTCAGAAGTTATGCGGAAAAATTATTTTAATTTTATCAACTTTGGAAGGATATATCTCCCTTAATATGCATTTTGGGCCATGAGTTTAATCATCAAACTACACTTATTTTTCAATGTTCTATCACCCCCAGAAAGCTCGGTACACACTTTTGACTCACCCTGTATATATATATCACGTTGACTCCTAACTACCACTATATACTGGTAGTCTGGGATTCTTATGATTTACTGAGTACCACTTTACTGGCGGAAATTTCTATCTATCTCAATTAGTCATATGTTCATGTAGGTCAGGAGTTTCGGAATGATATTGGTGCGCCGTTCACGATCGTAGTTTTGAAAATCAATTGCTCCGCCATTATACTGGTAGTTAGGTTCACAGAGGAGTATTGACAGATATTCCGAACATATGATAGTTTTCAGGTTATGTGTTGTTATTGACATTCTCGAGAACTTCTCGCAGCGAAATAATGTTGGATAATCAACGACATCGATTCTCCAGGGTAACCAATAATTATAATCTTATAATTATAATCAAATCAAAGGAATCTACATGATTGATGATGAGAACAATCATTTCAGCCTTGCTACTTGCTGGTAAGCTTTGAATATTCATTGATGGCCATTCTCAGTAGGTGATGAATATTGTAAAGGATCATAATTCTGTTAGGTTCTAATAACTGTGAGGAATGAATAACTAATTCATGTACAGGGTGTGAAAAATTAGTACATCTCTTATTTGATGTTTTCTATTCTAGTCCGAGTGGTATGAAGAAACCTAAACTTTCAAAGAATGTAACGAGTGGCCTGCTTACCGAAAAACAATTACAGGATGAGATAAATATTATAAAGGAAGAAGGCCTTCCAGAAAGTTTTCTCTCCAGTCAGTCTGATCATAACTTTTCTGACGATGATTCGGTTATGAATAAGAATTATTCCACCAAGAGTAGTTGTAGTGAAGATAGCGGATCTCAACAAAGTGTATCGGAAGATGAACAGCAGCAAAACACAGGGGTAGAACCGCAGATTGATCCGGATGTTGAACTCGAAGCTGAACCAGTAGCAGGCCCTATTTTGAGAAATAGTGGATCTAAAAATAGGTACATATCGGATGAACATTTTGGTTGGGTTGAGGATGAGGGAGAAGTAGAAGAATTTTATTTCACAGGAATAACTGTAAATATTCACCTTCCGGATGATGCAAAACCGATAGATTATCTTGAACAATTTTTCGACAATGATATTATCCGAACAATTGTATGTGAAACCAACAGGAGGGCAAGAGAATCTATGCTTGATCTACCTCAACGAAGAGGAAGACGTAGCCTCAGTGTATGGAAAGAAGTTTCAAATAATCTTCTGTCATGGCGCAAATCACCTCACAATCAATCTGTAAATGAATGAAAAGTTCCAGTTAACCGAACCTTCTGAAAATAGTGGTGGTGCATTTTTGGTATGACACCCTTCAATCAAAACAATAATAATGATAATAATATTGTTTATTTCTGGATATTATTTTGAATCACATTCCATCGAATGAAAATAATGAATAAGTGAACATAAATACTCATAGATGCAAGTGTTTGCTTGTACATGAGAGTTCGAATCAATTCCTTTGAATTAATGATGAAGTTAATATACCGGGGGTCCCAACGAAAACTTTCCACCTGGATTTACTGGGAAATGACAAATTATTTTCGGAAACGCTAAAACAGGTCGATTTTAATTTCTAGTGTACACATGTTAGTAATGGATACAGTCGAGCACTTTCATCCCCCGGACGGGGGCGGCTACCCCCTTGCGAATCATCAAAGGGAACGTGTGTCGAGTGATACATCATCTGAAAGCTCTCTATTCTCTATCCAAACGTGTATAATTTTTTCAAAATCGAATGAATGGTGATTGAAATTAGTGTTGTTGACAGGTTCAATGTAATTAGTCAATATCTTACCTGTTCTTATTCAAATTCGATATATTCACTATTTTAAGACTCAATAAATGGACAGATAGACAATGGCAACATCCCATCCGGTCAGGGAAACCAGTCACCCCACGAAAAACGAAAACAAATTAGTCAAAACAGAGTAAGTAGCCAGGCTGGGACTATCAATTGCGAAGATCTTTCAACCAAGTATCAGGTTGATGTCGCTATTCGCGAATACAACAATACAAGCGGAAGATGCTCACCCCAATTGTGAGCGAAATGTCCAAAGGAACCTCCTCCACAGAGGTGAACCGATCACGGCACTGAAGCCCGGAAACCATACTTCTTAGTTTTTGTTCTGTTGACTTTTTCATAGACAAAAAATACCTGTTTTTTATGGTTCGCCTGCGTGTATGTTCTCAGAATGAATTCACAGTTCGCATGATTCTTATGGAAATATCATTTGATTCGTATTCTGTGAGTTAAGTTTCTTCCTCAAAATGGTTTACGCATTAGAACAACGAATTGAGTTTGTGAAACTTTACTACAAAAATGATGATTGTCTGAGAGCTGCAGCTAGAATTTTCAATACAAGGCATCCAGGGAAAAATGCATCTCTCAAACGTTGATTGATAAATTCGAAAGAACTGGGTCTGTGGGAAACCAGAAACATCATCCTGAACGTCGGATAAGGAACGAGGCTGTTGAGGTAGCGGTTTTGGGACACGTGGCTATGGATCATACTCAAAGTATTCGAAGCTTAGCTGAAGCTTCAGGTGTAGCGCGATCGAGTATCCAGAGAATTCTCAAGTCACATCGATTCCATCCATACAAAATCAAACTTGTACATGAACTGAACGAAGACGATTTTGACAGACGTCAACAGTTTTGTGAGAAAATGTCTGAGCGTCTGATAACAAATCCCAATTTGCTCTCCAATATTCGTTTTTCAGGTTAGAGTACATTTTTTGTTAATGGAAACGTAAATCGTCACAATTGCCGCTACTGGAGCGATACCAATCCCAGGTTAATACGTGAGGTCCACACACATACTCCGCAGAAGTTGAATGTTTGGTGTGGTATTTTTGGCAAAAATATTATTGGACCACTCATTATAAATGATAATTTCAATGAACAAATGTATTTACATCTTCTTGAGAATGCCATCGATCCCATGATAACGGATATTATCGAAAAAGATGGAGATTATTCGGCAGACAACCTCCATTTTCAACAAGATGGAGCACCACCTCACTATGCAGTAGCGGTTAGAAACTTTCTCAATGAACGATATACCAATCATTGGATGGGGCGACGAGGACCAATTGAGTGGCCAGCTAGATCACCGGACCTCAAACCGTTGGATTATTTTTCATGGGGGCATCTCAAGAGCAAAGTTTTTCTCACTCCGCCAGAGTCATCAGAGGATCTACGTGGTCGAATTGTAAACGAGTGCGGCAGCATAACTCCAGAAGTATTGGAGGTGTATAGGAGGGGCTCATTTCGAGCAATTGTTAAATTGAATTTCGTTAAGAACAGGTACGAATATTTAAATCGAACCTATTACCACACTAATCTCAAGTACCAGTCATTCGATTTTGAAAAAATAATAAACGTTTGGATAGAGAATGAAGAGAGCTTTCAGATGATGTATCACTAGACCCAAGTTCCCTATGATGATTCGCAATGGGGTAGCCGCCCCTGTCAGGGGGATGAAGTTGCGTGACTAAATTCGTCACTGACATGTGTCCCCCTAGAAATCAAAATCGACGTGTTTCAGCGTTTCCGAAAATAATTTGTCATTTCCCAGTAAATCCGTGTGGAAAGTTTTCGTTGGGATACCCTGTATAGTATTCTTATATACGTAGACATAAAACTTATCGACGACAATATAATATTTCCCGGGATATATTTGTCACAGTTGGGATATTTCATAAATTTTCGACTAAGTACTGATAAAATGAGACATTTTTCGTTCAAAGTATTTGATTGTTCACCAAGTCATAAAAAAATACTCTCTGTATTTATAATCCATATTTTCAATTTATGTTTGAACAAGGTGGTGTTCATCATCGATTTCAACTGTGTAGATAGGTGATTATATAATTTCGGACCCAGAAAGAATAAACTTCTTTGTCCAATATTCTTTTCACATTTAGGTACTTTGTCTTTTTTTCACGTGTGTCATGAATATGGTCTGTAGGTTCTAAAACAATTCTAGATTTTTGAATGTGAAGCATCATTTTCTGGCAGTATAATTGTCTCATATCTGATGTTCCACTCTCCAGAAAAAGTTCCTCACTGGAAAAGGTGAGTTTTTTGTTATAAATGATTCTCATAACCCACCTTTGTGAAATGATGGAAATGATGGAACTTATGTGTAAGTCCCCACGCAAGTGTTCATCTATAATAATACCCAGATACTTCACGAACTCTGCTTCTGGTATTGTTGTATTCTCATCAACATCCAGACTTCCAAATCGTGGTTAATTATTATTATAGGATGTATACAGAAGATAATTTGTTTTGATAACATTCAGAGTGAGTTTATTATATCGAAACCATTTCTTGATTGTCTGAAAGTCGGTTTCTGCCTTGTATTTCAGGTTGTTCCACGTGTCTGCAGTATAAAATATCACTGTTTCATCACCAAAACTGAGAACTGTCCCCACTGATCGATAAAAGGCTGTTTATATATATTGTGAATAATAGCGGTCCTAACACCGTGCCTTGAGGAACACCAAAAGTGACAGTTCTATCTTCACTAATTATACCATCCAGACATACTTGTTGTTGTCGATCTGTCAAATAACTCTTCGAAAGATCATGCATTTCACATTCGACGCCATATGAATATAATTTTTTGAGTAGTATTTCATGGCTGACTGTATCAAATTTTTTAGAGACGACTACAAAAATACTCAGTGTGGGCATTTTCGTATCTATTGCGTGTCTCTGAAGCCGTTCTGTCGATATGAAATGATATTATGCAAGTTGAGAAAATTTATGAGTCTACTTTTTAATAATTTCTCTATTATCTTAGATAAAGTTGAGATCAGTGATATTGGTCTGTAATTACTGATGTTTGATTTACTATTCCCCTTATGCAATGGATTGATGAGATCTATTTTCAGAGATTTGGGAAAATATGCTGAGTCAAAAAATCAAAAAATTTAGTTGTGAGACAATAAGATCAGAATTTTTCTTCAGAACTTCGGTTCTCAGCTCATCTAGTCCAGAAGATTTTTTAGGTTTGAGACTATTCATTGTGTCTATTATTTCTTGGTCAGTTGGTGGAAACAGGAAACAGGTGTGTGATTCAAGATTGGAATATTCAACTGAAAGTCTAATGGTTCCACAATTCCACTTGCATAGTTTATACCTACATCACTGAAGAAATCATTGAATTCATCGGCAATTATCTTTTCATCTGAGATAATTGCATTTTCTACGGTCTTGATGTTTGTGATTCTCGTTTGACCGTTTTTTTACCGCAGATGTTATTGACACAGGTCCATAATTTCTTTGATGAACCTCTATTCTTTTTTCCACATAGTTTCTTTCGGTTTTTCGTATTAGGTTATTCAATCAAATTTTATAGAGTTCGTTTTCAGTTTCTAAGGTACAATATAATTATCAGGATCTTTCCGTAATTTTTTGTATCGGTCACATTTAGTGGATATGGACTTCAGCAAACCTCTGTTAATCCAAGGCTTTTCAATTCTATTTTTTATGAGATTTTCACAGTATTCGTAGAGCTTTTCATTTTATTGTTCAAAATGTTGACAAAGATTGTATCTATATATCCTGATGTATATATTGCATCCCATGATTCTATGGTCGAAGCACTCCTCAATTTCCTGATATCAATATATTTTTCATAAATGTTTCTGGAAGGTAGGTTGCCATTCCCTTGTATTTTATTATTATTCATAGTGAGAATTATGGGGTCATGGTCCGTACAATCGTGAGGAAAAATGAAGTACTTCTTTTGTCTAATATTCTCGGAGTTATTTTCTACATGATCTAAACAAGTCATGCTAGCTCTACGTGTAACATGATTCATGAAAGATGTGAAGTTGAATGAATTCAGAATAGTTTTGTAGTCCTAAATGTAGTCCATATCTCCCATAAAATTGATAATAATGTCGCCAGTTATCACGTGATTTTTAAAATTTCTGTTCGTTAAATAATCCAAGAGACTTGAATTGAACACTTTTGGGCAGCTATCGTTATGGGTTCTCTGTAATTCAAAATATTTAATTCTATTGATTTTGATTGTCCCAGATCAATGTTATCGTAAATGTAATCTAAATGTTATTTCATGTGCATGATAACACCATCGTGGGTGTTGAAATTACCATTGTTATATACAATATTATAACCCGTAATGTTGAATACATCAATATCATATATTTGAAATGTTTCGGTTAGAATAATGACATCGAGGTCAAAATTCAATTTACTGAGCAACAAGTTCAAATCATCAGAATGTTTCTGGATACTTCTAACATTCATATGGAATATTTTGAGTTGCGCTTTTTCAGCATCGTGCACCTTATCGATATCTGATATACCATTCATAAGTTCACCCTGTATTGGTTTGACATCATATTCACGTATGAACTGACCAATCAATCACCAAAAAGTACATACAAGAGATATTGAAAAAGCGTACAGTGATAATCTGATGAATTTCTTCAATATAAAAAGTGAGAGTGGACATGAATGATGGAAAATAATAATAGATGAAGTTCATTTCACATACATACGATACGGGGTGCATGAGATTAATACGCGTTCCTCTCAGACATTTTTTGGCACTCAGGAGAAAATCTGTCCTGAGTGGGTCCTCTTATTCTCTTTGTTTTATTTCCAAGTACTGGGCTATTTTTGTTTCTCTTCTTATTTTCGAACACTCTTTGATCTTCATCTGAATCCGAATGACTGTAGAATTCACTTCCTGATTCAGGGTTTGGGGTTCTCCAATTCTTCCACAGAGTATAGTTTGTTATCGATTTCTAGTTGGAATCCTCGTATTTCCGCCTGCTTGTTGTTGACTCTTGCATTCTTCAGATGCTTGATGAGGATCTTTTGCTTTTCACGGTCTTGAGGGCACAAATCGTTCACAATTGAGATTTTTGTACTTTTTAGTTTGGCAATATTTTTGAAAATTGATTGTTTTGTCAAGAAGAAAATGATCTGTCGGAATACTCGTTTATTTCTATTCTTGTTGCCGATTTCGTATATGTTATTTATAGCAGATGTTTGTAGGTTTGGTCCGAGCAAACTATTCAGTTTATGGTGGCTTTATAAAAAACTTTATCACCTAAGATTTACCACTTAACATTCAAGACTTTACATTTAAGACAGATGGAACATGGAAATACAATTGTTCATGTTATAAAACCATTTAAGACTTTCCATTTAACATTTATCATTTGAGAAGATGCCGAACTTCCAACTTAAGAAATCATTGTTAAATGGCCATAAATGAAAATAAGATTTGCGCTTGTTCGCTTATGATGTTTTTCGGGAGTGTCGACAAGTGACACCTCTGCTTCCCGCTCTTATTCAAAACTGTATTGAGGTTATCTTTTACTGTACGCGAATATTGTCAGTGTTTTCAGGATTTTTGCGGATTTTTGTCATGGGTATTATTACTCTAACCAGTTTTTCAATGCTTTCGGCGTTTGGAATTTATTATTCGATTAATAAAAAGAAATTTTAGTATTTACAAAGCTTAAATGATTTTTAAATGTTAAATATTTTTATAACCTAAGCCATTATAATGTCTTAAATCTTAAAGTGATAAATGATAAATGTTGAATGTTGAAAGTTTTTATAAAGCCACCATTAGTCAGAGTTTCTTCCAATAGGTTTTTTGGTGTCTGATTCAGCCCGAATACAATTCTATTATTCTTCCTCAGTTGTCTCACCAATGCCTAATTGTCTTCTTGTGAATCGATAATTTGTCTTTCGGTTTCTAGAAACTTTTTTTCGTATTCTTCTCGATTTTTGTTAATTTCTCTGGATATTATCTCAGTTGTTGAATCGTGTCCTGTCGTCATGACTTTATTGACTCAAGAGAAATATTTCAACTGACCTGGTCTATGATTGAACTTAGCGATATGCGGGGTTTGACTATTCACACTTCTGCGGAACTGATTGTTCATATGCTGATTACTTCTTACACTTTTCAACTTATGATAATGCTTTCTTTCAGATACGTTTTTACTTCTACTACTATCGTAAATTAACTCATTTTGTATCACTTTTGCTGGTGTAATATTACGAATAGTACAATAAAGAAATGTGGAACAACAAAACGCGCTGACTACTAGGTATAGATCCTATATATATATATATATATAAATATATATATATATATATATATATATATATATATATATATATATATATATATATATATTCTTGAATATCTTCACTTCACAAATGAAACTTTGAGATACATGATATTCATAGGAATCTTACTTCCTGAGGCTTAGGACTTTAAATAGTAGATGATTCATACTGAGAAAAAAGTAGTACGGTTGGAGTAAAATATTTTGAAAGTCGCAATGTGGTATTAAAACTCAATACTGATACTAAAAAAGTGTCGGAACTTTTGCGAGCAGATGATTAACTGGGTCACACGTAAATAGCAGTAGTCCTCACTAAATAAAATTTGTCCGAAAACGTTTGAGTAGAATGAAAATAATGAATCAAGATTGAGGATCAAAGAGGTGATCAAAATGTATGGAAGGAATGTTGATGTTGATTCTCAAAAAAAAAGCAATGAAATTAAATCAAGCAAAAGAGGAAACGTCGGGAAAATATCATCACAAAAATAAGTATTGAATTACGAAAGCGCTGAAGGGACATGATGACCTAATTGCCAGTTTGAACTGACAGTTCTTCGGGCAATTTTCCGGCAATATGAATGAAAGAAAAACAAAGATCAAAAATCAATGGGATAGAGAAACGAAGTCCCGAGATGAATGTTCCTAACGAATATTGCAATTTTCGTCTTTTGATGACTGGAAAAATAAATTTCGGCCCAAAAAATGTTCGGACAGGTTCCAATGATGTTTTATAGTATGATAACAATGAATTTTCAACTACTCTTGTTGAGACGCATAGTATCCTCCTTGCCTATCGCCACTAATTCATTTGGGGCAGATCTGCTTTTCTGCTTTCATTACTCCGTCACGTTACAAAAGAAGGATTTTTACTCCGCTAATAGAATAGCTTTTATATATCATTATAGTGAATAACTGAATCAAGAAAGCAACAAATGAACATAATATCTCGAATCACACCAAATATGCTCAAACTTTGTCCTTCAAGAGATAAAGCCATCATATCTTTTCTTGTGTACCACTTTTTCCTGATTCCATTGTTCATTCATACAAATACATCAGTGCAGAAATTTTTAGGTAGTGATTTCTTGTCGAAAATTGAAGGGTTCATGTGAAAATAAGCTCATAAGCCTGTCCTAGCAGAGTGACACGCTCCCAAAAATGAGAAAAAGTTGTATTTTTTTGTTTTTGTGAATCGAATCGAAAAAATCTTGTAGGTGGCTACGTTTTGTTTGTGAAAACTATTTGTAGAACATGTTCACAAAATGCCATTTCTGTAACTCTCCAAAGATTTCATACGAGCGAAAAAAATTTGTTTTTTCATTTTCGGAAGCATGTGACTCTGCAAGGATAGGCTTATGAGCTTTTGTTCACATTGGAGATTTCCTTTGATCTTCGACAAAGAATCACTCCCTAGAAAACTTCGCACTCATTTTGAAATATCCTGTATATAGCTCATGAGGATAACTGCCATGCATATTCCAATTGAATCGACAACATGAATAGTTCAGAATAGTTTAGATAATCCAGGTCGAGTAGTTACTCACCTTCTGCTATTGTAAATATCTTTTCGTCTTCTCACTTATCCCTCTGTTTCGAAGAGAAGTGTCATGATACTTATAACCTGAAATTTTCAACAAATCTAATCATTTTGTCGATTAGTTGAGTTTGAGATCTCTCTTTCTCTTTCATGACAGCGATTCTTCCAGACACATTGCACGACTTTTCAACATCAACTCAAGCTACAAACTATCTGCAAACAGACAAGTTGCAGGGACCGTAGCACCAGCGGCGAAGCCTTTGAAAAAAAAAACGCGCTGCTGTTTGCCAGTCGGCTTTTTCTCAGAGGTTTCGCCGCTGGTGCCTCCTTTTAATTTTGCATTTTGTATTGCATTCCTAGTTTTTTGAAAATATACAGGGTGTTCAAAAAAGAAACGGTATATTGAAAGGGGCAATTTTATGAAAGAAAATTTCCTATATATATATATATATATATATACTGTTTTTATAAATCTATATGATGTCCCTGAGATGTCTGTAGAAAATGATACCACTGACTCCTGACACCAAAATTAGATAATTGAACGAAACTTACCTCTATACCAAAATGCTTCGTTAAAGGCATCAGAAATAACAGGTAATTTGAAAAAATGCAATACTCCGTCTTCAGAATTCGTGAGGAAATGTGTGCCACCTATCATTGATATAATCAATGATTTCATACAAAAATGAAGTACAATACATTAAATGATTCTGAATAGTATCAGGTATACATCAAATTGAATTCAGTGAGTTAACATGCAATCAAATAAAACTTTCAAACTTTCAAGAATGCTAAAAATTCAAATCAGTTTTTAGATGGAAAAATTACTCCAAATATCTAACATCCTGTATGTTATGAGTCTTTTTTAGATCAAATATGTTCCCTGTCTGAGATTCAGGGTGTTTCGTTGGGAAGTTACATCATGTTCTTTCTCAAAACGGATTAAAATTCGATATGCGTAATGAATACATTCCAATAATCCAGAACACGGACTCAATTAGGCACATTGAGACACGAAATAATTGTGTATCTTCATTTTCAAATTGAAATATTTCGGAGAATAATGACCTTATCGTCTGAAGCATTGGAAAACCCGAAAATTTTCATAGAACTGAAATTCCGCTAGTGGCGTACAGTGTGGGAAGGATCCAGTCGGTGCCTTTTTCGTACACCTCTGGCAGTAACTAGGAACTTCCCGCCAAATATGACAATGACAGGTCAAATGATTTCAGTACCTACTGGGCACAAATAATGTCCAAATTTTTCAATGAAGAAAGGAGATCAGAAACAAGACATTTCATCTAAGTGATTGGAGTCAAATCTTCATATTCAGAGATGGATGGATGGATGGATGTCAGATTAGTAATGGAACGCCCTGTATCAATCAAAAAATAGAGAATTGGGAAGAATTGAGCCCTTATAATACGCATGAGTAAACGTTCAGTCTATGAATCCACTAACCCGTTCTTCGGTATCCACTGAATCCCACAAGGACTCCTATATTCACTGCCTTGATCGATGATACTGATATGAAAAACGGAATTCCGAGATAAAAGCCGTAATTCCGGGATGAAAGTCGGAATTCCGAGATGAAGGTCAGAATTCAGTTTGGCACTTCTACGCTTCCGTACTAATTCTCTCTTTCGGTGCATCAATAGTATTAGGTCTGTTAACGTAAACTTTTGACTTGAGGTATTCTCACAAAAAATAAAGTGGGGTTAGATCAGGAGATCTATCTGGCCACTTTGAAAATCCTCGTCCGGCAATCCATCTGTTGGGAAACATATTATCGAGGTATTCAAGTACGTAGCTGAGGATTTCGATGATGGGGTACAGAGCCGCAAGTGCGAGAATGATGTGATGTTGCAGTAAATAGTTGTCACCGTCCAATGAACTAGCGGAACGGAAATCAGAGACATGCCTATTTTCGCGTCCCTGAATTTATTTCTGGAAATGTTCTTATGTACCATAAAAAAAATATCATCGATACACAGATGAATGTGTTCTTTTTGGAGGTATTATCAAAATAGGCTATTGCCATGAAAAAATGATAATTTATTCATTCATTCATTTATTTATTCATTCATTTATTTATCATACACCACAACAGAAACCATTCACAGAGTGGGAGTAATCACAAAAATAAGAGAATATACAGGATGGGTATACACTACTGAAATTGACAATATGATGTTGTTGAGTCATGACGCAATTCAGTTCAGGCAGATTTCACGTATAGTGTCCAAATTCGTATTGAATAAATCAAGCTGGTCACTGATATATTGGTGAATTCAGTAACACACTAGTTCGGGGAGTTGGCAGATAGCATAAGTCTGTTCTGCGGGTAGTCAACCGAGGAATGAATATGCTGGATTTTTCTAGGAGGACACAATCATTAATCATATCATTTATCAATTCATATGTGATAATGAAAGCAGAACACTCTCGGCGGACTATTGACTCTATGCCTGTGGAGTGAAAGTTCGTGCGGGGTGCCCATTAAGGGATACACGCCATCACATTTGAACGAAATGCGCTTCAAGAAACGCCTGTGCACAGATTCTACTAGGTCAATGTGTACCAGGTATAGTGGCGACCAGACTATGGAAGCATATTCTGATTCAGATCGAATGTATGTATAATAAGGAGTTTTCAACGTTGAAACTTGATGAGAATCTCTACTATTTCGAATCAGAAAACCATAGAGTCGATTTGCTGCAGATACCATATTTTCTATGTGAGGGGTGAAAGTAAGTTTGCGGTCGAGAGTTACTCCTAGGTCAATCAGCACAGTAGGTCTATTTAGAGTCCTATTGTCGATCGAATATGGATATGATGTGGGTAAGGATTTCAAGGTAAAAGACATAACATTGCACTTATCAGGATTAACGGGTACCATGGCACCATCTCTAAAGTATTCGATAATCGAATGCAGTGTTGAATGCTGGTTATTTCACGGAATAATTTCTAATCGTCAGCATATAAGAGATACTCAACTTCAATAATGTCTGTTATATCATTTATGTATATGTTGAATGAAAGGGGTCCCAAATTACTGCCTTGAGGAACACCAGAGGAGGCTGAGTACTCCTCAGGCTTGAAGCCAGCAGAAGCAACATATTGTTTTCTGTTGATTAAGTACGAGTTGAATAATGCTATTGAACCGTCTAAAATTATTCCTCAACCGAGAACTGCTCAATATTTTGAATTCCATTGTCATGGTCTGTCTGAATATGTTGGAGATGAATAAATCAATTCTCATCTTGCAGCGCTACCACTTCAAGAGCCGGGCTACCAATTGACTCTGCATCGGTAGAAGAAAACGACTCCTCCACATCAAATTTCCTAGGCTTTCGCTCAACGTAATCCACCACCAATTCGAAACCGAGCAGCGCTTTCAACTTATCAACCTTCTTCTTCACTTCAACTTGTGATTCTCCTGTCTCAACATGCTCTCCGTTTCTGCCACAATCTCTCCTCTGCTCATTGATAGTCTTATATATGCTCGTTATATTCTTCATGATGTGATTGGTACTAGTGCCGTTCGCGCCCTTATCGAACCCCATGGATTTAACATCGAATTTAGTGGTGGTGCGATTTTCCTTCTCAGAAAGGTTCATGGGACAAGAATTTTTGCTGGTACTGGGAACCGAGAACGCTGAGCAGTGCCTGTGTTTTTTAAATAAGTCTCTGGAATCTGGTACTTCGTTTTTCATACCGTTAACTTCAAGTGTGCTGGTTTCCTCGTATGTTTTCGTGAGGGTTTCCGTGGTGGGTAGATTTTGATCTTTGAAGGGTTTCCTATCGTAGATGTGTCCTGACACTCTCAAGTCGATGAAGAAATGGAGGGGGTCGATTCCATAAGGCGCGGTGGGGTATAAGGGAGGGTACCACATAGGCGGTGGAGGAGGTAAGACCATGTTAGAGGCGTTAGCGTCTTGGGTGACATTAGATGAAGTACTTGTGGAGGCTTCAGATGGTTTCTGTTCTGCTTCTGGGGTACTATTTTGCACTTTTTTCCCGTAGATATTCTCGAAGGTATCTGGTTTGTTCATCGTTAGCTCCAATGGATTCTCTTCTACCTGTAAAGAAGACATGGTCATTCACCACAAAAAAAACTGAAAGAAAGCAATTGCAGAAATATGAAACCGAAATATTTGCTCAATAACTCTCTGTATGAAGTTTCATGTGATACAGGATGAGGAGTGGTTCCTCCACTTTATCATCCATGAATTCAATCACGAACCTTCTTGTTACTCTTGATCCTCCAATCAGCTACATTATTCAAATCCTCCTCGGGCTTTGCTACGTTACTGGGCTCGATCAGACTCACTGATCTCGTCCAGCTCCTCTTCCTGGACCTGCGCAAAGGGGGATGCATCTGGGAGTTCCTCTCTACGTTGGCGTGCACCAGAGATCGCAACATCTCACTGAAGAAGAACGTGTTGGGCAGCAACGACATATTGTAAAGGTAGGGAGGCGTTGCTGCTAATAGCCTGGAAACAAGTTCAGTGTTTCGGAATTCCAGCGGCGACATCCTCTGTTTGGGGAGTGATGGCATGTGATCATTGGTAGAGGCCATCTGAAATGTAAATTTTGAAACTGTCACAATGTTTTATTATGAAGAAATGAAGCTGAATCGAGAATTCACACTCCAAATTCCTAGCTTCGATTTCTGTAAATGAATCGGTTAACAACTGGATATAAACATAAGAAGTGCCAAAATGCGTGCGAAATGAAACATCAACTTATCAAGCAGTTTCTTGCTATCTACCACCAAGAATTTGACGTCGAATTTAATGGGATTCAACAGCTGGTCATCGTACTGTCAACATCGACGTAGTGAGATCTGTATTTTTGATATTTTCAGAGATAATCCAAGCAATATTTGAAGACCTTTGAACCTGTGAACAAAGTCATATTCCTGAAACTACCGGTGTGCGTGGATTATAAAAATTTTAACTCTTGTGAGAGTGGGAATTCTAACATATCGAGACAATTCGGAACAGTGTCGCCAGTTTACGTGAAATGATCAAAACAACTCAAGCTAGTGCATCAAATGCTTCGAGTGATATTTTGAACTACTCTCGAAATACTAATGAATGAATTGACCCCAAAAATCACAGCCAAAATGAAAGAGCAGTTGGCAAAAGTGAGTGAAAAACTTGAGAAAATGGATACTGAGTTGAATAACGTTGTGATCGAATTGAATGCTTTGGTTGAACTAGCCCATTCTAATCAAGAAGAAATTTCACTACTGAGGAGCAAATTAGCTTCATCTGAACAGGAATTTGAGATGAATACGTTGAGGCTAGTTGGAATGAAGGAAGACGATAACAAAAATCTACGAAGTATGGGATGAAAATCAAATGCGCACTTGGAGAAATCAACAATATCCTCCGTATTGATGAATTTAGTGAGAATGCTCAAAAACCAAAAACGGTCATAGTAGACTTCGTCTACGGAGTCTACGGAGCTGCATTGAAGGGTACCGGGATATATTTGAACGAGGATTTGATCGAAAAACTACCAACTTCTGATATCAACTAAGAAAAAATAATTGCACAGAATGTCTGGACTTGAAATGGAAAAATCTACGGGAAAGTTGGTGAAATGATGAATGAATAATCAGATTTGATATAGGCAGATGAAACACTTTGACGATATGATTTGTTAAATTGTTCTCAAATATTTTTGCCTAACTCGTTTTTTTCCTCTCGATTGTTTGTGTTCCACATGAAGTAAGGTTTATATCGTCTATGATGGTAATAAGCAAATATTCTCTAAATGATTGAATACATTTGATTTCAATCGATATAATATTTTCTTCAGTTTATTTCAGTAATGGTATCTGATCTCGGCATGTCTCAGAGCTCACTTATCGTTGAACTATGATCAACTCAGCTATATATCACCAGAATAGTAGAGGGTTGAACATACAATGTAATGCATCTCTCAGGAGATCTTTGGAGGACGACTACGACATATTGATGATAACGGAAACATGGTTACAGGACGGAGTCAGAGATGGAGACATCGTTAACATGGAAAGTTATTATTTGATCAGATCTGATAAAGATCTGATGTTCACAAATGAGAGCACTGGAGGTAGGGTCCTAGTCGTTGTTGGAACAAAATTCGAAATCCTAGATATTGTGGATTATATACTATTTATAGGAGCAGTGATTATTCAGCTCAGATTGGGTAAGGAAAAGAACACCTAGTACCAATAGTACCAATGAAGTATATGAATTGGCTTCCATTTTTTTTGCAAAAAAACATATCGAATTTCAGTAAATCTCATATTGCTGGAGATTTCAATATACAAATGATTTCAGACACCAGTTTCGATTTGAACATGCATAGTAGAAAAATAGACTTATCACACGGGTCACTGATTTCAACTCCATCCAACAACTTGATCATATTGAAAATAATTATGGCCGTATCTTGGATTCCGTATTAACTTCAGATGATGATTCTACTAGCTGCGGAATGAAAGAAATAGATCTGCCGTTTGTGAAGGAAGATGATTACCATCCCGCTCTGAATATTACCATTCCTTCTGAAGGGGAGAAAGAATCTGCGAATATTACAATAGAATGGAGGTTTAACTTCGGAAAAGCCGATTTTCTTGGATTGAGAAGCAGTTTTAGAGATATCGACTGGCATACAGTTCTAATGAAAGCGATGTTGACGTGGCCTAAGGTGAATTGCATAGTATTTGGAAAGACGTTGTAGCAAGGTGTGTCTCTGAAATTAGTTCCACTAATAATTCGTATCCAATTTGGTTTACCAAAGAGATTTGGGGAGAGAGAAAGAGAGATACAGGAAATTAAAAATGCTATCAGATCACTATGAAAATGAATTCGAAGAGTTTAGGTGCAAATGAGAAAAAAATAGGAAATTAGGAAAGAAGTGATGATTTATTATAAAGAAAAAAAAATTTTGGACTTTAGTGATTGAAACAAAAATCGAATAATGGCAACCTAGGAAGTTCTGTCTATAATAATGAGATTGTGCATGGAGATAAAACCGCTGACAAATTTGCGAAATTGTTTTCGTCAGTCTTTTGTTCCGAGCCTGCAACATTCCAAAGATACACATAATGGTATAGGAACTTGTAATGAATCATATTGAACAAAGATTCTGTATTCTGATTTCATCGTAGCACTGAAAATACTGGAGCCCAAGAAGGCAGAATGTAGAGAATGGATGAAAGTCCCATTGATACATATTAACAACTTGATCATTGAAACTGGTTCATCCCAACTGCTCAAAACTTCTATCACGATACCAATACATAAGTCGGAGAACAAAATGGATGTGGAAAATTAGAGGGCAATTTCCATAATGTGTGCACCAGCTGAGCTATTTGAGCAAATCATTCCATAAAACTCAGCAAAAACACTCATGAATATAAAATACCACATCAACACGGATTTATGAGACAAAAAGCAATCAGCACAAATATATTGATTTCTAGCAATAAGGCTTTTGACACGTCAGAAAATAAATCACAGTTGGATATTGTTTTTACGGACTTCCGGGAGGCATTTGATCAGGTTCATCATGATGTACTCCTAGAAAAGCTCAGTGGCTATGAATTGCTCGAATTGATGAAGAATTATCTGCGAAGTGATACTTCATGGTCAAACATAATGGAAACACTTCAGGAAAATTTGAGGCTAATCCTGAAGTTCCATGAGGCTCGAATCTTCGACCTCTCCTGTTCCTACTTTTCATCAATGAATTGTCTTGAATTTTCAGAGTCACTTTTTGCCGATGACTTCAAACTCTCCAAACGTGTTCATAATGTTCGAGATTGCATAGGTCTGCAGAGGGATATTGATAAAATCATTGGTCGGAGTCTAAGGAATGAATTATTTTTCAATTTTGAAAAAGGTTCTATACACTCAATCACCGTATTGAAGAGACAATTATGTTTGAATATAAAATGGAGGGGGTCCTAGAGAGGAAAACTGAAATGAAGGATTTTGGTGTTACTTACAATTCACAATTCAACTTCTCCACACACATCAGAAACATAATCGAATCTCCATCTCGTTTTCAAGGCTCTGTCATCATCCCCGATAATGGGAATACAATAGTTTCTATAAACGACACATCACGTGGTTCAGGCGTTGCCATCAAAGAAAGAAAGAATATGTTATAGAAAAGTGTAGCAATAATTTACAGAAATGCACGCGATACCTATAGCACATGAAGTGTCAGCACTTCCAAAATAATTATGTTAACATGAACTGAATTGAATCAGAGTGGATAAACAAGAGGGATTCTAGGTAATCAAGGTCTAAGGGCTTCTAAGTTATGAATATAAACACATCAGACCTAACATTGGCTACTTCGCCAAAACTCATTAAACCCAACAAAGAATCAAGGGGGTTTTATTTCAATAATTTTCTCGTTCACTTAATAACTATTTCAAATGATTGAAAGAAGCCAACTTCTTCGTGGGATTTGAACCTGGGACATGTGGCTTGGCAAGCCCGCGCGTTACCGCGTCGCTAACGAGATCCGTGAATGCCTATCCTATTTGGCACCAAAAGTATTGCTGCTCGCCGCTCTCTCGCTCATCAGTGGGCTATATTATTATTATTGTGTGCATTCGAAGTATGTGATGGTGGATTATCACTCATAATGGATTTGGATTCGTTTTGTGTGTTAGCAGATGATAGTTTAATTCCATCCGTGCGTAATTAAATCATATTTGGTACAGTCCATCGCTTATGTTCACAGTTATAGTTGAATGAAATAATACTTCATTCGATGGAATGGGAGGTTCCTCGTATACATACAAGATGAAAAATTTCTACAGTGTGGACCAAAGAGATATTTACAGAGTGGATAAAGAAAACATCTACAGAGCGGCTCAAAATTGAATTAGAAATGAACAGGATGTATTAGTCAGAGAAAATTTCCTCTTTGTGGAACAAAAACATATCAACAGGGTGGGTCAAAAACACATCTACAGGGTATCTTGGAATGAAAGAAAATATAAACAGGATGAAGAATTTCTACAGTGTGGATCAAGAAACATATAGACAGGGTTAATCAAGAACACAAAAAATATGTACGGAGCAGCTCAAAATGAATCGGAAAATGAACAGGATCGATGAGTCAGAGGAAAATCTCACAGGACGGATCAGAAACATATCTAGAAACATATCTACAAGGTGAATCACAAGAATACCTACAGGGCAACTAGAAATGATACAAGATGCAAATATTCAATAAATCAATGAGTACAAAATTTCTACAGGGTGGTTGAAAAACACATTTACAGGGTGGATCAAGAAATATTTACGACATTTGATGAATATTATAGAACAATACAATAGCAAAGGAAACAAGTAACGTTCGACGGAATGAAAAGGATATGAGTATCAAGTTTTCAGATGTTTACGAGAATGATGGAAATGTATCCTTTCTTCATCATCACAAATTATCACGAGCTGCCTCGCATTGCCCCGCATTGCCCCCGAATTTCCCCGCTTTGCTCTCCGCATTGCCCCCTGAATTGCCCTGCATTGCCTTATTCCTGTTGCTCAAAATGCCTCGGCAAATTATTCCTCGATCTATTCCCAACATATCTACAGGGCAACTCAAGACGATAAAAATACATATACTGAATGAATGAATAAGCACAGAATTTTTAGAAGAAGGTTTGAAGATACACGGAAAAAAAGGATTTGTTAATTCAACCAAATATATTTGGTTGAAATTATTCGTTTGAACGAATCAAATATCATTCATTTCAATCATCAGTTATATTCATCGAATGGAACCATTCTATTGCATGGACGAAATGCGATTCTTGATACAATTCTTATATATGCTTGATTCGAAAATATTTTGATCAAACGGAATCAGCTCCAATTCAGATTGAATAAATAACATATCTCTTTGAACTGAGTAATTCAAATCTATCTTTCCAAGACTATAAGTATCGGACGAATCATTTATCGATTCACTCTGAACAAATGGTAATATCAATTCAACTTCAATACAGGATCGATTCAAACAACTGATTTTGCTCAATTCAAGAATATATAGTAATCAAATCAAATACGTTTTTTCTCACTTCCAGCTGATAATCATGATGAACTGAATTATAATACGCAAATGGAATATAATATGTGGATTATGTTCGATCAGTGTCAGAAATTATTGACCTGAGAATTTCGGATGAGTTTGAAAACCATTTTGGAGTACATTTGTGAATAACTCCTAGATTCTACTTGGATATGGAGGTCGAAGATAAGTGAAAATTAATGGCTTATGGGTAAATCATTAGGGTGAATGAGCCAAAATATATTATTACATAACAGATTCAATACCGTATAGAATACCTGAAAGTACCCACCTCATTAGATCTATATGAAATCTCGATCATCTCTCATATCAGTATTACGATAATCCAGAAAAGAATGAGGATATCAAACGTAAATTTGGAACATTGGATTGAAATACTTATATTACCATAATGATACTAGTCAATAGATGGCTCTGTTTACAAATACCAAATGGATAACGGTGTCAAGATATCAAATATTGGGATGGAATCACCATAAACAAGCGAAATGATATCTCAGTTTGATGACAGTTTTAGTTCGTTCAATGGATTCTTATGTCCAGTAGACCAAGAGAGGTAATTACACTGAATCGGAATAATGCTCCGATCGAATGACACATTTTGTCAATCCAATGATGAGTTATTTTCATCCAACCGTTCACCAGAATTGATTCAACAAAATATTTACTTCACTGATTCGAAAGTGTGTACGAATCCAAACATTTCTCGGATTAACGAAATGATCACTTGGATAGATGAATTATTGCATCAAATTGATAGATACATATTGTTGATGTGACATAGAAATTGGTCGATTCTAACATTTTCCACATTCCGATCAACAAAATAATAAATTGGATCGAATCAATTTCTGCGTTGAAATGAAACAATGTGGTTGGTTGGACATGATATATTGTTCATCCAAAGAATATTTAGTTGACTGAAACCTTGAATTCGCTCTTGAAACAAGATCAAATGTTACTCGTTTCAACATTTTATTTTGTCGTGCATATATGACACTTTTATTTGGTTGATCGGAGTAAATATTGCTTGAATCAACGAATCCTTTTTTTCCGTGTACATACAAGGCGGGCCCAAAAATATTCTTGGAGTGATCTAAAATGATAAAGAATATATATACTGAATGAATCAGTTGATATAGAATTTCTACAAGGGGGCACTCAAAATATCGTTACGTCTCGCGACAGATGGAAGATGACGTATGACATATAATGAATATCATAGAAAATTAGCATAGGTTGGATCAAGAAATATCTACAAGGCAACTCAAAATCTTGAAAGATACATATACTGGATGAATGAATCATTAAAAAATCCCCACCGGGTGGTTTGAAAGAACATTCATACAGAGTGGATCAAAAAATATTTGCGGAGCAACTGAAAATATCGTTGCGTCTCGCGGCAGATGAGATATGTCGTTTGACTCAGGAAAGATGATATGAGTATCATGAATGATGAGAATGCATAATCTTGGTTCGAAAAAATCCATATAGTCGAAAAATAATGTTTCATCAATAACAATCATGGGGTATTATTATAAATTCATAATCAAACCCTCATCTACTCACCTTTTCAACCATGAATTTGATATTTCATTCCATGTTGAGAGCGTTATACTTGGTGTATGAAGTTCGGTGCGGGAGTGAAAAATGACTTTGTTCCATCGAGTTCTTTGTGAGAAAGTCGAGGCGACCATGAAGTTTTCACGTTAGTATTCAGGAGTTCATCAACAACAGTAACTCAGAATATCAATCTACAATCCACAATCTCTCATCAAGAATCATCTAGAGATAACACGTGATCTGAAGGTCACAAACATGAAATGATCCAGAGGGATATAATCAGCATTCAATCGATAGTATAGTTATCGTGGAAATGTCATCCTCCATTCGTATTCGATAATAGAGGAAATTGAGTTGCGACATTGAGTTGATGCAGCGAACAAAATGAAGCAGCTGCATGTTGAAGATGATGTCACAACACATCTTTCGTTGAATCAGTGGTATCCTGATCGAAAGATTCCATGCTATATATTATATATCGATGGCAAACCACTTGTCCGAAGACACTCAATCTGATATATACGTTGGCGGGTCATCGAAGGAGAGGAATGGCAACAAAATCAATACTCCATATCAAGAAGATGAATCAATTCTCTGCATTTTGTTCGAATGAAATATCTGAAATGTTATTCGAGAAATGCAATTGTATGAACTATGGACAAATGAATGGTGCTGTAATGTTCAGATATCCATAATGAAGAATGGGCCTGATTCATAATATCCTTACTGAGATGAGTAATGGAAAGTTACTTGTATAATGTACCGTTTTGTTGTGTCCGAGGCATTTATTCATTTGTTTTCTTCACATATTTCAACGATGTACTCTCCAATGGAAACAATTGTCCATTTTCTCACCACCCCAGGTGATAGGACAGTGGTGCGTTGCTTTTCCCTCAAGTAGAAAGCCCCCCAGTAGGCCTATCATAACCACTCAATTATAGATTTCAGTAGATGTAAATATAAAAATAAGCATAATTCAACTCCTTCCGTTCACCACATATTTGTACGAAAATATAATACATTATTTCATGGACTTCCGTTTCTTCGGCGACAGCCATTGTAGTAGAGGAAATAGAGTAGTGTCACCAAGGTAGAGTTTCGCATGATCCCGGTGTAATATACCTCTTGTCATCTCCAGAGCAATTTTCTGAGAGAAATTTTCTCTTGTTTGATGGAATGAACCTTATGCTTTTTAGAACTTATGATACTTTGGACAACTTTTTTCTGTTCATGCGTCTCCAGACATCAATATAATCTTCGAAATTTATTTCATTCTCAAAGACTGTTGATTCCACACCTTTTTACTTTCTTTGTTACGCCAATGTTCATGATGGCGTCATCAATCTCATCCTCTTCATAACCCTTCTCTTGCAACCTGTTTCGTTTCTTCATTATGTCATCTTCAGTTACCAGAACCCTTGTTGAGTATAACTTCGAACGGAGGTCTACATAGTCATTCATCAGAATACAATTTATCTCCATGAATGAATTCCATGAATATCATCCTGTGGATAGTCAGTAGTATCGAAATATCGGTGACAATTCCGTTTTATGACCTCATATGAATCGCGACTTCTTATCTCATAGATTTGGGGAGTCTGTATCTGTGTAGCAAACAGAACAGTCATCTTCGAATTGTCTTTGCATTTTCGCCAGCGGTAATTTCAGTTTTGTGAAGGAAGGAGACCATGAGCTCGTTCATACAGAAAAGCAGAATCCACCTCCTGGCAAACAAATCCCAAAAAACCTCCCCTTACTTTTGTTATTCAAAATGCTCTCCCATGTCTGTTCTGGTCCATTTCATTCTCCATTCAACGACACATCATAATATGTATTTGTGAAGATAGTTAATCGAGAAAATTGAATTCGTTAGGGGATACTACTAATTGGACTTAATGAATGGTTCCACGTTGTGGAGACAAGAAAAATTTGGATGTGAAAAGAAAAGTGTCAAACAAACGTTAGGAATATTTGTGAATATTTCCATTCATATTTTCACACTCAATTGTTTCCCTTCCTTCATGGAATTCTGAATCAATCAAGCAATCTAACAATTTCCAGTTTCGAATGACAATAAACAAATAGTCGAATACAACGATGGTAGTTAGAGAGAATGTATGAAAATCAAGATTATCATTCCTATAATATATGCCTGCCGGAATATATGCCTGCGAATATTCAATATGATTTTCCCAGCACATATAATAATGAGGATGAACTGTCAGGAAGAATATGGTATGATTGTGAATTGATATCCAAATAAATTCAGCATTACTAGTGATTTCGTTATTCTTAGAATTGACGTTAACGAAGATCTGGCCCTCAAAAGTCCACACTTCCTGGCAGAGTAGATTTGGTAGTTTCGAATATAGTAATCTTGTAACTCCCATCATATCTACAGCAAAATAAATCATTCTTCTCTTCAGGTCCTTTGCATTCTCGATTTTTGCTTATACCATATTTGACTGACGAATGATTAATCTATACCTGGTTTTGAAATTTTTATGACGAATCTGAATTCCATCGAAATGACGAAGTGATACTATATGTCAGGAAAGAGATTCATCGAACCATTTTTTTCCATCCTATAACGGAAATGAATTTATTGTATGTCATTCACGTTGAACAAAATTGCATACTCCCTAGGTCGCCAGCAACTGATATCGATATATATATATATATATATATATTCAACGGATATAGAAATCATAGTTGTAGCAGCCCGAAAACGTCCAAGCCGTCCCTGTCCTAACCGCGCTAGTAGCAGACCCTTGCAGAACAGACGGATGCGAGAACACTGCTGATTGGTCATGCATTTGTCATGCCAGAATCTCCGGTATAAATAGCACGACCGACTGCCGCGGGGACGCTATTCTATTCCATCCATCTTTTATAATTTCTAGTTCATTTTTCAGGAACAAGGAGAAAAAATTCCAAATTTCATATTCGAACGCAAGATTCATCAGAAATCGAATAGATCCAGTGGAAGAAATAATGAATGGTCTTCATATTCACATACTTATTGCCTCGGATACTTGGATCTGTATATGAGGAGGAAATAATTCATTATGATTTCGATAAGTATTGTTCAGTATACTCTCTCAGACAAAAATGGTGAGTAAGTAAGTAAATACGTCAATTTATTCAGGTAAATTATGTTTGACAATAATTGTTTCTTTTTGTTAGTATACATATGTTGTGGCATTCTTCTATGAGATTGTCTCCACTAATTATAATATCATTGAATCATCCATAGTACCTAATCTAATAACTTGATGGAAGAAAGAACAATATTCGTGCTTATGAGGTCTCGATTTTTGAGTTGATATTATTCATATAATAGTTTTCGTAGTCTTTTGACCGTACTGCAGAAATAGTCGTCTCAGCGTAGATGTTGGTTTACTAGAACTCCTAACAATTTCACAGATTTCGTCATCCAGATTGACACAAACATTTGGCATATTCGAACAGTTGAATGTATGGAGTCGTA
This sequence comes from Gastrophysa polygoni, assembly GCA_963576655.1. Lineage (NCBI taxonomy): Eukaryota > Metazoa > Arthropoda > Insecta > Coleoptera > Chrysomelidae > Gastrophysa > Gastrophysa polygoni. The sequence goes on from OY755082.1 coordinate 29,428,060, forward strand.
TTGTATCAGGTGTGACACAGTCCCGCGCTGTCCAGAAAAAAGGCAATGAATTATGTTCTTGCAATATTGAGACTCAATAAACTACAGCTGAGACAATTGAATATAATTTTCACGCCACTTTCGGCATTCGATATGTATCTCTCCAAGTATTTTCGCTGAATAAAGCTGCAGTATTGTTCGCATTGAGCTACTATTGAAATTAGTTATAAAGAACAATCGGAAAAAAATACAATAGGAATAGTGTAGGGCTCAAAACTGTCCCCAGGGGTACGCCCATAGTAACTGGTAGAGGGTTATTTAGGAGTTGTTTCAATTCCATCAATTTGCTTCCTGTTATTTGAATGCTCTTCCAATGATTCCAGCACAGTACCCCTGATCCCAATGGATACAAGGCGTTCAGATGAAATTGAGTGGTCAACGGTATCAAACGCCTTCGAAAAATCTGAAAATATTGTGACACAGTTCTGTTGATCATGAAAAAATGTTTATTATATTATTTGTCAACTCAACTTCACGAACTGTGAATCAGGAAATATTTCATTCCCACCGCAGTAGTTCATAATCTGTTTTTTGAACATTTTTGGAAAAGTGTTCATGACTGTTATAGGTCTATAGTTTGTTGCTTCTTTTCCATCGCATAATTTGAAGATCGGAGTTGTTATCGATTTCTTGGAAGCTGGAGCAACTTTGCTTTCCTTTCTGCAAATAACTGAAATTTCCGCTGGAAAAACCTCTTCGCATAATTGAAAAACGCTGTCTTTGGTAAAACCATGGAGAACATTCCTGAAAGAGTGAATGTCCGTCTATTGACTAAGTGGTCTGGGAGGTATGGTGCTGAAGCATGGACTTCGAAGCCTGAGTTCAAATCTCTTCAACCATATTCAATGAGGACTTAGTAGCAGTTGAGCTCAAGAAATTACAGATTTATCTGAACAAGCCCATATACGTATGGCAAGCTATCCTTGACCTTGCAAAGACCACCATCTATGGTTTCCATAACGATTATATGCAAAAACAATTTTGAGATGACTGTTCTGTTTGATACACTGATACAGACTCTCTAATCTATGCGATTAGAAGTCGCGATCCATATGAGGTCATAAAACGGGATTGTCACCAATATTTTGATACTTGTGACTATCCATAGGATAATATTCATGGAATTCCTCTAGTAAACAAAAAGGTTCTAGGAAAGATGGAGGATGAGTACAATTGTATACTGATGACGAACTATGTAGGCCACCGTTCAAAGTTATACTCAACAAGGGTGCTGGTAACTGAAGATGACATAACGAAGAAACGAAACAGGTTGCAAGAGAAGGGTTATGACGAGGGTGAGATTGATAACATTATAAGATAGATAGATAGATCTTTATTCAAATAGGAAATCCTAATATACAAATTCGCTAAACACTTTTAAGTATAAATAAAAAATACATATATAGTAGTAGATTTGAAATAAGACAATATACATTGCTGACATTCACAAAGTAATTATAAGTGAGTATATTCACACACAAATAAACAGGTTAAAATGCGCGCACACATACGCCACATATAAAAATATATAAAATTACAATATTGAAAATGATAGCAACAAATATGTTCACCTAAGATTACATATCTTTACAACTTACTAGGAATACTGATTGATTAAGAAACTCTTGAGATTTTTTTTGAAACTATAAAGGGAGGAACTATTTTTCACTGAAGCAGGCAACTGGTTGAACTCATGGAATCCTTTGAAAAACAAAGATTTCATTGTGCTTTTTCGATTTGTTCTAGGGATATATAAATTATCCCGGTTTCTGGTGAAGTGGGTATGTACATCTTTATGTAGAATCAATTGATTTTGAAAATACGTTGGTGCCAAATTATTCAATATCTTGAAAATAAAAATAATAGAAAGATAGTAAATTCTTTGTGAGACAGAAAACCATTTCAACGTATTGAGCATAGTAACGATAGGTGTATGTCTATTAGTTTTTAAAATGATTCTCATTCCACGGTTTTGCAACTTTTGAAGTTGATTTATTTTATTAAGGTCAAGAGAAAATAGTAATGATGAGCAGTAATCAAAATGTGGCTGAATAATTGTGTTATAAACCGTTATTTTGGCTTCAGTTGAGAGCGTTTGTGCAATTCTGGAAAAAAAGAATAACTTTTTTGAAATTTTTTTGTGTATATAATCGAAATGGGTTTCAAAAGTCAGGAAGTTATCTAACTGGAAACCTAGGTACTTCACTGACGAAACTATTTCTATTTGTTCATTATTCAGGTGTAAGTTAATACTATTGATATCGATATTGTTATATTTATATTTTGTTGTTAAAAGCATTCCTTTAGTTTTGGAAACGTTCAATTTGAGTTTATTTCTTGTTAAATATTCATGGACATCACTCAGTACTGTATTCATTTTTTGTATTGCTCTATCCAAACTATAATCGCTACAAGCTACCAGGGTATCATCGGCAAAAAGATTTATGAATTCACAGTCAACAAATAGCTCGATATCATTTAAATACAATATAAAGAGCAATGGACCAAGAACACTTCCTTGTGGAACTCCCACATCATTCATACTTTCAGATGACACATATCCATTGAAGCGTACTCTTTGTTTACGGTTACTGAGGTAGTTCTCCATCCAGTCATAAACACTACCAGTTATACCATATCTCAATAGTTTAGTTAATAGTATTTTGCGATCAATTGTCTCAAATGCCCTTTTCAGATCCAAGAAAACTGCTATCACATATTTATTATCGTCTATATCTTTCTTAAATTTACATAAGGTGAGCTGAAGAGAGGATTCGCAAGAATGTTTACTCCTGAAACCCGACTGGTTATTCATTAAAATATTATTATTGTCAATATGTTCCAACAACTGATCGTAAACAACTAGCTCTATAATTTTTTCTATGGGAGGAAGTGTATTTATTGGTCTAAATTCTGAAGCCTTGAAAGTATTAGTAATTTTCTGGATTGGAACAATGGTACTGGTTTTGAGTGTATCCGGTATTTTACCCGTATGTAGGGAAGTGTTAACTAAGTTAAGTATAACATGACCTATTGTTTCGAAAATTTCTTTCAATATTTTAGGATTGAGTGATTCATGTATTGAGATTTTTGAATCTATACTATTGACTATTTGTTGTAGTTCACTCAGTGATACTAATTTGAACTTATTCATTATAGGATATAAATTGTAATTTGAATTACTCCATAATTTTGAAGAGTCTAAACTATTAATGATATCACTTATACTTTCAATGAAATATCTGTTAAACTTTTCTGCTATAACTGTATTATCCTCCAGTACTATTTTATTGTTGCCATCTTCAAACTGAATGAGATTGGGGCAATCATTAATCTTTGTGTTGACTATGTTTTTCAACGTTCTCCACATTTCCTTAGCATTATTTCTGAATCTATCAATTTTGTCAAAATAGTACTGTTGTTTTTTTGATTTCAGTAGATTAACTACATCATTTCGGAGTTTTTTAAAGATTGCCCATTTGTCATCCTTTTGACCATCATTACATAATTTGAACAGTTTATAAGCTTTGTCACGAAGTTTAATTCTATCATACACCTCATTGTCAAACCATGGTAATTTATGCTTATAACTACTAGTTTCAATAGGTGCAACATCATTAACCACATTTCCTACATTATCTGAGAGTTCCTTGTACAATACATTAATATCAATAGAGTTCAGATTCCAATTAAACATCATCAAATTCATTTTTATGACATCCATATTTTTAGGGCATAGATTTCTATACCTTCTGTTAATAACATTACTATTACCACCATTATTACATAAATTAATTGAGAGGACAGAATGATCTGTAATTTTTGGACAATCATGCACACTTGTTGAAATATTGATTTGGTTAGATAGAATGTAATCCACTAGTGTTGCACTAAAATTTGTAACACGAGTTGGTTCAGACACAAGTTGAGATATTCCATAAGTTGTTATTAGTGAAACTATTTTATTGCTGTAGAAACTGTCTGATAGAAGATTGATATTGAAGTCACCAACCAATATGAAACTATGATTTGTAGAAGATAAAGTATCACAAATTCCTTCAAATTCTTCGATGAACTTAGCATCTGAGCTTGATGGTGAGTGGTATAGGCAGCCGATCAACCATACTGAAGATATTAAGTTAATTCTTAAGATACGGCACCAATAGTTTCCATCCAGAACAAATGTTTTGAAAGAAGAAAAACTTATATTATTTTTTAAGTAAAGTAAGACACCACCTGTGTGTCTGCTTGAGGAGTCGCAACGGATACATTTGTAATTATCCAGTTTTATTTCAGCATCTTCAATGTCACTTGTTGTTCTTGTTTCGCTCAAGAGAATAATCTTGGGATTGAAGCAAGTTAAGCTTTCTTAAATTTCATCACGATTTTTTAAAACACTTTGGGCATTAAGATAGATGATGTCTGTATTCATGCGTATATTAGGATAGCAATCTAGTTTTTTCTCCCATTTTCTTTACTTACAATGGTTGGTTTATTGTTAATATATTTTATCATCTTATCATTATCGCCCCCTTTTGAAATTTCTTGAAGTTGAGCCTTTACCTTTTGATAATAGTCTCGTTGAGCTCTGGTTTGGTCCCCATATATTTGAATACTTGGAATTCTGCCATCAATGAGTTTTTTGTTTCTTAAGATATATTTAGCATTCTCCACTGTTTTTAAAACTACTTTCATGGGTCTTATTTTATTTGGTATGAATTTTCCCAGTCTGAACACTACCATATCATCTTGATTTACAGGCATACCTTCCAAGATTTTATGTACTGATGCTATGTCTTCAGAATTACGTTCCTGTTGGGACCTCCCATTCGATTCATTAACATTATATATAATGATATTGGAAGCCCGATTTTGTCTATCCAATATTTCTGCTATCACATCTTCTTTATCGTTTATTGTTGGGGATGGTGAATTCTGCACTACTCTTTTCAGTTCTTCGATTTGCTTTTCCATGATATCAATTTTCGAAAGAAGTTTGGGAATGAGTTTAATTCCATTTTGACAGTCTTCGCAATAAAATCTAAGAATTCTTTTCCCTTTAAGGTCCATAACTTTCAGTTCGCTAGCATTCAAACCAGTGCATTCCCTGTGAGTTGCACGTTCGCAACTGTCACATGATAGCATAGGTTCATTAGTTTTGGTTTTGCATGTGACACACTCCATGTTTACCCAAAATAGTTTACAGTTCAAGCTCCTGGGCTATAGAATTCACGAGAAATCTCCAACACTTTTTGTTTGTTGATAAGGAAATTGGTTTTTATTCCAGTTACCTTTTTTTAGTAGAGGTAGGTTGATTATTTGTGTAGATCTTTGATGAAGTGAATGCACTTTTTAATGAATAATCAAATAACTATCACATCAACTAGTGAATTATTCACACTCTCTTGAAGTGTATTTTATACTGCTTACACTGAACAAAAGCTACTACTTTTTATCAACTTTATACCACTCAAATACAGTGAATACTTGGAGAGAACCTGCAGAGCACCTCTCTCTTTTAACTTCAATAATGAACATAAGCGTAACAAAGACAGCAAAAAGGTGTGAAGTCTTTGGAAATGAAATAGATTCCGAAGTTTACATTGAATGTCTGGAGACGCATGAACACAGAAAAGAAGTTGTCCAAAGTATCATGAGATCGAAGAAGCACAAGGTTCATTCCATCAAACAAGAGAATATTGCTCTCAGCTCTGGAGATGACAAGAGGTATATTATACCAGGATCATGCGGAACTCTACCTTGGGGACACTACTCTATTCCCTCTACTACAATGACTGTCGCCGAAGAAATGGAAGTCGATGAAGAAATGCGTATAAAATAATGTATTATACTCTCGTACAGATATGTGGTGAATCAAAGGGGTTATATCATGCTCATTTTTATATTTACATCTACTAAAATCTATGATTGAGTGGTTATGATAGGCCTACTGGGGAGTTTTCCACTTGAGAAAAAAGCAACGCACCACTGTCCTACCTCCTGGGGTGGTTGGAAAATGGACAATCGTTTTCATTGGAGAGTACAATGTTCAAATATGTGAAGGAAACAAATGAATGAATGCATTTGACACAACAAAACGCTACATTATACAAGTAACTTTTCATTACTCATCTCAGTAAGGATATTATGAATCAGGCCCATTCTTCGTTATGGATATCTGAACATTACAGCACCATTCATTTGTCCATAGTTCATACAATTGCAGCCCTCGAATGATATTTCAGATATTTCATTTGAACAAAATGCAGAGAATTGATTCATCTTCTTGATATGGAGTATTAATTTTGTTGCCATTCCTCTCCTTCGATGACCCGCCAAGGTATATATCATTTTGAGTGTCTTCGGACAAGTGGTTTGCCATCGATATATAATAATTATATAGCATGGAATCTTTCGATCAGGATAGCACTGATTCAACAAAAGATGTGTTGTGACATTCTCTTCAACATGCAGCTGCTTTATTTTGTTCGGAGCATACACTCCATGTAGCAACTTTATTTCCTCCATTATCAAATACGAATGAAGGATGATATTTCCACGATAACTATACTATTGATTGAATGCTAATTATATCCCTCTGGATCATTTCATATCTGTGACCTTTAGATCACGTGTTATTCCTAGATGATTCTTGATGAAACATTGTAGATTGAAAAAAAAACAACTTGGGAGTTAATATCATATATGATATTTACTAACTAATAAATACTAACGTAAAAACTTCATGGTCGCCTTGACTTTTTCACAAAGAACCCGATGAAACAAAGTAATTTTTCACTTCCGCACCGGACTTCATGTACCAAGAAGTATAATGCTCATAACATGAAATGAAATATCATATGTATGGTTGAAAAAGTGAGTAGATGAGGGTCTGAATGTGAATATACAGGGTGTTTCAGTTTCTTGTAGCAGGAGTTTAACAGCTTGAAGAAGACATTTTTTTAAGATGAAAATATCATACAAACATATATGCGTGGGAGCTTCGTTTCCGATTTATAGGGTGTCAAAGTTTGAGATTGTTTTTGAAAAACTCAATGTTTGAGGCTATTGAGCGTTTTTGAATCCCTACAGGGTGATAGACTTTCAAGGGTCGTACCCAATTTAGCCCTGTAGAACTTTTTTGCGTGCCGTCTCTGCTTTCAATGGGCTTAGATTCAGATTGTCCTTTCAATTTGAAAACTTTTTGCCCTCATGTAAATTTTTCGAAAACTGTATGGAACTCGAGATAAATGCCAAAAATGAATTACTTGGAATGAAATCGTTATTTCTCAAACACACTTATTTGACATTTCTTAAACATTTTATTGGAAAATAGAATGACCGAAAGCTTCCATACCAAATGAAATTCAGTTGCGAAATAAATTAAATTTTTTGAACACCATTATAATTAAAACTAGCACAAGTTTCGACTTCTAGTGAATTTCTTTCCAACTTGAACTTGCGATGTACCAAATAAATCATCTTTATCAACCCGTGAAACCCTTCCTTCTTATTGAAAATCGGAAATATCTTACTTATAAAAGAACTGAGATACCCTGTAGAAGTGTAACTTGTGAATCATAAATATTTATAGACAATTCATTTTTCCACATAGGCACAGAAACTAACAATTTATTTACCAACATTGACAGTTCGATAGTTGTGAAATAATTTGAACACCCTGTATGAGTCAAAAATTTTGAATGCAATTGAATTTGCACATCTTCATTCAGAGACTTGAAGAGTGTTGAGATCGGTTGAGATGGCCTTTTGAATGTATCGTACCTACAATTGCGTAGTAGGCTTCGCATGACACACGAAATAAACAACAAACGATAAATACTCTAATTCTTATTTCGACATTTCGTTTGACACCCATCAGCGGTAGTTTCAATTTTATATCAAGTTTATCTGAATGCGAAGTCTTTTCGATTATTGATAAATAAGATGCCTCACATTTTTACAAGCTAAGAACAAGCGGATATTTATTTTGTTTGGGGTTTCGCAAATGGGGATTCAGCAGAAGCCGCCAGGGAATATAGGAGAAGGTTTCCACATAGACGACATCCCTATCACAGTGTGTTTTTGAATATTCACCGAATATTTTCTAACAATTGCTTGAAAATAGAAATGTGGAAAATAATGCGAATTTTGTGCAAATCGAAAGACGAATTTTACGTGAATTCGACGAGGATCCAGCTACGAGTATAAGAAGGGCTGCGCTTGCACTTGGCATTTCGCAAAGCAAGATATATTATATAATATAAGTTATATTCCCGTATTCGACGACCATAGAAACCACCAACATCACCGAAATAGGCCTCCTCATAACGCTACATCAACATTATTCTAGGAAATCAGTTAGAGCCATGAGATCACAGTTCTTTCTTGTATAATGAGTCTTGAATTAGAATGACGAAAAGGTTATTTAAGTGGCGCAGTCGGTAGGATAGGTTGATCAACTGTTAGTGGATATAACAAATTGATTCGTTTCAACGATTTATCGACCTATTCGAAAAATCAGTACGCGTACGGTAAAAAATCCAGTCAGGTGAATTGAGTTGCTTGACGAGAAGAATCCGTTCGTTTCCACCATCAGCAGCAACCGAGAAGTACAATCGCTGTTTCTTCCGATGCCTGGCCTTGAACCGATGGAGTGGATTTGGATTTTGCTGTAAGTACCCATGTCATATAGAGCATTTCAAGACCAGTACGATTCTGACAATTCTGAAAATTTTGAACATTCACATAATTCTGATTCGGACTCAAACATCAAACCCCCTCGAATTGCTCGAGACCATCAATTCCAATAAGACAATCTCAACTGAACCAATCAACTTCAGAAACTAGTAATATTTCAATAACTGCAAGTTCAGTCCTACCAATAAACACGATGGCTGTCTTGACACAACACTATTTCAACATGATTCCCGATGGTGAAATGGAATTGTTACCGAGATTCATCGAAATCTCAGAGAAGTTAGTAAATAAATTTTACAATGTTACGGATGTGAACGATTTTCAGAATGAATATCTGATGTCTAGTATCCTAGTGAAAGGCGATTCAGACTTAAAAATATCATGTTGTATCATAAGAAATTGGGCAGATTTGAGGAATGCTTTATTGAACATATACGCAGATAAACGCGACATTCTTACATTGAATATTGAGATGACAGAACTAAAACAGGTCAACGAGACACCTATTGAATTCAACAATACAATCCAACATGTTCTCAATCTACAAATCTCTCAGTTGACTACAGGCGCAACTGCAGAAGAATTTCTTATAGTAGGAAAATACGTTCGAAATTTGGCACTTCGAGTTTTGTTGCGAGGATTGAAAGATTCAATTGGTTCACTAATGCGAACGAAAAATCCGAAAGATTTGAATGAAGCATTGAATATGCTCACGAAAGATTTTCAATTAGATGCGGACCACCGAAAAATCACATTCAGACGAAACCATCATTTCAAAACTTCCAAAATAAACCACGTATTACTCAACCACTGCAAATCACAAATTATCCTTAAAACTCTCGATTGAATAATAGACCGAACCATTCATCTCAACAACCCTACACATTCCAAAATCAAAATAGAAACTTCAATGCATTCAGACCAAATCAGTCACAAAACCTCCCAAAACCGACACCGAGTGTTTCAACTAGGAATACTTGAAGACCTAATCAAGCAAATTCGAACCAGAATCATAGATTGAATCAGAACCCAAATTTCAGACAAAATAGGCCGAATTATATTGCCGAAGAATTGTTTAATATAGATGATCAGCCTATAATTGAACACCCGGTAGAGTCAGATCAAGATTACGATGAACATTTTTCAGATCAAGAAGCCTCGGAAATACAAAATTAAATAGTTTCGAACTGATGAACCTAACAAATAATACAGGCGAACTTTCTTATATTATTTTTCCAGGAAATAATTTGAAATTTTTACCGGCAGTATAAAATCGTTCATTCGACCTGATATTGCCGAGACATATTCCAAATCATTAATTGAGATTGATCCTTTCCAAATCACAACTGCACATGGCACATCAACTGAACAATATAGTACTATGATACCCTGTTCCAAAATACTCGATAAATTTAGTGTACCTCTGAAGTTCCACCTATTTAAATTTCATGATCATTTTGACTGTCTCCTAGGGCTTGACAATTTGAAATTTTTGAACATTGTTATCGATTTGAAAGAAATTGTTTTGATCATTTCAAAGTGAAACTTGAATTTCACAAAGTATCTCCGTGTACGAATTGCATAGTAGTACCACCGAGATCCGAACAAATAATCAAGATAAATATCAGAAACATAAGTGTTGGACAAGCAATCATCCCTTATACAAAAATTTCACACTTAGAAATACCAGAATGTTTAACTGTCGTGAAAAATCATCAAGCTATTTGCTCTATACTGAATTCATCAAATTCTCAATTATTCGTTGACATGACCGAACCAATGGACGCCGAAGTTTTCGATGAATACGAGCCCACTTCTTGTCCAAATTTTAATAATGTCAATTTCGAGAAGTTTCAATTTGATACATCAAAAATTCGAACCGAACATATGAATTCAGAGGAACAACACGAGATAATAAAACTAATTAAGGAATACTCTGACATATTTCATATTGATGGTAATCAATTATCATTCACGAGTAACGTAAAACATGTCATAAAAACTTCTGATGAGGTTCCAGTGTATACTTAGACGTGAAGATACCCTGAAATCCACAAACAAGAAGTTAACACACAAATCCAAAACATGTTATGCCAAAATATTATTAGGCCGTCTCATTCGCCATGGTCATCACCTATTTGGGTTGTACCGAAGAAGTTAGACGCTTCTGGGAAGAAAAAATGGCGAATCGTTGTGGATTATCGAAAACTCAACGACAAAACTATTGGTGACCGATATCCTCTGCCAAATATCACAGAATTACTCGATAAACTTGGCAGATACCAATATTTCTCGACACTCGAGTTAGCTTCGGGGTTCCACCAAATCGAAATGGCTGAAGATGATATCCAAAAAACCGCTTTCAATACTGGTAATGGTCATTACGAATTTCTACGAATGCCATTCGGTTTGAAAAATGCTCCAGCCACTTTCCAAAGGGTTAAGGACAATATTTTGAGAGGTATACAAAACGAGAAATGTCTTGTTTATCTCGACGATATCATCATTTTCAGCACAAGTCTCAAAGAACACATTATTCGTTCACGAGAAGTGTTCGAGAGATTGCGAAGGAATAGGAAATAAGTGGCTTATTCAGGACATATTGTAACCCCTGAAGGTGTTCGACCAAATCCTGACAAAATCAAAGCTATACAAAATTATCAAATACCAAAAAATACAAATCAAATCAAAGGCTATTTAGGACTATTAGGATACTATAGGAAATTTATTAAAGATTTTGTCAAAATCACAAAACCGCTGACCAAATGTCTCAAAAAAGATGCAAACATCAATACAAAGAATCTAGAATACCCAAAACTTATTGATTAATGAACCCTTCCTTTAATACCCAGATTTTACGAAAGATTTTGTTCTCACAACAGACGCAAGCAATGTTGCGATAGGGGCAGTTTTGTCTCAAGGTAAAGTCGGCTCAGATCTACCAATAGCGTAGCTAGTAGAACACTGAACGAATCTGAACAAAACTACTTCACTATTGAGGAAGAATTGCTAGCGATAGTATTGGCTGTAAAGTATTTCAGACCATACCTTTTTGGACGAAAATTCAAAGTTGTTTGCGACCACAAACCATTGTTATGGCTATTTTCATTGAGAGAACCCAATTCGAAATTACTCAGATGGCGTCTTGAACTAGAGGAATTCGATTATGAAATGGAACATAAGAAGGGAATTCAGAATAAAAACGCGGATGCTCTTTCTAGAATAGAACTTAATATGAACGAAACAAAAGAAAAAGAACTGGATAATATTTTTGATTTTATCACAAAATTCAACGACGATCTTGAAAAAAATAAAACCAGTATCGAAACCGATAATCAATCAATGATTGCTGAAGATAACAATTTGGATAACGAGAATAATGCGGAAGAAGATAATGATCAAACCGTCCATTTGAATTCTGAAAATCCGATTATTGGCATCCCAATAATCGACTGTCCAGTAAATTTCGGAAAAAATCAAATCATCATCTCTGAAGTCAATTATGAAACGGCAACACCTAGCGTGATAAAACTGTATAAAACAAAACAGAGAATACTCACACAAATTTCACGAAATCACTACAAACATGATATTCTCACATTTGTCAAAGAATTCATTGTCCCTAAAATCAAATATTATGTTCACTTCAAAGATCCGATATACGAAAAATTCTCCAACGTTCTGCAGAAGTTCTTCAAACATTCTCAAATCAACTTAGTTAGGTGTACAAAAAGATTAATTGATGTAAATTCCGACGATGAAATCAAGGAAATAATCAGAAATATCACAAAGGCAAAACGAATCACAGGGGATTAGATGAAACAGAAAAACGTATCAAATCAACTTATTATTGGTCAAATCAAAGAAGATCAATACAAAATTATATCAATGAATGTGAGATTTGTCTAGTGCCAAAATACGACAGGGAACCATTGAAATTGGAATATAATATCACACCCACGCCAGTCAAACCTTTCGAAATATTGCATATGGATAGTATAACTTTGGAAAACGCAAAATTTTCAACAATCATTGATTCCTTTTCCAAATATGCTCATCATACAAGTTAGATTCTACTCAAGGAATAGAAGTCGTCAACAAGTTGATAAAGTATTTCACTCATCATAAAATTCCACATCAAATAGTTTCTGACAAGGGTGTAGAATTCAAAAATTCACTAGTTAAAGAACTGCTAGAAATCCATAGAGTCAAAATTGGAATGGACTCATAGAAAGATTTTATTCGACCCTCGTAGAGCACATTCGACTATTAAATTATCAAAATGAATACAAAGACGATCCGATAGAATCAAAGGTTAATTACGCACTTCTGGCATACAATGACAGGGTTCATTCTGCAACAAACTTAAGGCCTTATGGAATAGTCATCTAGAAACCGATTGTCCATTCAACATAGACATAGAAAAACAACTAGTTAATAATTATATTTCGAATCACAAAGACAAGGTAGAATTATTTTATCAAAAATTGAATAACGATTTGCAGAAAGGCAAAGAAATTATAATTCAGAAAGCTAACCAAAATGAGGAACCGATTCCAACCGAAATTCCAGAAGTTGTATTTGTGAAAAACAAACAGAAGCAAAGAAAGATATCAGAACGTTGATTCAGAACTGAAAACTGCGAAAATTGTGCCAACACACAAAAACACCGTAGACAAAATTCATCTTTCAAATATTAAGAGACCCAGACGACAAACTAAATTGAAAACTATTTCAGGTCCTTCTACTCCTACTACGGACACGCAACGAAACTAGAAAATATAAAACACAACCTAGGAATTCTTCCATCAAGTTAGGCCCTGCAAAACTACAAAGAACGGAACACACATTTACTCATTTTCATGATATCAAGCCGCTTTTCGATGAATTCAATAGATTGAACTCTCAGTTTAATAATGTCAATGCAAATATCAAGAATAACTCAATTTACGTCCGATCTGTAGAGAACTACGTAACAATCGTTGAATACATCCGAGCAAGCATCAATGAGAAATTCGAAAATATTCAAATACACTCCTCTCCAAAACTCAGGAATAAACGAGGACTGATTGATGGTTTAGGATCGATTCTAAAAGGTGTAACAGGAAATCTCGACGCTGAAGATGGCGAAAGAATCAACGACATTTTAGATCACCTGAAGTCAAACCAAATAAATCTCCAAGACCAACTCAAAATGCAATACAATTTGAATACTCAAATTGTCCAAAAATTCAATGATACAATACGAGACATCCAACACAATGAAATCGAACTGACATCAAGAATTTTACAATTGAAAGCCTTCCTCAAACAAGAAATTCAACATCAAGACATCCTATACGCTGAAGATATTTTCAATCAAATAATCATTCTCCTCAATGGCATTGTCAACGTTCTACAAGATAAAGAAAACTAGAAACTAGAAAAAATTTCACTGTACTATAAAAACCAACTCCCATTCGATCTAAACTACGAGAATATTCTGGACTTCGAATCAATATTAGATGTCAAATGCAAATATAATTTATTATTTCCTACCAATTCCTATCGATTCTGAATCAATGTTCGATTTATATTACCTGCTTCCAATACCTATGAAGCACGAATCAGAATTTTTGACAATTATCCCGAATTCAAATTACCTATTGAAATCAAAGGACAATACAATGAAAGCTCTAAGTGACATATGTACCCAAGGTAAAATATTCCACTGTCCAAGTCACCTCCTGAGGAATCTAAAGACAACATGCGAAGAACAAATTATTCTAGGAGAGAATAACAGCAACTGTCAATACAGCCGCTTGGAAGTATCAGAAAGCCAAATGGAGAGAATCACGGAGATCGATCAATATCTAGGTGTATTTCCACGAGAAGAAAAATTGAAGCTCCGATGTGAAAACGAAATACAAACTAGAATCGTATCAGGAATATATCTTGTGAAAAACTCCAAATGCAAGATATTCTTCCACGAACAAGAAATGAATTTCCAAGACAAAACATACGGGACGCCCCTGGTAGCGAACCAACTCATATTCGACTTGAAGCAAGGAAATTTCACCGATTTCAAGATCCATCTGAAAACGCTAAAAAACTCGGAGATTCCAACAAATAGGATAATCTCAACTATGAATCAAGATTTTGACTATCGAAAACCAAGCTTTTGGACTATCACCCTGTATATCAATTTAGCTGCTCTAGGCGCAGTCCTCATTTGGCGAAGATGGAAGAAAATCACGAATCAACTTGAAGATGCAGATCAAGTTCCAGAGGTCATTTCTACCGATAGAAAAGTAAACCTTCCGGAGGAAGCTTCATTCTAATGGGGGAGGAGTTAAATTCCCGTGAGAATCATCGACGACCATGGAAACCACCAACATCACCGAAATAGGACTCCTCATTAACATTAACATTATTCTAGGAAATCAGTTAGGGCCACGACATTACAGTTCTTTCTTGTATAATCAGTCTTGAATTAGAATCCGAATTGTTCACTTCTCTGTAAGACATAAATAATTTTTTTTTTGAAAAGTAACTTCGACGAAAATGTTATTTAAGTTATATATATGCAAGTTTTGAGACGAGATCACAGGCACCCTTTTCATTTGCAGCCTGTTCAAGGTTTGCATCCAGGAGACGAAGAACGAAGGTTAAATTTTTCTCGCTGGGGCCTACTTTCAATTCAGAATGATAGAGATTATCTATCTCACATATTATGGACTGATGAGTCCTGTTTTACACGACGAGACATTGTGAATCTTCACAATCAGCACATATGGGCACACGAAAATCCGCACGCAATTCGGCCAAGAAATTTTCAACAAGAGTTTAGTGTTAACATTTGGATTGGAATTTATGGTAATCACCTGTTCGGTCCTTATGTTTTACCAGAAAGACTGAATGCCAAAAGTTTTTTGCATTTTTCTGCAAACAGAGCATGCCAACATGTTATAGGAAATACCACTAGATTTGAGAAGAAGGGTGTGGTTTCAACTTGATGGTTATTCAGCTCATTTTGGAAGAAATGTGAGGAACTGGCTCGATAATAATTACCCAAACAGATGGATTGGTCGGATGGGGCCGGTTGGGTGGCCTCCACGATCACCAGACCTGACCCCTTTAGACTCTTTTGTTTGGGGATTTTTAAAAGAGAAAGTTCATCGAACCCCGGTTGAAACAAGAGAAGAACCTATCCATCGAATAAGAAATGCCTGTCATGAAATAACAGTTCAGCATTTGAATAACGCGAGACGTTCAATTCAGCGCCGGTTTGAAATGTGACTGGGACAAAACGGTTCATACTTTGAGCATTCACTGTAAGATATTTTATCGAAATTCATTGTGTTCATTTTTTTATTTTGTTCGTATCCTTAAAATTCAATAACTAATAAATGTCAAATGAAGTGTATTACAACTAATTTATTCTTGGTATTTATCTCGAAATCCATACAGTTTTCGAGAAATTTAGATGAGGGCAAAAAGTTTTCAAATTGAAAGGACAATCTGAATCTAAGCCCATTGAGAGCAGAGACGGCACGCAAAAAAGTTCTACAGGGTTAAGTTGGGTACGACCCCTGAAAGTCTATCACCCTGTAGGTATTCAAAAACGCTCAACAGCCTCAAATATTGAGTTTTCGGAGTGTATTAGGTGTACTAAATCTCAATCAACCATTCCGAAAATTTTAGGAGAAAATTCAAAAAACATAAAAAAAATCTGAAACTTTGACACCCTGTAAATCGGAAACGAAGCTCCCACGCATATGTTTGTATGATATTTTCATCTTGAAAACATGTCTTCTTCAAGCTGTCAAAGTCCTGCTACAGAAAACTGAAACACCCTGTATAATTACACCTCATGATTGTTATTGATGGAACATTAATTTTCTACTTTGAATTTTAGTCGAACCGAGAGTATGCATTTTCATCATTTATGATACTTATATCATCTTTTCTGATTCAAACGTACTTTGTTTTCTTCGCTACGCGGCATACTTTGTGTTTGATGTTTTTGTTCTATAATATTATTCATTACATGTCGAACGACATCTCTCATCTGCCGCGAGACGTAACGATATTTTGAGTAAATATTTTTCGATCCAGTCTGTATAAATGTTTTCTCAAACCACCCGGTAGGAATTTTGTAATGATTCATTCATCCAGTATATTTCAACATTTTGAGTTGCTCTGTAGATATCTTTTGATCCAACCTATTCTATTTTTCTATGATATTCATTATATGTCATACGTCATCTCTCATCTGTCGCGAGACGTAACGATATTTTGAGTTGCCCCGTGAATATTATGTGATCCACCTTGTATATATCTTTTCAACCCCCTTGTTGAAATTTCATATCAACTGATTCATTCAAGTTATATATTCTGAAGTTGCCATTTTCATTGTTAACAGTAGTAATTACCAGTATCTGGCAACAGTTATCAGATAGTCTTTCAATAACATCAGTACAAGCCACTCAGTTTATTCATTCACAAAATATTTACATGACATCGGATGTTTTTCAACAGAATGTCTCATGTCAATTCTGGACTAGGAATGCCAGATATCAAGCTGCTGTGCTGACGAGTCCTTCTGTTTAATATCCGGATCTATGTTCCTGAAAAAAAAAAAAACAAAAGTCAGGTGATACCCTCGTAGGACATTTGATGAGGTATGAGCTTCTACCGCTACCATATACTCACTCAGAAAATAATTGGGTCAAGATCTTCTATATTATTATACAATAATAATAAATTATTTATATCTTCGAATAGGTTACCTTCTTCTTCGAATACGTTGTGCGTGTCACAATATCTCTCTTCACTATACAAACTAACATAACAGATCATTACATGACACGGCAATTCAAATAATGCACAATTGTAATATGGAAAGAAATACTGAATATAGAACTAAGAAAGTGATTGATCACGTCAAATTGAAATCTATAATCTCCTCTGATTACTTCGATTCAGTATACTTTATTGTCTGAACCCGAGACAATACCAGCATTTTCTGGGACACCCTGTACACACATGCGTCATCATCTTGGGACATACCTTATATGTTATTACATTGTCTGTCTTTCTTGAAAAATCGACAATAACTTGTTAATTAGCCTGCCTGAAAAATGCACAGCAGGAACAAGTAATTGAAATAATTGAGTGCAGACAAATTGGCATCCTCAGTTCTTTCCCCTCGCTCGCATTTCCATAAAAAGTGGCTAATTTATATCCCAGCCTCATCCTCTCAAGTTTTGATGAGTTATCATTTCAAAATGTCTCTCGAAAATAGGATGCTTCCGAAGAAATGTCTTTTCCGAGGAATTCAGAAATGTGATATTCTGTTGGCAAGAATTTATTGTGGGAAGTTTAATGTTGGGTAATAATTTATTTACTTTATTCATATCACTCTTGCACCGCCTACTTTTGAACTAAACCAAATTAAAAAATGTGGTGCTTACTCGTTCAGTATGTCATCACATATGGAATTAAATTGAAATCACTTGTTAAGATATTGATATTGTCACAAATGCATCACTGGGAATGAAACTGATATTGTAATATAGCGACTAGATGAATACCTACACATTGAGTTCACGTCAATTTCTACTCCTTGCAGATTTTATCGCGGCAAAAAACAAACCAGGCCATTTTTTTTATCTGTGGACAACACGAAAGGGAAACCTATAATGTTCGAGGAACATCGTGTTAGCCAGCGGTGGAATTTTGGGAGAGAAGAGAGGTGTTAGAATTCTTCATGGAAGTTTGGAGGTTGTAAGCATAAGGAAAGACTTCACTAGGCAAAGAATTCCACAACTTTGCCGTTCTATTGATGAATGATGCTTGGTATAGCGATGTTCGACAGGTCTCGAGCCTGACAGTGAAGGGGTGACCAGCCTGAGCTCGTCTGGTTTGTCTACTAGGAATCGCGCGTGGTGGCATAATAGATGATATTTCCGTTGAGCACCGACAATGGAAGTACCTATAAAAAAGGCAGAGATCGCCGACCTTGCTACGATGATCTAGAGATGATGTGGAGCAAGAACAAAGTTGGTGCCAAAACAGAGCCTTGTGAAACACCAGCATTGGTCGTCATTATATCACACGAGACCCCGTCTACCACCACGTAGAGTGATCTATCTGCAAGAAAAACCGATAGTAAAAGACACAGTTGGGGTGGCAAACCATATGACGGAAGTTTCGCTAGGAGGCCTTGGTGCCAAACTCGGTCAAATGCTTTGGAGATATCCAAGGCTACAGCCACCTCGATTGACACCTGCCACTTATGTGTCACATAGGCAAGCTCCTGTTGACGGCTGGTGACGGAATCCATATTGCCGGTGGTTCACGATTCTTGAGCTCTCTAGATATCGGATGAGCACGATGTTGATTGCTTCTTCCATTACTTTAGAGATCACAGATAGTAGTGCAATCGGTCTATAGTTGTTAGGGAGGGATTCTTTGCCCTCCTTTGGAATCGGTTGGACCCTAGCTTCCTTCCAGTTAGAAGGAAATACGCCAAGTTTGTACGAAAGGGTGAACAACCTGCAAAGACTTAGTGTTGGTTCTGGGGCACATTTATTGAGAACAATAGGCGGTATTCCGTCAGGCCCCATAGCCTTCTTGACGTTGAGGCTAAGCAAAATGTGTCTGATTGTGTGTTGACGGATGCCAATTTCTGGCATACGGTTATCGATGGTAGCGATTTTGGGAAGTTCCTGGCCTCGTGGATCCAAGGTAGAATTGTCTGCAAACATTTTGGCGAAGGTGTTGCCTTTTTGTAAAGGTGTTATAGCCAGTGTATCATCATCTTTTGTGAGGGGAGGATATGAGCTGAAAGTAAAATTTCTCCCGATTGCCTTGGCAAAGGTCCGAAATGAACGGGAACCATTTGGACACTCTATGAGCTTTGATCTTATCTTCGTGTTGTATGCCACTTTGGACACATCTATCGTTCGATTGTATGTATTCCTAGCGTCCACATATTCAGCTCTAGTTTGCAGGCCTAGGTTTCTGCGCCAACGACGGTATGCAGCTTGCTTGAGAGCGACGACCCTAGAACAGGTTCTATTGAACCATAGTTCACCAGTGGTTCGTGATTTGGTGCTATGTGGTATGTGAGTTTCCATTCTCTTCAGCACATTGCGTAGAATCTCCCGATTCAAAACACATTCTCCTCCAAGGAAACTCAGAAAAAAACATGCGAAGGCCATCCCAGTCGGCTGAATTGTAATGTCAAATAGTGCTTGAGGGTGTTGGACTGGTTCCTGCGTCGTCTGTTTTGTTCGAGACTTCGAGACAGGTGAAGTTGTGGACATTGAAATCCCCCATGAGGATGATTTCAGCTGCTGGGTGATTCTGTTGGATGAAATCAAGTTTCAGAAAAAGGAATTCGAAGAGGTCACCAGGAGTTGGTCCGTTTGGTGATAGATAAAGGCAGCAGATGAACTTTGTCTGTTTGTGGTTATCGATCTTGAGCCACATTACATCGAATTCTTTTGGTTACAGATCCTCCTCACGATGGCATGAGAGATCATTCCTGGAAAAGATATATAAACCTCCTATGAATCTGAAACGGGTATAGAGCTCATATCCAGGGCAGAGCATATAGCTCGTGTTAGTTGATGAGTTGACCTGCGTCTCAGTTAAAGCCTGTATATCTGGTTTCTCAGCCTGTAAATGGTAATGAAAATCGTTTATGTTCTTGTTCAGACCCCGGATGTTACAAAGGTCTATTTTTAATTTTTCAGTTTTTTATGGGATTTTCTCTCCTCGTTTCTAAAAAATAGAGTAGAAGTCATTAAAAATTATTTCAATATATTTGTAGTAAGGACAGATTTGGGATCTGCCCCAAAATGTCACTGCGCTTGAAATTAAACCTTCAGATACCTAAAAGAGAAATTCTCTATTGGTCAGTGACACCTTGTTTTTGAAAAAATTTGGAAATACAAATATATTTAATGAGAATAAAACCTCTACTTATCTTGGTGGACGTTTCGGGAACGACTCTGCTCCCGTTCTCAACAAATTGAAATATTTTTCTTTTCGCAAAATTTTCCAATGTTTTCGGTTTTGACACTGAAAAGTGACAATTTGGTAGACGGAGGAATTCTGGTTACAAGGTGTTTTCATTAATTGATATCGAATTTTCCATTTTCATATTCCAATTTCAGAAGTGGATGCCAAGTTCTATCTATATCAACTGAACAAGAAGCAATATTATTGTCTCCGTTCAGGAGAATGCAAGCAGACTCTTTGATTATCCGTTTTTGGTTGTTGTCTTCTTCTCCTATGATCTTAATATTACCCCAATCGGCCATATGTTGTCCATTTTCAGTAAGGATATGTTCAGCTAATTTCGATTTGTCAGTATATCTTTTCTTCATATTGTTCTTATGCTCTTTCATCCTTACTGATAGAGGCCTGCTGGTTTCACCGGTATAATATTTTCCAGAAACACATGGTTTACTGTGAATACAATTTTTTGATGATTGTTCTTGATTTTTCGGTTTTGTATGAGTCAAAATCGATCTCATTGTATTTTCTGTCTTGAACACTGTTTTCACTTGAAACTTGTCACCAACACGTTTAATTTTTTCAGATATTCCGGGAATGTATGGGATTACATTTGTTATTAGTGTTGGTTGTCTTTGTGTTTGTTGTATATTCTGTTTGTTCTCAATTTGGTGTATTGTTTTATCAATGAAATGTTTCGGATAAGTGTTGAGTTGTAGAACATCTTTTATATGGTTCATTTCGGCATTGAAAATTTGGTGGTTCGATGATATGGATTTGGCTCTATCATGAAGTGATTTGATTATTCCTTTCTTTATACTTGTATGATGATTTAATTGAAAATTGAGGTATCTGTCGGTGTGTGTATTTTTACGATATACACTTGTTATCAAAATGTTATCTGATTTTTTAATGAGGACATCTAAAAATGGTAATTGACTATGAGATTCGATTTCTAAAGTGAATTTGATTGTGGGTTCGATATTGTTTATATAATTTAGAAAATTATCTAGTTCCATACGGTTATGTGGCCAAATAATGGAAATATCATCCACATATCTCCACCAAGTCTCTGGTTGTTTACTGAATTTTTTCACAATATTCTCTCCAAAATCTTCCATGAATATATTACTTAGAATAGGACATAATGGTGAACCCATGGCCATACCAAAATTTTGATGATAAAAATCATTATCTAATTTAAAGTAAGTTGTTTTGAGACATAGTTCCAAAAATTCTAAAATGCCTTCTACACTCAGCTTAGTTCTTTCAATGGGTTTCTCATCATCTTCCAGTTTCTTTTTCACTATTTGTAAAGTTTTTTCTATAGTAAATCAGAGTTAAGATATAATTTTGGCAATCCACTTCTCTTGCTGAGATATAGAATGAGATAGAATTTATTCGCAAACGATAGAGGAAAGAGTATTGTATAGAATCGGCCAAATTGGACACTTTTGAAGGGAAAGTTCTTTTTTCTACACTAGATAGACGAAAACTGATGGCGGTGTCTGACGGCCCATTTTCATGAGAAACACGAAGGTGGAAACCGCATATCGATATCAACTATCGTTCATGAGTTGCAGCGTGTTTTTCGAAAATGTGCATGTTCGAAAAGTTGCTGTAACTTTTTTCCTGTTGAACATTTTCCGATTCTATGAAAACATCTCCAGAGCACCTCTCACGTAGAATTCAATGCTGTGGGTGATTTATTTCTTGAAACTACATATCAATAGTTATCGAGAGAAAAATAATTCTATCGAATGAGACAACCAGTTTATTTCTGCATATCTCAATCGAAATTGAAATAACCATTCAAAAATTATAGCACACTTTATGTTTTGCTGAAGTTATCTTCGAAAGGCGGAGCTTTCTAGTTTTTTACATGTAGAGTTTGAAATGCAAACTTTGAACAAGTTGGCTTTGGACGAAGCGGCGATAAAACAAAAAGCATCAACTGTTCACTCATTGGTAGCTGCTCATAATTCAAACCATATTTTCTAATATTGAATTGAACTCCATCGATAATATAAGAATGAACAGAGGAAAGGAACAAAACAATATATTTCTTCAGAGGAGGTATTTGAAATGTCTACCAGCTTCTCCTACACACAGGCGGCACTTTTTTTGAACATTTCTTGCTGAATCAATCAGTTCGGTAGGAGTGAGCGAAGCAAAATTTTGCATCACTGCCGCTTCCACTCCGTGCCTCCCCCAGAGGTTGAGTCCGGTGATCTGACCGGCCAACGGTTGGAACCTTCGATCATTGAACAGACTAGATAAGTAATCCACACCCCTGGCAATACAGTTTGTTTGGAAGCAACATCTATAGTATCTATATTTGTCTAAACAAGGATAGCAGAACCTGATTCTCCCAGCACCAGTGCCGTGTTGTCAGAGGGGGTCGAATTTATTATTAATTCATGATGAAACCAAATTGAAAATCCGTAACAATTTCAGTGGTACTTTTAAGCATTTCTTGGTGGGAAAATGAACATCCTCATACTTCCTTCACATTTTTACGAAAAATTCGAATACATACAATCCTATGGTGATTTTTGTAACTTGCTTGTAATCAATATACTTATTATGACCACGTCACAAGAAAAGTTCAATTCTCAACGCCATATGAAACAATATACTTACTATTCAGTATACAGTTGTCTACTTCAATTTCGATAATGAACATTTATATCTCTGGCGATCAGTGACAGTGCATGTAAGTATATTTACGATTCCAAAGTTCAGTACCGAGTTCAGTACCTACTAGTGGAAATAATTTTCAAAAAAGTGAAAAACTCGTTTTCAAGGCAAATAGATATGATTGCATATTTGGATGTGATTTTCAAATCTGAAGATGAAACTTTTTCATATCATTTCACGATATCGTCAAAAATGAAGGAGGTTTCATCTTGAGCAGAATAATATATTTTGACGCAAAAAATTGATGTCTGATTATTTCATTTCATGAAGATAGATGAGAATCGATAATGAATATGTGTTGACAAGTATTATGACGAAATGTTATATCAACAATGAAATCATGACTCATGTGAAGATGTAGCAAATATCAGTGTTTCTTATTCAAAACAGGACTGAAATGAAAAACAAACATGGATAATCACACAAATAATTTATTGATTTTTGAATAGGATTGTTTTTGTTAACATACTCCTTACCATAACTTCCGTTGAATCTTTCAATTTATTTGCCTCATGATGGAGTCTCAGTGAAATATTCCTTCAAATTAGTTCGACTAGTTCCAAAAACAGTCAACGGTAAATTTCTCATTGTTGTGTGTACAAGAAGTATAGAAATTTTCTAATATTTTTTATCAAAAATATTATTTGAGTTCATCATTATTCTCAGTGATTTTTCAGCAGCTTCGCATATTTTGACCACAAATGAGGAAGCATTTATCAGTGCTCCATATTTCACCACAAGACACTGTCACAGCTGACCTATGAGTATAATCAATATAATCTGATCAATTTTATTGAAATTTATTTTTATCCATTCCATCTGGGAAAATGCTTCAAAATCTCGAATGATACGACAATGGTAACTCACCTATGAAATGACGTGTTTTGATCGCAGGTTCAAATTGTCTTCAACACACCTCACAACGTCTCACCATTATAACAAATCACCAAAACAGGAAATAAACTGAGTTTCTGATGAATTCTGAGTACACAAAACTGAACACAAGTTGAATAATATCGATAAATCGAAAGGTAAATAATGACAGATACCAAACAAAGTAATAATCGCCGTTGACTGTCAATATCAAATTGCGGTGTTGGAACGTTGAGCAAAAAGTATTCATGATACCCATGCTGGTCCTCGAGCCCCCAAGAAAGTAAAATTGCTGAGTCTCAGAATAATGTAGCAATCTTCTATTAATCAGAACTGATTCATAATCGTCATGACCCGAATTGATTATTATATTTGTGCATTGAACTACATGAATTCATAAAGGACTTTAAATATTATGGACTATTTATCACTTTTTGATGATTGGATATGACAACACTGGCGACGATTGGGTACTAATATCATGATTATTCTGGGAATTCATGTTAGCATCAGAATATTTGTTTCGTGATCCTTCTAGTGGGTTTGTTGTTCGGAGGTTGGAACCTTGTTTCGCTATCCAAATATTGCCAACATTCACTGAAGAAAGATCGTTGATAATTGCAGCGTTATTAGGTGGAGCACCGTCTTGCTGAAAATATATATTCGTGAGCTCCAGTAGCGGCAATTCATCAACAAGAAGTTCTATTTGTTGTCTCAAAATTCCCTCTGATATGAGAGTGCTATTATAAATAACCGGGCCGATGATTCTACCCCAAAAAACACCTGCTCACACACTAAATCCATATCTTCCTCGATTTCTCTGCTCAACAATATAATGAGGATTTTTTTGTGTCAAGTATACGAATTGTAGCGAATAGAAAATGCTAACATATGCTCTGTCTGTCCAAATGCAATTCAACGGAATATCACGCACTTGGTTATAATTTTTCAGGAACCATTGGCAAAAATCCATACGGCGTTCAAAATCTCCTGGTCTGAGATGATGAACTCTTCTAGTCCTGTATGGCTTGAATTTGTGCTTTTTCAAAATCTGCTTTATATTAGTTCCTGGTAGGTCTTTTGATATCTTCAAATTTCGTGTTGACGTTCTGGGATTATCTCCAACAGCTCATGAAACGACTATTTCTTCCAACTACTCATCCCTATTTGCCGCATATCTCATTGGCTTTTCCTTCTGGAATTCACCATAATCAATTTGGTTGTGTCGAAATCTTGCAAAAATGTCTCTGAAAGGTTTTCTCCTTCCTAGATACCTCTCATGGTACAAATGGCTCACTGCCTCTGCATTTTCCCCAGTTTGTATGAAACTCATAAGTTTCAAACTTCATTGCAGAGCGTAGAGATTTGACAAAGATCACGAATTGAGGAGTATCGTTACCAGCTCCATTACTGCTCAAATCATAATTTGACAGCTACCAATGAACATTTGCTTCTTGTTTCATCGCCGCGTCATCCGAAGCCTACTTTTTCAAAGTGTGCGTTCCAAAGTCTATAGGTAGAAACCTAAAAAGCTCTGCATTTCAAAGATTCCTTCGGCAAAACATCGAGTGTGCTATATTTCAATTGAAATATACAGAGATATGCAGGTTGTTCAATTTAAAAAAAATATTCTTCTGTCGAAAATGTACTCATAAACGACAATTGCTATCGATATGCGGTTTTCACCATCGCGTTTCTCATGAAAATGGACTCACAGATACCGCCATCAGCTTTCGTCTGTCAAGTTTAGAAATAGGACTCTCATTTCAGAAGTGTTCAATTTTGCCCACCCTGTACATGAACAGAACATAAATTTCAATCATATGAATGGATATGAATCCATATAATTCGTTCACTGTGAGGTATGAAACACACCAATCACAGGACAATGTAACCCTGTTACCATGGTAACTTATACTCAGAAGTCAATAGATAAAATATGTTCCAATTTGTCGATTTGATTGATTGATCCAATCATTGTCGATCTGAAATGACATCAAACACCATTGGAAATAAGTGATTTCATCCGAAGAAAAAAAAAATACTGTACAATACGAGTCGCTTATCTATGTCTCCGTGCGATATGGACATCATATCCACTCTAGTTGTACAAATTATTCTAGTAGTATCCCAGGTAATTTGATTTCAGAAAGTATCGGCATCGAAATATCATCGAATTCGAGTCATAGCCGGATAAAAATCAACAGCAAATGGAGGAGAAAACATCAATTCAATGATGCCTTGTTGGATGGAGAATTTCAAGAAAAACAAGATGGGCTCGAGAAATATATATGGTGAAATTGGGAAAAAAGTTGGGGTTACTTCCGGTCGAACAGGTGGCTGAAAGAAACTGCTGTTGGATTCGAAGGAAGCGTTAGGTGACGCGCCTCCTGTGGTTTTGAATTCTTATCTTTTCGAATAAAAATACAGGCTGCTACATGTCTCCTGTAGCACCTCGTATACTACTTGATATATTGATATGATTAGTATAGGCATGGATGAGCTTCTGATTTGACAAAGTGTAGGTGTCATCAATGTCAGTCAGAAATAGTAGGTAGGAGTAGAATTCATAGGATGAAAGCCTACCGTTGATGTATCTTTAGTTTGATTTCAAATTATGGACAATGAGGCTCATCAATACTCTAAAAAGATCACTTCACAAATCAAAACTTCGGAGGAATTTGGCTAACTATTTCTATCACTAACTATTTCTATCATCACTGAGGAATGCTGAACTATCTGCAATTTCCTCTTCTGTATTCACCTCAAGTACCACTGCATTATATAGTAAGAACTGAAACTGTGAATAAATACATTCTTCTCAGATAATTTGAATTTAACATTCCTCGATAAAAGTATTCACCATTATTTTCCCTTCAATGCATGCAGTGCCTTCATGGTATCAGCACTTAACCAAAAAAAAATCCCTTTGAGCTCGATTCGTTCGATATAAGCCGTGTGTTGTTATTTTTCCAGGGATTAATGGAATTCGAATAGGGTATTCAAGTGGCTATGAATCGAAAAAAAATCCTCACTCCCGCTTGTATATTATATGATTTCTTGAAAATCAGTCAATCAATCAGTTGATCAGCTGATCACTTGAAGATCAGTTATTCAATTACAGTTAACTGAATGCAAATAGTTACGTACTCATTCATTGTAGCTATCATATGAATTCTGCCAGAGTTCCTATAAAAATCGTTATCCGTAGCGTGACTGCTATCAGGATAGAATATGTTTCAATCTATCGAATCAGTGAATATTGTTTCTCTGAACTAACTGCAACTGTAACTGATTTTCCATACCGTACTCACACGATTGACACTTCGTCCTTGCACTAAAAATGGACTCCATATTTACTAAAGTGCACTCTTGTACATCAGTTTATTGATTAACGAGCGTGCAAAGTGACATATTTCGCACTAATATATATTCATGGAGAGTATGACCAGTGTTTATGAGACCTGAGTAGGACTATATCTGATAGGTCCTGACTGTCACTATGTTCTCAAATTTTTAAGTTTTGAGAAAAGATTTTTCAGAAATGATGAGATGATCATCTCGTATTTCATTCGCATACATAATACTTTGATTACACTCTACAACAGGAAGAGCACAATTTTCAATGGATGTCCAGTGGAAATTGGAATGGGATATGAAGAGTTACATTTATTTCGCAATAATTGCCTGATTTTGGCAAATATACATTTATTTGAGTATAATTGTTTACTAGTTTCCAACATGTGCTTTCATTTCATTATAGTGAGTATAGTATAGTATAGATGAATCCGATAGCTTTTCGGATCTTAGGTAGGTCTTAGAGATCTTAGGTTGGTCTTAGGCTTGGATCTATCATCCCATTATCTTGACAATATCCCTCTCTTCTTGATTATCCTTAGTATAACGAGAACAGCGCAATATGTTGTGAACAGTGAATTCCAATTTTCTTAACCTTGATTTTTCCATCATCGATATTCGTGAAAATATATTTGAAACTCACCTAAACTCTGCCAGCTCGTGAACATAACCAATATGAGCAACTACCTTCAAATCGTGTGATGAAGATTTTTCGACATTTCAACTGATTTGGTCAAATTGTTCAGATGGTTTGATAGACAATACCTACATTTTTGTTGATTTTTTTGATGATATCGATGATATGTTGAACGAATCGTAAAATGAGTTTTCACCGTTATTTTGATTATCAAGGATAATAATTCTAGCCTGATCAGGGCTTTCGAAGAGCTACTGTGAAGTAGAAAAATATTCAGCTCCGGATTCAGAAATTTCTCTATGTTCTATCCTCGATATTATCGATACTATAGATATTCTCGATTCTATCGATGAACCGATATCGTCGATATATCAATAATCAACAATTATGGAAGATATCGAATATCAAATGACTATCCATTTCATCGATATTATTGATATCATCAATGATTGATAGTAACAGGATGTGAAATCAATTTGAATACATGATAAGTACTATATGTGATAATACCGGCAGTACTATTTCCAGGTACAATATTCATCAATGACTGGGAGCGTGCTGTTTTGAGATATTTCAGTCTCCACCTTCCTGTTGCCATGGTGAAATGAGTTACCTGCTTTCTAATCGATGAATTATTCGCTGTTTGCACGAATGGTAATAGGGACCATCATCATAAAGCATCATTCCTAATCGGTCCAAGGTTGGAAAAAATATGTGAAAAAATCATTACAGCAGATCAGTTAGAACGGATGAAGTAGAAGTATCGAAATATTCTTAGATTCATGGATTTTATTAGATGTTTATGAGTGATTAATCCGAATTTTCCAAAAAAAATCTTTTCAAGTGTTCGAGTTATGAGTTGTACTGCTGTGAGCAATATGTTTCTTCTGATATAAATATGTCTCTCGATCCATGTGAACATGGTTTGTATGTATGAATTTGGAATGAAGTTTCGATAGATTCATTCATTTCGTATTCATCCATTACTCATTCTGATTTTGGAACGTGTCCATTTCATATCTTTTTGTTCGAATGTCCAATCTTTGAAGTAGGTGAAGAAGCTTGCTGTCTTTAACCATACCCTATTCCATAACATTGAAATTCCTGAATTTGACTCCAAGGAAGCCACTTTGGGAAACTTGCATCATAAATTTCAATAAGTTCGTCAAGCCGGACGTCATCTTTCCAAACTTTCGCTAAGAAGCACAAACTTTTTGTGGAAATAGCAAAGCACACTGAATAAATACTTCTAGCTCAGGTTACTGTATATATATATATATATATATATAAATATGTATGTAGTATATATATATATATATATGTATATATATATGTATATATATATATATATATATATATATATATACATGAAACAAAACATGTTTACCGAGCTTCTTGGAGGTGATAGTACATTGGAAAATAGGTGTAGTTTGATCAATAAACTCATGGCCCAACATGCATAGTAGAGGAGATATATCCTTCCAAAGTTGATGAAACTAAAATACTTTTTACGCATAATTTCTAAGCGGTGAAGCCACCAGAATGGAATTTTCTGCATAAATGTATATTGTCAACTGATATCCATAACGTCTTACGGAAGCATTTCCGAAGCACTTGCCAAGCAGTAAAAGCATATCAGTTCGTTCAGAGAACAAATGAATTCTCAATTCTCAGTTGCAAATCGCAGTAATAACATAACCAAGCAGGAAAACCACATAAGGAAATTGATGACGACAATGTTGATGACATGAACATCAGAATTGAGAATAGAATTTTGCATATCTTGCTAAAATATCATTTTTGCGATGGATTAATCTGCTGACATCATGTGACTACGAAATCCGAATATCTCAAGAACGGTTCAATTTTTTGTACCTAGATAAGAGTAACTTTTTCATGTAACTTTCTTCGCTTCATCGAATGTTTCTATTCTTTTACCAAAACGAATTCAAGGAAAGAACATGTCTCAAGAAAATCATGACCCACCTTCTGAAAACACCCTTTATAACAATATCAGAAATGTAGAAGTGTGATGAAATAATGTTATTTCAACAATATACATTCATGCGGAAGATTTTAATCTGGTAGCTTCCACTGTTTAGGATTTATTATAAGAAATTATTTCAATTTCACCAACTTCGGAAGGATATATCTCCCTTGATATGCATTCCGGGCCACAAGTTTATAGATCGAACTATACCTCTTTTTAAATGTACTATCACCCCCAAAAAGCTCGTTACACATTTTTGACTCACCCTGTATACATAAATTTCTGGATTTCTAGTTATTTTTTTTCTGGTCGAGATGTTCGAATAAAAAATACATCATTAGCAAATTAAGAATTGCGTAAATGGTGAATTCAGACGATTTTTCATGTTTTTTGGTTGAACAACAGTCAATCGGCGTCGAAAAATCTGGGAACATTAATTCATGATATAGTAATGTGGAAATAATTCGATTCATTCGTTAGTAATGGTCATACAGTGTGCCAAGATGAGAAGGAACAGCATGGGGATATCGGAGAAGGTAAGTGATACGGTGTGATCAAATTAAAGAGAAGTACGCATTAGGTGCCTAATAATATGCCATTCAGAAAGTTTTGATATTCCGTGTAGTTTTGGAGATATCCGAGAAGAACCGAAATTTGAGAATATCGAATAGCACTTCGACATGGCCACTTTTCAAGGACCACACGATAACATTAGCAGAATTTTTCTGTGACGTTTCGTCTTTCAGAAAACATCATCAACTTTGTATATTTATACGAGCCAAAACTAAAGTATACTCTGTTTATGATTCCATTCTTCATTGTGAATACAGCGACGTATCACGCAATATGATTTCGGATCCATTTCTCGCGCGAAATGTAATTTAGTGATTACTTAATCTCTTTTTCTTCAATTTCAGATAGTAGGTGCTGGAAAAAATGACAACATAATGTTCTGATGTCATGATGATACTGTAGTCTGGAAGAATTTTTTACATATTACCGTTCCCACTGTTGCATCTCGTTACCTACCTAATTTGTGTTGGAAATGAAAAACGGCAGCTTTTCGAATACTGAAGAATTTGATATGTTGTCATGTTACATTTTGTGCCAAAGGAATTGTTTTGATGCTGAACGTGCGTACTCTAATGAGTATCTAGAGAAGCGGTTAATTTTTGATTTAAAAGAATACGGATCATTCGAAAAACTTGTTGTTTCCCGACAAAAGCAATCTAATGAAGAAAGTCAGCATGAATCCTGAGATATCCACTCGCACCATTGAAGATAATACCGGAATAGACAAATCCACCGCTCACTTCATTTCAAGAACAAATAATAAATATCATCCATATGAATTGAGGATTTATCATGGACTCAGACCAGGTGCATTCAACAACGCAAAAATTCCAGCAAGTGGTGAGTTTGAATTTATACTCGTATGCATGGTCCCATGCATACGAGTATCAATTTACTTCATGTATCGGAATATGACATATCCTCCAGCGCCTACTATCTAAAATTGGAGAAAAAAATATTGAGTAATCACTAAATTACATTTTGCGCGAGAAATGGTTTCGAAATCAAATTGTTTGATACGTTGCTGTATTCACAATGGAGAATGGAGTCGTATACAGGGTATACTTCAGTTTCGGCCTATATAAAAATACAAAGTTGATGATGTTTTCTGAATGACGAAACGTCGCAGAGAAATTCTGCTCATGTTATCGTGTAGTCATCAAAAAGTGGCCATTTTTTCCTCTGGAAATAACGGTAGGAGAAAATGAAAACGAAATCCTCAAATTTCGTTTTTTTCTGAGATATCTCTGAAACTCCTCGGAATATTGAAACTTTCTGAATGGCATATTATTAGGCACATACATTTGATCGACATCGTATCACCCACCGTTTCCGATATCCTCATGCTGTTTATTCTCATCTTGGACACACTGTACATATAGTGTTCAGATTCACTCCAATATATGTGTGGGGTGAATTTGGATACCTGCCTAATTTCGATGGAATATGAATGAGGTTGATCAGCGAGATGATCTCGGACTTTGTGAGAGTATAAGAATATTCGATGAGGAACATATGATATGTGTTTTGGAGGATAACCTGTCCGAAGTGTCATTTCATGTATGCATTTCAATGAAACAAAACTTCAGATCATCACTTTCTGTAAGAGAAGTTCACGAACTCTGAATGAAAACACAAAAAAAAATATTCAATCATGAAATCCAACCATTCTACCTATTCTGTCATTTTGGTTCATTTCGAACAAGGAAATCATAGTATTTTCCTCTGTAGGTCTCTCACAGATTGTAGAATTTCATTCATTGTCAACAACCCTCGCATCGTTGATATTGGAACGTATGGAATAGTCCTTCATTCTTTCAGGAGTCACTCTTCTCAGAAAGTCAATCAGGTGAATAATTTCATCAATAATTTCTGTTACACAGTCAATTCGAAATTTCATGCTATTCTTTGGACATGTTTTGATAATAGAAATGTCCCTGATACAATATGATACTTGTCATAACTTTCTATGGTCAACTCTTCAGCATATCCATAATTATCTGGCTTAGAATTATTTCCATCCCCTTCTACATCAGCTCCTCTCACTTCTTCTCGGATTCTGCATCGATTGACTGTTCTTCGTCTATGGGCTTAACAATGATCAGACCCCAGATCCTGCTCAAAATTTCCTTCTCCCGAAGGAAGGTTTAACTCTTTTCCTCGTTTTTGAGATCTAGTGGATGATAAATAAGTGGTATCCTGGTGGTATAATCGATTACTTCGAAATTCATTCCAAATCTTCCGATAGCACTTCTGAATATGCGTGGAAACTCCGTTAGACCATTTTGTCACATGATGTGAATGTTGGTATATTATATCATCCTGGAGCTTCTCTGTAACTCCTCCTACACGCCCTGATATCGAAAATGACTCTCTGAATTCCCATTCGTGTAGTTCTGATTTCACACACACCTAATTTCTTTTTGTAAAGTCGAAACATGATATCCGAGTTCTTCCTACCTATAAGCATTCTTTATGTTAGCATTGATGAAAATGAATTGCAATAGTAATTTCGTCATCTTGTGTCTGATCCCTTACACGAAGATATCGAATGCCACATCGAGGTCCCGAGAGTTTTTGTCTACGACAGTTTATTTCCGGAGCATTGATAATCTCCGAATATTCAGCAAATTCAGAGTGGAACGCAGTTCTCCACACGAACTCCAGACATCGACTGAGCTGCAGTGTTTCCACAGAGTGAGATTATTATGTACCAACATCACCAGAGAATTGTACCAGATTCAGCTCAATCGTACCAAAACTTCCAAAGAACGGGAAATTCTATAAAAATGTTCACATTTCTGTTTTTGTATGATAAGTAATGTGAATGAATGAAAACATAATTGATAATTCTCCTAATTGTATTTAGTAATATCACAAGTTGAAAAAACAACATAACATTCAGTCAAAATTTGTATAAAAGTATAAAGGTGAAGAAAAAATATTTGATACTCTTCAGATCAACAACAATACTCGAAACATGGAATACTGATAGATGAATGAACTCTATAGAAGAAAAACATCTAATATATGTATCTCAACAGAGCTAAAAAAAACTGTTTTCGCATCAGCAATTGAAGGAATTTCTCCACTCATAGCAAATTTTGGCTGGAATCTTGCTGAAAGCATCGAAAACTCATCAGAATTCAACATAAAATGATGAATTTTTCCCCTAACTTTTTCATGCTCCCTAGGATCGATAGGATTTTGTTCCAAGAATGATGGAACATTTGCTCCCATATAAATGTCTTCCAACTTCACATGAGAATCAGGATTCGATGGTGAAATTTCTGATAGTTCAGTCTTATCAATCACAGTTTTTCAGATGAAATTTTTCAAAAAAGTCCTATGTAACATGGTGAATTTTGTGTATGAAGTATGAATCTGGGTGCTTTCACTCTGAAACTGTATTGTGTGTGAAGTATGAATCTGGGTGCTTTCACTCTGAAACTGTAGATTCACGCATTTCACAATACCAAGAATGCAAGATAAAAACAATGAGTATACTTTGTATACAGCATTTTTCAAAGTTCACGATATGATGTTTCCTTCATTGAATTCATGTTAATAGAGTTCGTTTCTTTTTGAAGATGATGAAGGTTTCTTGGTATCATTTTCAGAATGAAACCCATCTGCAGTTCCATCTCCACTCTCATTATTTTTATAGCTCTCTAGATTCTCGTCTTAGTTGTCTCTATTCAACTTTTTTTTAGGAATCTTAAATCGAGTTTCATTATTGATTTGACCATACATTATACCGCATAATCTATAGATCGATATATATAACCTATTCATGTTTTAGTATGTTATACAACATATCAATATACACAATAGAAAAAATACCAAATTTATCTACCGAATTCAACCAATTCGAGTGAAGTGAGATCAGTGCATATATATTGACGTACTGCCACAGATCCGTATATAGGCATCTCACGTATACCAAAGCATACCGTTCGGTACATCTCTCTGTACACGAACGACCGTAAACATGGTTGAGGTTATGTCGGTGATACAGAACACAGAAGAGCGGAAAATCTAACAATTGACTTTGACCGTTGACACTTAACGTGACGTACGACTCGACTGGTTGCAAGATATCGTATATTGAACCAAGTTTCGGAATGTAGTACCAAACGTACTTTTTCTTGTGAACTGTACCAAATCTGGTACAATTATACCACTTGTGGCAACCCTGCTGAGCTGTTGGAAACAATCTCGATGTTGGAAACAATCTCGATATCATCGATATTGAAAATGATGAAAAGATGCCTCAATTCGATATATAAGTATATCGAAAAGGTGGAGCCTCAGTGTGAAGTCTGGGTATAACATGATGTGCTGCATATGCAACGCCGTCTAATGGCAAAAGATCTGAGGTAGGTTTCCAAGAAACTATGGTTTTCGGTGTCATCTATCATCCGTATCAGCCCCTATGTACGTGTAACAGATGAGCTACTTAGTAATAATAAGATAATAAAAATATTCATTCCGGACGCTATCAAGAAGTATTTCAAATATACCTACATAAGGTCAAGGCAATTTCTACAAATAACTCACTTGATGCACACGTGCAAGTTGTGAAACTATAATAAGACTAGAATTTTGAATTTCTGGAACGAGTATAGATGAGGAATGGAGAGGAGGGTAAGAGAAACATTTGTGTTCTCGAGAAAAAAACGAAACGGGCTAAATCTTCTTCGAGCAGTGCTTCAGAATCTGAATCTGCCATTTCAGATTCAACTGATGCAGATGGAGTTCCTAAATGCGATTTGCAAGAGGAACAAGATATTATCATGGGAGATTTGGAAGAGGATCGTTATGTTCTTGCGAAATTCGAAACGAAAAGAGTGATGAAATTCTCCGTGGCGAAAATCCTCCATGTTGAAGGCGATGAAATAACTGTTAGTTCGAGAACAGAACGATGAATTCGTATTTCCTATTATAGAAGACATATCCACAGTAGAGAGATCTGATGACCAAATCAACCTGCGAGATCCATTGAACACCGGTGGAACTGCAATGGGTGGAAGCCTCAGATTCAACGTTAATTTGGAGAAGTATAATTTGGGATGATGAAGTCATGCAAGAAAATGAGTAGTGGCCACAGTACCCCAACATTATGACCATTGTGCCCCGTGTGAATGGCACACTGGCCGTTTTACGATATCTCATCAAGACCGTCACAGGTTTATATCCAAGGTATTTATAAAATTTCGATTGTGAAACTTCTCAACATGGACATGTATATTTCATTTCAAGAAATGAATTTCCTTGAGATGTCAGAAATATCCACAAATTAACATTCCATTCATGCATTTTCATTCTGCGGAAGGTCAATTCTTTCTTCATCTCAGATACATAGAATTGAGACTCTCAACAACTACGATTTCAGATTCGGAAATATATGTCTCTGTTGAGTTATGGGGCTGCACGAATTAACCTCTGTTGCAGTCTCTAATCCAACAGAATGAGACGGATATTGCGAATATTTCATTACAATGGGACTCTCCTGGCGATTCTAGTGGTGCATTATTGTGATTCTCTTCATTACATTCTCAAACAAGAATGGGAAAATCTAACGAGTCTCTTCGTTAAGTATAGGGGCTTCACGAATTCATCTACATATATTCATCTACAAATGAACAATATTGTGAACATTTTGTTCGATGAAGCATACCCTGGCAATACCTGTGATGAATTATTGTGATTCTCTTTGTTAACTCGCCAGACATGAATGCGACATCCCAGGGAGGTTCATGTTAGCTGGGTGGACTGGTCTTTGTAGGCAAGGCTGCCAGATGTATCTAACATATCTATACATATAGTATAAGCATAACATGACACAATACATTACAAAGCTGATACAATATTTTTGGTTGAAAAACTCAGGATTCGTGTTCGAAGACACCCAACCGAAGACCATAAAGTATAAAGTTGGGATAAAGTATGGAATCAAGTAAATATCTTTCGAACGAAGAGAATGATATTTATAAAAATTTGCAGGTTAGCGCAATGAGACAAAATATATTTTTCAGTTGATAATATACTTGCGGCTTAACCGGAAATGCCATCAACTTCTCCAATTCGAATGGGACTCTCTATATATTTTCACAGAAGAGATTATCATTTTGAACTCACATATACTGAGTTGAGGGTAGAAGAAATTGCAAAAACGAGAAATATAGTATTTCAATCAACCTTCCATGAACTTTTTGCATTAGAGCAAGAAATTGTATTGTAATAAATGAACGCCCAATTCACAAATTGTACTATTTAGAATTGAGTGAAAAAAAGCGTATCTGTTATGGTGATTGTAGAATTCATTCATGTATTACTATGCATACAAACAAGATCAATTAGTTCATCTGAATAGATTCTTTCTCTAATGCAAGAACTAAAAAGAGGTTGATTAAAGTGCTATATTCCTCGTTTTCACATTTTTTTTTCACACCAAACTCAGTATGTATGGATTCAAGTTCTGTAAGAATATATAGGGTGTCCCATTCAAATCAGAGAAGTTGATGGCAGTTCTGGTTGAACCGGAAGTGAATTATTCACGAAAAAAATGTACATCGGTCGATTTTAAGGATGTTAATGGAGCACTCAAATATTTCACAATCCATAATATTTTTGACATTATAATTCCCATTCGCACACTAAGACATTCAAATTACCCCATATGGTTTACCAAAGAAATTAGAGATTGCATCAAAAGAAAACAGAAATTTCATTCGAGAAGACATCTTTCAGACTATCATATGGCTTTGTTTAAAAATGAGAGATCTGAATTGAGAAAAATGATAAAAAAATGTCATAATGAGTACATGAAAAATGTAGAAAATTCAATCAAAACAGACAGCCGGCATTCACAAAATCAAACAAAAAAAATAGTAATTATACCTCTAACCTGAAATACGAAAATAAGACAATAGCAATATGTGACGCTGCAGATTATTTCGGGAGATATTTCCAATCGGTTTTCAAAGAAGAAAAAGCTCAGTATAACTTGAGCCAAGTGGCAGATAATGTAATATCATTTCTTAGTGAAGTATCCGTAGGGGACTATTTTCAGGCGTTAAAGAAGCTCAAACCAAAAAAATCAGCAGGTATTGATAAAATTCCGCCCTATATAATTGAAGGGTGCGCCGAGTGGCTCCAAGAGCCTCTGTGTTTTTTATTTAATCTTCCATTTAGAACATCCACTTTTCCTGAAGTATGGAGGGAGGCAATAATAACTCCTATTCATAAATCTGGAACTATATCTGACATAAAAAATTATAGACCGATATCAGTATTATGTGCAATAGCCAAATTATTCGAACAAATAATATATAACAAAGTCTGGAAATCTATCGAAACCCACGTAT
Organism: Gastrophysa polygoni; assembly: GCA_963576655.1. NCBI lineage: Eukaryota > Metazoa > Arthropoda > Insecta > Coleoptera > Chrysomelidae > Gastrophysa > Gastrophysa polygoni. The sequence continues at coordinate 29,466,308 of OY755082.1, forward strand.
GTGAAGAACAGCACGGATTTGTTCCAAGAAAATCCACAGCCACGAATTTACTTACTTTCACTCTCATGATGTGTATAGACACTTTTCTGAAAATGCACAAGTCGACGTCATCTACACTGATTTTCAAAAAGCATTCGATAAAGTGGATCACGACATACTACTGGATAAAATAAGTGGGTATGGAGTAGACCTGTCGAGTATAATTTTTTTCGTTTCCTATCTGAGAAATCGACCTTACAAAGTCAGATGTCGTGGTCATTGCTCTAGCAGATATGATGCAAACTCGGGAGTACCTCAAGGGTCCAATTTAGGTCCACTATTGTTCCTGAGATACTCTGACTGTTTGTTGTTCGCCAATGACCTTAAATTCTCTAGGAAAATAGAAACTATAGAGGATTGCCTGCATCTTCAGAGTGATATGAATTCCGCTCATTCATGTTCCCTCGTAAATGATCTGGCATTCAACAAATCAAAATGTATGGTATTGTCCTGTACAAGAAAGAAGGAAACTCTAAAACACCAATACACCATTGAAGACGACAGATTAGTGAGAGTAGAAAAAATAAAAGACTTAGGTATTGAGTATGATACCACATTGTCATTCAAATCAAACATTGACTGGGTTTGCGCACAGGCACTAAAAAGTCTGCGGTTTGTACTTAGGAATAGCAAACATTTTCGAAACTGGGAAACAGTTCGGTTTTTATATAATTCACTGGTTAGACCTAAGCTAGAGTATTGCTCTGTAATTTGGCACCCAACAGCAATAGTACAAACTCACACATTAGAAAAAGTGCAAAATCGCTTATTACGATATCTTCATCTCAATCTTTATCTCAGGCTTCGAAATGAGTTCGATATAATGAGCTTGGAAACTAGGAGACAATTATCACTTGTGACCATGTGCTTTAAACTATATAAAAAAATGTATAACTGTCCTAAACTAAAATTATTTTCAACGGTAAGAATCCCCTCTCGTGCAACCAGACTCCAGCAATTTTTCGAAATACCTCTCCCTCCCACACGTAATTATAGTTCACCTGTTACTACCATGGTGAAACAAACAAATAATATTTTGCAACTATCAGACCTCAGTTTTGACCTCACTCCAAAGAAATTTTTCGTTGGACTCCATCAATACCTATCTTTACCTACCTCAATTTGATATATATTATGTTAATTTACTTTCTACCGGTTTTATTTAGTATTAATTAATATCTGTAAGTATGTTATTTGCTTCGATTATTAGCTCTAGATAAATACTATTTTTCTCATGTAATTAAGTTCTTGTAACTTGTTTGAGAAATAAATAAATAAATAAATAATTGACGACTTCGTTCCGCTACCGCAAAGTTATGCGCCTACGTTGTCTACAGATGGTAGAAATGTAGTACCTGAAAGACATTTTCCGAACTTTTGTCATTCCTTGCCCACCGCCAATAGAGATAGGGATGCCTGTGAGGTAGGAGGGGCGAATGTAGGAGGTAGGGACTTCATCAATAATTCGCTTCCGGCAATTAGGGTCAACCCAGTAAATGTTAGTTCAAGTAGGAGCGGTACTCGAAATAGACATAGTCCAATAAATGAACCGGTGGAACAAGACATTCTGAACCAACGATTATCGGGAGTTCGATTTGACGATGGGGCTAGTCCTCAAGGTAGTATGGGTAGATCTCATCTACAGTCAACATTTAGAAATGAGGTCGGTACTGATGAACCAATGATGAGAAATGCGGATGCAGACGATCAGTATTTTCGTGTAGGTAGTAGGGGTAGGCCTAATCTACAGTCCACATTCAGAAATGATGTAAGTACGGGTGAACGCGCAAGCACAATATTTTTCACCTGATTATCAGCACTGATATCTCGAAGTTGGGAGATGGAACATCAAATACGATGGGGATTCAAGCGTGACAACTTTCCTAGAACGGATTGAAGAAATAAGAATTTCTCGAGGCGTATCGAAAGTTCAGCTTCTGCGTTCGGCTCCTGAGCTGTTCACCAAAGACGCGTTAATGTGATTCAGGACTGATTTCTTCACCTCGTGGGATGATTTAGTATGTAAATTAAAAGAGGCATTCATGCCACATGACTACCACTATAGTCTTTGGAAAGAAATCAGAAGGCGAACGCAAGGAGCTAGGGAGAGGGTAGTATGCTATGTGGCTGCGATGGAAAGTCTATTCAATGAATTGGGACCCGAAAGACCGTCCAAAACGGCGAGAGTCGCACTGATTCGACGAAATTCATTGCCAGTTTTGCAAACTCCCTTATCTCTTCATCAGATTAATAAAGTCTCTGAGTTAGTTAGCTTAGCTAGGGTTATCGAAGAGACCGAATTACGAGTTCAACGATTTGTACCACCTCCCACGAATTACCGTTCGTTGGTGGAACCTGAACTTGCCTACCGAAGACAAACAATGTCTCATCCTGTCTCCGCCATTTCTCCGCATCTCGATGGGGCCCTTGACAACGAAGCAGTACCGATACGAATTGAAGCTTCAACTACGAATACTACCCCGATTTCTGCTGAGCAACCCCTTTGCTGGAATTGTCGTGAGGTTGGACATAGATTCAGGAAATGTACCAAACCCAGACAGATTTTCTGTTTTCGTTGCGGTAAAGAAAAGGTCACCACTTCCTCTTGTCCTACCTGTCGACCAAAAAACGCCCAATTGAGACGCTAGATAGCCGACTACTAGTCTCTAACTCAACAATAAAACCGGCCGACCCCTCGAATATGATTGTAGAAGATAGGATACTATCAGATTTCGTGATTGCTCATGCCAAGGATGATATCCGTCCCTATTTGAGGGTAAAGATCTTCGGTAGGGAATTCTTAAGGTTGTTACATTGTGGAGCTATTAGGACGGTCCTAGGACAGCAGGTTGGAGTATCGTGAAACAGTTCTATTCCTTAGAAGTTTCTTCCGTAGGTATTTGCACCGTTGCAAATGGTCAAAACTGTGAGGTATTGGGATCCGTGAACCTCCCTATTCAGTTAGGTGACCGAATCAAAATTATAGAGGTGTTGATAGTTCCTTCTCTTCCTCACTGGGGATGGACTTTTGGCTGAAGATGGCTATAGTTCCAGATTTATTTCCGGATGAGTGGAATTTCAAGGATGATTCGACCTCCTCATCGGATGCCAATGTTTGTACGATAAATTCTCTGGACTCCTTAGCGTGAAAAATTGAAGGAGATGGTGGATAGATATTTTTGTCTGATGGGAAACAACTTGGGCTGCACTTCTCTGGTTGAACATGTCATCACCACGGATTCCTCGCCAATCAAGCAGAGACATTACCCCATCTCACCCGTTCTCCAACGGCAAGTGAACGAGGAACTTGAACAAATGCTCCGAGATGGTGTGGTAAAACCTTCTGACTCCCCCTGGGCATTCCCGATTTTGTTAGTCAAGAAACCCGATGGTCGCTATAGATTCCGTGTCGATTTCAGGAAGTTGAACCAAGTCACCAAGAAGGACGCTTATCCCCTTCCCTTTGTGTCGGCTACCCTGAATAAGCTACGGGATGCTCGATTTTTGACAACACTAGACATGAAATCAGCCTACTGCCAAATTCCTTTAGCTGAGTCGTCTGAACCTCTTACGGCCTTCGTCGTTCCAAATCGCGGTCTTTTTCAGTTTAGGCGTATGCCGATGGGTCTACATAATTCCCCAGCTACGTTTCAACGCTTTGTCGATCGAGTAGTTGGTGCCGACCTCGACCAATATGTTTTCATCTATCTAGATGATATTATCATCTGCACCTCGACTTTCGAGAAACATTTGGAGATCTTAGAAGAAGTATTAGCTAGTGTAACCAAAGCTGGACTCACCCTCAATGTGAAAAAATGTAATTTTCGCAAGTCAGAGCTGCGTTATCTTGGGTATTTGGTCGATTTCTCTGGTCTTCTTGTTGACCCGGAAAAGGTTAACGCCATTCTACAAATTCCTAACCCGCGTAATATTACTGAGGTGCGACGAATCATCGGACTCGCCTCCTGGTACCGCCGATTCTGTCCAAACTTTTCAACGTTGATCTCGCCCTTGAGTGACCTCAATAAGAAAAATCGGCCATTTGTGTGGGACTCTAATTGTGAGGATGCATTTCGAAAAATTACGGAGTGTCTTGTTTCCGCCCCGGTACTGTCGTGTCCAGACTACAGTCTACCTTTTCTTGTCCAAACGGATTCATCCGATTATGGCTTGGGAGTCGTGTTGTCACAAGTGCATTCAGATGGGGAGAAGGTCGTTTGTTATCTGAGCCGCTCGTTGACACCGAGTGAACGGAAATTCAGCACGACTGAGAAGGAGTGCTTGGCCGTCATTTTTGCAATCGAGAAGCTGCGGCCATACCTAGAGGGCACGAAGTTCGTAGTTATTACTGACCACTACAGTCTGAAGTGGCTCAATTCAATGAAGGACCCCGTCGGTAGAATTGCGCGTTGAGCCGTGCGGCTGCAAAATCATGCTGATTTTGAGATTGTGCATCGTCCTGGAAAGGACCATTTGGTAGCTGACGCTCTGTCTCGATCTGTACCAGCCCTAGTGATTGACATCGCTGCTGAGGTATCAACCATCACAGACCCTTGGTACAAAAAGATGGTTCAAGCTGTCACCGATGACCCTGTTCGATACCCTTCTTGGCATGTCCACAACAAATTACTCTTCAAACGAGTAGATCGGAAATATCCCGAGCGGTCGGAAGGAATAGACCCTTGGTTGCAAGTGTTTCCCAAGGAAAATCGTCGCAATCTTATCCAGCAGCACCATGATCCACCAACCATGGGACATGGAGGTGTGTTCGAAACTGTTGAAGTTCATAAAATCTACATCCTGTATATGAACCAAGTGTGCTGGAATATTTTCATTGTATACTTGGCAGTTGTCTTTTTGTCAATAAAATTATAGTTTCTACCACGAAGTTCAACAGGTTATGGGCCCAGACCACGAATAAAGTAATTTTTTGAACGAAACCCAAAGAGAAGAAAGGAAATCACGATATGGAATTCAAGGCGCATATCGATAAACTAGAAGGAGCTTCGAATTGGACAAAATGGAGAAGACAGATTGAGCTTCTGCTGAGACATCATGAAGTTCTTGATGTTACAACTGGAGAATATCAATCTCCAAGTGATCCAGGTGATAGTGCTACACCAGAAGCTATTATCCAGTATATTGCAGACTTGAAGCGCTTCAAGAAACAAGATGCATTAGCCCAGCTCATATTAGTTGGTAGCATGAATGATGCAAATGTTGAACTGACTGCAACCTGTGACACCTCGAAAATCACATGGGAGAAACTTTTCTCTGTATACGAGCAGAGCTCTGGACAGCGAGTCGATAGATTGATGGAACAGTTCTTCACTTCACAAAAAGATACCTCCGAAGACATAGCCACTCACATCGCTAGACTTCAAAGAAATTTTCGTGAATTGCACGATGAACTGAAAACTCTAGTACATACAGGATTGCCTGAGTTATTGCTGATGAGCAGAGTGATGTCTACTCTTCCGAGCGAATATTTTGAATTCAAAAGTGTTTGGGAATCCGTTCCTGTAGCAGATCGAACCATCAACCAGTTGACTGAACGCTTACGTCTGATTGAGATGAGGCTACCAGCAAAATCAAGCGATAATACAGCTGCCTTTGTTGCTAAATCTCAAATAAGAAGACCGGGAAAAACTTCGAAACCAATAAGGAAGTGTTTCAAATGTCATGAAACAGGACATTTTGCAAAGAATTGCCCCAAAAAGGCATTGGTTTAGGAAAACAAGGCAAATACATCTGAAGGTGCAGCCTTTTCGAGTGCGAATCATTGTTTCATGGGATGTACTGATAGTTAAGAGCATTGGTTGGCTGATTCAGGTGCATCCGCACACATGACCAAGAACAAAGAGTATTTTGTGAATTATAAACCGTTCGCTGTTCCAAGAGAAGTCTAGGTTGGTAATGGTGCTGTCATTTTGGCCTACGGCACAGGAAATATTAACGTTCAGATGGAGGTGAACAAGAAAACATCCATGAATCATCTTGAAAACGTTTGGTTTGTCCCTGATATCAAGAGGAACCTTTTCTCTGTTGGAGAAACTCTCAATAAAGGTTACCACTTCGAAGCAGACCAGAATATCTGTGTTATCAAGAAGAATGGAGTGATTCGTCTGAGTGGCCAGAGAAATTCGAAAGGATTACATGTTCTCGACATGATTGCTTGCAAGCCGGATAGTGCTGTTGAGGTATATGCTACTTGGTCATCCGAAAGTCTCCAACTGTGGCATGAGCGACTTTGCCATCAAGATAAACGTCATGTCAAAAGTGTTTTGAAACGTCATAACATTGGATTTCAGCATGACTGTGACGATATATTTTGTGAAGGATGTATTTTGGGGAAACAACACCGAGTCTCTTTCAGATCACGACAGAACAGACCTACAAAACCTGGTGAGCTGATACATGCTGATGTCTGTGGTCCAATGCAAGTGGATTAGATAGGCAGAGCCAAGTATTATGTCTGCTCCGAGGATGATTTCACAAGATTTTGTCGAGTTTTCTTCATCAAGACGAAGAGTGAAGTTGCGAGTAGTCTCGAAGTATTCCTTAATGAAGCAGGAGTATCAGGACATAAGATACTGGAGTTTCTGAGTGATGGTGGTAAAGAATTCGACAATGCCGAAGTGAGAGCTGTTTTACAATCAAGAGGAATCAGAATACGTGTAACGATGCCATATAGTCCACAGCAGAATGGTCTTGCAGAGAGAGAAAATCGAACTCTTGTCGAAAGTGCAAGGACCATGCTACATACAAAAAAATTGCCGATAAAGCTATGGGCAGAAGCTATTAACACGGCTTCGTATGTTCTCAATCGTACTGGTTTAACAACGATCAAAGGGAAATCGCCCATTGAGCTTTGGCAAGGCAAAGAAATAGCAACACTCAGTCATCTACGCATATTTGGCACTCAATGTTATGTTCATGTACCTATGCAAAGAAGGAGGAAATGGGATAAGAAGAGTGTTGTCGGTAGATTGGTAGGCTATTGTGGTGAAAAGGACGGCTATCGTGTATGGATTCCAGATGAGAATAAAATCATTTTGAGTAAAGACATCATTTTCAAGTCTGAAGAAGTTTTAGAGGAAACGGGGCAGCTAGAAGAGACTACGAAAGATGTGGAGAACAAAGTGCAGCTTGAAATGAAGATGAGAGCAGTCGCAGATGAGAATGAAGCAAGGCAAGAAGAGTTACTAACTTCACGAAATGAATCTGTCAATGAAAATAAAGTTGAGGAAGGAGAAAACGAACAAAGCAATGAGGAACACTTGCAGAATCATGATGGCGGACGAATAGTTAGGCGGCCTTACTACCTCAACGACTATGTATTATTTGCAGAATATGACGAACCACATTCATATAAAACTGCAATGGAATCAAGGGAAGCAAAACTATGGAGGAATGCTATGGCTGAAGAAATGCAATCTTTAGCGGAAAACGACACATGGACTTTGGTTGACTTGCCCCCAGGAAAAAAATGTATTCCTAACCGATGGGTCCTCAAAGTGAAAACAAAGTCAGATGGGAGTGTTTGCCGTTATAAAGCAAGGCTGGTTGCTAAGGGATTCAACCAAAAGGAAGGTATAGACTATAACGAGACTTTCAGCCCTGTAGCTCGTTTTGATACCATCAGAATCGTCTTCAGTATAGCAGCTTCAGAAAACATGAAACTTTCACAATTCGATGTGAAAACTGCATTTTTATACGGTAAACTTCAGGAGGAAGTGTTCATGAATCAACCCGAAGGATTCAGTGATGATACAGGACGAGTATGTAAACTGAACAGAAGCTTGTATGGACTAAAGCAGTCACCTCGTTGCTGGAACAACCGTTTTGTAGACTTCCTGAAAAATAAAGATCTGAAGTGCAGTTCATCAGATCCTTGTTTGTTTATCCGTGAAAGAAATGGCAAGAAACTTTTGATCGCCATATATGTGGACGATGGACTCGTTGCTGGAAGTGATGATGCAGAAATATCGTCATTTCTCAATGAGTTGCGAAAGACATTCAAGATCACTGTTGGGGAATTGGATTGTTACCTTGGACTACAAATTGATCGAGACAATAGTGGCAGCATATTCATCAATCAGAGTGCCTACATCAATAAGGTACTGAATCGATTCAATATGCAAGATTGTAATCCAATTTCAACACCCTGTGACATTGATGTATATAATATTGCGAATACCAATGAAGAATTGGATAGCAAGATACCCTACCGTGAGGCAGTGGGCAGCCTCATGTATGTTATGACTGGATCTCGACCAGACATTGCTTTTGCCATGAGCATAGTTTCTGAGAGACTGAGTTCACCTAAGATATCTGATTGGCGTATTGTCAAACGTATAATAAGATATCTGAAAGGGACCATTGATTTTGGATTGTTCTATAGTGCAAAGAATCAAACTAACCTCAGAGTCTTCAGTGATGCTGACTACGCTGGTGACACACTTTCAAGGAAATCGAGATCCGGTGTTATTTGTATGAATGCTGGAAATGCAGTTACTTGGCTCAGTCAGAAGCAGAAAAGTGTTTCCCTCTCAACCACAGAAGCGGAGTATATTGCTGCTAGCGAGGCGACCAAGGAACTTATTTGGGTGAAACGTCTACTGTGTGAAATCACTACATTTGATGGACAGGTCACCTTATATATTGATAGCGCGAGTGCTGTTAAACTCGTCAAAAATCCAGAGTTCCATAAAAAAATCGAAGCATATCGAGATACGTTTCCATTTTATAAGAGACAAATATCAAGATGGAGTTATGCAAGTTGAACATGTTCCAAGCGTAGAACAAGTGGCCGAAATCTTGACCAAACCCCTGTCAAAAGTAAAATTCTTTCAATTTCGGAAACTACTAGGTGTGCAGCAAGTTTAAAAGTTATTGTACAGGATGATTTTAGGAGGAAGTGTTGAAGTTCATAAAATCTACATCCTGTATATGAACCAAGTGTGCTGGAATATTTTCATTGCATACTTGGCAGTTGTCTTTTGTCAATAAAATAGTTTTGTCAATCAGATTCGTATCTCAATATATGAATAGTAGATTTCCTCGCTTGAACACAGAACTCCATACGGAATTATAGTTTCTACCACGAAGTTCAACAGAAACGTTCTCTCGTCTCCACAATCGGTATTATTGGACGAAAATGAAGCAGGACGTAGCACGGTTCATCAAACAGTGCACGGTATGTATAGTAAGTACAAAGCCCGAGCAGAGAGCCCCAGCGGGCCATTTATTGAGCACTGCGCCACAAACTACCAGACCGTTCGAGGATATAAGCGCCGACTTGGTAGGTCCGTAGGTCCGCATCAGGATTTTCGTATATCTTTTCGGTGCATGATGTTTTTAGTAAATTTGTCTTATTCTTCCCGATACGACAACCCACAGCGAAAATGGTGACACAGATCATGGAGGAGCAGGTATTCCTCGTGTATGGTACTCCTCGCCGAGTAATCGTAGATAATGGTGTGGTTTTAAAAACCATGTTGACCGCTTACGTTTCAGAGAATCACCGCTTGTGGAACCGCTATTTATCTGAAACTGCATGTGCCATGAGGTCCGCCAGGCATGAAGCGACCCAACTCACCCCGAATTTTGTAGTATTTGATCGCGAAGTTGAGTTATCGGGGCAAGCTCAGCATCCTTTGGCGAGCACAGTTGATCCAGGAGGATTTAACGCCGAGGCTCGGTCAGAAACCATGCAAAAGGTGTTCGAGGATGAGAAGTTCACTTTGGATCAGAAAGTTTGGCGTTAGAATTATACCTTATCCGATGCAGCTCGAGGCATAACTTCTAAGTTAGCCCCAAAATTCAAAGGCCCTTTTTGGATTTCAAAGATACTTTCACCATGGTCATATGAGCTGTCAGACGACTCAGGAAAGGCCTGCGGTGTCTGGCACGCTAAAGATATCAAAGGCCCCCCTCCAGAATAGGAAAATGACCTGAGGGATCATTCCGAAATGGATGAATAGGCTTGTTGGGAATTACCATAGACTTATTATCCTGAGGAGACGGAACTATTTACATTTAAAGAAGATCAGACATTGCCAATATCTGGTCCACTGTAGGATACTATTGTGACCGATTGGAAAGTGTCGTTGCCATATTTCCAGATTGAGAACGAGATTTGCAATAATTATTGACACGTTCATATCATTTTTTCATTGTTTTGCAAGTGATACAGTCTCGATGGAACATTTTTCTGAACGGTATTTTTATACATAATGAAAACCTGAAATGTACAAGTTGGAATTACCGAATATTCATTTTGTGAACTATCACATTGTAGCATCATAGGATTTGTTACCCGCAAAGCGACATCGGCGCGTCCAGGCCACGCCTATTGTATGAATGATTTTTACTACAAAACTACGATCTGCCCATTTCTCGTTGCGGTGTTGTAGACGAGTGATCTTGTGTTTTGAAGTGTTGTTTTTAGTGACTTTGAATAGATATTGTGGAATTCAGAGTGAATTTTTGGACAATATGGTCCGTCACTGCCGAGTGTGCAAAAAACTTGACATTTCCAGCCCTGATGTTTCTTTTCACAAGTAAGTTGGAATACCTAACCTCCAAATTTGTTTGTTATTCCAGTGGCGTGAATATATGATGATTAGGTACTGTTTATTCATGATTGTTAATGATTTAGGTAGTGTTCATGTTTCCATGGCATAGACTTTCTTGTTCATTGCATCAAAAATTCTAAGCAACTTATTCCTGTTAACCTATTTCTCTATTACTTCAGGTTTCCCGCTGATAGTGGAAAAAGGAAAATTTGGGCATCTCTTCTTGGCTGGCAGGAGAATCGTCTGAGCAAATATCTTTATGTATGTTCTGATCATCTCGATTCGAGGTTGTCATAACAGAGAAAAGTGGTAACAAATACTTGAGGCCAGATGCAAATCCACTACCATGCCATTCAGCGTGTCAGTTCGCATCTGATAGGTAATTTGCAGTTAATACTCCATTGTTTCAACATCACATTTTTCCAATACAGTACAGAAAAACAACAAACTATGTTCACGAGCGACATCATTTATTTTCTTTGTGAATTATTGTCATTGTATTTAATGATATATTGTTTTGTATAAAAATCCAAAAATTATTTGCAGTTCAATTTGAACCAACACCTTCTTTCCAGTAATGAATCAAAATGTGTCATCATTATCCGAATAAATTTGTTGTATTATATGAATATTAAAAGTATGAAAGCTGTGTTTTTTGTTTTTATCAAAGCGGAGAAATCTGTGTGCAAATTATAAGGAAATTCAATTTTATACAACTGTCTGAATGCATATGATATTGCACTTGTTTCAGTTGAACATAATATCGGGAATTACAGGTACTGACAAGAATCTGGTTATATATTTCCAATGATGTTTCATTTTTCAGAATGTTGATTGACAAATACAGAGAGAAATTACATGTTTCCATTGAGAGTACATTCGAAGCTTGTTAATAATCAAAAAGAAATTTGTTTGTCTTCCTAACTAACAAACACGACGCTTCCACTTCGTACAGAACAATATTTAATAATAAAGTTATAGATAAAATATATTTCCAAGTCATGAAACCATTAGGACGGTACGCCACTGGCTGAAATCAGGGAAACAAGACACATAAACATAACAGCGTTGCCAACAAGTTGGTGAAGACAAAGAGGTTCGATCGGTAGTCTTTCTCATACTTGTGCAGTTCATTTTCAATCATTGCTTCAAAACAAAAGCAGTTTTATGAATGAGATGTTCCGTCTCCTCAGGATAATAAGTCTATGGGAATTACATTCCTTTTTTTTTTTGTTTTTTTTTTGTTTTTTTTTTGGTTGAAGTTTTGTTAACTGGATGATTGATAAATCTCTAGTTGAGAAGATATTTGGTTTTGTAAGAAAACAGGAAGGTGGATGTGAAGATTTTTTTTTGGAGACAGAAAAATAAAACTTTAATGGGGTAAGAAGAGTGTTGTTACGGTTTCATTTCGCAATACTCCAAGTGAGGCAATCTAAAACTGAGTTAGAGTGTAAATCGTTCAATCAATTTCCCACCAACCATTCATTGATAATCTTTATTGATACTCATCATATTTCAAATCTCCCATTCCTGTAGCCTGTGTTATTGGGGCTTGAGACAGAAATTAAGAACAGTTCAAGTACTTAAATCCGATAATGGGTTCAGAGAAAAAATACCCAGTATATAGTGTGAAAAAGGCCGTTCCTTGGTTCGAATTCACTGAAACAGTTTATTCTCGTCTGCAAACATTTGAAGATTTGTTGAAGATGCTTATAAACAAAACTGGTTCAGCTAGCTCTTCTGTGGAGGTTAAAATGAGCAAATTGATTTGACACATTCTTCTTTTTCTGGTTCCCATACAGTCAATTTCTTAACCTCAAAATTAGATAAGAAAATGCCCACCTGGACATTTTGGCGGGAGTTTAGGTCATCTTGACATCTTACCGAACGAGCGGGTCACATTTTTCAGATAACCTGTGCAGGTATAGAAAACGTGCTTTTCGCCATTTTGCTGATTTTCTCGTATAATCAAATTATTTGAGGAAGTTGAAGTAGTCAAAGGATGGTCCACTGACTACTCAACTAGTTTGGATGAAGTCTTCTTCTAAATAAGATTGGTTATCAGATTTTGTACTTCAACTCACCGTGGTTGCTACTCTTGGCCACCTGAAATCAAGGTATGCTCATGTCTGCTCAATTTACAGCACAAATCTCCATAACTCTTGTTATTCAGCAATATTCTACTTGAGGGTATTGTAATTTTTAGGGCCACCTAGATTTCGAGCTAACTTGGACTAGTCCTGTTCATAAAGCCTGTTCAACCTGCTTCGCTTCGCTTATGCTACTTTGCTACTCACTGCTTTGCTTTCCTGCCCAACTGCATGAAACCCGTAGATCTAGGAACTAGAGAGCCTATTATGAGAAGGGGTTCCTGCCTGGTCTAGCCCGTATAGCACCTACCTGGATGACTGGATGTATTTCTGGGTCCAAATGAAGCTAATTCCAGATTATCTCAAGTGAGCGTATCTTATCCATTGCTAAAAGCGCTAGTTTCCATAGCCTGAGCTGCTGCACGTTGATGGATAGATGTTCTGTATGCTAGTGGCCATATCCTGAACTTCTGCACTTCAGTCTATATATTTTCTGTATGAGAGTCAACCATAGCCTGAGCTTCAGCACCTTATCGATCCCTCATTGACCAAGTTGTTTATAGTTTGATTAATTTGCACACCTGTGAACTTTTGGTTCAAGGGAACCTAGGGAGATTCAATAACTTGTGGAAGGTAAGGTGATATAGGTATTATCGATTTTCTGCTTACCATTCTGTCTATGGCATAACCCACTTGATAACCACGCTCTCTTCAAGCATCCACCTGAAGTGAAACACTACCCCTCACTCTGCAATAAAGAAATTGTCTTTTCACCCCCTGAGTTCCACTTTATTCTGGTGTTATTGATAGTATCTTACTAGGTTTGATTTCAAGGTAATTAAAAACGTTATAATGTGCATTAGCTGAGTATGTTATTGACGAGATTATTGAAATGAATTCCAATGAGGTCAACATTTTAGCTCAGGAAAAAAATTATTGCAACGCAATCTCCTGAAAACTGTTTTCATCAATGTGATTGATAGTTTCCAGCCCATGATTGTTACATACTGAACATATTTCTTGTTGGTTTATACGGTAGGTTGAGCCAGCGTAGGTAAATCTTATTATTAATTTATCACATGATCTGAGTTGCGCAATAGTTCTAGTCACTTGAATCGGCAGATTCATGTGCAGATAGTCTTGGGTGAGGAACTGAGTGAATGTTAAGAAGCTCAAACAAGAGAACAAGGATCTGCCTTCCTCTTTCAATTTGTGCATATACCTAGGGAGCAGCATCGACTTTTTCTGTATGAGATACCTAGATGTAATCTGCGATAACGGCAATTGAAGTCAGAATATTCAAGCTCTTTAGAAACTTGTATCGACCAATTGTATTCTTGATCTACGGAACGGAGTTCTAGCTGCCTCTCGAAACATATTTTTGGTAGGCGACTCCCATCCATTGCTGAGATTTTAATTAACCAGTTCAAAGTGAGTCTGAAAATGGTGTATGAAATCTTGACGCTACCTACCTCTAGTCTAGCAGCATAGTCTGGAGTATTCACAGGCAAACATAGCATCATCTTTAAAAAATTTAGTTGAACACGTTCTAGAGTATCTACATAGCGCCAGCCCCAAACCGGTATACAATTGGTTAACACACTCAAAACAAGCGGATCTAACAGTTTTTCTCTGGGTCACCAGCAATTCATTTTTGTTTTTGCCATGATAGGAAAAACAGCGCCCACGGCTTGCTTTCCTTTATCCGCAGATGTAGTTGCCATATTTTGAAAGAGTGATGAAGAGGAAAATTCCACTCCTAGGAAGATAAATGTTTTTTTGATTTTGATATGGTTGCTTTTATAAGTGAACCTAAGGTTCTCAGAGTGAGGGTTGCCCCTCGCAAAACATATAATTTTAGTTTTAAGCACGTTTACAGTGAGTAGGTTAATGTCGCTGTTGCATTCAAGGATTTTGAGTTTGCGGCTGAGATATATTTCCGAGTCCGCCAAAATAACTATATCGTCTGCATAAAGAAGCATCAGAAGATCATTCTTGTTATCTATATTTATCCCACATGCACCATTAGTATGGAAGAAATTTTCCATATTGGACAAAAACAAGGCAAAAAGCAATGGGCTCAGTGGTTCACCTTGAAGAACCCCTGTGGTGACATCGAATGGTTTCGTAAAACCTTCTGAGGATTTGACATTCATTCGTGCCTCGTCGTATATATCTTTCAACAATGATATAATTTCTGAACTCACCCCCACAGAGAAAAGTTTCAACCATAATAGAGAATGGTTGACAGAATCGAAAGCACTTTTATGATCTACAAACACCGCGAATACCTTTCGTTTTTTTAATCGCAAATTCAAATGAATGACAGCACTAAGAGTGTGAACGATATCCAGAGAACCTCTGCCTTTTCGGAAGCCGTTTCGATTTTCTGGTAAAATTGCATTATCTTCAGCCCAGGTATTGAGCCTATTCAGTTAGATTTGAGTGAAAACACTGTCTGGACTATTCGTTAACGCAATACCTCTATAGTTTGGAGGGTCTTCTGCCGGGAATTTTTTCATAAATTATTGACAGAACAACTTCACTCCAACCATCAGAAGCAACTGCAGAATCCGAAACTTTATTGAACAGACAGGTTGAACAGACAATCCAGTTGTGAGGTAAATTTTTTATGAATTCATAGATCATTTTATCGCAACCAGGAGATTTGTTATTTTTACAGGAGTTGATAATCGTATAAATCTCATAGGTAGTAATTGGAGTGTCAAGATATGGATTTCTTACATCAAAAAAAAAAGAGTATTTTCTATAAGGCGTGGAGGATAGATGTTGAAATAGAAATCTTCCCATATATGAGAACTCAGTGTGCAGAATGCCTGAATTTTCTGAGGGAAGTCCAGAAAGTTTTCGGATCATTGCTAGTGTTCAGCACATCCAGGAGTTTCTGATTGTTCGATTGTTTTTTTTATATTTGAGTAATTTCGTATGTGAGCTCTTACAGTAGAAGAATTGTTGTCTAGAGTCATTGGAAAAGTTGCTGTTCTCCAACAATGTCAGTTCTTTCTTCAGATTTCGTTTAAACTGGACACAGTCATGATCGAACCAAGGTGAATTCTTCCTGTGTGGAAAAAAATTGTTGGTATTTTTTTCATTGAAGCGAGTATTGTGGCGGAATCGTGAATCGCAGTGCAAAAATTTTCATAAGAAGTTTCGATATCAGGGATGTATCGAATTCTTTCTGAGTTTCTCATGGTCATTATATATTCCACAGTGAGAGAGTCATCCCATTTCAATACGAGTGAGTTCGAATCGAATTCGATTGCTTTGTTTCGGTTCATTTTTGAAAATTCATCTGATACTCTGAGGGAGATATGTGATCAGATATGGTATTTCCATTGGGGACTCTGAAATCATGAACAAAGTCCAGTGAATAATTCGAGACAAATACCAAGTCAATCACACTGCTACCGGCATAGGAGATATATGTGTGCTGCGCGGGATTATCGAGTGATGTTCTTGCATTCAGCAATGTGAAGGAATTGACCTGCATGAACTCAACAACATTACGCCCCCTTGTATTCAGAACTGTATCCATACTGAGCCTATGTTCACGAAGATTGGTGTTTTCCAGTAGTACCTCAGGAATGGTACCGATTTCTGCCACTCTGGCGTTGAAGTCACCTCCAATAATCGAAGGGATATCGTGAAACTTTTCGGTGATCTCGTTAAGAACTACTTGGAAACATTCCAATATATACTCAAAATCAAGAGAGGGTCTGAAATATATGGTACACACTAAAAATGATATATTTCGAAAACAAAAATGACCGAATATCCACCAAGGGGATTCATCTAGAACACGAACATCAAAGATACTATTGACATACATAATAAGACCGCCACTGGCTCAGCCGATTTCTCTTTAATGGCTGGGGAACTGAACACTGCACTTTTGAAGGTTGGATTAGTTCGTGAGTCAGCCATGTCTCACTTACACACAATATCAAAAAATTATCTTCGTACTCGTTCATGAATTCTTCTAAGTTTGCTTGACCCTGACAATTCCAAAATTAAATCCGATGACTGCTATTTGGCTTTGGACAATGATGCAGGAGATATTCCGCTCGATTTAGGAATTCTCAAGCCGATTGGACGTTTCGGTGGATTATCATTCGCGTGGTCTTTTAGAGGTGGCATCATTATCACTAGAGGATGCATTCACAGAAAAAAATTTCGGAATTTTATCAACGTACTTGATTGTTATATCTTTTTCGCCATTCCCAATTCTGCATTGCTTCTGCAGAATTGGATGGCGATATCTGGGTTTCTAGTGTAAGAAGTTCATCTCGTAACTCATGATAATCATCTCGGAGGGATGATATATCATTAGCGCAGGTGGAGATTGCTTGAGATTGATCAGCTACTACACGAGTCAGTTCTTCGATTTTGTTATTTGATATTAACATCGTTTGGTTGAGTTTGGAGAGTTGTTCCATGATGGCTTGAAATTGATCTCTACCTAGTTCACCTAACGGGAATAGGTGCAGAGCCACATTCTTCGCACCTCCAAATAGTTCGCGTATCTGCTTTCAAGTCGCCAGGCTGCGGCCGGGCACATACACCATGGCACTGTTTGCGGCACACTGATCAAGTCAAGCTACTCTTATCAATTGGCGAAATATTTTCACGGCACGCATGGCAGCTGGACATATCGAGATTCAAGTGAATGGCCGTTGGTGGAAAAGTTTGTTTTGATAGAAATCTATTGAATTGGAATTTATTATCTTACAGCGTTTGCAAATAGTGTTTTTTTTTATCTGTGGACAACACGAAAGGGAAACCTATGATGTTCGAGGAACATCGTGTTAGCCAGCGGTGGAATTTTGGGGGAGTAGGAAGGTGTTGAAATTTTTCTTGGAAGTTTGGAGATTGTAAGCATCAGGAAATACTCCACTAGGCAAAGAATTCCATAACTTTGCCGTTCTATTGGGAAATGATGCTTGGTATAGCGATGTTCGACAGGTCTCGAGCCTGACAGTGTAGGAGTGACCAGCTTGAGCTCGTATGGTTTGTCTACAAGGAATCGCGCGTGGTGGCATGATAGATGATATCTCCGTTGAGCACCGACCATGAAAGTACCTATAAAAAAGGCATAGATCGCCGACCTTTCTACGATGATCTAGAGAGGTCAATGATTTGGTGAGTGTTGTATCATCGACTAGGCGAATAGCTCTCTTCTGAATTGAATCTAAGAGCTTTAGCGTATGTTTGGGAGATGAGCTCCAAACATGTGAACAGTACTCCAGGACAGGTCGAATTTGTGCTCTGTAGATCATAAGCAGCTGCTGGGATGTGAACCAAGTTTTTGTGAAGCAGTTTTTGCAATGGACCTCACATGATCGTCCCATGAGAGAGCACTGTTGGTGGTGACACCCAGCATGAGTATTGACGACCTCATAGGAACAGTAATACCCGACATCATCAAAGCATTGTGTGATCAGCCTTTTTGCTGAAAATACAAGATTGAGTTTCAGTTGCAGCCAGAGACTCCCTATGTTTCTCTATTGACCTCTGCCACTTATGTGTCACATAGGCAAGCAGATCTCCTGTTGACCTCTGGTGACGAAAGCCATATTGCCGGTCGTTCACGATTCTTGAGCTCTCTAGATATCGGATGAGCTCGATGTTGATTGCTTTTTCCATTACTTCAGAGATCACAGATAGTAGTGCAATCGGTCTATAGTTGTTAGGGAGGGTTTTCTTGCCCTTCTTTGGAATCGGTTGGACACTAGCTTTCTTCCAGTGAGAAGGAAATACGTAGAGTTTGTACGAAAGGGTGAACAACCTGCAAATAACTGGTGTTAGTTCTGGGGCACATTTTTTGAGAACAATAGGCGGTATTCCGTCAGGCCCCATAGCCTTCTTGACGTTGAGGCTGAGCAGAATGTGTCTGATTGTGCGTTGCCGGAAGACAATTTCTGGCATACGGTTATCGATGGTAGCGATTTTGGGAAGTTCCTGGCCTCGTGGATCCAAGGTAGAATTGTCTGCAAACATTTTGGCGAAGGTGTTGGCTTTTTCATGAGGTGTTGTAGCCAATGTATTATCATCCTTTGTGAGGGGAGGAAATGAGCTAGAGTGAAATTCCTCCCGATTGCCTTAGCGAAGGTCCAAAATGAACGGGAACCATTTGGACACTCTATGAGCTTTGATCTTATTTTCGCGTTGTATGCCTCTTTAGAATCATCTATTGTTCGATTACATGTATTCCTAGCTTCAACATATTCAGCTCTAGTTTGCAGGCTTGGGTTTCTGCGCCAACGACGGTATGCTGCTTGCTTTAGAGCGACGACCCTAGAACAGGTTCTATTGAACCATGGTTCACCAGTGGTTCGTGATTTGGTGCTATGTGGTATGTAAGTTTCCATTCCCAGCATGATGATTTCTGAGATCTCTTCAGCACATTGCGTGGGATCTCCCGATCCAAAACACATTCTCCTCCAAGGAAACTCAGAAAAAAACATGCGAAGGCCATCCCAGTCGGCTGAATTGTAATGCCAAACAGTGCGTGGGGGTGTTGGACTGGTTCGCGGAGTGATGTAAGGACATATCGTGGAGATGAGTGTGTGGTCTGAGTTTCCTAGTGGTGCACGGACTTTCACTTCATACGATTCCAGATTGTTAGTGAGGAACAGGTCGAGCGTATTGGCATAATGATTGCTGATATCAGGGATCCGAGTAGATTCATTTATCAGTTGCTCAAGACCATAGGTGATAGCGAAAGCCTCGGCCAGACGTCCTGCGTCATCTGTTTCATTCGAGAATTTGAGCCAGGTGGAGTTGTGGACATTGAAATCCCCCATGCTTATGATTTCAGCTGCTGGGTGATTCTGTTGGATGAAATCGAGTTTCAGAGAAAGGAATTCGAAGAGGTCACCAGGAGTTGGTTCGTTTGGTGATAGATGAAGGCAGCAGATGAACTTTGTCTGTTTGTGGTTATCGATCTCTAGCCACATTACATCGAATTCTTTTGGTTCCAGTTCCTCCTCACGTTGGCATGAGAGATCATTTCTGGAAAAGAGACAGTTAAAGCCAGTATATCTGGTTTCTCAGCCTGTAGATGATAATGAACATCGTTTATATTCTTGTTCAGACTTCGGATGTTACAAAGGTCTATTTTCAAATTCACATGTTTCGATGGTGAACCCCCTCGAGCACCTCTCGCCCGGAAATCCGAATGGAGAGGTATTTTACTTCCGGAGTGTTTTACTCTAGGAGAATTCATCATCTAGATTCTTCTTCATCATCTTTGCTAGTTAGTTTATTGCAATTGGACTATTTTTAATGGATGATTGACACTGACTTAGCTCATGGGCACCTCCGCAAACCGGACAGGAAATCGGTTCACTACAGTTACGAGAGGAATGATTGAAGTCGTTACACTTGTAACAGCGGTATACATCAATGGCGTCATAAACAGCGCAACTATCATAACCGACAAACAAATTTCCCGATTCAAGAGCCCGCTCATGAACAAGCTTATCAACCTGAATAATTGACTGCCATATATTGGGATTCTTTTCCGTGGGAAATATTTTTAATATTTCAAATTCTAAATCTGAGAACATTTACGAATTATCATTTGAAAGAAGTTTTCTAAGCTCATGTTATGGATAATCCTCCGCCATACCTACCACTCGTAGTCGAGGATGCACGCCAGCAATTTCTTTAACATCATAGGAGTCTGCCATTTTTTCTTCAACCACTTTTCT
This sequence comes from Gastrophysa polygoni, assembly GCA_963576655.1. NCBI lineage: Eukaryota > Metazoa > Arthropoda > Insecta > Coleoptera > Chrysomelidae > Gastrophysa > Gastrophysa polygoni. The sequence goes on from OY755082.1 coordinate 29,486,750, forward strand.
ATTTTTTTCATTATCAGCGGAATTACAGCAACCGATAAGAATTTCTCCATCTTTAATCGTCTTGATCTTCGCCAGTTGAAGATTCTCAGCTGTTGGATCAAGATGACGCATTATATCAGTCTTCGTTTTTGATATTTCCTGATTATTTTTAGGACGAATGATAATGGATGGGTTTGATTCGTCCTTCAGTATCTCTGAGTACTTTCATGGCTGAGAGGCGGACATATTTGTGGTAGTTTTTATAACATCACATTTCATAGACGTCACATTATCGTTTATTGTAGAAACAGCAGTATCTAGTTTAGATTCGATAATTTTATGCAAACGATCTTCATTCAGTACAATGCATGAGCTCACGGAACTTGAACATTTCCAGGACAGCCCCGGTACATTCTGCAAAATCTCTATCAAGTTATCGATTTTTGTGATGCAGATAACATGAAACTGGTTTTTACATCCTTCACAAGAAACGCTGGGTCTCGTTCTGCTGATCGCTGAGAGACACGTACCACAATTAACCATTATGAAAGAATCATATTAGACAACCATTCAATTCTCATCAACTGCTTTTTGCTTGGGCACAGACAGCACACAGACCAAGCACTTCACAAATTTTTACAATTTTCGGTACACTCGTTAATGATGAGATATGCAGAAAATAGATATATAGGCTAAAGGATGATCAAGAAAAAAAAAAGTAGTGCATGAAAGAAATATAATATTTGAAGAAAGAAAGACTCAGGTATTTATATCGAAATTGAACCTGAAGAGCAAGAAGAAGAACTGGAACCGGACAATGGAGAAAAACAAGCGAAAGAGAGTGAACAGTAAGAGGGAGATGAGCAACTACAATCAGAAACATATAAAAGGCAGGAAAGTGTGAGAAATAGCAGACTACCAAGTTATTTCAAGGATTATGTAATGAATCCAGATTCTCAGAAAAATTGTGTGTATACTGCTCTATCAGTCGGTAACCTTTTTATCAGATGTACCAAAAACCTATTCAGGAGCCATATGTTCGGATGAAAAATTGGAGATGCAGTTGAGGAAGAGGTCGGATGTCTTGAAGGATGTCGAACATGGGAGTTAGTTGAGGAACCCAAGGATGCAGAAGTGATAGACTCAAGGTGTGTGTTCAGTGAGAAAATTGTTGGTGACAAAGTTAGGAAAAAAGCTAGACTAATAGCTCAGGATCTTGAACGAAGTATTTGAGATGACAATGATGCACCTGTTGCGGAAATGTATATTATTATCAATGTATGGAGAGTATGAGTTATATGCGAGTCTGTTCGATGTAAAATCTGTTTTTTGAATGGGACACTAAAAGATCCAGTATATATACAAATACTGTTCAAGTCTTCGGTCTGCGCCAATCTCCTGATGAGTGTTGGAATTAATTCTTTATTGATGTTCTATTGACACTCGGATTTCATTGTTCTGTTTCTATTTCAATGATGAGACATATTTGGTGATAGGTTCATGTTGATGATGTTATTGTGATCCTGAGAAACATCTCGATTCTGTGAAAAAAAAGTCTGTTCACACGATTTGATATGAGGGAATTGAGGAATGAAAATATAAATTCTTATAGATTCTGATGATATGATGCTATATGATGATATATGATGATATATGATATATGATGATATATGATGAGATTGAATTATGTTGGCGAAATTTTGTATGAAAAATTGTAAATCACATACATGCCAATGCAAATGAAACTTCATTTGAGAAATATCAACAATGTGTATGTATAATATCGGTTTGATTTGGGGTTGAATGTTGAATTAGTTGTTTTTTTTCTGTTCGAGCATTTATGATCATAATTATTATTTTTATGTCATTAAATTCCACTACAAGTTATTGTGCCACCGTGTATACGAGCCTTCAATTGAATTGACCAGCGCATGAGCGTTTTTTTGGAAGAGATCTTCCTGATAAATATATACACATTCACATTTTTATCGGCGAATAAAGACGCACGCGTGAATCTCAACCACGCTATCTTTGGTAAACAGATCTTCAGAATATCGTCCCTTTCAAGCGAGAAGATCCACCTGGGTACCCAGCAACGACAAGTTCAGAGGTTCATTGGTGAGTCAAACTTCCCTTGATTTCTGTAAGTCTGATCGATATTTCATCATCATTCATTCAACAAAACTTTCTGTGCCTCATGCGCACAGTGTATGATAAATATTTTCCATACAGAGAGCTACTCATTGACTCACTCATGCATATAATGCTTGGTACAAGACCAGATTCAAGTCACTCAATTATGTATCTTTCACAATTTCAAAATATAATACTGAGATATTTGAAGCAAACTGAGTCAGATGGTCCAATGTATACAAAAAGTAATCAATGCAATGTTCAAATGTTAGCATCAGTTGATTCAAATTATGCAAACAGTACAAAAAAGGAAAGATAGGAAGAGCATTTCCAAATATGCTATTGGAATATTGATAATGCTAATGAGTAAAAGACAAGAAAACAAAGTGTTACGTCATCCAGTGCTGAGTCAGAGTATATCCCTCTATAATCTTGTATAAGTGATTGCTGATTTTTTGATCAGATATGTTCTGAGTTTTCGTGTGGAAATTTGCTCCCTGAATTCATGAACTGGAGATAAGCATGATGTATCAAACTTTAGGCCCATATCGATTTTCTCAAATATTCCTAAAATCTCCGGAAGAATCATGAGAGCACGAATATTGAATTATACCAAACAACACAACTAAGTTACTGAGAAGCAATATGTGATTATGAATGGGAGATCAACTAAGGACGCTATAGCGGATTTGAATGAAAAACTATACAATGCCTTAGATTCGAGAGAGCTCGCCATTTGTCTGTTTGTTGATCCATCGAAAGCGACTGATTCCGTCAGTCGAACGAGTTTGAACTGAACTGTAAGTTGTGGGGTTCTCCAGTGGGGAACAGTGCTCGATCCAATTTTGTTGCTTTGCTGATGATAGCGTGTTCTTCTTCGAAGAAAGGAATTGGAAGGTCTTGGAAGAACAAGTGACATCTTCATTCTCCGTAATTATGGAATATTTTAATAGTAAACTACTCACAGTTAATCTGAAGAAAACCATGTATACACCTTTCACAAGCTGTGAATCTCATCTACCCAACTATTCATTCATAGATGTTCAGATATCAAATGATATAGTTTAGCTCAAATCTTTCAAAATAGTTAAATATTCAGGTATTACGGTAGACAGCAACTCAAAGTGGAACACGCATATAAATAATGTGACCAAAAACTGGGATATTTGGTATTCAAATTCAAATACTCGAGAGAAATCCTTGGTCCGAAACATCTCGAAATTGTCTGCCATGCTTTATTTCTTATACATCTGCTGTATGGTATTATCGCATGGGGTGGGGTCACTTATCATTACCTTGAGAACTCAGAGACGAAGTGGATTATCAAGATTATTTTGAATAGACCCAATACATACCCAAGCGACGATCTGATGGACATTCGACAAATATTTGCTCTTCCATTACTAGTACACCAACGAAAAAATCTCAAGGAGGCTCAAAATGTTGATCACTCACATCACACACGTCACAGAATACATTCGATTGATGTACCAGAAATTAGACAACACCTATCTTGCTCCTAAGTTATATTATGTTATATCAGCCCATTTCGAAAATCTTACCTCCCTCATAGATATAGAATGATCACGTGAATTATGTCTGCACTCTACATGGGTTCCCATAAGAAGATGCTGACATCGCAGATCCCACAGTTCAGATTTCATGAAACCGCTGTTTCCATGAAATCAGCAAGATCGTCTTCGACTCCGAGAGAAGCGAGTTCCAGTTCAGTTGATAACTCATATTCATACGTTAAACATCATTTTATATTTTTCCTTCATCTTTACACATATACATGAAATAAAGTTTTTAAAAAGAGACTTCAAGCTATCAGAATTATTATTGGCGCAGTCGGTAGGATATCCGGGTTATCGCGTATCGAACGTGGTGATTTCGTATCAACGATTGACTGGATATCGAAAAACTGTTGGTTCGTGGAGTGGAGGTGTTTGAAGTGGACCGTCTAGAAAAGACCCATCTGAAGCCCCTCGTCAACGAAGCAACGAGATTTGGAACCTACATAGTCCATTTCTGCAGAGATAGAACTTCTGGAGGAGACAAAAATCGCAAATCCAGGACTCATCTCCATAGCTGTTAGGAAGGATATGCTTGAAGTAACTCTAATATTCTTGTAAGTGCAATCAATCGAATGTCCGTAGAAGATTTGTCGAACATTCTAGAAAATTTGAATTTGCGGGAACCTTTACCTGACTTTCAGATTATACGTAGAACTATTCATTTTCCTGAAAATTCAATAGCAAATTCATCCGAAAACGAAACTGCAAACCAACCCATAATGAGTCAATTCAAATCTGAATACTTAAATTGCATCCCTGAATTCAATGGAAATCCAAATGAATTAAATCGTTATATTTCTATTTGTGATCAAATCATTCAAAATTTCTATGATATTGCCAACCCAAATAGTTTTCATAACACTTATCTATTGAATTCTCTCATATCGAAGCTTACTGGTAACGCTAGATTAGTTGTAAATATTCAATTAGTAACCAATTGGAATGATCTGAAACAAACGCTGCGGAGAAACTTTGCAGATCAAAGAGATGAAGCTTGTCTCAACAGAGACTTAGTTATGATGAGACAAAGTCAGAATGAAAAACCACAGCAATTTTACGATCGATGCTTGAAAATTCTTAATCTTATTTGTAGTCACGTTGATATTCATGAAGCAAATCTCGAAGCAAAAGTTCTGAAACGTAATTTGTATAACGAATTAACACTGAAAACATTTTTATCAGGTCTTAGGGAACCTCTTGGAACTACGATTCGCTGTATGAGACCAAAATCTCTAAGTGAAGCCTTACAACTCGTAATCCAAGAAGATAATACTCACTACTTCCAAAATTTGAATCAAAATAGGCATTTTTCGAGAGAAAATGATGTTTCAGCAAGGCAACCGCCGCAACAAAGATACCCGAAAAATGTTTCGAATAATTTCAATAATTCAAATGATCGGTATAAGAACCATCAACCAACAACATCATTTCCTTCTCAGCCAATTCAGATACAACCTAGAGAAAATATTCGCCCACAAAGATTTTTCACAAACACTCAAGTATTTGGCAGAAATAATCAACAAAACGCGAATGTTTTTAGATCAAATCCAAGAAATACATTCGACAGGCCTACTCCGATGAGTACGAGCACTAGAAATACTTACAGGCCCACGCCAATGAGCGTTAATACTAGAAACACTGTCAGACCTATAAATAATTCTCAACAACATCAAAATCATTCGAATTCACGACAATTTGATCAATCAATGCAACCCAGAAGAACTTTTGTTTCAGAAGAATTATATAACGCAGAATTAGATGGAAATCCGGAGAATTTCCAAGAAGAATATGTTAATCCACAAAATGATTATTTAGCATATTACGAACAAGCATCCGATGATGAAAATGCTGCCGGTACGAGTAGAAATTTTCAGAAAATGTCTCACAACGACAATCCTTCTTAGAATCACATATCATTCCATTTAATACTACAAACGCAAGCGAACTCCCATATATCATATTACCTGAATACAATATAAAAGTTTTACTTGATTCTGGTTCTACGAAATCATTCATTGACCCAGAAATAGCTCATCAGTTTTTTCCTCAATTAATTAAAAATGATCCATTTGTTGTGTCCACAGTATTTCAAAAATCGGCACATAAATTCAGTGCATCTATTCCAGTTTCAAAAATATTCAATTTGGACGAAAATCAAAAATTGAAATTTTTCCTATTCAAATTTCACAATATCTTCAGAGGATTGATAGGTTTGGATAGTTTAAAATTATTACAAGCTACGATTGACTTCGATAAAGGATATTTAATCACGCCTCATTCAAAAATAAAACTACTCTTTCAGAAAACACAAACAAATCTGAATTTGATTAAAGTCAATCCTAGATCGGAACAAGTAATAAAAATTAGAACATCGATAAATAATGGCGAAATTATTATCCCACATCAAAAATACCACAACTGTGAGATACCAGAAAGTCTTTCGGTTGCAAAAAATGGATATGCTTTAACGACTATTTTAAATAACACTGTAAATATGATAACCTTAGATTTTTCTGAACCTATAATTGTTGAAAAATTCGACCGTAATCATATCCAAGAAGTAGAACTTCATAATTTTGACGAATTTCCCAATCGATACTTAGATCCAACAAAAATTAGAATAGATCACCTAAACCAGGAAGAACGAAACGAAATACTTAAACTTTGTAAAGAATTTGCAGATATTTTTTATAACGAAGGAGACGCTTTAACCTTCACTAATCGCATAAAACATCAAATAAAAACCGCAGATGAATTGCCAGTATATTCAAAATCGTATCGTTATCCGTTCATCCACAAGCAAGAGGTAGAAAATCAAATGAAGAAAATGCTTGACCAAAACATCATAAGACCTAGTAATTCACCGTGGTCGTCACCTATATGGGTCGTACCAAAAAAGGCTGATGCTTCAGGAAAGCAAAAGTGGAGAGTCGTGGTAGACTATCGTAAGCTCAACGAAAAAACCGTTGATGATAGATACCCGCTTCCAAACATAACAGACCTCCTCGACAAACTGGGAAAACAATATTCTCTATCTCTGAATGTCATAGACAAATTCAATAAAACAGTCCAAAGAATCAATCATAATGAACAACTAATCACTTCAAAATTGAACCAAATTGTTTTGATAGTCGAAAGTCATACGTATAGAGAAAATTCAATGTTGATAAAAGATATTCTGAATCAAATTATAAACATGTATGAGATAATCAATTCAGTACTCCAGGATATTGAAAACTCTATCACCTTTTCAAAATTACAAGTTATGCACCCAAGCATCATCTCAACACAAGAATTGTTTGTCGAATTGAAGAAATTGAATTGTCATACAGAGCTCAAACAGTTACCATTCGCAATAACATTCAATAATACAGAATACTTTGAGAGACTGATAAAAATTGATAGTTATATATTGAACAACAAAATCACATATATTCTTCATATCCCAATAACGTTTCCTTTTGATTTCGAATTCTATCATCTTTATTCAGCCCCTGTATATTCTGATGGTCAGTTCAAGGCAATCATCCCTAGAAATAAATTTTTGATCAAAAATGAAATGTACTTCGCATTTCTGAGTAATACTTGTGAAGAAATCCTTCCTCGATGGTATATTTGCGACAAACAAGAACTACGAGAAATCGAAGATGGACCTTGTGAAATTCAGCTGCTTAACATAAAAAACACCTCCACGTGCCGCCAAACTCGAGTCCACCTGACCAGACCAATCCTGAGCCACCTCGATGCATCTAACCAATGGATCGGACTGTTTCCATCCGAATCAACTTCAAAACTTGAATGTCATGAACAAGAAGAAATACGGAAATTGATTGGGACGTTCCTAATCGAAATTCCTATGGGCTGCCGATTTATCATCGATCAATTCACCATAGCCAACGAACAACAGTATGCAAATCCGAATCAGCCAGTCCTGTTTCCCGACATAGACGTCACCGTCACGACGTCTCCAACAGCCAACGTCACCATCGAACTTGAGGACCTCAGACTAGACGAGCTGCAAGAAATCCGCACGCAAGTTATCGAAAATCAATCCGATTTTCAATTTGGGCATTCTCTCTACGTCCCCAGCGCTTGGACAGTTCTGATATATGGACTTATTGTTGCTGCCGCCTGCTATGTATTCTACAAGAAGTTCGCCAACAGGGTTGAAGCCACAGCATCCCCACAGATCGACCACCGTGATGTTCGTCTTCCTCTCTAACCCTCTGAAGCCAAATCTATGGGGGGAGGAATTATGTCTGCACTCTACATGGGTTCCCATAAGAAGATGCTGACATCGCAGATCCCACAGTTCAGATTTCATGAAACCGCTGTTTCCATGAAATCAGCAAGATCGTCTTCGACTCCGAGAGAAGCGAGTTCCAGTTCAGTTGATAACTCATATTCATACGTTAAACATCATTTTATATTTTTCCTTCATCTTTACACATATACATGAAATAAAGTTTTTAAAAAGAGACTTCAAGCTATCAGAATTATTATTCGTGAGTCAGTTGTTATATATGAAACGTAACGGAGTTTAGCGGAAATTGAGCGTGGTGTTATATAGTATGAGAATAAATAATCAGATGAGGTGGTATTGTGATTTTTCTGATGAAAAACCAATATCATGTCGTCAGACATACGTTCGGCTTGAGATCTTCATATGACTCATATTCATGGAACTGAATGTTTACCAAGGTTTTTGTTGGTACAAGAATAGGTATATGCATACCTTTACCACCCCTTTCACGTCCACTTCTTTGTTCCTGATTGGAAAGGAATTATAGTTGGTTTTGCATTCGAATCATTTCGTGCTGTACATTCCGTACCAGTCGAAACAAAAGAGACCCTTTCCACCCCAAATCGCCTCACACGTCATCTTGAGAAAGGACTGATGTGGCAGGGGCAGGGGGTGGCACAGCTCCTGTCTCATCAACTTGAATTCGAGGCAAACACGCCTGATTTAATTGCTCGGTCTCAGAGATCTGCAAATGGCTTTATTCGACGCTATCTTATTGCCATTATCTCTGATATCCGAATAATCGTCGAATAGACCGCCTAGCGTCTCACTCAATAAGGAAATCGCAGGATTTGTCTTCGCCCCCCCCCCTTCCTCCCTTCTCGTCTCATTTGTCATCTCTCCACAAGTCCAGGGAGAATTGGGAGGAAGGAGATGATATTGCTGTCGCCTGCATGGACAAAATTTGTAGGCAGATGGCGTGGACTCTGACAGTCAGATTATGATATGTGATAAATGATGTGGTTGCACTGTAGTCAGTGGTAGGAGTGAATACAATTATGTCATTCATTACGAGCTGAGACTCCACCACGATGAAAGGTTTTTTTTACTGATGTACGGAACCTCTGCAGAATTTTCTGTTTAAGTGCAGCGGTTCAGCTGGATCAAAGATTGATTAAATGTGTGTACGTCGAGTTAATAATAACACAAATCAACACTTGATGAAACAATATTCTATTGACAGAGCCCTCAGACTTCTCATCACCTCTGTCGTCTCATGAAATGAATACGGGGTGAGCTCCTCCACAGTACCCCACCCCCACTCCTTTAGTGGCTTCACTCCGAAAAAGACACGATTGTAACCTGAAACCTGACTCTTCCAGTGCTCGGAAGATCTGGTCTATCTTTCTTTCCTAGGTCTGGCATTTGCAGTCCCGAGATTTTGAGGCAATAACTACCTCACCGCATCCGAACGCTGGCTTCATACGATCTATTGAAACTTCTCTCTCAACGTCATTCACCTTCATCTTGAAAATACAATCAGAACGACTAATAACCTGGTGGGGCCTACAGTGAGATTGCTGTAAAGGTGTCTTCACGAAATCATCTTTCACAAACACATGAGAGCAATACTACAATCACGATAATAGTATATTACGTAACAAGAGTTGTAAATTGCATATAACGCAGTGGAGAGAGTTACAAACGTAGTCACGCAGCGGCGATTGTGTTACTCCACAAGTGCGTGATTGCATTACAACTCGAGTTGTGTACTATACTTTTCCTACGAACACAAATACAAGGAGAGTCAATCAGTCATCAATATTTGTCAGAGAATTTCATTATTGATGAGAGTTGTTGAATTTTAGAGAACCCACAATGTTATGTTTTATATTATAGACACACAAGAAATGGAATGGTTCTATTCATTATGATATGGCGGATAAATATGAATGATTGATAAAAAACTGTAGCTGAGGCGATCCCAATATCACAATTTCAAATGACGATTCAAACTCATCCATGCACAATGCAACACTGCAATGTCACGGATATTGTTGAACAGATCTATACGATTCCCGATGTGATTTCTGTCAGAAACAATGAATGTGAGAGAAACATGTCATGCATATGTATCTTGTGATATATGAGGATGAACTCCAATTGGTTACTCAAGCATTGAATCATCTCTGTTCGGGAGTAAATGCTGAAGTATGGCTTGATCTCGCACGTCTTGAGATCCATTTGTCTTCCTTATACTTGTATTAGTGGAATCGTTGATTCCAATGATTATCGGAATACGAAGGATCCACTCACAGAGAAATGGTTCTTGCTAGAAAGCTAGTTTAGGAGAATACAATCGAATGATTGAATACTTTTTTGCTCATTGTCATCAGTTTTATTCTCTTCACTAGAGTGAGTATTTCATTAGAAGGTTGAACTGTATCGAGTAAGAATTATTGTACTGCTCCAGAAATAAGGGAGACAAAACCTATCAGGCAGCAAGGAGAAAAGCATTATATTCAGAAGCAAACATATGAAAATCATTGAACATTATTAAAAGGTCGGTGCATTCGAATTCGAACTCGAATTGAAGGCCTTCAAGCTCATGGAAATAAGAATCTCAGCTTAAGTTGAACTGTGATTTCAGAACTGTGATCCTAGAATTGCCCGTGAAGTCATGTTGAAAACTGGAAATCACCAATGGCGTAGCAGAAAAAAAAATTGTTATGAAGTTTTCAACGAGCTTTCTTTGAAAATGTGTACAAATATGGAATATTCCTATTTTCGATGCTCAGATGCTATTGTTTGCTGGAGGGATCGAAAACGAGTATGAGGCTTTTTTTCTAAATACTGTGCAGCCGTTCTGATTCAGGCATAGCTGAAATACCCCTGTACAGAATTTGAATGCAATATCTCATTCAAAGGTGTGAGTTATTCTTCGGAAGATCACGTTTAGTACAATATTAGAGGAATTTTGTTCTCCAAAATCAGTCAACGGATTCCAAAACTAGATGGTGTTGCGGTTTGAAATAGAACACACTTTATATTACTAGTATGCGTACAAGCCATTCATAATTTTAGCATCCCTCATTGAGATCAACGGGACAGAGTATTTTTCCATTGATTCTTCTCTCGTGGTGAGGCTGATTGTTAATTTGAACCACAGCCCCCAGAGTTGCAAGTCGTGATGTTTGAGACTGTAGAATCCTGGGGTATCTGGGTATAGAAAGAGAATGCAACACCTGGTATATGGATTTTATGATAGATATTATTAAATTAATTGCTTGATGAATAAAAACAATGACTCCCATAGCTAAACAGTTCGCATTATCGACCCAATGAATTAATAAAAATATGCCAGTTCGGCAAAATTGTTGTTTTAATATTGGAAGCTACAGATGACGCAATGCGGTTACAAAAAAATTGTTGAGACAGAAAAACGAAAAATAACTAGAACAGTCAGCGACCAGATTTTGGGAAATCAAGTCGGTCCGGCCGGAAAAATCGCGGGGTAGTCGCGTTACGGAAAGGTCCGTAGGAAAAACGAGAAAACGATTTTCTAAGTATCAGGGTAGCTTTGTTTTCGCTCGTTTGAATCCGGGAGTGTCTCGAGATCCTGAAACAAATTCAGACGACGAATCGGTAAGTCTTTTATCCATTGTCTTGACTAATACTGTGGGGTTGCATTTGATTTTCTGATCTCAGATTCTTTATATGTACCATCTACCAATACAGTACGTACGTTGCCACCCTACACCGGGTAGATTTGATCACTGGTACATATAAACGGCGTCGGACCCTCTTTCTTGGTGCAATTGAAGGCAAGGTTTGATCTCATGATATCGAAGTTTATATTGGCCAGAAAGTAATCGAAATCTTCAGTTATTTACTGCCGGTATTAGACTAAAGAGAAAGTCCCAATTAGCCATTTGTACGTTGCATGTACGTTTATAAGATTAATAGTTTCTTTTTTTATCACAATTATTCATCAGTCAGTAATTGTTGTATCCTGCCATTTCGTGTTATTTGGTTTTTACAATAAACTTGTGAAATTTCATTCGGTTGTTTCACTCAGAGGCCAAATCTGATAAGGGAAATATCAGCTATTAGCGGCAAGTCTACAGTGCCGTAACTGCTAAGAGAAGTATCGAATGATTATTGGCCACCCTCAAACTCTCCCACCCATAGTGACCCTAAAAAGACCCCTTTAACCATCCATAGGGGGCACGAACCCACTATAGCCCTGTAGACGCAGGAAACCGAAGCCGTGGCGTCATCCAGGAGCTGGAGGGTAGCAGACTGGTTCATCACCCTCGTGGTACAAAGGAACCTCTCCATATGTTTCATCGGTGACGTGTGGGTATTACAAGACCTATGAGAGCTAAAATAATAAAATACGATCATGAATAGGAAATTTCCTGCTTCATATTTCAGAATGACACATCTCACAGAACTGTGAATATTACGATCAATTCGTATATTTCAAATTTCCGAAGTGGAAAAAGCTGAGAGTTCGTAAATTTGAGATATTGAACTACTGTATATCATGTGATTTGAATTCATCAGGTAGAGAACTATACATTTGTTTAGAATTGAACACGGATCATCTTTGAGAGAATGCTGTTTTGTGCTGAGGCATGATCAGAATGGAAATGTTTCTGATATCCTTTGAATGTATTCTGGAGCGAGGATAGAAGGTAGGTATCAGAGCTGGTGGGAAAGGCATATTGAAGAGCTTGTGTGTAATTTACCTAGATTGAGCTGTCTTTCGTTGTTTATATTGAGCCAGTTGTGGAATTTATGTGAAATGTAGTCGAAATTTTCTGATACCACAGATCAGTCTACAGCAGCTATTCTGTACTTTTCGTACTCTATCCCTATCAACTTTTGTCAAGCATGGACCATGAAGGAAATCACAGTGATTCAACTAACTCAGCACAAGTGACTTTCACAAGGTCCTCTCCGTTTCAGCACTAAGAATATGTCGATAACTGTAAATTAGTTTCAATATGTTGATATGTTTGCATCTGAAATCGAACCAAGATTCCTTACTGAATCACTGACTTGTATTGGAGAGTTATCAATTGGCAGTTAGGAACCATGTTCCGAAAATACTTCATCATTTCTTTAGCAAAGTATGATCCCTTCGATTTTCCAGTGTTAAGTGTCAAGTTGTGTTCATTAGACGTTTTTTCGATTTCATTCATCATAATCCATAAGTTGCTCTGCGATAATAATGAAAAGCAAAGGACCCAGAATGGACCCTTGCAGTACACCTCGGAGTATATCAAGTTTGGAACCTGAGAGCGTCTCAGGAAGTATTCCCAGATTGAGAAATCTGATGGGTCATCAAAACCGTAATATCTCAATTCTGAAGTACAAATAGTATCGAATGCTTCAGAAAAATTGAGTAACACCTTAACAAACCTTCATCACATGAAAATACAATATCAGTAGTTACAGTCGCCAAAACAGTTACAGTATTCTTTCCTGGTCGACAACCACATTGACTGTCAAGAAGTGGATTTCAGGTAATGAAATAATCATGAACTTGTCGATATTAGATATAATTTTCCAGTAATCTTATATAGTGCGGGAGGTGAACTAATTCTTCTCAGGACATTTCCACACATAAGGGAAGTATGATTTTTTGATGCTGATATTTTTTATATGAGCAATATACTCATCGATGGAAGGACCACAGTATTTCAGAATTTCAGAATTCATATCATATGTTTCAGAAGCATTCGTTCGAATATTCTGTGATATTTCATCAACTTCTTCAAATTTGATCAGTTTGAATGAAAATGCTTATTGTGGATTGTGGACTGAGTTGCTATGGAAATCAATTTTGCCGTCCCATTCACTAGATACATTTCTGAAGATGGGTAAAAAAATAATTATTCAATGAACTAGGGTGTAACATGGTCAGTTATCAAATTTTTGTGGCTTGAGCAAACGCTTAGTTTTCTCAAAATTTGACAAACTTTCGTTCTGCATTCGTGCAGCGGTCGGTCAAAAAAGCTACATTCTCAGTTCCATGTCAAGGAGACAGAACAAAACAGCAGTTGTTCAGAAGGTGATGGACACATATTTATCCTTATAATACCTGATCGAATGAAGAATGAACACAAACTTGACATCAGAAATATATAAAATTTGAAATCTCACCCATTTCACCTATTTCCCTGATAATTGACAATGATATTTTCATGCCACATCCGATGATATTCCGATTTTCTACAGCAAATGCAATCACAACTAGCTTCTCCCTATTATTTCAAAGCCATCTAAATGAACCTGCAAAAGTACCGAAAATTGGACACCCCGTACAATGACAATATCCGCCTTTCCAACTCTCCCCTCTATTGACTAAAGAAGCTAATTTGACAGATTGTCGTCTTGCTTCTTCGCATTCAGGTAAACTCTGTGCAGGATAATAAAATGGAGGAGTAATGTCGAATGCAAATTAATCACTGGTAAAACCTGCGAGCGCCGAGATTATGAGCTCACTCCGGCAAAAGCCCTTTCAATATTTGACGGCTCGATATCTTCGGAATGCCACTCATGCCGTTCGTCGCTATGGAACAACAAGTTACCTTGATCTACGTCACTCCATTCACCATCATTTATCATTGTTTTTATTGGCTCGATTAGCCTTTTCAAAATCAACAATGTTCTACGGAAGCGTAGAAGGGTCGATATTATTTTATTTTTATTTTTTGCCTAAATTCCGGAGCCACTATTTGCATCAGGCTCGAGACTTGACGAACATTGCTATACCAAGCATCATTCATCAACAGAACGGCAAAGTTGAGGAAGTCTTACCTCATGCTTACAACCTCCAAACTTTCAAGAAAAATTCCTACACCTTCCTTCTCTCCCAAAATTCCACCGCTCACTAATACGATGTTCCTCGAACATTATATATGAAGATATGACCGAATTCTGATGAGGATGAGATTGAAATTGCCAAATAGACCACGATGACTGCTTACTACTATCCAAGTTTAATGTTCTATATGAAGATATCACTGAATCTGCTTCTGAGGGGGATGAGAGTGAGATTGCTAAACAGACCACGAGAACTGCTCACTATACTCTATTCTCCTTCACCCTTTTCTATTTATTTCTTCCTATCTTCTATGGAGTGTACAGGTGGAGAGCTGAAGAATAGCTATTCAGTTCATCTTCTCCTGAGAGCAATTTCATCTGAATTCGTTGAATAGATTCGAATCATCACTATCATTGATGTAATGAACATGTATAATCCACCTATGACATCATCATCAATATTGATATAATTATTTCCCCGATGCTCGTTTCTCTTCTATCTTGTTGCATGTTTTATCAACATTTTATGATCCAATGTTTTTATGAACAGCTGTGATAAAAAACTAACAGGCTCATCTGTAATAACAAAGCTATTCATGACCAAATATCATAGAAGAAACAATGATGGTCAGAGTGAGAATGCATCTCTTGTGGTCGAGAGCTACTACCAAGACGGGCAAAAATCTTCACCATTCGAGGGATTCTCGATTTGAATGCAAAAAGTGCTAGTAATCAGCCTATAGATGTTCCAAGTTTCGAGGAAAGGTGGAAAGCAAGGACAGTAGTAACAGAAATCATATATATATATATATATATATATATTCAAGCAGGATACCAAAAAAAATGTCTGAGAGTATGTGAACCAGAAAAAAAAAAGTATTCCGATTCATGATATGTGATGCCACCAATAAGAGAGGTTTTTGTTTCTCCTCTTGAGAAAATACCTCGATTGAAACGGAAGATGACTTCGGAGAATACAAATATCACTCAATGATTGTTTTCAGTCGAGTATGATCTATCGCTCACATTACCTAATCTTAGCATTATAGTAGACTCTCCATGATATATTGAATACTTGTTGAGTTTATTGATATGTGCGTTCTCGGATGTGTTGAGTGTCAAGTTGTGTTCATTAGACGTTTTTCAGATTTCATTCATCATAATCCATAAGTTGCTCTGCGATATTGAAAAGTATAAATAACGAGAAACAAAGGACCCAGAATGGACCCTTGCAGTACACCTCGAAGTATATCAAGTTTGGAAGTTTGGAAGAGCGTCTCAGGAAGTATTTCCAGATTGAGAAATCTGATGGGTCATCAAAACCGTAATATCTCAATTTTGAATTACAAATAGTATCAAATGCTTCAGAAAAATTGAGTAACACCTTAACGAACCTTCATCACATGAAAATACAATATCAGTAGTTACAGTCGCCAAAGCAGTTACATCATTCTTTTCTTGTCGACAACCACATTGACTGTCAAGAAGTGAATTTCAGGTAATGAAATAATCATGAACTTGTCGATATTAGATATAATTTTCCAGTAATCTTATATAGTGCGGGAGGTAAACTAATTATTCTCAGGACATTTCCACACATAAGGGAAGAATGATTTTTTGATGCTGATATTTTTCATATGCGCAATTTACTCATCGATGAAAGGACCACAGTATTTCAGCATTTCAGAATCCATATCATATGTTTCAGAAGCATTCCTTCGAATATTCTGTGGAATTTCATCAACTTCTTCAAAATTGATTTTGAACTGAGTTACTATGAAAATCAATTTTGCCGTCCCTTTTACTAGATACATTTCTGAAGATAGGTAGAAAAATAATTATTCAATGAACTAGGGTGTGACATGGTTAGGAATCAAATTTTTGTGGCTTGAGCAAACGATTATTGTTTTCAGTCGAGTATGATCTATTACATCACCTAATCCTGGCATTTCAGTAGACTCTCCATGATGGATTGAATACTTGTTGAGTTTATTGATATATGCGTTCTCGGATGTGATTTCAGGTATCACTATATTTTGTTTCTGAATACCTGATAAAATGGAGGAAGTATTTTTTTTCGTACAGTTGCCATGAAACTCTCAGAATTATCCAAATTGTATGTATTGTTGTATCTACATATAAAACAACGCAATAATAAGGCCATATCAGTGTTGTTTTTTATCAGAAGAAAGGTAGATATGTGAACACAGATCAGAAAATGCTACAACAGTTCCTGCACTCCTGAGAATCACTTTTTTCGTGACCCGAAACACGGAGCATGAATGCGGTTGCTTGGATCCAGCAGAAATGATAGTTATGTAGCTTCGTGTCATCGTGTGATAATTTATCAGTATGTCTAGAAGGAGAGCAAGAATGATCTAATAATAGCCTCGTGATGAGCATACACGTGGAGAATATCTATCTATATTACAAAATGATGATGACGCGTACATTAGAGGAATCATAATGTTTCGAAATGGTATTTTCCGGAATCAAGTAATATTTGTACAAGAATTGCAAGTACTCAAGTGATATTTGTCGACGTGATGTCCAAAATACAATTAGTCTTTTTGCAGTAATTCATGAGATTTTCATTTTCAGATTTGTTGAAAGACTATCTGACCAACTGAACACAAGTTGTCAAAATAAGAAAAACTCCAAGTGACTCATTACCTATAGCAATGGATGTTCCACAGGAGACAGTCTACTATTCATTTTGTTTCTTGATGAATTATTCTCAATGAGTAATTTTGAAAGTGAATTGATTGACGCTGAAATAATGTTGTTGAGAGTATATGATTCCCTAGCTGAGTCCTTACTACGTTATTGTCTCATTATTTGGGAAGGAACTTTCGAAACATCAGTGCACAATTTAGAGGTAATACAAAACACTATATCAAAAATGACTGTCAAAAAAACGAACCTCCTCAACACAACTTCAATTTGAAAGTACAGAAGTATTCAATTAACAAAAATTATACGTTCATTATTCGCTTCTATGGATGACAGATATGCCTCAATTGATAGTTATTCATCCCTCGCTTCAGACTTACCGAGAATCAAGAATTCAACACGTTTTATGGACCAAAACTTCATGATCTGCTCCCCACTGACATGAAAGATATCAGAAATATGAATCTCCGTAAATATCACATTAAGACATATCTGGAAATTCACCCTCAACCATTTCTGAAAATTCTCAGAAAATAATGAACTCACTCTAATAAATGCTCCTTTTCTCACCTCATAGATTGAGCACAGGTACTCACAGTTTTCTAATTGAATTTTTACATAGTAAAATATTGGAATCTTGCCGAAGAATGCTCCACGACTCGAGCCCTGCTCAGGTGGCTTCTTCTGAAGATTTCTCATTGAATATAGATATATCTTCTGTTTTATGTACAGGTATAACATCATCATCGATAATCGATAATAAATAATCGATATTCTGAAAGGGGCGCACCATACCGAACTTGTCTTGACGTAAGAAGAAAGCGTGCTGGCATTATTTTCCTATACAAATTATTGCACTATCAAAGTGATGCGAGTAATTTTGTGTCTCAATTGGAATTTTCCGTTCCAAATTCTAGAACTAGGTTCACTAAGAAGTTCCACTGTAATAGAGCCAGAACAAATTTATATCTGAAGTCCCCTATATACCGGGTGTCCCAATGGATTATCTCAGCTATTTCGAAAGATAAAAATTTGAAAATTTCATGATCCCCAATTCGTTCAAGGAACCTTTAATTGAGGAGAACAAAAATTGAAAGTTATTTCTGGTTTGACCAGAAGTGATTACCTTTCCAACGATGTATCACACTTTGTATTCTACATTTGATTTGATGGAGAAAAAGTCAATTGAAATTTCAAATTGAAAGAATTGCAGTAGGCTACGATATTTCGTGTAATCTTGATATTGTCTTTAATAATAATTAATAATTCATGAACGATTTTGTATTCGAGATGATGAAGAGAACGTCAAATTTAAAATTATTAGAATTGTAGTAGAACTGGAAGAATTGATAATTCTTAAATGAAAACCTTAGTGTGTCATGAAAACATTTGAATACATTTGTTTGTAACTTTGTCAGTTAATAATTCTCAATAGTTGTGTGCGTGTCAGAGAAACTAACATTCAAGTATGAATAACCGTGAAAATGATGATAACTTCACTAATCAAGAGAAATTGGATATGATACTGATTCATGGAAAATGCGATAATAATCTTCGGGCTGCCCTACGTGCATACAGAGAGAAATACCCTGATATACGAATGCCAAGCGCTATGTATTTTACACGCTTGGCTTCGAATTTGGCAACAAGTGGATCATTTCATAGAAAGCGTACTGTCTTTAAAACAAAAAATGCTACGGACGATGAGCATACCGTTGCAGTTTCAGGAAGAGTGGTTGTTGATCCCCATATCTCTATTAGAAACATAGAACAAGAGAGCGGTATTTCTCGTTCATCAATTCAGCGCATTCTCAAAATTGCCAAATTCGAACCATTTAAAATTCATCTGCATCAAGGATTAATACCCACAGATTACGAAAGGAGACTTACGTTTCTTGCTTGGTTAGCTACGGCACGTGAAGATGGTATTTTCAGCTCGATATTGTGGTCAGATGAAAGTCGTATCCATGATAATGCAACTGTTAATCGACATAATTGTTAATATTGGTCGCAAAATAATCCACACTGGCTGAGACAAACTAATTTTCAAGTTATCTGGGGAGTCAATGTATGGTGCGGCATGATTGATGGATTCATTTTAGGACCAACATTTTACGATGGTACGTTAACTGATCCAATGTACCTAGAATTCCTTCGGGATGAACTTCCTCATTTTTTTGGAAACATTCCTTTACATATGCGTAGAAACATTCATTTTCAATAGGATGGCGCACCCCCCCCCCACAATGCTATAGTGGTAAGGAATCATTTAAATGAAACATTTGGAGATAAGATGGCCTGCAAGATCTCCAGATTTAACACCGCTGAATTTCTTCTTTTGGGGGTATTTGAAAGATCGTGTGAACCAGACTCCTCCTATTGATTTAGAAGATCTAAAAAACAAAATAAGGAATGAATGTAGAGCCCTTAATGCTGAGGTGTTGAGAAGTGTTACTTCGCGTGAACTACTCCACCGAGCTGAAAGATGTGTGGAAGCAGTTGGTCAACATTTCGAACATATGCTCTAGTTATTATATTCTTGAGCCCCCTTTCTTTGTAATTTTCAAGATTAAACAAAATATCGTAGCCTACTGCAATTCTTTCAATTTGAAATTTCAATTGACGTTTTCTCCATCAAATCAAATGTAGAATACAAAGTGTGATACATCGTTGAGAAGGTAATTTTAAGTAAAAAGCAAAAATTGCAAAAAATATACAGGGTGCTATTTGAAATGAAAAAGTCAGAGTCACTTCCGGTCAAACCGGAAGTAACTTTTAATTCCTATTCTTCTCAGTTGGAGGTTCCTTGGACGAATTGGATATCATGGAATTTTCAAATCTTTATCTTTCGAAATAGCTGAGATAATCCATTGGAACAGCTATACTGGGACACCCGGTATACCATGTCCGAAAACTCCAATACCATTCCTGTTTACTGTGATATTAGTTATGATACACCGAACTATATCGGAAATATGGATATTCAATATCTGAATGGAAACATTATGTCATATACAGGGTAACTCACGGTCGATGGTACGTTAGACGTTTATGGAGAACGCAACGCAGGATTTTTCTGAAAATTTCGCATCTTACATTTCATCACCTTTTCTATCAATCTAAAATATTTTCGACATTGCGACGTTGCCGTTTCTATCGAAAAGTCCTAGCAACTACATTTTTTCAAATGGAACACCCCGTATATTAACAAATTTTTAGAATTACCTTTTCATTACAATACTCTTTTGTTGATGAATCCCTATACCTATTTCTATTGGTTTTCAAGATGAAAAATAATTTGTGTTAAATATGATCCAAAACATATCCCTAATTGAACTCATGTAAATCAGGGCGTACCGCTGCCGTATAATTAAAAACGAAAGAAATATCATCACAAAAACGTGTTGAGTTGACTCAAGTAAATCTGGAAATGAACAGTGAGTACCTACATATTATCTATTTATCAAACCCAATCATTGAGTTTTACTCAAAATGGCACTCAATCAGAAGGACTTCCAAAAGCTAATCAAAGAAGCCATGAAAGCAATAATTTCAGACCAGTCATTCACGGAATTGCTAGTAAAAAGTGTTCCAGAGCACATCAACGAAAAAATTGATGAAATGCTATCACATCAGCAACATAAGTTAGAAAGATGTGAAGCGAAGGTTATATCGTTAGAAAACGAAAACAATATTCTGAAAAAACACATTGATACTCAAGATCAGTTCCAACGAAGAAACTGTGTAAGAATATTTGGTTTGGAAGAATCACATGCAGAAAACGTGGAAGAAGTAGTGCAGAATTTACTTAACAAAACGATGAGATTGAAAATCAATATAAATACGAATACTGAATGTTGTTTTCGAGTTGGCCGAAATTCTAAAGCAGTGAACAAACAGCCGGAAAACACCCAAGGAAAAAGTACCACGCAGAAAACACGTGCTATATTGGTTCGTTTTTGTAATCTGAGAGACAAACAAAAAGTCATGGAAAATAAACGTATCCTAAAATCCAGCGGCGTAGTTATCAGAGAGGACCTAAGTAAACTGAAACTCGAGCTTCTCAAAAAAGCAATCGATAAATTTTCTCACAAGAACGTTTGGACCTCGAATGGAAATATCTTCACAAATATCAATGGAAAGAAGACAATGATCAGAAATGAGAATGATATATAGATATAAATAGAAGAATCGACATGGCAAGCGGAAACAGAAAAATCCATCTATCTACTTACTCGGTTTTCTATCTAATTTTAAGATATAAAATCACTTGTATTTTCATATTTTCCATATTGTGTTCATTAAGTTCAAACTTGAAGAATATTGATATAACTTAGTTGGTGATATTGTGAAAATTATTGATAATATCAATGATTACTATTCCATGTTATTACCACAATTTTAGGGGTCTGAGAACAAAACTAAATAATTTCAAATTGGGAACAGACGAAGAGCATTATGATATTTTCCTAGGCACAGAGACATGGCTCAATGAGGCAATATATGACTCAGAGCTGGTGGATGTCCACAAATATAATGTATTTAGATGCGATAGAAACAGGGAAATAACAAATAAGGAAAGAGGAGGAGGGGTTTTGATTGCAGTGAGTAAAAAATATAAAGTAGCACATTGTCAAAAAAAATCTGGTAAATATGAATCCATTTATGTTAAAATAAAAATATCTTAATTCGAAGTTATAACGATTTTCGTGGTATATTTTCCACCAAAGGCAGATTTAGAATGTTATACGGATTTTTTTCGAAAGCAAAAAAATAGATGATCGTTATCATTGGGGACTTCAACTTACCAAACCTACGCAACGATGTTGTCTCTAATACCGGAGTAGACGATCAACATAAACTTTTTATTGATTTCATCGATGTCAACTCCATGATTCAGTGCAATGAAGTGAATAATATGTGTGGCAAAAGATTAGATCTTGTTTTATTAACCGTTGAAAACTTACATAAATGCAAAATTGCGAAGTCAGATTTTCCACTCATACTAGAGGATAATCATCACCCCGCACTATCATTAGGTATGAATATAGACAATAATCGAATGACTGACAACAAATTGAGTGAGGAAGAAAGATCATACAACTTTAAAAAATGTGACTTTTTAAGACTTGCACAAATGATGAACGATATAGATTGGACGCCACTGTTCGACATACAGACTGTCGATATTGCATTGGATATCTTTTATGATGAGATTCACCAAATTCTCAACACAGTGGTACCCCAGTCTCATAAAAAAACTTTTAAATTTCCTGTATGGTTCAGTAAAGAGGCAAAGGATAGTTTGAAAAAGAAAAATCAGTATAATAAATTGAAGAACACATCTGAAAACTACATGAACCTATTTAAAAGAGAAAGACAAAACCTAAAAAAACTGATCGAAACCTGTCATTCGAATTATGTTACTAATATCGAGAACTCAATAAAGACAGATACAAAGTTATTCTGGACTTTCATAAAAAATAATAAAAAGAACAGTACTTGGGCACCTGCATTGGAGCATGGAGGTGACAAAGTTGAAGCTAGTGAATCCGCGAATGCTTTCGGAAAATACTTCGAGTCTATCTACAGCGACACAAAATCCTCATATAACGTCGAGTTTGATGACAACGAGGTGACGAGAGAGTCTTATGATATCGATAACATATCTATAACTGATTACTATACAGCCATGAAAAAATTAAAGCCAAAAAAATCTGCAGGCGTAGACAAAATTCCCCCTTACATTATAAAAGGTTGTGCCGAGTCCTTACAGCAACCCTTGATATATATATTCAACTTAATTATCAGAAGTTGTACTTTTCTGGATTTGTGGAAGGAGGCTCTAGTAACCCTCATTCATAAATCTGGGAAAGTATCACAAGTCGAAAATTACAAACCGATATCGGTGTTATGTTCTGCTGCGAAGTTGTTTGAACAGATCATTTATGCGAAAGTGTGGAACGGGGTGAAGGATCATATTAGTGAAGAACAGCATGGCTTTGTACCAAAGAAATCTACATCCACCAACTTACTAGTCTTTTGTCACGACGTGCATAAATATATGGATCGAGGCACACAAGTAGACGTGGTATACACTGACTTCCAAAAAGCATTTTATAAGGTCAATCATGATGTTTTATTGAAAGAGCTATTTAAAAATGGATCTAATCGGCAAACTCTCGAATTCTTTGCTTCCTATCTGGGCAATCGAACGTACAAGGTAAGATATAAAGGCAATCTATCTGAAATATACAATGCTTTCTCTGGAGTGCCACAAGGTTCAAACCTTGGACCTCTACTATTTCTCATATTTATCAATAGCTTGCCTGCCCACTTGAGATACTCTGACTGTGTGCTCTTTGCAGACGATTTGAAGTTTTATAGACGAATTGAGAGTTTGCAAGATTGTCAAAAACTACAAAATGATATGAATAGTACTTATCAATGGAGTGTAGAGCATGATCTTCCTTTCAACATAGCTGAATGTGTGGTGCTGCGTTGTACTAGGAAAAGAGGAACAATCGAATATAATTATGCGATGAATGATGATGTATTGCAAGAAGTCGAAACAATTAAAGATTTGGGTGTTCACTATGATTCCACACTTTCATTCAAAACACATATACAATA
This sequence comes from Gastrophysa polygoni, assembly GCA_963576655.1. Lineage (NCBI taxonomy): Eukaryota > Metazoa > Arthropoda > Insecta > Coleoptera > Chrysomelidae > Gastrophysa > Gastrophysa polygoni. Next base: position 29,510,825 of record OY755082.1, read on the forward strand.
CATAGCTTCACGAGGGCTTCGAGCTTTAGGATTAGTCCTTAGGTAAAGCAAATTCTTCAAAGATACCGGCACAATAACTTTGCTGTACAATACATTCGTCAGACCAAAGATGGTTATATGGCACCCTCATCAATGTCTGTACAAACGGGTCCATATACATCAGCAGAATGTATATACACAGACCGTCGATTGACAGGAATTTATTAGGTCAGAATCTTAAAAAGATATAATCCCAAATTATCAGAATTGTACTTCGACGACTGTAAAATGGCCGACCCGTAAAGTATCAAACCGTACTTTGTCAGACTGCATACTATCAGAATGTATAAATCAAGAAAGTTCTCCGGCAGACATTCACATCCTCAGAACTGTAATGTCTCAAACCAGTAAATAAAACAATGTTCATGTTATCAGAATCGCAATTATTCAGAATAGTAATATTTCGAAACCGTACTTCGGCAGACTGTTATTATACCGCAGACTCTCACATTGTATACCTTGAACTCATCAGACTGGAATTCATCAACCGTTGAACTGATAGACATCAAATAGTCAGATTCGGAAATTAACAGAATGTGTAATGTTCAAACCCGTATATCGACAGACTGTGGAAATTTCAGACCATCACTATTACATACAGTCAAATATAGATCAACCAGTGAAATATCAAAACCGTAAAGCGACAGACTGTAAAATGCCAGACCCGTGAATCGTTATGCCGATGATGTCTCGGAATAAAACGGCAGATCCGTAAAACCACAGACTCTTGAAAAGACATAATCTCATACTGACAGACCCGTAAAATGCCGAAATTATAAAAACGCAGAACAGTACAATGATAGAATCGTAATACTACGAATCCGTAATCTCACAGAATCGTAAGATGCCCGACCCGTAAAATGACAGACCGCAAAATTTCAGAACCGTACATCGTCAGACCATGATGATGTTGAACGCATGCAGGTCGAGAGACGCGTAGGCGCAGTGTTGCCGAGCTGTTCAGATATGAATTCTGTGCTTTATCCGAAGATAATGGATATCGTTTATTATATACTGATGCATTGAAGGAGATTGTATAGAAAAGGTCACTACTTACCAAAAATAACAACAGAAACTTGTCAAACTTCCATCAAATCTTTGTACTCGTGTTATGTGTTATATAGCAAAAAACCCGAAGGATATATAGATATGAATAGTTTCATATATATCGTTGTTGTTTTCCTCCTGCCTTGTAGATAGGCACCAGAATAAATGGAAATAGTGTTTCATAATGTGTGTTAAAACCCTCAAAATAGGATCCAATATGTTTTACTGATCATATTAAATTCGGGTTGGAATGATTGGGGTTCCAGATGTGATCTTGTGATTCTGAATAATAATATGATATGACGACAAATATGAAAGGAAATTTCGAATTAAACTGCATATAAATGATTCTGACACGATACCTATTGTTCGTATCAGAAATTATGAGGAGTATAAGTTTGTATCACTTCTGGCATATCCGAGGATATGTCATTCTCATTTCCTGATGATATGGTTTTCTCTCGACGTCGATACAAATTGCGAAGAAGGACACATACGCACACACATTTGAATACCTTTTAGAATACTGCTTATCGATAAGCGAGATAGCCCATGTGGAGAAGGCTAACAGAGGTTGTGGGTTCGATATCCCGTGACACCAGATTTTTTTTAGAGAAGGCTAACAGAGGTTTCCAAAAAGTCTTTCGAATCTTCCTACGATCTTGGAATTTCATGATTCTGAAAACATTTTCCGCGATGGAATCATCAATAATAAGGAGAATAATTCATCATTATTTTCATTCACTCACTGGTCTGAGGACGCAGAGGAACAGTTTTTGCTCTTTTCCTCGAAAACGAAGGAAGATACTGAAAGTTTTCAGTGAATTTTTTGCTCTCTCAGTACTGGCTCAATCAATTATCAAAGTTCGCGATTTCCATATCAGCAGGAAACGAACAGATTCACCCCCCCCCCCCTTCCTATCTATCTCTCCACCCCGAACTGAAATGAACTGATAGCTTAATCAGAATTGATGCGAAAATTCCACATGTATCACGACATACGACTATATTTGCATGTCATTCTCATAGTTTCCGACAGATATAACGATTATCTCAACAATACTCTTGTATGAGCTCGACTAGGAAGAAGCGTCTCGAAGCGTTCACAAGTGTTGAGAAAAAATAATGTGAAACTTGTCCATATAGCACTGGAATCATTGAGTATGATGCATCTACGTCGTCGTGCTCAAACATCGTCTTTTCGCTATATTATACAAATCATTGTGGTTCATCAACTTGGTTCCTTCGCTAGGAGCAGAGCTTACGGCTTACGAATAACTCGATTAATTGACTATGATATTCCATAATAATGAGATAAATATGTCATTATAATGTGATAAATCATCTCATTACATCGAGATATTTGAGTCATAATAATGAGTTATGTATCTCATAATAACCAGATAGCTAACTCATGATAATGAGATAAAAATAAAATCTACCATGTCCCTTCAGCGCTTTCGTAATGTGGGGAGAATTGGCGAGTGGACTATTTTTTTCCTAATTTTTATTTCATATTCTTTACATCAATACCATCCTTTCGAATATTTTTCAAAATTTTTTTGATCCATTATGAATGCTTAGGTAGTTGTTGATGTTCACGGAAAGTTTTTTGTTACTCGTTCACATGTCTTGCTCGACCAACCGAAATGTAGAATATACTACAGATAATCCTTGTCAGATTGTGAGAGCTGGCAACGTTGTCTAAAGCCAGCGTTCGGTATCGGTACCCCTCCGAACTTTCTCACCGCAGTCTGTCGATGTTCGGTTTGATGAATTACAGTTCTGAACTAATACGATTCTGACGTTTTGCGGTTCTGACATTTTCCGATTCTGATATTTTACGGTCCTGGCATTTTATGATTCTGAGGTTATAGGGTTCTGACATTTTATGTTTTTGTTGATGTACTGTCTATAGCTTTACATTCCTGCCAAGATACATTCTGCTGTTTTATGGGTCTGACGAAGTATGGGTCGTCATTTTACGGTCTAGTGTTTTGGGATTCTGATGAAATACGGTATGATATTTTACGGTTCTGAAAAATTATCATTCTGATAGTTCATGATTTTGTTGAATGAACAGTTTGTTGATTTGCGAGTCTGACGTTTCACGGTTTGCTGTATTACGATTCTGATGAAGTACAGTTTGCGAATTCACGGTCTCAAATTTTATGATTCTGACGAAGTAAAGTGTGAAATTTTGAGATTCTGACGGAATCATATTCTGCTTTGATCATGGTTTGCTACTTTCTAATTCTGTTCGTTAACTGTTCTGTCACATTGCTGGTATGGTGTGATACACATCTGTGCATTTGCAGTCTTTCAATGTATGGTTTGCTCGTTCATAGTATACAAAATACGGTCTGAGAAAGTGCGGTTCTACAAACTTGGGGTACAGATTTGTACGTTTTCTGGATTTGTCTATTCTGTCCATTTATCAGTCTGACAACATGATATTCTGGTGCTTTACGGATCTGTGATATTACATTCTGTAGACTTATGTGCTCCCTGTACAAACATACTTAAGAAAAAAAAAATAAATTGCTGAGGTTCCTTTACCTGAGAGAATATGAAGTATTTCCTGATTTTAATGTAATTCGAAGTGCGATGCTCCGCAAAGAATTCACCATAGACACTCTCGATGCTCGAAGAATCAGCAGTAGTGTTATAATGTGTTACAAACTGTATAACAAATTATACCACACTCCGTATTTGCATTTTTTATTGAAAAGAAGAGTCCCCAATAGACTCACAAGGCTCAACCAATTTTTTGAAATTCCTTTGGTAACAACGAACAACTGTTCCCCTGTAATCTCCATGTTGAAGATAACGAATAATGTTCTCCTTCTGTCAGAAATCAATATTGCTCTCGATCCCCCAAAATTCTTCAAGTTACTTGAACAATATTTTGAGAATGTCGAATAAAATATTGTCACCCAAACAATACTTTCTAGGTTATGCACTACAATGAATATATGAATTTAGAACAAAAATTTCAGGAAACATTAGGACTGATTTAATATTAAGTTTGTATATAATATAGCTTTCTCATGTAATTAGGTGCAAACCTGTTTGAGAAATAAATAAATAAATAAATAAATTATCCACGGACAATGTTATCGAATCATTGCCAGAACTTGCAGGAAATTCAACCAAATGTATCCTGGATTGACACCAATGAACGAGTGGTAGTTTGTGAGATAACAAAATAATTTCATCAACTATGGCTCAAAGTTTCCAACGACTCCATCAAAAATCAGTTTCCATCAACTCTATCAAAAATCAGAATATCTAGCATATCTAGGTAATAAGTTAAATTCACTGTGAAAGTACACAAAATAACAGAATTAGAAGGAACGAAAGTAACAAAAGTATAAGCAGAATATCACATTAGCACAATGAATGCTCGAAATGTTGTCCATTACTCGTGGTTGCCTTTTGAATTCCATGAGGATCCAAATCTTCAATACACCGCACTATTCGCCGTCGCAGTCCTTCTTTGGTAGGCACTAGAGTACTGTACACCCGTTCTTTCAAAACACCCCATAAAAAAAGTCAAGCGGCGTGATATCAGGTGATCTCGGTGGCCAGTCCCACGGACCTGAACGGCCAAACATTTCGTAAAGTTTCCCGAAAACTTCCTGAGTTGAATGAGCTGGCGCCCCGTCCAGTTGGAACCATGAATTTCTATATTCTTCTAAAGGCAAATTCTCGAGGAAATCTGTCACAGTCGTCCTCAATATTTGAATATATCTCTCAGCATTCAGTGTGCCATCGTAAATGAAAAAGCTCACTTTATTATTTCTTAAAATACAGAAAACATTTAGGTCAAATTTTACTTGAAAACCCATTTCTTTTGTTATATGAGGATTATGATCGTTCCAAAAATGCATATCTTCTATTGAAAATCTCATCCCTCGTGAATTTTGATTCATCGCTCCAAATTATTTTCGACACAAATTCCGGATCCTCCTGGGTATGCATCAAAAGGGCTTCGCAAAAATGCACTGTCCGCTCGAAGTCTTCTGCATTGAGAGCTTGAACTTCACTGAATTTATACGAATGCATTTTGTGATTTCACAAGAATCTTTGTACTGACGCATGTGATACACCCAAATCTATTTCTGCACTGAGAATGGATGCTTCTGGATTTGCATGAAAATATGCCAAAACGTCAACAATATTGTCTTCATTCGAAGTAACAGGTTTTGGTAATGTTGGAGGCGCTTTTAACTTTGAGCCATAGTTGATGAAATTATTTCGTGATCTTAGAAACTTCTTCTTGTTCATTGGTGTCAATTCAAGATACATTTGGTTGAATTTTCTGCAAGTTCTGGCAATGATCACATTGTCCGTGTATAATGAATAACTTCATAAGACCTTCGTTTGAATAATCGATATTCGCGTTCATTCTGGGAGATTTTTTGAAACACTGTCAATAACAATTACTGAATTACTCATCAATGTCACCGAACTGTCATGAGTTTGATATTTCCATGGCTATCTAGAATTAACTTTTTCATAAAATTAAATTTTTCACAAAAAGCGGCTTTATTAAGGAAACTTGATGATTTAGGTATAGGGACATGCTAGTCATCTTGAAGCATTTTCATTCGTCTTTCAATTTATTGAGTAAAAAACAGTGGGTACCATTCGGGAAAATGAACTTTTGACCACTTGTATGAACAACGGATATAATAATAATTTCAGCTCTCCCTGTATGATATGGAGGCGACTTCTTGGTGTAAATTGAATACATCAAGCCTGTCCAAACCACCACTGGAATATTAACTCTTTATGATTCTAGAGCCCTGATTCACATAAGTTCATGTTGATATATGTTTTGGATCATATTTAACACAAATTATTTTTTATCTTGAAAACCGATAGAGATAGGTTAGGGATTCATTAACAAAAGAGTATTGTAATGAAGAGGCAATTCTAAAAATCTGTTGATATACTTATATTCGGGGTGTTCCATTTAAAAAAATGAAGTTGCTAGGACTTTTTGATAGAAACGGCAACGTCGCAATTCCGAAAATATTTCAGATCGATAGAACAGGTGATAAAATGTAAGATGCGAAATTTTCAGAAAAATCCTGCGTTGCGTTCTCCATAAACGTCTATCGTACCATCGACCGTGAGTTACCCTGTATAGCTATTCTTAATTTTTTTTTCTCATTTTATATTCGATAGATTGTAGTGTTTTCATTCTTTCACTTCTTTCTTTCCCTCTTCCTTTCAACTATTTTCGGATACTCTTCTATTTTATTCATAAGAATGTTTGTAACTACATTTTGAACTTTCTTATGATTGATTTGTCCTGTGAATGGGTAACTGTTGGGCAATAAATGCTATTATATTATATATTCCGTGATGTATCTATCGAGCATATCTGTACGTTCTAACTCTGTATATTCAAACTCTAACTGAAAGAATTTACTCACCCACTACTCACTAACTCACCCACTAACTTTCATGTATCTTTTTTTTTTCTTGCTCATCTCACTGTGTTGACATTATTGTTCCTATTTTCTATGTAACAACAAAGTTTCCCTTCTTCTCGTAATTAACAGTTGGTATCATTCGCTGATTGTTACCTTTGTATTTGGTAGAGTTCTGGATCATAGTCTGCCAGTTGGCGAAAAAAAAAGGAACTCTTTCATTTTTGGCAGAAAATAGCATATCTCATATCAAAATATCATAATGAGAAAAGAGAACAATAGATGAAAATACCGAGAGGTTATAGGCTAAGGTATCAAGAGAATCTGTCTCGAGTGAAACCGTCGAAAACATAACCTCTCTATACGCTGGTAGAAAAGTGAAAAATATGGGATCAGAAGAAGAAAATGACTCTATTCCTGTCACCTGTCACCAGAGATGCAAGTGCCGAAGACATCATCCTGAGAATAATAGAATCAAGTGTGAAATCACATATTCTCACATGCCAAACTTCCAATGCAATGTTCCACACAGCCAGGTGGTCGAGATGGTCAGGCTACATCATAGTAATCATGAGGTCGTGGGTTCGATTCCTGTATTTCCAAATTTTTTCAAAAACAAGGTGTCACTGACCAATAGAGAATTTCTCTTTTAGGTATCTAAAGGTTTAATTTCAAGCGCAGTGACATTTTGGGACAGATCCTAAATCTGACCTTACTACAAATATATTGCGATAATTTTCAATAACTTCTACTCTATTTTTTAGAAACGAGGAGAGAAAATCCCATCAAAAGCTGAAAAATGAATGAAGCACCTCCTGGAAGAACTTACTTATGTGAAGGTCACACCAATTTTTTTGATGAAGATGGTATCCCAAATCCATCTACAACATTTATCATGATAGAAAGCTTGAATCTCCCTCATGAAGAAAATCAAGAGAAGAAAGAAAAACAGGGAAATTATGGAAGGATAGGAGAAGAAAATGATGAACGAATAGAAAAAGAAAATGATGAAAGAAGAAAAGAACCTGTACTCAAATCTCGTCGACGAGTAGATCTTCCGAACAAATTTGATGATTTTGTCCTACTCACTGTGTAAGAATTACCTAACACTTAGGAAGAATGTATCGGAAGTGATGATAAGAATGAATGGCGAGAAGCGATTTATGGAGAGATGGAATCTTTCAAGGATAACAAAGCTTGAAAACTTGTCGATAAGAAGGAAGACTTAGGAAAGAACTGATCACTGCAGAATGGATTTTCGAAGTCGAAAGTGATCGAAGGAAAAAGGAAACATTCGTGGTTTGAGGCTGTCAACAGTGAGAAAAAAATTCAGACCCAAATGATATCTATAGTTTAGTTGTTCGAAGAACATCTTTGGGAACTCTTTGGGAACTTTTGCTGAAAGGTATTACGTACATGGCAAAAAATTCAAGCTAGAAAAAGCTCTTCATGACCTAGTACAAGCTCCTCGTCAATGGAATGAACGATTTACCTGGAGCAGAAATCTCTTGTTCAACTCAAGTCAGACTGATGTGTTTTCAAGTTGGCAAATAATGAGGAGAAGCTCTCACCATATAGATAATGTATTATCGATAGGAAAATTCATTGACTCAATCAACAAACTGATGAAATCACTATGATGTGAATTCGAAATCATTATAACGAAAGATCCAACAAGCTATCTTGGTCTACAAATCAATTCAACCGAGATCAAATTCATCAAAATCATGGAATCAGATCTATGAAACATCCCAACAAGATGTCCTGAATGTACAAAGAACTCACAAATATCTGAGAAAGAATATAAGCGTTGGCATTCACTATAAATCTGATAAGCGGGGCCTACATCTAGGAGCATACAGTGACTCTGATGACGCATGATATCTCAATAAGACGAGAAACACTACAGGCTTTGTTATTATGTATGTAGGCGAACCCATTGCATGGTGTCCAAGGAAAAAATCAAATGAAGCCCCATCAACGACAGAGGGAGAGTATGTGGACGCTGCACATTGCTGTCAGGAGATGAAATTCATCGAATAATTCATGGAAGAGCTTCTGGATGACTTGTCAAGATGACTCTATACATTGACGATGACAGAACAATCAAGATAAATCATGATTCAATAGAACCTGTTCTAGGATCGTCGCTCTGGAGCAAGCAGCATACCATTGTTGGCGCAGAAACCCATGCCCGCGAACTAGAGCTGAATTTGTTGAAGCTAGGAATACATGGAATCGAACGATAAATGAGTCTGAAGAGATATACAACACGAAGATGAGATCAAAGCTCATAGAGGGCCCGAATAGTTCCTGTTCATTTTGGACCTTTGCCGAGGCAATCGAGAGAAATTTCACTTCTAGCTCATTTCCTTCTCTCACAAAGGATGATGATACATCGGCTGCAACACTACAAGAAGGAGCCAACTCCGTCGAAATGTTCGCAGACAATCCTACCGTGGATCCACGAAGCCAGGAACTTTCCAAAATCGCTACTACCGGAAACCGTATGCCAGGAGTTGTCTTCCGGCAACGCACAATCAGACACATTCTGCTTAGCCTCACAACGTCAAGAAGGCTATTGGACCTGATGAAATACTGCTTATTGTTCTCAAGGAATGTGCCCCAGAACTAACACCAGTTCTCTGCAAGTTGTTCATCCTTTCATACAAACTCGGCGTATTTCCTTCTACATGGAAGAAAGCTAGGGTCCAATCGATTCCAAAGAAGGGCAAGAAAACCCTCCATAACAACTATAGACCGATTGCACTACCATCTGTGATTTCTGAAGTAATGAAAAATGCGATAAACATCGAGCTCATCTGATATCTAGAGAGCTTGAGAATCGTGAACGACCAGCAATATGGCTTCCGTCACCAGAGGTCAACTGGAGACCTGCTTGCCTATGTGACACATTTCCTTGCAGTTCCTGACAGTTTCCTTGCAGATCGATCACTCCACGTGGTGGTAGACGGGGTCTCGTCTGTCTGCCTTGGCACCAACTTTGTTCTTGTTCCACATCAATGATTTTTTGTTGGATGTGACCTTCAGCCCTGTTCATAGCTTCGCGGATGATAGTACACTTCATTCCGCCTTTTCCTCTTGAGCCCCTATAACATACAACAAGTTCAGAGGTTCAAGACGAAGACGAGTCGATTTGTCAAATGAGGATCCGACAAGAATTCTGAGATGGGGATCTGAGAATCTAGTTCAGTTCAATGCAACAAAAACTCGAGCTTGTATGTTCACCAAGAAGGCAGATCACATGATGCCCAATTTGATGACGTCGGGTACCACTGTTATCATGAGGTCGTCAAAATCCATGCTGCTCCACAAAAACTTGGTTTTCTATTTCTTGCGAAGAGGTACTTCACATCCCTGCAACTGCTTATGATATACAGAGCACAAATTCGACCTGTCCTGGAGTACTGTTCACATGTTTGGAGCTCAGCCCCCAAACATATGGTGAAGCTCTCAGATTCGATTCAGAAGAGAGCCATTCGCATAGTCGATGATACAATACTCACCAAATCATTGACCCTTCTAAAACATCGTAGAGAAGTCGGCGGTGTCTGCCTTTTTTATAGATACTTCCACGGTCGGTGCGCAACGGAAATATCATCTATTATGTCATCACGTGCGACAAACACCTTGTAGACAATTCAGACGAGCTCAGGCTGGTCATCCCTGTAATGTCAGCTGGAGACCTGTCGGAAATCACCTAGTGAAGTCTTTTCTGGTACTAACAATCTCCAAAATTTCAAGAAAAATCCCAATCTCCCGAAATTCTACCGCTGGTCAACACTATGTCCATCGAACATCATAGTTTTGTCTGTCGTGTTGTCAACAGATAAAAAAAATGATCAAATCGGGTCAAGCAACCAGAAAGAGCAAATACATCGATATAAAATACCATTGCAAGGACCAAATAATGGTTTGAGATAAAATGGGTAGCATGAAAAGAAAATCTTGCTGACATATCGACTAAGCCATTAGTCGACCAATCTTCCTCCAATTTGAAGGAGAAAATGTTATCGGATCTATTGTTTCAGTAATCAACTCTGGTTAGTAATCAACCTTCTAAGTGTATGAAGATAAATGTAAATATTACTTTCAATCCGTTTGTATTTTTCAACTTTGTTTCTTATATAAGCATCTTCAACAAAATTCGAAAACTTCATTGTTTCTATCCATTGTTTCTATTTCCTAGGTGACAACAAAGTTTGTCTCCTTCATGTAATCCACAGTGGGTATCATCTTCCGATTGTTAGCTCTGTGTTAGGTAAAGTTCTGGGTTATAGTCTGCCATTTTTCAAATGAGAAGAATTTCTTATTTCTTGGCTGAAATTAGCATATTTCATTTTTCTCAATTATTATAGATATCAATGATGAAAGAGAACAATGAATGGAGATACCAAGACACTGGAACCGCTTGCGCATCACTTCAGTGAATGGTCTATGAGTCCACGTCTGGATATTCGGTATCTGCCGGAAGGTCCAGCGCCCATACGTCCCATTCTGCCACGTTTCCTACTATTTTGACATGAGGTTCGCTCTAGCCATCATACTATTCATTCCAGAGTATGGTTCCTGTCTCTCTTGGATCGATAATCCGATTAGGGGTAGGCCTGCTATAACTCCAGCTCTTTCTGTTGGAATCGTCTTGTAAGCACAACATACCCTTATGGATATCTTGCGCTGGACACTTGGAAGTCTATTCATTTGTTTCTTTCTCATAATGACAGTATGCCAAGCAGGAGCTGGATAAAGCATCTGGGAGTGAAGTACACTCGACAAGAGTATCCTTTTCGAAGCCCTATGCCCTCTAATATTGGCTGGCCAGAACTGGCCAGAACTATTAACATCTTTTGCACCATTTGCGTCACTTCAGAAACATGATCGGCAACCGTAACCTTTGTGTCCTACACCTAGATACTTAACTGCTCTTGATGGCGTCACAATTATACCCTGGGCATAGGAGCATATGGGTGTCAGCTTTATCTTTGTTGTCAAGATGATAGCCTCTGTTAGATTGCAGTCCTTCACGCTCAACCAGTTTGACACACGTTTAAGTGCAATATTTGCTGTATCCAAAATGGTTTTTCCTTCTTCTACCTGACTACTACTGACGCTATATTGTCAGAGAAGCCTATCAGAGGTACTCTCTCCGGCTATTCCAGCCTCAGCAGATCGTCATTCTGGACGTTCAGAGAGTTCACCGATACCTGTGAAACTCCACTGTTCATTGTCCTCATTTTCAAACAACCTGCCCCTCCTTGGTGAGATGATATGAGGCTTATCAATATATAATATTCATCTGATATATTCTGCCACGATGCACTATTCACAGCCACCAATGTGGACATGAGTAGCCAATCTCTGCACCGCGAGCAATTCTCAAGAGCCCATTAATAGCGTTTGCCGATCAGTTCTGAATTCGCACTGTTGCTCCGAGAGTCCGACCGTGCGAATCTGTTCTCTATTCAGTCTAATCAGTATGAGCTATTCGTTCAGTTTGCCTTTCACGTCCAGTGAACATATTGGTCTATATACTGCTGGATTGTCAATAGTACCAGTCTAGCGCTCTCCCAGTCAACTGGGAAGTTCAAGCTATTTGTTAGATCGTTATAGACTAATAGTGTGTATGCTGGTTCATTCAGTACAAACTCTTTGATCATCTCTGGTTAGATGTTTTCTAGGTCCAGGGACTTCAATTCGCCACTGAAATACGTAGACATCACAGTTCTATCATAGCCGAATATCACAGGTTCATGCATAGTTTGAATGTCCATTTGTTGTCTGGAAGGAGAACCAATCAGTCTTCTAACAGTCAGCCGTCTTGATTCTTTTTTGTGATATTTTCTTACTAGCCTCAAACTCTTCCCGAACGCTGGTCTTCTTCCGGGTTGTTTCTTCTCATAATCCTCGCATGCGGTCTCCTTTTTGCCATACATACCTTGCGGATTGCAGCAATTTCATGGTTCCAGTACGGTTCCACCGCACGTCTCTCCAATTTTTCATTTCTTCTCGGCATTGTCTCGTCACAAATGGAGATCGAAGTGTTGCTGCAGGAGTCTGCTGTAGCTTTCGTCTATAAAGTTTCCCAACTTGCCAACCTTCATTTTCCAATAATGATTGGCACGGTGGCGGCATCTGATCAACAACATCGAACATTATATAATTATGATCACTGAGGGACTCAGGGACTGATGTTATCGTGGTTCCGTTGACGTATCAGTCTTCCTATATCGAATATAATTTTCTCGAGGTCATACAAATCCTTGTTTCCGGAAACATAACAGCTGTACACACTTATACCTTGTGTAGCATCGAACGTGGAACTATGTCCATGTCCACTCCGTTTTATGTCGATTACATCGTCCATAACTTTCATAGCAGTATCTTGGTTTGCATCTCTCAGGAAGTTCTTCTCATGCCTACTAGCGTTCCTGTTCGGTTCACTTTCATGAAAAAGATTTCTGCTCCTTTTTCTCTGGCTGTAGCTAGCGCAAGATCATGACAAGGTCTCCGCCTGAATGTATTTATTTGAAGGCACCTAATACTAACTATTTCGAATCGCAGTCGGACGAGGGGCCTCCGGTTTCCTTTCGTCATTTTCCAATGGACATTCCAGGCTTCCAGACTGGTGCCCTTATTATTCGCAGTGCACACAGTATGCATCGTTTTGGCATGTCGCTGCTTTGTGCCCGTCCTGGTTGCATTCCCTGTCAGGGCGTCTGCATTGTCTCTTCGTGTGGTCATACTATCAGCAACTGAAGTGTTTCAGCTCCATTTTCCAGTCCAACCAATGATGATTTTCCTAGGTCTGTGAGCTTCACAGTTTACATTCTCCAGCAGCACCACTGTGACATTTTGCCTTCTTCCGAAGGTGGGCCGTAGGGCTCGTACATCAATATTTTCTGCGTTCACTGCGGAGGCACTCGAGATCACTTTCCCGACTCCTTCCCTAGTTGTCACTTCGTCCAGGTCCTTGATATGAAGGACCTTCTTGCTGGTCAGGTGAGATGTATATACCTCTGGGTTCTTGCTCATTATTTCTTTTTTGAGCACATCTAGCTTCTCTGCTCCATTCTGCACTGTGAGAAGCAGCTCCCCATTACTGAGTAGATCAGCGTATTTCATATTGAAAGCCTCGTGGTTTGATTTCCTTCTTACTGGTTTCGCTTCCTGAATATTGAAGTGTTATCATGAGTATCGACGACCAGATAGTCCCTGTTGCGAATTGTCCTGGCTACTCCTTCAACGTCAGGCATGGCCAGCTTGGTGAAATTGTTTCGCATCATGCCCGCTTTGACAGTTTTGAACGACTGAAATGACTATTTATCTTCGTCATCATTATTCACTCCACCATCTGAGGTAATCAGAAAGTATATTGTTGTTTTGTCACTCCTCGAATTGAATATTCAATTCGTGTTGAGAACGGAAGCAGATTCGTTCACGAAACGTCCACTGAGATAAGTAGAAGTTTTGTTTTTCTTCTCAAATTTTTTTTTTCAAAAACAAGATATTAGTGGCAAATAGAGCAATTCTGTCTCAGGTATCTGGAGGTTTAATTTCGAGCGCAGTAAGATCTTGGAGCAGATCACAAAAGTGTCCTTATTCAATTATAACTAATATTCCCGTCTCATCAGAGAATCCCACCGAGTTCAACAATACTGCAACTTTTCCTTTCTTCTTATCTTGCTTTTTGAGATCGTCTTGCCTTCCTAGTCTTTCTATGACACTATTCACCGTTTTGTAGGTGGTAGTGAGATTTTCATCACATGGAAGGATCAGTGCACAGTCACTAGAAGAGTCTCATATGTTCTTCGTATTTCAACAGGAGGGAATATTTCATCGCACCAGCCTCCTTCCGCAATCGAGTTGAAGGTACTGTCGTGATTGGCGAGTATCTGTCTTCTTGCAATTTTTTTTTCTGATTTCCTGCAGCTTTCGAATTTCACGTAATGGTTCATGCGGTCAATGCCTGCTCAATTTCTGGCTCTCTTCGTCTTTCCATTATTTAATGCAGCTATTCCTTCATTTCCTAGCTTTCAGGTTTCTCCACTATCTATCTATCTGATATATCTTTCAATATAGTTCCCGAACGGATTCAAACTAACGCTCGTTCACCGCAGAATTTGACGTGATCGATTACCTACAAGCTGATTTTTTCTCAGAAGTTTCTTGCTCAGAGCCCTTTTTGTATTATACCCTGTATACAAATTTTCCGCACAGAATTGAATCCTGCAGGTGCCTCAACGTGTGGGTGTGGAATAAAATGATCACCCAATACTTTTCGATAATTTTGTCGACTGGATTGACCATTTGAAGAAATGGAATGGAATGGTCGCGAAGAGAGCTGCGTTAACAAAGCAGTAACAATTTCGATCTTCTGAAAAAAAAAATTCTAGACCACTCGTTTGTCGATGAAATGCACTCAATTAAGGAAGCCATGGTACCTTAATATGGGCGCCATGGCTGCATACAGTTCATTCATGGAAAGCCAATAATGAATGGCTCCAAATTATGGTTTGGAAGTACAAGACTCGGTTACTTGAATTGGTTCGAACCATACCAAGGCTGAACAGACACATACTGTCATGAGAGAACACAAAGGTGTTCAAAATGTGACATTGGTGTACACGTGAAATGCTTCTTTCTTTTTCATACAGAATAATTAGTCTTTTCATAGTAATACTTTTACCTAATGTGCTACATGTAGTACGGTCTCGATTTTATGTTTTTTTTTTCTTGTGGGATGATCTTTTTCGTTCGAATCTATGTCTTTTTTGTCTCCTATCAGTTCTAGTTGCAGTGAAATTATTTTTCGATGTCTTCTAATAACGCTATAGGCATATCTGGGTTGATAAAATTTATGTGAAGAGCGTAAACGACAAACTATCGATAGGCCATGACTCTGTTGCAATGTTATAAAATGTTTTTCCAATTGAAACTTTTTCTGACTTGTTTCATCTGGAGGATATCGAGAAAATGATAACTCTCCACCCAGTCAACTTTTGCGACGTTCCACTATACAACAGTTCAGCCTCCAAACATATGCTGAATCTCTGAGACTCTCTTCACATTCACTTGATGATACTACTTACGAATTCATTTGCTTCCTTTGTTATAGATGATACCATCGTCGGTGCTCAACGGAAATACCGTCTATTATGCTACCAGGAAAATACTGGTAGACACACCAGGAGAGCTCAGGCTGATCACCCCTACACTATCAGTATCGATACCTGTCAAACATACCTATACCAAGTATCATTCATCAATAGAATGACGGAGTTGTGGAATTCTTTGCCTAGTGAAGTCTTTCCGGATGCATGCAACCTCCAAACATTAAAAAAAAATTCCGACTCGCCTAAACTTTCACCGTTGGCTAACACGATGTTTCTCGAACATTATAGTTTTTTTTCGTGTTATCGACAGATAGAAAAGAATAATTTTCAAGATCTTCTGTTTTCATCTTCCCGAAAACAAATGTTCATTTTTATTCCCATGAATAGAATCATCGATGTAATGATTTTCAGTAAAACAACAGGTACATACCTGTTTTTGATAGAATTTGTTGTCCAACGAATTGATAACATATGTCTGAGTAATTCAAGAACTTTTAGATAACTTGAGAACAATTGAGACTGAATACAAGTTCAACTATAGTGGAACTATATAACAGGGGTGGGCGATAACAGTTCTGAAATATCGATTATCGATAATCATAATGTATCGATATTATCGATGTTATCGATATTATAATATTATCGATACTATCTATATCATCGATATTATCGATATTATCGATATCATCAAAATAATCGATCTTATCGAAATTTCGATAATATCGATAACTGCTGATAGTTTTGATAATCTTAATATCACTGATGATGATTTTCGTCTACTAAGTATTACTTCGACCCAGCTATTGTAAATCTTCCTCCGATTACAATTTCGGTAATATCGAAAATATTGATGATTTCCAAGATTATCGATGATTATCGATAAAATCGGTGAAACTGGAAGTGGAAAAGAATTCGTTTGTATGTCAAAACACGTGACGTTACGTATTACAATTTCGGTAATATCGAAAAAATTGATGATTTCCAAGATTATCGGTGATTATCGATAAAATCGGTGAAACTGGAAGTGGAAAAGAATTCGTTTGTATGTCGAAACACGTGACGTTTATCAACTTCATGGGTCATTCAAATTTCAATCATTCATCTCTCGAGCTGAAAAAAAGGGGGTGTACCATGATCCTGTTACACCCGGTATACCGGATATCAATAGATTAGACTAGCACTTTTCTTATGATCCTGTTTTCGGGAACTATTGGAATGAAATTTGATAGGTTTGGTAGTCTGTTCAAAAAGAATATTCGGACAGTAATTGTTTCAGTATTTCTGGCTTCACCGGCTGACTAATCTTCCACATTCAAAATGGAACACTGATATCTCTGATAATATCGATAATATCAATAATCATTATCATGGCGCACGAAGACGAGTCGTCTTCAAACGCGGTGCTGAAATTCGTTTGTAAACAGTGTAGAAAAGCAGTTGTAAATCATGTGAGGTGCAAAAAATGCAATGACTACTTCCATCCTCAATATATGGTTCAGTCTTCACAAGCAAAAAATGCAATTTGTCGTCACGATGACGATTGTGAAGAAGTACAAAGAAATCAAGGGGAGAAAGCCAATGACAACTCATCAAGGTATATAGCAGAAAATAAACTACTTCTCAAATTAGTGAAGGAGTTGGAATCAAAGTGCGAAATATTAAGTGAAAATTGCAGTTTATTAAGAGGAAAGGTTGTGTTCTCATCGGAAAAATACGACATTTCTGAAAAACATGATAATAAAAAACCTAGCTACGACGAAGGACAATCTACCATGACTCGTTCCACTTTTGAGTCGCCTGAACCTGAAAAAAGAGCATCAACGAATCAACAATCCTACAGTGTTGCCACTGTTGCCATTAAAATCCCAAAGACTTCTGGAATATCTGAATCAATCGCTAACATGGAGAGTCAAAATAGACAACCAATTTTTATCCGCAAAGAAGTGAGTGCTGCTATTTCAAATGCACAAACTAGGAATAAAATGCAAGAAGTCTTGGATTTAGATAGCAAAGGAAATGGAAATTGGGAGCAAGTGAAAAACAGAAGATCACTAAGGAGAAACCGCAGATTCATGGTGGGAGACAACGACGATAATACCGGTATTAGCAAAGTTGCCAAATATACATCTTTGCATGTGACGAGGTTAAACCCTAACACAGAACCTAATGATCTCAAAAAAATCTTGATTGGAATTTTTCCAGAAGTGACATGTGAAAGACACCAGTCCAAACATCCTGAATTATATGCATCCATGAAAGTCACCATGAAACAACAAAATCTTTCAAAAGCCTGGAAACGTGAGATATGGCCCAGCGGTGCACTGATATCACAGTTTTTTCTGAAGAAAAGGACGGCGTCACAATTACAAGAAGAGACGGGTCTGAACGGAAATGTGTGATTTCAACTCAACCTATAAAAGCTGATGATAACGGCAAATTTAGCGTTTTTTGTTTGAGTGTTTTTCTTGATCATTTTGAATTCGATGTCATTTGTTTGTCAGAGCATTGGCTAAATGAAGAGAATCTGATGACCATAAACATGGCGGTGTTGTCATGTATTGCAGAAATAACTTGAATTTCAATATTTTGGATTTGGGTGAGTTCAATGAAGAATGACATTCCGAGTTCTGCGGCATTCATTTGCAGCTTTCAAATTTCCTGATAATTTGTTTGTGAAGGTCATGTTTAGGTAATGTTAACGTATTTCTGAATAACCTTGAAGGCCTATCATTCAAATATTCAAAGCAAAACAACAAAATTGTGCTCCTTGGCGACTACAACATTGGCTTCTTGTCTGGTTCACCAACACTCTCTAACTTGGATGGAGTTATACAGTCTTTCGGCCTATCTGCAACAATATTAGACTTCACCAGATTCACACAAACTTCTTCAACCTACATCGATGATATAATTACTGATTTGAACTGTCACAATTTTGAGGTAGGTACACTAGACCATAAAGGTCAATTTTTGACTATGTACAATTTTTCCCACGACTATAATGAGGAGATCATTAGGTCCTCAATTACAAAAGCTGGATTGGAACAATTTAAATCGATCCTTCCCCAAATAAATAGGAGTATTTTGGACTTCAGTGATAATGACCTCAACTTTAAACGCGACTATTTCATCAATACTCTAGAAAATTCCGCTAAAATCTGTTTTCCGAAGAAGAAATCAAAATCATATAGGTCTTTCAAATTGAACTGGTATAACGATACTCTGAAAATTATGAGGAATAACCTAGAAGCTATCAAAATTATATCTGAGATCTCTGGCGGATCTGAGGAAATTGAAGCATTTAAATTGATGAATAAACGATATAACACCGAGTTGTTGTGGCAAAAAAAAACAGACATATGATGAGTACATTATAAGATCTCCAAATTTATCACGAGCGTGTTGGAACATAATAAATTCCGAGAGAAATAAAGTACATCAAGAGAAAAACAAATGAATTTTCCGAAAATGACCTCAATATATTTTCCTGTACAATTGCTGAAGAAACTATCAAGTCTCTTCCAATGCTGGAATCTGATAGCACATATAATTTCAGAAGCTTTCCTTCTCCTGTCGAATCTTTTTTTTTGGAACCTGTGTGTTCCCAAGATGTATTTGCAGCCATTGAAAGACTGAGCTCGTCTAGCTCTCGTGACATCCATGATTTCAACAGCAAATCAATAAAGGCAGTTGCTGAACAGATAGTTCCACCTCTCACCAACATGATGAATTCTATCTTCAGCAAAGGTGTTTTCCCAGATGCACTCAAAATCTCTGAAGTAATACCATCATTCAAGAAGGGAGACAAATCCTCTATGGATATGATAGTTATCCATCAGCATTATATCCATAATTGGCAAAATCATTGAATACATTTTGGAAGAAAGGTTGTACACCTACTTCGAAAAGAGATTTTACTTCAGCGAATCCCAATACGGTTTCCGTAAAAATAAATCCACCACACAGGCTACTTTCACAATTGTGACTGATATAGTAGAGGAACGAAAGCTTTCGACTGCATATCGCATGACCTACTGATTGAAAAACTGAGCTAGTATGGAATAAGAGGCACTACCTTAGATCTGCTTCGTTCTTACCTCTCAAATAGATACCAATGTGTAGAATTGAACAACGTAAGGTCTGAATATAGAAGAATTGATCATGGGGTACCTCAGGGTTCAGTCCTCGGACCTTTTTTATTTATTGTATACATCAATGACTCGTGCCAATACATTGCACCTTCTGAATGTATTTTATTCGCTGACGATACAACCCTGATATGCTCTGGTAAATCTCATAATAACCTTACTGAAGATAAATCTGAGATTGTTAGTGTAACCAAACAATGGTTTGTTCAAAATAAACTAAAATTGAATAAAAATAGAACTCAAAATATAATAGTTTCTTCAAACACAAATTACCAAGGAGGGAAAAACGTAACGTTTCTTGTTCTCATCATCGACGACAGATTGAACTGGTCCAATCACGTAGATCACGTCGTTCGAAAATTATCTAGTATTCTGTTTTTACTGAGACGACTAAAACTCATTACAAATAACATGACATACTATTCCTTATTCCATTCAGTGCTTTCTTATGGTATCCTACTTTGGGGGAATTCAACGAATGCTATAGCAGTTTTCAGATGTCAAAAAAAAGCTATCAGAATATTGGCAAACGTGGGCTTTAGACACCATTGTCTTCAACATTTTATCCAACTTGGTATCATGCCACTGCCTACTCTGTACATATTCACAGTTTTATTAGAAATACACAAAAATGTGAACAAATTCTCCAGACATTCTGATTCACACGATTATAACACAAGATCGGCTGATTTACTGACTATTCCACGACATAGATTAGCTGTCCGCTGCAAAAACTCCTTGAACCTCAATCTCTATAACACTCTTGATAACTCTGTCAAAATATTGGAATTCAATAGATTCAAAACGGTGATAAAAAAATTTCTGCTCAGCCATTGTTTTTATGACATTTGATAGCTATATCGTCTCTGCCAATTCATTGTGCATTTGATTTTGATCCACTTTTACCTTCAAAAATTTTTCATCCCGATTCTCTGTATTTTTTTTTTTTTTTTTTTTTTTCATCTGTGGACAACACGAAAGGGAAACCTATGATGTTCGAGGAACATCGTGTTAGCCAGCGGTGGAATTTTGGGAAAGAAGGAATTTTTCTTGAATGTTTGGAGGTTGTAAGCATCAGGAAAGACTTCACTAGGCAAAGAATTCCACAACTTTGCCGTTCTATTGATGAATGATGCTTGGTATAGCGATGTTCGACAGGTCTCGAGCCTGACAGTGTAGGGGTGACCAGCTTGAGCTCGTCTGGTTTGTCTACTAGGAATCGCGCGTGGTGGCATAATAGATGATATTTCCGTTGAGCACCGACCGTGAAAGTACCTATAAAAAATATCTAGATGTGCACTAATTGTCTTTATTTGTTGTTTTCTTTTAACTTGTATTGTTCGAATTTTTTATATTTTCGCTGATCAATTGCAAGTCAGTATATTGATTTTCAGCTGAAATTTATATGATACTTGTAGTGATAGAATATTTTATCATTATTATCATTTCATATTCTTGACTTTGAAGTCATATTGGCTATGCGACTTGTCATAAATGTTTTATGTACATAACATGGTCAAATAAAATATACTATACTATACTATACTATACTATACTATACTATACTATACTATACTATACTATACTATACTATA
The DNA here is from genome assembly GCA_963576655.1 of Gastrophysa polygoni. Classification (NCBI taxonomy): domain Eukaryota; kingdom Metazoa; phylum Arthropoda; class Insecta; order Coleoptera; family Chrysomelidae; genus Gastrophysa; species Gastrophysa polygoni. The sequence goes on from OY755082.1 coordinate 29,532,232, forward strand.
CTATACAATACTATACTATACTATACCATACTATACTATACTAATTTCGATTATATCGATAATATCGAAAATGTCGATAATTTCCATATCGATATCGATATTATCGATAATATCGGTAATATAGATGATATCGATAATATCGATAATATCGATAATATCGATAATATCGGTGATATTGATAATATCGATAATATCGATAATTTCGAAAATATCGATAATATTGATGAATTGATAATTTTTTCCCAAATTATTATCGATAATTATCGATAATATCGATAAATTTTCTCACCCCTACTATATATGTAACTTGATTCTCCATGAAAAAAAAATTGTGAATGATAAACTATACTTTATTTCAGCGATCATAATTTCCTATTAGAAATCCTGGAATATTGTGATATTTTTCGAATCCCTCAGGAAATCCATTTTTCCGAATGTAATCAAAGTTTATAAATATACTAGCTGGAAACTGATCATTCAGAAATTTTCTTATCCTATGTTATTCTTCTTCAGAAACTGCATCATATTATCTTAGTGTGATTAGTGAATAATTCAATGAATAATATTCTGTTCATCTTGTCCCATGTTATATGTGTTTTTTATCACTAAAACTACAGTGCAAGCAAGAAGTGAAATAGTAGCTTGGAGATTCTATTTAAATTTCACAATATTTCAAAAAGTAATCTGGGGTCTACATTATTCCGCGTTCATTATTCCAAACGTTTCGAATACTCAACACGAGATGACGTCATCCGCGAGCTCGGACGAGTTCAGCACGCTCCAGTATCATATCTTATTTTATTGTATCATGCTGGCAGCCGACTGTGATCTAGATGGGAAAAAGGGAAAGGAAGCGAGCGCCGAAACCTCCTACTATACGAACATATTTTTTCCTGTTGAAATTTTCAACAGTTTCCTAAAACGAGTCTAAGAGCCGCGTTATCACCGGTCCAAGAATCGTCTTAGTTTGGGCTTGATATGTAGCTCCCTCTGATGAAACTCCTTCTTCTCATTCCTACTACGTTTCTATCAGTAGTAATACCCCAAGGACATTGATAATTTTATAACTGATTTCGAAAGCTTGTTGCGTGTTGCCTATAAGCAATGAGTTTGAGAAAGTTGTTGAACAATTTTTGAGCATTTATCAATGTTCTAGGGTTATTCGGATAGAACATTTTTGCTGATGATCATGGAAAAAAATACAGAGCAGAAACACTTCATTCAAATATGCTTTCAACGAAAGAACAATTAGAAAAGTCAAATGAAGATCCAGACGTGTTAGTTTCTATAACTGATGAAGATGTATTTCCACTACGCATGATGCTGTCAATAATGTTATCATGATGTTCTTCGTCAATATTCGAGTAGGGTTAATTGTGAATGATGTTTTTCTTGTGGGATTGAGTAGGTAAGCATCATTTTCGAAATATTCACGCTTCAGACTAGGCTCCTATATCACAAATAAGGAACTGTATCTCATTGATATTGAACAGTAAATTCATTTATTCCAATGAAAATTGTCTTGTCGTAATGAAATTATGCTGTATCATATTCAATTCGAATGTTTCATTAGGTCAACCAACCCCTCATTATTTTGCGTCCAAAACACAGATTCCCTATATTTTTTTATGAGGTTCCAATTCATCTTGACAGCATTGCCATATCACTTCGAATATACCGGGTGAAGATTTTGTTTTTCGTAGAATGAGGGATAGCGTAGAGTTAACAGAAACCAATTATAGGGTATTATAAACAAGCTATCTCACTGTCTCACAGTACCTTAGTCGTGTTACTTTTATATTTATATTTATATACTTTTGAGAAGAGAATGACCAAGTTTCTACGAATTGAGATACCGCAGGTGTGAACATTAAATTTGAGCTATATTTCGAACAAAACTCTGAATACAAAAATATTGACTCGAAAACGAGAGAAATTATGACTCAAATAATGCAAATATATACATTATGTCCCATTTGAATTATCAAATTCAATTCAAAATATTTGATGCGATTTGACAAGACTGTCTAGATCAATGAAACATGCAAGGAATATCATGCAAAATTAGTCTTCAATTTTCGAAATTCGAAGAGACACAATACAAAAATGAAATTGGCCCTGTACCCTCTTATATTAGAACATTCTCCATCTGTCTGAAATATGTTCAGAAATACAGTGTTGCTGCTCAACAACTCTATGTTTGATATAATAGAGAGTTTTCAAAGGATCACTTCGTAACTTCTGATGGTTCAATAATCAGAAAAACTCAGATTACAGATGGAGTACAGGGTTCTCCCGTAAATTTTTGCAATTCCCCCCCCCCCCTACACGGATTCAAAAGTTGTCAGAGAATAATGAATAGAGAAGTTTCATATTTCGGCATAATTTCGGCAAATGTCATTTGACATGTGGTAGTTTTTTCCTATGAAACTACCTGCATATTACCTCATGTCTGGAAGGAGCTTTTTCTCTGAGTTCATAATCATATACATATTTCTCACTTCGTCTATCCTTTTTCTAAATGTAACCGTTCAGATATTCTATGACAGGACTGGGAATGACAGGACCCAGCTCATTTTTTGTTGTTCACCTATTGACAGTGAGTTTAGAAAGATTCATAGTTTTCTGACTGATATTTTTAACCTTTGTGGGTAGGGTGCATAGGAGTTACTTCAAAGGTTATCGAAAAAATATGAATTCATCCAAATTCACATTCATCATGTGAACAACAAAAATGGCACAAGGTCATGGTTATTCCTGATATACCCTCTTTCGAGCATGGCTAACTTTTGATTGAATCAACAGAAAGTCAAAACAGAGCATATGTATATATTTTCCATGACATACATTTCCTGGAGTGTTCCATTGGAAGAGAATTAGAATATGTCGAAACATGAAATTTGGCAGATCAGTTTCGAACTTTCGACAAGAAATTTTGATGGTTCAAATGAAAAATACAACTTTTGTATTCTTCACTCCCGTAGGTGAGGTGCAAAAACATAAGGGAAAACCCTGACCACCCAACATGTGACGGCACTTTGGAATGAAACGGATAAGGTTTCAGGAAAAAAAGTCGAGAACTTATCACACCAGGTCGGTCCTTTGAAGAATGAGATTCGATAGATATTTTGCCAAGTAGCGACATATTGACCACCAGCGAGGAGCTACAAAAGGCGTAGAATGGGTGACGTTAGATCACAGTTTGGAAAATATACTATATTTCTTAAATGTGGTAAAACCCACTACAACTTTTCACATTTCCGATTGTTCGAAATCTGAGTATTTGAGGTCGTGACATTATAGTAGACCTATAATGGATTGAATACTATCTACTATACTATAATTACTATAACTACTTCAACTATATTAATACCACACGTGTCTTCTTGGATGTGAATCGAAGTATTACTATATCTCTTTTTCATTTTCTGAATTAGAAAATGTCAGGTTTTGTCAACTTTGACGTGGACCTGATGAAATATACGAAGCATTTCGTTTTTCGTACAGTTGCCATGTAAACTCGCAGAATAACCCAAATAGTTTATTTTCTTTAGGAAACTATAAAATAATGAGGCCATAGTGGTGTGGTTGGTAAATATTGTTCTGTTGGATATCTTCAATTCCAATTCCATTTCAAATGTTTCAATTCGAAAATTGCAGTGGAAATTGAAAATTATTTCAGCGAATGTCATATTTGGACTTGTTGTGATTTTTTTTTTCAGTAGATCACCCTGTATCACCTCATATCCACAAGATTCTTACTATGAACTCAAAAAGTGCTTCATTCCATCCATCCGATTTCGAAATACAAGCGTTTGAATATTTCAAGGAATGTAAATTGATGTGAACTGAAACATACTGCGCCATTCTCGAGCGGCAATCGGGGATGACAAGACCTATTGCCATTTTCTTTCAGCAGCTTTTGAATGTGAATATTGATGAATTCATATTCATTTGATAACCCTTCGGATAATTCCTGTGTATCCTACCGACAGGGGATATTTGAAAAAATTTCAGGAAAATATGAATTCATATGAACTTTCAAAAATGGAGCCAGGTCCTGTCATTCCCGATTGCCTGATGAGCATGTTTTAATGCATTTTCCCTATTTCTCGACAGAGGAAAAATTTTCGAGGAACATTTTGTTGACCACCGGTGGAATGTTTGGGAGAAAAGAAAGGTACTGGAATTTTTCCCGTAATTTTGGAGGTCCTGAGACTCTCAAATATGAGGAAAGACTTCACTAGACAAATCATTCCACAACTTCATTGCTCTATGGATGGATAATGCTTGGTATAGCGGATATCGGTGAATCAGAAGCCTAACCTGACAATTTCACCAAGACTAGCCTGAGCTCGCCTGGTTTGCTCACCTGAAAACACTCGTAGTGGCATAATTGACGATGAATTCACAGTCTTCAAAATATTTGTACGGGTGTATTCCGAAAACGAATTGTTCATATCAAATTCAAATAAAGGATTTTTGATATTAAAAAATATATAGGGAGATGCATTGCAAGAAGTTCACCACATGTCAAAATAATATGTTTGCCAAAGTAGTTTTGGATTTTTTTTATGAAATACTAATGATTCAGAAAAATATATATTAATTTTGAAGTCACCATTTTCTGATAACTGTCGAAATGACCTCCGTAGATGGGGTGCAAAAATATACGGAAAACCCTGTACTTCAAAATATAGGCGGCTAGCTTGTGGTCTAGCATCATGGCCGATGATCATTCAATCAATTCAATCAATCACCGGATTGATTCGTGACTGGGCGTTGGATTTGGATTCATTCATGCTCAATAGAATGTTCTACATAAAACTGTTGAACTATAGATGCGCATCTTCGTTACTCGAATTGTTAATCAAAATATGTTTGATTCAGAAAGCGTGAAAAGGTATTGAGAAAGTATCATTTGTTGTGACTGTGATTCAGAACTCAAGAACAATCTGTATATATGAGTCTGCTACTTCCCCTAGTTGAATGTCCTGGTGTTGGAGACTAACGGCTTGTTCATCTAGTGCACATTATGGACCAGGCCAAAGGTACAGTAGTTAGAGGTAATTGTGTTGCTAGGGCTGCACAACACACCACAACCCACCATGCTGCAACTTCAGCATTTCAAGACATGCTCATTGGTCCATGAATATGATGAGATCACATGTCTGGTGTTCAATAATAATAATAATGATGATTTAATTATAATGAATATATATTCACAAAACAATATTCAATAAGTAATATATCAGGATTTCTAGTTCGCGACTAAACTATCTGCAAACCGAAAGTACGAAGTACTTGTAGGTTTTGTTGAGTAAAATACATGTCACATCGCTAAATCTCACTCTTGAAAGAACCCAGTTCTCGAAATATGAAGTATAGAGATTGAACAGCTGACAGTGTAAACATCAGAGAATACGTAGGTGATGTGAAAAATACAATTAATTGAATGAAATGTTCCTAATAATAACAATAATAACAATAATAGCGAGAATAATGATAATAATAGTGAGTGGATAACAAATGATGCATAATATATGTATTCTTGTATATATACAGGGTGTCCTTAAAAGGTCTTCACAAAAAGCTACCACATATTCTTCAGACCAAAACAATTCGATACAAGCAAACTTACCTCAGTAAAAAGTTGCTTGGTTTGGGCGCTAGACGGCTCTGAAGTTGAAATTTTCAAATCGATTTTGCTTCATAACTTTTGAACGGCTCATGAGATTTTTTTCAAATTTGGTACGTTGGCATAGACTCATCGGGCAATGAAACTCATATCATAATCATAATGAATATCATTCCATGGGCGTAGAACTTGATTTCTTCAGTAAATAAACATCTAAAACTCCTACGCCAATGGAAAAAAATTAGTTTCAATATGAAATCTAAATTATTCAACTCATTCACTACAAAAAAGGTACTCTTGACAAAAGTCGATTCCTCTCATGGTTTCGACAAAATTTTAATTTTAGTGATTTAGAGCATAATTAATAATAAAACGATTAACAGATATTTCATAAAAATTGTTCAAAATGTTCACCATTTTCACGTATACAAAGATTTATACGACGCAAAAAGTTGAGATGTACTTTTTGCATAGGTTATTTCTATTGAAAATAAGTAGCACTGGTTTTTTTTTCTGAAGACTATTATTATCTGCTCGAAAACAGTGATATTCACATTCTTGGTTTCCATAGTTTCATCTGTGTTGATTTGTCAAGTTTTATTGACGTTGATTGTTGATATCGGACTTTTCTGATTTATCATGGCCGTACAATACACCAATGAAGAATACACCGATATGTTATTGGTATTCGGATATTGTCAAGGAAATGGTCGAGAGAGTGTGAGGGTGTATTCGGCAAGGTTTCCAAATCGTCGCGTACCAAGCCACCCAACCTTTGCTGCAGTTGAGAGACGTCTTCGGGAGACCGGTCATTTTGCTCCTAGAACTGGTGATTATGGAAGACAGCGTCATGTAAGGATTCCCGAAGTCGAAGTAGAAATTTTAGACCGTATTGAAGAAAATCCAGAATTGAGTACTAGACGGATAAGTAATGAACTAGAAGTTTCTAGGAATGCCGTTCATGAAGTACTAAGAGAACAATTATTATACCCATACCACAAGACGCCAGTTCAAGATTTATTAATCCATGATTCACAAAGTCGTCTGATGTTTTGTAGGTTCATTAATTTGCAAAGAGAAATGAATCTGAACTTTGGAAAGAATATTTTGTTCACTGATGAAGCCTGTTTCACGAGAAGAGGAATAACTAATTTTCATAATGAACACGTTTATGCAATTGAAAATCCTCATTCCATTGAAATAAACCATTTTCAACACGAATTCAAAATCAACGTTTGGGCTGGAATAATAGGAAATTTCATAATTGGTCTTGTCATACTTCCACAAAGATTAACAGGAGACATGTATTTACAACATCTACGAAATACGTTGCCAAATTTGTTGGAAGATTTACCACTCCAACATCGGGTAGATATGTGGTTTATGCACGATGGAGCTCCACCACATTTTTCGGTGGATGTTAGGAATTTTTTAAACCAACAGTACCCAGACAGATGGATAGGTAGAGGTAATGATGCACCCGTGAATTGGCCACCACGTTCTCCAGACTTAACACCGATGGATTATTTTGTATGGGGTTATCTCAAGTCTACGGTTTACAAGACCCCTGTGAATACTGTAGAACAATTATGGCAACGTATCCAACAGGCGACGAATAATCTTACAGGCGATGAAGAAGTTATGCAAAGAGTACATTTCAACTTTTTGCGTCGTATAAATCTTTGTATACGTGAAAATGGTGAACATTTTGAACAATTTTCATGAAATATCTGTTAATCGTTTTATTATTAATTATGCTCTAAATCAGTAAAATTAAAATTTTGTCGAAACCATGAGAGGAATCGACTTTTGTCAGGAGTACCTTTTTTGTAGTGAATGAGTTGAATAATTTAGATTTCATATTGAAACTAATTTTTTTCCATTGGCGTAGGAGTTTAAGATGTTTATTTACTGAAAAAATCAAGTTCTACGCCCATGGAATGATATTCATTATGATTATGATATGAGTTTCATTGCCCGATGAGTCTATGCCAACGTACCAAATTTGAAAAAAATCTCATGAGCCGTTCAAAAGTTATGAAGCAAAATCGATTTGAAAATTTCAACTTCAGAGCCGTCTAGCGCCCAAACTAAGCAACTTTTTACTGAGGTAACTTTGCTTGTATCGAATTGTTTTGGTCTGAAGAATATGTGGTAGCTTTTTGTAAAGACCTTTTAAGGACACCCTGTATATATATGTATATATATATATATATATATATATATATATATATATATATATATATATATATATATACATATATATATATATATATATATATATATATATTCTGTTTTTGAACTAAATGTCTGTATATATCGTAATGAACGGTTTCAGTTTTATCTATCCTAATACATGATAATGAACAACAACACACAAGGTTCGGCTCCGAAGCTGATTTATTCAGGATTGATAATAATTTCTTTTTAGCTAGTATCGAATCATCCCGTTATGTTTCCATAGTTCGTTAGTTCGGGTAGTCACGTGTAGCCATTTTTTCAATTGAGTTTCAAATTTGTGAAATATTTTTATGTTTTTTGTATCATGTGGCAGGAGGTCATAAGAGTGATTTCTGGAACCTATTGACTTTTTATTTGATTTCATTTTCGTTACTTTTTTTTTGTTTCTTGTGTCATAGCTGAACTCTCCATACTGAATATCTTTTTTTCATTTTCGGATTAGTAAATCAGTAGCGTTTGTTCACTTGGGTGGGTCTTAGGCTTATTGAATATGATTTTTAGTAGCCATTTCTATTGAACTTCAAGATTTTTTAGGTGAGTTTTATTGAAACTTCCCCATCCTTTCATTCCGTAACTAAGCTGCCACTGAATGAGTGAGTAGTACAATATTTTCAGCTGCGGCAAGGTTGAAAATTGTTTGAGGAGTTTGAACTTCGGAATTAGCATCCTCAGTTTCTAATGGTTAGTGAGTAAGATTTTGGTAACTGATTTTGGTGAGTTGTAAAGGGAAGTTATTTGGTTTCATCGGCATTCACCGTGAGAATATAAGCATCAACTGAAAGTCGTTTTTAGAGGTTTCCTTCAATTGTTCCCAAGAGTTGGTACTATACAGGGTGACCCAACGAGAACTTCCCACACGGATTTACTGGGAAATGACTAATTATTTTCGGAAACGCTGAAACACGTCGATTTTGATTTCTAGGGGGACACATGTCAGTGATGAATTTAGTCACGCAACTTCATCCCTCTGACAGGGGCGGCTACCCATTGCGAATCATCATAGGGAACTTGGGTAGAGTGATACATCATCTGAAAGCTCTCTTCATTCTCTATCCAAACGTTCATTATTTTTTCAAAATCGAATGACTGGTACTTGAGATTAGTGTGGTAATAGGTTCAATTTAAATAATCAATATCGTACCTGTTCTTATCGGAATTCAATTCATTAATTGCTCGAAATGAGCCCCTCCTACCTCCATACAATGATAAAGTCTACTTACGAAACTATTACGAACGTTTTCCAATACTTCTGGAGTTATGCTGCCGCACTCGTTTACAATTCGACCACGTAGATCCTCTAGTGACTCTGGCGGAGTGGTAAAAACTTTGCTTGTGAGATGCCCCCATGAAAAATAATCCAACGGGTTGAGGTCCGGTGATCTAGCTGGCCACTCAATTGGTCCTCGTCGCCCTATCCAATGATTGGTATATCGTTTCTCCAGAAAGTTTCTAACTGCTACTGCATAGTGAGGTAGTGCTCCATCTTGTTGAAAATGGAGGTTGTCTGCCGAATAATCTCCATCGTTTTCGATAATATCCGTTATCATGGGATCGATGGGATTCTCAAGAAGATGTAAATACATTTGTCCATTCAAATTATCATCTATAAAAAGTGGTCCAATAATATTTTTGCCAAGAATACCACACCAAACATTCAACTTCTGCGGAGTTTGTGTGTGGACCTCATGTATTAACCTAGGATTTGTATCGCTCCAGTAGCGGCAATTGTGACGATTCACGTTTCCATAAACAAAAAATTTACTTTTGTCTGAAAAACAAATATTGAAGAGCAATTGGGATTTGTTCTCAGACGCTCAGACATTTTATCACAAAACTGTTGACGTCTGTCAAAATCGTCTTCGTTCAGTTCATGTACGAGTTTGATTTTGTATGGATGAAATCGATGTGACTTGAGAATTCTCTGAATACTCGATCGCGCTACACCTGAAGCTTCAGCCAACCTTCGAATACTTCGAGTATGATCCATAGCCACGTGTCCCAAAACCGCTACCTCAACAGCCTCGTTCCTTATCCGACGTTCAGGATGATGTTTCTCGTTTCCCACAGACCCAGTTCTTTCGAATTTATCAATCAACGTTTGAACATTCTAGCTGCAGCTCTTATACAATCATCATTCCTGTAGTAAAGTTTCACTAACTCAATTCGTTCTTCTAATGCGTAAACCATTTTCAGGAAGAAACTCAACTCACAGAATAGGGATCAAATGATATTTCCATAAGAATCATGCGAACTGTGAATTCATTCTGAGAACATACACGCAGGCGAACCATGAAAAACAGGTATTTTTCGTCTATGAAAAAGTCAACAGAACAAAAACTAAGAAATATGGTTTCCGGGCTTCAGTGCCGTGATCGGTTCACCTCTGTGGAGGAGGTTCCTTTGGACGTTTCGCTCACAATTGGGATGAGCATCTTCCGCTTGTATTGTTGTATTCGCGAATAGCGACATCAAGCTGATACTTGGTTGAAAGATCTTCGCAATCAATAGTCCCAGCCTGGCTACATACTTTGTTTTGACTAATTTGTTTTCGTTTTTTCGTGGGGTGACTGGGTTCCCTGACCGGATGGGATGTTGCCATTGTCTATCTGTCCACTCATTGAGTCTCAAAATAGTCGATAAATTGAATTTGGATAAGAATAGGTAAGATATTGACTAATCACATTGAACCTGTCAACAACACTAATTTCAATTACCATTCATTCGATTTTGAAAAAAATATACACGTTTGGATAGAGAATAAAGAGAGCTTTCATATGATGTATCACTCGACCCACGTTCTCTATGATGATTCGCAAGGGGGTAGCCACCCCAGTCCGGGGGATGAAGTTGCTCGACTAAATCCATTACTAACCTGTGTCTCCCTAGAAATTGAAATCGACCTCTCATTTCCCAGTTAATCGGGATGGAAAGTTTTCGTTGGGACACCCGGTATATTACTATGGTGTCATCCGCAAAACTTATCATTTTTACTTTTTCAGATATGTCGAGTAGATTGTTGAGATACAGGTTGAATAGAATCGGCCCCAGAACGGAAGGTACCGAACACCGGAACACCGTGCTCTATTATACCTGCATCACTCCTGGTCTCATCAATTCGAACGTTTGTGTTCGATTTGTTAGATATGTTCTAATTAGTTGCTGTGCTCTCCCTCTGAAGCCAACTCTCTCTAGTTTTGATATGAGGGTGACTGGCCTATAGTTAACTATATTTTTTGCTGTCCATTTTTGTAAAGTGGTTTAATCACACCAATTTTCAGTTGTTGTAGAAACTGGCCACACTCAAAAATTTTATTAGTTAGGTAACTCAGAGGTTAAGCTAAGTTATCACAGTTTTCCTTCAGTAGCTCAGACGTTATATTGTCATATCCTGGTGCTTTGCCTGCTTTGAGGGATTTTATTATTGATTTCACTCCAAAGGTATTAGTTGGAAAGAGAAATACTGTTTCATTCATTGAGTTCATTTCTTTGGTGTAGTCATCTGGAGAGGATATTTTTGCCGCGAGATTTTTTGCTACATTCAAGTAGTGATCATTGAAAGAATTGGAAATTCCTGTTTTGTCAGTTGTTATGACATCATCTGATGTTTCAATTTTCTTCATAGTATTATGGGTTTTATTTTCGTTACACATTTTTTCATATCTCTTTGTTGAAATATTGCATTTTTGCATTTTTTATTAGTAGATTCAGTTTTTCTACATATTTTTGAAGGTTTCTTGAATATCTTTATCATTTGGATCAAGTCCAGCTTGTTGATGTAGTTGGTTCTTTTTGTTCACCGATACGATGATTGCCTTTGTTATCCAAGATTCTTCGTTGTCAGAGTGCTTTGATTTAATAATTTTTGTGTGCTTACTTGCAGTGGATTTGATTTTATTCATTATTATTTCAGTGATTTCTTCAACTTCGTGGGATGTTGTTAGAATATCCCAGTTCTCCTCATAAAGTTCTTCTTTTAATTTGATAATGAATGATTCAATTTCACTTCCACATAACGTGATGGTTCCTGGATACAATTCATGAACATGAATTATATATGATACTTTCTGAAATACAATTCAGTGTTTCGAATTACAAGTTACGATTCAGGAAATCCAAAATAACAAGGCTGAATTCCAAATTACACTTCTTAAATTCCAGTTTGAAGAAGTGTAGTTAGGGAAATCTGGAACTGACATGAAACATCACTCAAACTTTTTTCAATTGGAAGAATTTTATAAGTACCAGAATGAAGGTTTAGGTAGAAAGACATTTCAGAGGTGTCTTGTGGAGATGCTTTTCCCGGACTGATTACAAAAACTACTGTTTTTCTTGGATTTTCTTAGTAATGACTCAGAATTATCTGCCTAATGAAGTATTTCCTGATGCCTACGACCTCCAAACTTTCGAGTAGAGTTCCAATACCTTTTTTATCTCCCAACATTCCATTTCGCTGGCTAATAGGATATTGATCGAACATTATAGGTTCTCCTCTCGTGCTGACGAAAGATGAAACTACACTTCGCAAGATAGAATTTCTACGTTTCGTGCATGTTGCATCGAAAAATGGAACCATTTTGTCGAAATACTGATGAACATGTGTATATTCGAATGGATTTTGATGGTCCATCGATAGATTTTTCATAATATTCATGATTTATTTCTGGCATATAGGATGACTCGTGAGGTTCCGAATGAAGGAAATGCAAGAATGTTCAACAATTTTCATCTCGACTTTTCATGAGCACACTCTGCTGTCCAACATGTTCACTCATCATTTCGAATATTATATACGTATTTACTGAAAATTGAGACAATTTGTCGAAGACCCATTTCATCTATATAAAAAGTGCCAGATTCTTTCCAAACTGTATTTTGACATGATTTCAGAAAAAAAAAATTTTCAGTTCCAGCATTGTATGGAAGCTCTCTTTGGTGGGGCCCTTCGGAATATATATGCATTATTTTCAGGGCTAATTTTGGTTTAGACTTGAAACTATAGACAGTGTTCGATGTGCTCATTCAGAAAAAGAAATGCTGAAACCTCAGATACTTTCCCAGCAGTGAATTTTTTGTATGTACTGAAGATTGAACGATCCGATTCCGGCACAATTCCCTCCCGGATGATTTCAACGTCAGGAGCTAGTGGGAATCCAGGAGGTTTTTGTCCTGTTAGAACAATAAAAGGAAAGTGGGTTTCTATGTTATGCAGAAAAGAAAGAGAGTATATTTTGCATATCTACCGCTTCATCTATATGTATTGTCAAGTTGTTTTATTTCCTCTGGAAGTCATTCTGGGGATTATGCTGTTAAGAGCGAAAACGTAGTAGGGCTAATATTGGGTATTTTTCTATTTTTATTCGCGCTCCCCTCTGTATTAGGATTCCTCGGATTCACGATTCATCTCCTCATTTATATATAGAATCAGCTCCGTTCTTCGAAATCAGAATGTACATTTGAATGCGGCTTGCTTCTGCCTATTGAATCAAAATATGTTTTTCATTCGTATCCATTCTTCTGTGACTTTCGAGGGATCTTCACATACTAGGACTAGGACGATTTATTCGGATCGATTTTTCTCAATTCCAAACTCTATTCGAGACCTGATTCGTTGACAATTCCAATATTTACAACGTTCAACATTTTCATGTGTAACGGTATAATAGCGATTCTTGTGACGTAGTTTTTGCTAATTGTCGCAAGTTGTAGGTACGTGAGCTAGGTACTACTTCTTGGAGTCATTATGAAGGTCTTGTCAAATCTGAACTTCCTCATGTAGTTGAAAAATGATAAGACTAGACGAGGTGTAAATGGGCTAAAATGATTTGTTTGACACTTGATAGTTTGGTTATGTGATATCGCGTATTCTTTGAATAATTCAAATTGGATGATTATTAATATTGAATTGTCGAGAAAATTTCAATCAAAGAAGAGATATAACAAAAAAATAATTCTTGTATAAGTGATTCTCGATATGAAGGTGGTGCAAGCTCATCTTGATATAACATGTAGAAGATAAACCTGAGTATCGTTGGCAGGGTGAATCAACAATCAAAGAGTGTTCTCGGGCCAAGGATTTTCATGGGGGTATTCATTGGACTGACAGCTCAAAAATCAACAAAGGTCAACTCTTGTGGAATGCAGAGGCTAGCGTTCTACAAACAGCACACAGGATATATATATATATATATATATATATATATATCTGATGATCATAGAATAGACAATTTGAAATAAGAATTCAACAGTTTTCAGTTGAATTTTTGTTGAATAGATAAAACGTTGCATTGAACCGGATTTCACATTTTTTTTCATACTCAAAAATGAGTGCGACTTTCATTGATGACTGCATGAGATACGAAATGAATAATGACTGTTTTCACGAATGTATGAGATAACAATAATCTACTGGTTTTGTCCTCCAATTATTTCATCCGACTGCTTGTCGGAGACAGAATTCCATCCAGCAGTGACAATAGTTCCTCTCCCTGGAGTGAATTTTAAGAGCTAGTTTTTCATAGTGAAGAAACCTATTCATGGAGAGAACATATCGATATAGATAACAATTTGTATTCCAGTTCAGCCTCATGAGATACAGCATATTTATAGAACTACCCCGTGTTACATACCACATTCCCAGGAAATCCATGGGAAACATTCTGCATCATCAATTCCGCAACTCAGCACCTTGCGTCCCCACGAGATGCGAGATGGATTCCAGGAATTGAGTCAGCGTTCTTATTTCACATTTTGATAATTAATTTTTCATGTAGTTAGTCTTGACAGAATATTCGTACTGCTAACATCGATTTCACTTGTCGATTCCAAATTTCAATAAGGTTCACGCCGAAACTATACCTGATTTCAACGGAGATGTGAACGAATTGAACTTCTTTCTTGAAAGTATCGATAGCATTTATACTCACTTCTTTGACGTTGCAAATGCGAATAACTATCAGAATGTGATCATTTTCACCATTATCAGCAAACTAAAAGGACCGACTCGTTAATATAAGCTGCGTTAAAACCATTCCTGATATCAGAAAATTTCTGATCGCAAACTTCAGCGACCATAGGAATGAGACCTGTTCATCCCTCGACTTGAATAACCTGAGACAAAGTGCCAATGAAACCCCTTACCTTCACGACAGAGTAAGGAAAGTACAAGACGTTCGCGCTTTTGAACAAAATATGTACAACCAACAGGGATTCGAGCAGGCTTGAAAAACCCTCATGGTATAATAGTTCGTACCAAAAAACCGAAAACAATGTTAGATGCCATAAACTCCATAAGAGAAAGAGATAATATTAGGTACCTCCAAAATTCAACTCAACATTCATATCAAAACGCGAATCCAACACAAACCAGAAGAAATCCTGAAAGACAAAACCCCAACTACCTCAATCAGAATTCTACCCAACCAAATCAATATCAAGTACAGAGACCAAACTTCAGTCAAAATTCCAACCAGAATACCATCGAAACCCAAATTTTGTCCCACAAACATTCCACAATCAATCAAAAACATCCTTCCAAACAGGTCCTGTGAATAACATTCGACCACAACCCAACAACTCCCAGAAATTCTTCTCGAAAATCAAGTCTTTGGACCCCCAAAAAATGTTTGGAAACCAAACCCAAAATTCCAATCAACCCAAACCTACACCCATGAGTACCACCTCTAGGCAGTTCACCGCAGATACTAGACCTCAACCTCAATCGACCAATCGAAAATGGGTTTCAGAAGAAATACATAATACTGAACAATTTGATTTTTCTGATGAAAATTACCAAAACCAGATAGAGGGTCCAATCGAAAACGAATATGACGATTCGGAAAACCCTGATTATTTTGAAGAATCTGAGGATTTTCAATTGGACAATTCCCTAAATCCGGAGACGTAATTGAATTTCATACATCTTTCGACGAACGACAATCACCTCATATTGCCACAAAAAAATCCACCTTCGAAATTACTGATTGATACAGGAGCTAATAAATCATTTCTAGACCCAATGATTGTTAATAAATATTTCTCACAATACAAAGTGAATGACCCGTTTATAGTCTCCACCTCATTTGCTTCCTCAAAACATAATATTTCTGTAAAAATACCAACTTTCCAAAAATTCAATGAGAACAAAAAACTCAAATTCTACGCCTATAAATTCCATAACGTCTTCGATGGCCTTTTAGGAATCGATATTATGGAAGCATTCAATGCCAATTCAGACTACTCAAATTTGAAACTCTCGACTCCTAACGCTTGCATCCCGATTAAATATTTTGATACAAATCCATCAATTTTTTTGAGAAATTTCTACCCGGAAATACAGTGACAAGAATCAAAATTCCTGTTACAACTCAATCAGGTGAAATCATCATTCCTCAACGAATCATTCAAATTTGCGTTATCCCAGAAACCTTGTCAATATCAACGAAAGGTTGGGCTCTCGTAGAAATACATAACAATTCCAATGATGATACGAATTTCACGATTTTGCACCCGATTGAAACTTTTCCAGTTCAGAATAACTTCGAATTTTATCATATGACTATCCAACCAATACCAGAAATCAACGGCAAACACGATATAGATGACTTGATCAGGACAGATCACATGAACGAAGAAGAAAAAACTCATATTCTTTCATTGTGCAGAAAATACGCTGACACTTTTCACACAGACGGAAATAATTCAACTTTCACGAACCAAGTGAAACACAGAATTCAAACAACCGACGAAATTCCCGTTCACACTAAATCATATAGTTACCCGTTTGTCCACAAAACTGAAGTTAATTCACAGATACAAAAAATGCTCCAACAGAATATAGACTAGACTATAGAATATAGAATATATACGGCCAAGCAATTCGCCATGGTCTTCTCCGATCTGGGTTGTACCAAAAAAAGCCGACGCTTCCGGCAAAGAGAAGTGGCGTATCGTGGTAGATTACAGAAAAATTAACGAAAAAACTATCGACGATCGATACCCGATTCCCAATATTACGGACGTTTTAGACAAACTCGGCAAATGTAACTATTTTTCCACCTTAGATTTGGCTAGCGGGTTTCACCAAATTGAAATGAACCCCGAGGAAATCCCGAAGAGGGCTTTCAAAGTCGAAAACGGACATTATGAATGCCGTTTGGCCTGAAAAATGCTCCTGCTACTTTTCAAAGAGTAATGGACAACATTTTGAGAGGCCTCCAAAATGAGATTTGTCTCGTCTATCTTGATGATATGATAATATATTCATCCTCTCTTCAAGAGCACATTGTAAATCTGAAAAAAGTTTTCAACCGTCTACGCGAGACCAACTTCAAGATCCAATGATAACCACGGAGGACATTAAACCCAACCCATACAAGATCACCGCAATGAAAAAATTTCCGACACCTGAAACCACGAAAGAAATGAAAACCTTTCTAGGTCTCCAATACCCCAATTACTGATGCAAGTCAATATGCCCTTGGAGCAGTCCTGTCACAAGGACCGGTTGGTCAGGACAAACCAGTGGCCTATGCATCCAGAACACACAATCAAACAGAACAAAATTATAGCACAATTGAGAGAGAACTTCTCGCGATTGTGTGGGCCACAAAGTATTTCCGTTCTTATCTATATGGTCGGAAATTCACAATATTCTGTGACCACAAACCCCTTCATTGGCTCTTCTCCATAAAAGACCCGAGTGCAAGACTCACCAGATGGAGATTCAAACTTGATGAGTTTGATTATACAATCCAATACAAAAAGGGATCATTGAACTCAAATGCCGATGCCCTGTCACGTATAAAAATCAATGAAACCAACACTAATGACATATTCTCCTATATGGAAGATTTCAACAAAACAATGTCCTCGAATAACCCATCAACATCGCGCAATAATATAGTAAACGATTATGAGAACAATATCAAAAACGATACCGAATCTATAGCCGGCAATATCGATGAAAGCCCAAACTTGAATGACGTTAACCCTAACACTAACGACACGAAGAAGACGATAATGAAACCACACACACAAGTCACGAAAACCCCATACTTGAAATTCCTATTTCCGAAACCGCAATCAATAATTTCAAAAATCAAATATTCCTCAGAGTCGTTTTACATTCCCCAGAAGTCCCAAAAATGGAACGATTATTCGAAAACAAAACAAGAACAATAATACAAATTTCTGAACAAAATTTCGAAGAAGGTGTGATAAAATAATTCAGAGAATTCACTACGACTGACAAAACTTTCGCGATACATTCAGACAACAAGGACTTGATCCCCAAACTCTGTCAAATTCTGAAAGACACGTTCAAAAACTCCGCGTTCAAACTAGTCTTATGTAATAATATTCTAGAAGGCGTTTTCTTATCTGATTCTCGCGATGAAACTGTAAAATTATGCCATGAGGGCAAAACCAACAACCGTGGGATTATCGAAACTGAAACACAAATAAAAAGACGATATTATTGGCCCAACATCAGGAGTACCGTCACAAAATATATTAATGACTGCGAACTGTGTCAAAGAATGAAATATGACAGAAACCCGCCAAAACAGAACGCCAATACGAACTCACACCGACACCAAGCAAACCATTCGAAATTGTTCACGGAGATGTATTCACAATCAAAGGCCAAAAATTCCTCACTATAATTGATAAATTCTCAAAGTATACGCAAGCATACCCCCTCACAGGACTAACTGCGATACATATTGCAAAAGCATTCATAACATTCATGACCCATCACGGCACCCCAAAATTACTCGTTTTAGACCAAGGAAACGGACTCAAAAACACCATCATCAAAGAATTTGCCACACTCCACAAAATCGAAATCCATTACACCACAGCTTTGAACCCTAATTCAAATAGTCCAATAGAGAGGTTCCATTCAACCATCACCGAACATCTGAGAATAATCGGAGAAACAAAAAAAGATTTGAACATCTTAGATCAGATGCCTCATGCAATCCTCGGCTATAACCATGCGATTCACTCAGCAACCAAACAACGTCCTATGGACATCATCAACGGATACCTCGATTCGAATAGTCCTCTCGACATGAATATCCGAGAAAAATTATATAACAATCATATAGATCAACACAAGGAACGTACCATAGAAATCTATAAAAAACTCAATCATTAAATGACAAAGCAAAAAGAAAAAGTATTGGAAAAGGTTAACCAAAATAGACATGACCCTCTGACTTATTACACTGACACTTTGGTTTACCATAGAACCAGAGCTCGGAATAAAGCGAGCCCCAGATTCGAAATTCGCACTCTCAGAAAAGTTCAAAAAATTAATATTTCAACAACAGCGCGTAGAAACAAATCAGCTACCTCTTGAACAATAAGTAGATCAACGAAAGCCTACCACAAGAACAATCTGGAAAGGCCATTATCTAATCAAAAACCTATTGCATTTCAGGACACTCCTCGCACTGAAATCGAACAGTGCTCAAGAAATAAAGATAACTAGCCTATATTCCAATCCCAGAATCCTACCATAAAAACTAGGTAATGCCAAACTGAAAGCCACCCATCACACTTTCATCCACTACTTTGACCTTAACCCCATCGAAAAAAAGTTACTGAAATTTACTGATTAATATAAAAACATTAAACAAATTATTCAAAGTCGACACCCACTGTACTATTTCGAATTAATAAATATAGATAACGCCATTCTTTTCAATCTCAATCTAGCTAGAGGAAAATTTAACTCCATACATAAAAGAGTTAGGAGAGGACTCATTGACGGTTCACGTAGCATTTTCAAGAGTATTCCAGGTAACTTGGATGCCAATGATGGCAAGAGATATGACGACGCTATTTCCACCCTCGAAACCAACCGAGAAAATATAGCAACAACCTTGGACAAACAGATCTCATTAACAAAAAGGGTCATAAATGATTACGAGAAATCTTTAACGTTGATCAAACAAAATCAAGAGCAAATATCAGATAAAATTAACGAACTCGATTAAGAGCTGGACAAGATGTCATTTGATTTCAATAGTTACCTCTCTGCAAAAATCGCCCTAGATCGATTGGCGGCAATATCAGTATCAAGATACCGAATGCAGAAATACACAACCAACGTATTACTGCAGCACTGGAAAACTTCAACAGCACTCCGTTCCGAAAGATTGTATATACCAACTCCTACAATTGAAGGCGGAAGAACCGACTTCCTGTGAGTCAATCCCGGTCATACTTGAAGGTGAAATCGTCGAACAAATCAACGCCGCCCACTACATAGCCATATTCCGGGAAGACACAAAAATCGAGATCAAATGTCATAAAACCGATTTAGCAACTCTAAAAAGACCATACTTCATTGAGGTTCCATCTGGATGCAGTTTCCATACGTCTCGAGACTCCTATGCAAACAACGAGGACACTATCAGCGGCCAACCCTTACTATTGCCCGCTGTGAAAATTTCCAAGACATCTAGCACGCACCCACAAGAATGAGTCATCCAGGATATACCCTTGGACCAACTACATCAAATCCAAAAGGAGCAGCAGAAGATCCACCAAATCACCCTGAAGAACGCGAAACAAGACACATCCTATATTTGTGCAACACCCATCTACCTCCTTTTGATAGCTATATCAATCACTGACATGATATACCTGTACTGGACCAAACGTTCGGCACCGAAAACTGCGTTCCCCCAGGAAGCAGCAAATGGTGTACCCGAAAAATAAAGGCAACTCACCAGGAGACTTCAACCCTGCCCAAGTACTGAAGACGACGACGAATTATGGATCCATCCCTTGTATGGATCCTTCTGTTCCTCTCCCTGGAGTGAATTTTAAGAGCTAGTTTTTCATAGTGCGGAAACCTATTCATGGAGAGAACATATCGATATAGATAACAATTTGTATTCCAGTTCAGCCTCATGAGATACAGCATATTTATAGAACTAACACGAGTTACAAACCACATTCCCAGGATACCCATGGGAAACATTCTGCATCATCAATTCCGTAACTCAGCACCTTGCGTCCCCACGAGATGCGAGATGGATTCCAGGAATTGAGTCAGCGTTCTTATTCCACATTTCAATAATTCATTTTTCATGTAGTTAGTCTTGACAGAATATTCGTACTGCTTACATCGATTTCACTTGTATACCGTAGTTTCGAAAATAAATGTTTTTCAAAAACTGAATACTCTAGACGAGTTATAAAAGTCCCGGTGAAATCTATTTGCGTCGACTTATTTCCCTTCCCCAATCAAACAGCTTGTATATTGTTATTCCGTTCGAATTGAATGCCAAACGTATCAATGATTTCAAAAACAATCTGTAGCGGACACGTCCATTTGAATTTTGGCTCAGTGAAGCATGGCCCCATTAGTGAATCATAATATAAAACACTCAAAAAGGGCATATACTGGGTAGATGACAGTATGAAACAGGTTTCCTGACGCGATCAATATGATTATTGTCTACGTCAATAAATCCTAATGTTATTACATTGGTGAAACGTCAATTTCCATCATCTGAGATGAAATATCATGTAACTAGTGTGGATGGTGACGTATTTCGCAAAAGTGAACGAGCCGTGTAGCGGCGAGTGCTGAAATGGAACAAGTGCATGAAATACACTTTCCAACAACTTTTGTATACTATTTTTCCTACGACCATAAATATTTGTTTCATTTTTATCCACCAAAAATATTTTTTCGATGATCGTTCAAGTGGTGTACAGAAATTTGAATTGAAACTCTTCTCAGGAAACTGGGAACTTGATAGAAATGCTTATCAAACAGATATTGGCTACCTATATGATATTCATGAAATCGAATTTGGGGTGGATATGACAATCTCCGTGATGTTTCATTTATAATTCCACTGATAATGTCAATCAAGCCGCAATATGGTTGAATTCGTGCTCATCATTCATATCAGATCAGGAACTTATTGTTAATTATGATATCGATATTTGAGAAACCGACTCGGACTATCAAGATTTTCTTCTTCATCTCCACGAACGATGTTATTTTGATTATTATTTTTTCTTCAGGTATCCTGTGTGCTGTTGAGATGAGTCATCTTGTATCCAATAGATGTGCCAGCACCCCACTTCATAATTTGTTATGGGGTGCAACTTGCTCACAGTTATTGCAGTGCACTCTCACGTTATGAACACACACAGAATGTATATATAGTAGTCGATATCACTCATTGTTTTATCTGCCTTGTATGAGACTGTGTGACTATTAGACCCGAAAAATACCCGTTACACAGTGCATAGGCAAAGTTTAGGATGTTGACGCAAGGCCTGAAACCTACAAAACCTATAAGCAGTGTTTCCGGCACCTCTGTATATTTAGTCCTCGATAAAGTTCTCTCGACTGCAGATGAGTTCTCCTGTTATTCCATACTGCATTCAATCGCGAAAGAAAGCACCAATCTCCAACGGATAGGCAGAGTGAGTTGATAACAAAATGTGTGCCCCCGTCCTGTGTTGATTTTCCTGAACAGTATTGTGAAGAGATTTCCAAACTAATCCTACCATAAAGGAGTGATTTCTAGCCTGAAGATGGGCCCGGAAATAGTTTTTCCAAGATAAGTGCGTGGAAATGTATCGATTTATAGTTGATTGATGTCTCACTATTATCGAAGTAGTCTATAGTATCGCACATATCATGAAGTTTCATGATTCGCAGGACTTCTACATTCTGAGTTCGATCAATCCATAACATCTCAACTAATCCTTTGTAGAAAAGATGCCTGATTTTCTATAGGGATTGAGGTGAATTTTCTATCAAAAAATGTTATATAACTGGAGGTCAGATTGACATAAGATCGTGTATCTAGTCATGTATACGAGTCTTGTATTTTGCGTTATTATCCGAGATTCATTACGAGTTATCTCCTAGTTTGCCACCTCACTCGCTATATTTTATGTTAACGTTCAAATTCATAGTATATTCAGGTGGAAATAAGGTATAGGTGACTGTTAGCCGATTTCAACTCGTCTAACAATCGTCATCATCTCATCTAACAATTATTCATAGCGAATTATGTGAGAACATCAGATGAAGAAGCTATAAGACTTTATGCTCTAGAATTTTTGAGAAGGCTCTTGTGAATGAAATATCCCTCCAAATTCTGCTATATCTCGGATTAATTCGATCATATTTTCGTTGGAAATGAAGTGATGATGAATCAGAATGAGATCATCATTTATTTTTTTGGTATATCAAATTCGATTTTTCACTTATTTCACATATGTTGGCTAGAGTATCACCGTAGATTCAACGAAACCACTCGCTCTTCACTAATAACTTTCCACCTTTATTTTATATTATTCAAGAAACGAAACAGTCCTCTCTGAATCAGATGTTGTACCTACAACCTAATGACTCCCACTTGCTGCCTTGTACACATATTCGACATAGTTCTCTTTCCGAAGGGTTGAAATAAAAACTTGGAGCTCGAAATTCACATCGAAGACACGTTGAAGTATCATTCCATTTGAGTTTCACCTCATATGATGAAAAATTCACAAAGAAATTTCAATGGTAATGATATCATTCAATGGCCACTATGAAATATTGAAAAAAAATCATAATCGAATTTTGAGTGGAATTTTTTTTTTGTAGGGCAGTCCACTTCGGAACACAATTGACCCGTCCTGGAATTCAACTGACGCTTTCTGGAAATGGAATTTTCTGAGAATCCACTGGAAGAGGTGTAGTTGGATGAGAGAGTTTTTCTAGATATCTGAAAGAATTACAAGCACTGATTATTTTCGAAGGCTTTCTCACTAGGAGTATTTTCAATAGCAATTGGAGATCCTAAAAATGAGAAAGAAAATTGTTGGAACTATTTCGTTAGTTTTTTCTCTAGAATACAATATTTGAAAATACCGTTTAGAAATATTCGGAAAATAATTCACTCCATGCAGGCGAACAGATTCTGAACTGCGACAACATGAATCATCAGAAGGGCAAAACAGTATCGTCATTTGGTATCATCACTATTATGTATTCACTCATGGAGAAGAGAACTGAAGATCATAGGAGTTGTGTGGGACCATCGAGGCTCCGGATGGACTAAACCACTGAAACAAAGACTCCTCGCCGGAGTTGGACGAGGACAATAGAAAGTGCAGCGCGACGTCAGTGCATGAAGGCGATTGTTCGTGCAAATGTACCTTCATTATTGCCCGGACAAAGCCGGGCAGACTGGACTCACGCGAACGTCGAGCGATCGGTCAACGGCCATTCTTCGGAACTTTATGTGTGGAGTTGTTGTTTTGGCCGGTAGCGGGTGGCAGGTGGAGTATCATGCTTCTTCTTGGAAAAGGATATTTGAAGGTATGGCTCGTGCAGAATTGAATCAACCAGAAATTCGAACTGAACAATACATAGTGTAGTTTTTTGAACTGGATGCACTCATAACGATGAAATAATCAAAATGATGAAAATGAATCCACTTCTCAGTTATGAATGTAGTACGGAAAAATCACAGTCAGCAATGAGCAAATTATAAAAGTGTATGGTCACGAACAATACACAAACGTTCTTTGGGAATCCCTAATAATTTTCTGAAACGTGTGTTACAATCATTGATATCTACATTCATCTCTTCTAAGTCATCTAAATTCGCCCCAATCATGAAAATACACTCAAAAATGGAAATACAAGATGCTGACAACAGTTGTTTCTCACAAATATGGATTTGCAGCTGTCTCTTACTGAATTGAAAATCATTCGGATAATTATTTGGGTATACACATCTTTCGAATTTCTAACTGAAACCACCTTCTTCATGATGTTCTTATATGAAAACAACATATAACGGCATCGTTCGTTCTCAAAGTTGACTATTTTCGTATTCACAGCCCTATCCAAAAACCAATTGATTCTGGAGACTTAACTCATGTCAACGCTTCGTGACGCTTCTAGCTAACCGTGTTCATAGAAGAGTAATTGTTATATCTGTCAGAAACGATGAGTATGCCATACAGATATAATGAATTATGAGGAATTTCCATGATAAATGAGGAAGTTCCGCATCAATTTGAAGTGGTGTATCTATCAGTTCATCTCTGTTTGAGAGTGTCAGCCGCAAGGTCTGGTGACCATCCAAGATATTCTCTCATTTAATGAAAAAACAAATCAAAATTAGTTCGTTACGTACACACTAAGAACTAAATGCATCTAGAAGTTTGGTACACATCAATATGATCTATATGAAATGAAATTGAAACAATTTCAATATGATGTACAGATATAGTTATTGTGGTATCAATAGCTAACACGATATTCGTCGAATATCATAGGTTTCCCTTTCGTGTTGTCAGCAGATAGAAAAAAATATTGTCAAAAGTATTCGTTGGCATTTATGGGAAGTCAAGATAGAAGAGGTGCTGGAAATGCACTCATAGAACTGCCAGTTGCACATCATGATCACAGTTGACTTGTGGTTTCCACACTTCAATGTGATTACAGTTACGCCTTGAGAGTGATTCGCGGTGGATGGAGTATTAGTATATAACTATAAGTCGGTTATCAACAAGCAATCCATCTCAATTATTTTTTCGTATCAGAATCTGCTGGCAACGTGGAAATTGATATTGATTTTTGTCAATGAATTCAATATTTTCTCAAAGTTGTTTCGGGCTACCATTGAAATCATTCCTGAGAAATGTTCGAAATTGATGTATTTCTCTAAGAGAATGTGGTCAATAGAAATGATCGATGATAGCGAATCCTTCTTGTGGAGGAAGTTGAATCAATATTCTCTTAGGAACTATCCACAGAATCCAATGAACGGAGTACATTCTAGGATGAACATTCTCAACTAATTCAACTGATCACTACACAGCCCGTTTCGAAGCCAGACCCCAAACATGCGTATAGACATTTCGAAAGTCGTCAAAAATAATGAATACAGGAGTTTTTTGATTGTAGGGATCAGCAACGTGCGGCCTGCCGTATATTTCCTCGTGCGGTTCCTCGAAGATTTCACATTTGAACTTCGAAGAACTCCTGCAAGTCCAACAACCAGAGCCGCAGCCGCAGCCTTATAATTCAGTTTGATGGCGAAGATGTAGTGCCAAATTGCTCAGTTATTAGTTTTCCATGCACTGATGAGGTTCTCATTTCCATAATTCGCATACGAGGCTCGTTCGTTAATGAAAAGTTAGTACGATTTCTCTATATAATGAGAAGATATACATATAGAATAATAAATAAGTTATCATATTCTTTTCAATATCTTTGTAGTAATGACAGACTTGTGATCTGCCCTCAAATGTCGATCCAAATGTATTTTTCAATAGAAAAACAATTTTTACTCATCTCAGTGGACGTTTCGAGAATAAATCTGCTCTCGTTTTCGAAACGATTCATATATTTTTTCAATATGCAACTTTCAATGTTTCATTTGTTTTGACACTGAAAAGTGTCACACAAACGTTGAACGTCCTCTAAGATACGTGAAAGTTTTGTTCACATTGAGAAATTTATTCGTGTTTCCAAATATTTCGAGAGAAAAGGTGTCACTGACAAATAGAGGATTTCTCTTCAAGGTATCTGAAGGTGAAATTTCAAGCACAGTGACATTTTGGGGCATATCACAAACCTATCCTCACTACAAATATATCGAAGTGATCATTATAACTCTCAATTCAGTTCTTCAGAAACGAGGAGAGAAAATCCCAGAGAAATCTATAAACACGGAGGATTCTGTGTGGTAATGGGAATCAATCCAAATTCCGACAATTCCACTCCTATTGCTCCGAAACCAAGTACTTCCGGATGCACTCTTGCCCCTGACCATACTGAGTTGAAATTGAATAATATTGGGGGGTGGTGAGCTACAGCTTCAGTAGTAGGTATGAAAATCGTGTTTTCTAATGCTCTATAGGCTCATGTTATGTATTACTCATCCCTCAGCTCGTTGAGTGCTGTGGTTGTGTGGCTAGCACCATGAAGGAAAATAATAAATTTCTCACCAGCAACTTTTTATTGTATGGTCTCAGTGAATTTACAAATATTTAATTCGAGCACCAGATTTCTGAACGAGGTCTTGAGAAATTCAACTCCTCCTTGGTTGAACATCACAGACACTCATTGCCTAGAGGAAGAATATATGGTCAGCAAAACTCTTCTCCACTGCGCTTCTTGGATGATGGAATAGCTGAAAGGCTTCACCTGTCTATATTGCAGTACCTCCATTAAGTAGGCATAATAATAGTGACCTCAAGTTCAAGGGTTCCTGTCGATAACATGTATATTTTCCGAATTGTATAGGGCGAGATTGGGCATCTTGAACCTTTCCGCAGAAAGGCCAGAAAATCGCTGTTTCTTAGCGGGCTCTAGAACCGAAACTACTGACCGAAAAATCAGAATTGTCGAGAAAATTTTTAAGGGATTTCATTCACCTACTGTGATTCTGCATGGGTTGATTATCTCTGAAAATGCATAACTTTCGAGATATAAGCGAAAACTGAAAAAAAGTATGAGGATTCGGGAGTTTTTTGCGGTTTGTGGAGCCAAATTTGTATAAGGCAGCGAACCTTGAGATTCGTATTCAGCACTCCCAGAAACATAAAGAACCGTTGACAAAGAAACTTCAGCAATTTTGTTACCATTTTGAACACCGATTGATTGAAATAATATTGGTGAATTGGATCAGAGAGACGTAATGAGAGTGGTGGTCACCAGTGGAACTGAAAGCTGGGCTGTTCGCCATGTAAAGAAAATTCTTGATGTGGAGTGGAACCAGTATTGAAGAATGGTTTCAGATAGGCATAGGTTATCATCTTCAACGTTGGAGAATGATCGATATATATTCTGGTGATGAACACCTCAGCACACTGTATAGTCTCTCCAAATTTTTCCCTCTACATTCCATTCACGATCCAGATCGGAAATAAAATAAGCAAATACGTATCTCCGCGATACTACCACAGATTCAGGTTTCATCCGAAAATATTTCCTTGCAATTCCGCTAAGCTGTTCCAGACTTCTAACTCTCCACAATGAGCTCGCTGCGAGGAGCGCTAACGCGGTTAACGTACCGCGTCCGCGGGAATGGCACAAAGGATTCCCTCACAAAAGATTATTAAGTTTGATGAGTCCCTTTCGAGTTTCCATGCAGCGATGGAGGATTTGCCATGGAAATTCTCTCGTTCCGAGTACATAATATACTGTACCTATCGACTGAATAAGTGCATTATAATGTTGTCTGTCTGTTATTGAAGCGGTCTTTCCACTGTGAGATCACAATAATAGTATAGTTGGTGGATAAGTGGAGCAATACTGTGGAAAATATCTCAAATGAAACATCCGTATTTCTCATTTCCCAAGTTCCCAAATCCAATTCTGGTGAATATGTTTTGAGAACATATTTTCAATGTATTGAATGAAGGAACTTCCACGAGGAGTTCAGGGATTTTTCACAACTGATTTGAAAAATCAATGTTGATGCTGTCATCCTGACATCTGAATGACAGTCCAAATTCCATATGTTAGGTATATGAGAAGATCCAATCCGAATATATCAATGAAAACAATATCGGTGGAAACATGAAGATGACCAATTCTGATCTCGCCGCTATAGAATACTACCGAATGAGATAGATTGGAATATTTTCTCACATTATAGCTGGACCCGATACATTCTATATCAACCACGCTCAAAATCAGGCCCACGGATCACATAGTGAATCGCCAACTCATTTGAATTTTCCCACCGACCAAGTTTTGCTGCAGAATCTATATGTATGAAACCTTTATGTATGAAAGTTACACTTCAGCAACCTTCGTTGAGGCAGTGGAAATGGAGTCGACTCATTCTCAAATCCACGAATACGAATTTGCATAATAGTATTTTAATACTGTTACAATTACAGCATTGCATAACACAGTTGCAGAATATCGATCTTTTTGGATGTGTCCGGAGGTATTCCGATGTTGCAGAATCGGTATTCAGTACTCAATTTCGAAATCATAAACTCCCATATTCTCCTGATCTCATAATTCCCACTCTCTATAGAAAAACAAAACAACAAATTTTTCAAATATTTTCAATCCCCCAAATTCAACTTCGCGAAGGGGGTCGTTAGAACCCAAAAATTCATCCACATACCACCAAAACAAATTTTTACATTCTTATCCACATTCATGAGCAAAATTCGAATTTGCAACTTGCTCAATATTCAAATCGTGATGTTGATTATGAAATGCATCGTACGAATGGTAAGGAAATCTCAGATTTTTCTGAAATATCCAATCGCTCAAAAAAATTTGTTCCGTCAATTATTATGTCAAATCATCTAACACCTGGTAATTCCAGTATATTCTCACTCGTTCTAGTATATTCGATGATTATTCACTTCTTGCACTTTTGCCATTTCCTCCGAACAACAAACCCACTAGGAGGATCACAAAACAAATATTCTGATGCTAACATGAATTCCCAGAATTATCATAACAATATTGGATATGTATGTCGGAGTGATTATCATGTGTCATCATTCAACAATATTAGTAAGATGATAATAAAAAAATGTAGTAGGTTGATTGTGAATCATCACAATATCTGTGAATACTTATTTGATATCTATTTGATATTTGATGTTGGAAGCAGAATGAAATATTTTTTTTATCACTATTTTCCATTGGTATTCAATTTTCTGTTCTATAGTTATTTCTTTCATGTCCAACCAAATTAGATGAAATAACTCGTCCTTTGGACTCGTGATTTCATCAATCGGTTCGTTTCCATTCCTGTTCCAGATCAACAAGTTTTCGTGGAGAAGAAAAAAATTATCGATCAAATTTGAAGGACTCGTGGTATTAACTTCGAAAATTCAAACAATGATCTGAGAAACCCAAGAAATAACGTCTCGAGAGTTTAACCTCAATCTATGGTTCAACTTGGTTGATTTTATCACACCAACATATATGTCCTTGAAAATGGCAAAACAACAAGAACGATTGTGAAAACCACGGGTGAAGCGGAAGTGGATGATTTCCAAAAAAGTTCAGAATATGAGTGAACCACGTCCTCCAGTTTGCCGTGAAGTTGCTCGTATCATTGTAATCCAACCTATCGTGAATCTCTCACTGTTACCAACTCAGTGATGGTCATGAAATTAGTGCCACCTACTCTGTTCTTCAGTTCTGTGCTGAGTTAATGTGTGTTGATGTTTTGTACCTGAAATATTTCAGGACACAGGAGTGGACAAGTAGAATGTAGGGCAACCTCGGCGTCTTTTTCTGTATGAATAAGCACATCTGGTCCTGTTGCAACATTGCGGTAAAAATGACAAAAAAGATGGAGAAAGATAGCAAACATTTCCGTTAGAGGGGTTGCCCGCTGTCAAATTACGCTCTGTCTCAATAATTCAGCTAACCATGACTTGACACCGCAGTCATCGATTCGGGTGGATGACTGAAGGGTGACGAGGGTGAATTATAATCCGAATATGCAGCAACTGTCACGAATATCGACGAAAGTCGTGCTGTATATTGCATGTGTCGAAATAAATGAAAAAGGGGTGGATATGCGGTCGAAATGAAGGCCATCTCGCTGAGTTACCTTTTCTGTGCATGTGTACATCATGAGTGTTCAAGTAGGTGGTTCAGCTGAGTGGATTCGAGGGATACAGGGAGTTCTGAAGTTACAGAGCAATATTTCATCGGCATGCTCTAGGTCAAAGATTATCAATAAATATACGGTGGTGAATAATTATATGTTGCGATGGAGGATTTTCATAAAAAATGGGATATAGTATGAAGAAACTAGACATATAAGCCCAAATATTCTGAAAAAAGTGGCTCCTGACGTAGAATCATCTAACCTTATCCCTGTAGTACATAGTAGAAAGTTGCATCAGATATATATACAATTCCATCTCCTTGTGGTAGAGTAATTATATATAGTAATATTGAACGTGCAGTTTTGAGCAGTGGTCATCAGACTGCCACTAGAAGTGAGAGCTGGAGCCACCGCAGTTTTCGTAATATTTTCATCGACAACATCATCATACAGCTGATATCTCTCGGAAAAGTTGTACCCGATTCCCGAATTCTGTCAATGGCCGAAATAAAAACTGGAACGTATCGTGGAGTTCGCTATTAACAATCTCTGGAGCATGACGACCTTCCTCCTTCATACTGTATTAGTGCACAATTAGAGCATGTGATAAGAAGAATTTGATCACTATAAAGAAAGTTCCCATCAGATGAGCCAGTCTCGTCTAGACTATAGAACTGCATTTTTGAGACTGAAAGTGATATTCAAGTCTCTGTAAGTGAATCATCCAACTAGTGAGCGTGAATCAGATACATTATACTACCTACGTGAGAAGATGATAAGAATAATAGAATATTCAACACAACAAATTGAAGAAAATACACGGAAACAAATTCATTCAACCAGACACCACCAAAATGTCGGAACTGTGACATTTGTGAAGGACGACCGCAGGTGACACACAAACTGGACTGTAAGTGCTGTAGGAAATTCTCCCATATTTATTGTGTGGAATATACTGAGAATCAGTTACACTCCTGCATTGCTGGGGACGCAATCTGGTTATGTACTGATTTCAATACGGAAGTAATTGGTAGTAGCAGACTATAGTAACAGAATCTTCAGCTATTTCAGATATTCAGAAAAGCCTTCAGGTAATTATGGAACAGCAGAATCAAAATGCTATAAAATGCGATGAAAACTTTGGAAGATACTGAGAACGAAAGTAGACAACAGAACAGTCGGATGAATTGTTTGAAAGTCACTATTGTACTGAAACCTGCTAATGAGAATACTTTTTCAACTGCACAGATGGTTGAATCGGCGCTAGGAATCAAAATATTGAAATCACATATCGCCAATTGATATCGCATTGACAAAAGGAGTAGATCTGTGTTGGATATTTCTCATAGCAAGCTGTGCTACAGAGCCGAGTTTTTGAAATATCGCAAAATTGAAAATGACTTCTCAACCAATAACTTTGATTCAATAACTTGGTTAGGGAACCGAAATTCATTTATGTCAATGACTCTTGGAAGGAAAAAAATGATGAAATGTGAAGTTCATATAAAAATGATAATGTTGAGTATCTATGGGTGAAACATTGAATAATTCATTTGCGGAAATCCGATGATGCAAAAGCAATCATGGCGATCAGTAGTGAAAATGATCTAAATGATGTTTGATCATATATTCGATTCACTTTGGTGTGATATATATTTTCCTCCATATTAATAACTGTATCGTTCTTTCTCTTGTTATACTGCATTGATGAATTGAACATAATTATTCTTGTTATCAGATCGATTTTGCCGAGGTTCATTAGTTCCAGCAAATATGTAAGGAGTAGCTAGTTTGACATAATTTTGATTACATAGAACCGGTTACATAGAGGAATTGATGATGATATCGTAGTGTTAGAAGAATATGAAATGTTCCATTTAGATAGAGTACAAGATGGGGGTGGTGGTGTTATCATTTACACGAAGTTATCTTCACTGATATTCCCAATTTGTTGGACAATAATATCGCCTCAGAACAATTGTGGATACCTTTTTCCTGTAGCAAGATGAGTAATTGCATCGATATAGTTTACAGGCCAACACAAACATCAGTTTCAGATTTGTCAGAATCATTTGATGAAGTACTGAGCCTAATTCCATCTAAATTTGATAATTTTTCATGGGGGTGGTTCCAACAGAGATTTTCTGAATCCCATGTCATCCAGCTACACCGATTTGAATACTATTATAGAAAGTTGCGGTCTTGTACAAATCGTTAGAGAACCTACAACAGTCGGCTCAAATCATACATCTCTTATTCATTCATTCTTCTGTTCTGATCATATACAGGGTTGGGATGAAGTATGGAACCAAGTGAATATCTTCCGAACGAAAAGAACGATATACATGAAAATTTGCTGGTTAGTGCAATGAAACACACTGCATCTGATGTACCTTTTTCTGTGGATAATATACTTCTGGTTCAACCAGAAATGTCATCAACTTCTTCAATTCAAATGGGACACCGCAACAGCAGATTTTGAAAGAGCTTGTTATTTTGAATTCCCACAGACTGAGTTCAGTGAAAGAAAAATGTAAAAACGAGGAATATACCAATTGAGATAAACTAATTGATGTTGTTTGTATGGAGAGTGATGAATGAACGAGTACTCTTCTGTTCTCCGAATTTCGAATTCTAGTTGACGGAAATAAATTTCACAATCACCATAACCGATCATCATTGAAATTTCAATACGCCTCTTTTCACTCGATTGAACCATTCTGATTTGTACAATTTGTGAATTGTACGTTCATCGATTACTAAGCATACAAACAACATCAATTAGTTCATCTGAATAGTTTTTTGCTCTAATGCAAAAAACTCAGAGGAGGTTGATTGAAGATCTATATTCCTCGTTTCTACAATTTTTCTTCACAATGAACTCAGTATGTATGAATTCAAAATGACAAGCCCTATCAAAATCTTTAGCAGTATATAGGGTGGCCCTTACAAATTGAGGAAGTTGATGGCATTTCCGATTAAGCCGGAAGTATATTGTCAATAAAAAATGTACATCAGATTCATTTTGTTCCATTGTACTCACCTGCAAATATCTTCATCCCGTTTAGAAGATGATTACTTGGTTCCATACTCTATCCCAACCGTGTAGACATGAATGAATGTAAAACGATATCCTTAATCTATCTTATCACAGTTTGGTGAGTTGTTCAATAGGCATGAAAGTAGCATCGAGTGGCTCATCACTCTGTTCATACAGAGATTTCTATAAAAATTACTGCACTTTCTACAAATTTTAATGAACTCTATTTTGATCAGATTTTCTACATTGACGATGTTAACGGGAAGGTTTGAGTTTTGAATGAATAATTGTTGTATCTCTTTGATTCACATGCACCAATAAGGAGTGCAAAAATCACAAAGAAGCGAGCTCCTTGGTTGACACACAAACTGAAAGAAATGAGCAACTTGGAGTATAAAGCATTAGCTGAATCCGGAAAAATGAGAAGAGATGCTGATTGGGCATCTAACAAAGAACTTACTCTCAAAATATTGCTGGTTATAATGACTAGGTCAATGTGGAAATTTTTTCAAAGTATGAACATCAATCCTCATAAAAATAGTAGTGAGCTGCCAATAGGGTTACCCGATGTGAACAAAATGAATGATGATTCTGTATGTTCCACTCAAGATAATAATATTCCTGACGAAGCTTCAAATTTATATGTCGAAGATATCGAATACGGCTTCCAATAGTACATGTGTAATTATTGATGATGACCCCAATTCATTAGCCCGAGCATCTGTTGAACATTGCTTAACTATTAATCCCTCCAAATCTAGAATGCTGCTATTTGGGAACGAATAACAAAAAAAATATAGCACACCACGATCAGATTTGAATTGCAACTGATTCCTTTCACGTCACCGTCACCTAGTTCGCACCCATTTCATCTCACTTCATTCCATAGTGCTTGTAGTATTCATTGTAGCATTGAGTAATATCATTTTTTTAAATATCACTACAATATTCTATGGTTCTCCTTTCTTTCTCATTTATCATTGATGCTGATGATAGAGATATATCTCGTTAAGGAATATTTTCTATTCAACTCAATCTCAGCATAATTCTTCTGTATTCCTTGCCTCCTGCATTCTTCGAATGTGTGTGGCTAAATCCCGCCTCTTTGTAACATTGGTACAAATGAGACATATTATCATCATTATTGTTATTATTAGTGATGATATTACTTTTATCATTATCATTATTATTATTATCATTATTATCATCAATATTATTATTATTAGGATTATCTTCATTACTACTCAGGACGTTCTGCTCATGATGATCTATCAAGGCTCAATTGAGTCCGAAAACCTGCAGCTACCCAACCATATGTTATTTGCGATGAAAGAGATTGGAATGTGATAATTTCATCAATCAATGTGATTTTTCTTCCAGAAACAAGCTTCGGTATAGAGGAAACAGGGGTTACAGATGACAAAATATCTGATTATTAATGCTTGGCCAGTTTGCTATATAGTTTATTACATTCATCAGAGGAGTAGCAGTATTGACAAAGAATGTTTCTATCCTGTGAGCAGGAAAAAAAACGTGAATATGCTTATGGAATTTCAAGAACTCTGAGAAAATGACCATGAGAGTGCATGTTTCAAAAAATTCCAGATATCCCTTCTTTGAATTACCAATTCATATGTTCCCATATCTCCGTGATTCATCAGCGACGATTGAAAAATCTGAAGATATTCGAAAAGCAAATTCGGAGAACCTTCATTTGATTTCACTCATCATACAGTTCTATCTGACAAGAAAATTGTGTCCACGAGGCTGTAACAGAGAGGTGAATAAATGCTCTCGAGATGTGAATTGGAAAGTATATAAATATAAATCGACATATCTCGACGACTGTGCATAATATGAAAATTTCATTGCTCTTTCATGAACATATACATAATATACATGAGAGAACGATACTTACCATTCAACCAGACGAAAATCGAACCGACTGACGGAAGCGCTATTAGAACTGGCTATTCGTCACCAAGAAGTATGTACATTCCAGCCCAACAAATAACTTCAACCCGAAGAGATAAGCGACTCTTCAATAAATACACCATTCGGACCGCGGAAGGATATTTTTCCGGCAGACGCGTGCGACACGTCTGTTCGCGCTAGAGCCGACGATTCCGAACCGCCAAACCACGTGCTCACCGCTACGCCACCCTCGATGGCAAGCCAGCGCGCTGTACGAGTGTGGCGATAATGAGGGGGTGGGGCGCCGCCTACGGAAAGCAGGCGTTACAGGTGGACGTTGCTCTACGGGGTGATCGGCGAGCTGGAGACACACCTGCGAGACCGTGAAAGATGCGGAAGGAGATACAAAAATTATTGGTATTTCTGAGTGAATCAAGCACGCTATGATTTTGATGAGAATCGAGGTATATCACGGTGGTGGATCGTGGAAATTGGCTTAGGAAGAAAGGAGAGGTGATGGAAACGAAAAACCATTTATAACAAATGTATAAATGTATCCAATTTCAGTAATCATATCTATAGTGCAACAAAAACTGAAAAATCGAATGTGAGAAGAAAACAATAACAGCATTCCAAGATAGGGCTTTCACGAACATAATTCCACCATCTTATGCTACATTTTTATAGCTCCCGAAATAAAATAAGTAGTTGGGATAAGGATCAAAATATACTAATCTATTCCTGTTAGATTTTCTCGCAGGATCATTGGAATGCATATTGAGTGATATATATTCGAAACATAAGATATAAAAAACATATTGGCGAATGTCCGTGTGGATTCAACGATTTTCAGTCTGATTCAGTAGAAAGAAGAGGTATTTTCCTCGATTCGTAATGAGAGAATCAGTTTCCATCTCCAAGAGTCATACTTGCGATTTCCGCAAAATGCTTTATCATGATAAACAGATACAATTCGAGTTCCGTTGCTCCGTTTTGATGTTCTCAATTTCTCTTCGATACATGGATACGTGAAGAATCAGATTCTAAGAAGTCATCGCATTTCCACTCATGAAGACATCTCTCTATAGCTATTTATTGAATCAAATCAGACAAAATCAACATGACAGACCGATAACTAGAAGATTGAACTTTGTTGATGTTTTATTTCTCTCCTCTACCACTCTGGAAAAGAGCGAAAATGATTTGATACCCCTTCCTTTCCATCATCATATTTATAGTTAGGACAGATCAATGATCTTCCCCGGAAATTTCAATGCGTTTGGAATTCAACGAGAGAAATTGCTTCGTGATAGTCAGTGACACCTTGTTTTCAAAAGATTTTACAACACACAGATCGTATAGGTGTATAGATATCAGTATCTACTCGAAAACTGATTAGCTTTCTTCCTCAAGACAAATTGGAAAATTTTCATTCTCATTCACAATCATTGCAAAAATGAGAGCTCGTCACAACATCATCAAATATGGTATTGGAGAGTTTCTAATTTCAATCTCTATCCGAATATGAGATGATATACAGTGTGTGTTTTGACTCATAACAAACAAAAATCAAGAGCTCAGTCAACAAATTGTCTGCTTGGTCCTCTGACAGATCATCATTACTGAAATCTAGTGAAACCAACTATACAACATTTCATACTCGTCAAAACTCAAACCTTCTGACACTAAACGTCGATACAATTAAAACTACCATTGTTACAACAACTGATGTTGAATTGTTCGGAGTATTGGGTGGGTGGATGATGCTTCATAACGTATCGCCCGGTACAGTAGGCTTTGGAATGAAATAGCTGATTTCCAATGTTCCATTTCTGCACATTGTAGTCATTTCAAATTACCAATGATGGATCTGACAGGTTGAGACACATCGAACCTATTCGAATTCGATACCGATAAGTCAGTTCATTTATTCGCACCCTATCCAGGAGAAAATATCAATTTGGTTTTCATTTCTTCGAATATTATAAGGAATCTACAATACTGTTTTCGAATCTCTTGATGAAACTTATGTGACAATACTTCGAATAGAAAAACCTCACACAATTAGTTTTCAGTTGAAAAAAATTATAACGAAAATCATGGAAGCAAATTTTTTCCGCGATTTTCGGATGAAAAGACTTTCTTTTCAGATTTTCAATCAGCATTAGAATACACAACTTTGCCCCATTTCAACCAACTCCGTGTCTATTAAGATAACCGAGTACCCATGTTCAAGCTTAAAACAATGATGAGATTGAGTACCTGTTGATTTTGGGACATCCTGTGTATCATTTATCCAGGTGAGTCGAAATATAAAAAAAAATTCTGCATACCTTTGTACGATGCGAGTAGACACACTCAACAGAAAAATCGGAACTTCTTCATCAGTTGCATTCAGTGCGGGTTCAATGCTGTACCTAATAAACAACTCGTCTGACTCGACGAAACGAACGGCCTAACCACGTGTTCCACCTCTGATGACGAGCGAAAACGTTGTGAACTATGGTTAATGTGACAATAATGAGGAAGGAAGGCGCCCCGCGCAAGTGGGGGCGGCAGTTTATCCCTGCATCCCCTGATTCCTTTATTAGAAGTGGGAAATGTTGCACAATCTCGGCGAGTTTTGATCCGTCGTGACCGCAGTTTGAATTCACATATGTTTCCATAGAGGGTGAATCAATTTTTAGGGACGAATTGAATGCCTGTGTAGATATGGAGAAGAATGCTGGGGTTCTTTCCTAGAATATTTCCCATTCATGATGGATATCACCACATTTGATATCATATTGTATGGAACTTTTGAAAACCTACAAATGTATTGAACTTCAATGCCCTGCATCTTCTTCACAAAACATTGTAGAAGGAGTTATTCACGAAATACACCGAGTATTTACCTAGGATTCATAATTTTGATATTGGTCCTTTTCTTATTACAACAGATGCCGAAAGGGGTCTTTTTCAAATACATGGCGATTGATGATGGCCGAGCATCACAAGACCTTCAACATGTTGGATTGAAAAACTGAATTTCAATATGCTTGTATGAAAGACCATGCGCGCTCTCTCTTGGATATTTTCTATTCTTCTGCCAATCCAGTGGAATCAAAAAGAAATACTGATTCTTCGTGATGGTTATAACATATTTCAAGCTAACAGGCCTCGGAGTGAGTATTCTGTGAACCTTGCCCAGTTCTTGATTTGTGATTTCTTCAATGCTTCCCTACTGTTTGCCTTCTTCCGTTTCGATCTCGAGTGCATCGATGATTATTGTTCACTGAGCTTCTTCAAACTATTCCAGTCTCTCTCCACTATCAGGTAGCTCCACTATCTTTTCTACAGTCATCCTAGCAATATCCTAAAAATACGTTATTCATCATTATTATCAATATTATCATTATTATTATAGGTTCACTATATAGTACTACTATATACTATTCAGATCTTCGCATTTGTCCATCTCCTTCTTACCCATCAACTCGGGCACAAACAATATCCTCGAAAAACTTACAGACAGTATATAATCACCTTCGTATTTTCGTCTTCCAAACTTTCGAGATTATTTTGATAATTTCCGTTAGAACCCATCTCTCCTATTGAGGATGCAATGGTAGGTCTCGATACCGCGAAATTTCAGATTATATTATTCGATCTTCTACTTTCGATAGTAGTTTGCACAAGAGTGGAAATGATGTCTATAGCGCACGAAAATGAAGTTTGAGTATGAGGCCGATCGTTTGTAGTGCGATATGTTGCGATATG
The DNA here is from genome assembly GCA_963576655.1 of Gastrophysa polygoni. Lineage (NCBI taxonomy): Eukaryota > Metazoa > Arthropoda > Insecta > Coleoptera > Chrysomelidae > Gastrophysa > Gastrophysa polygoni. The sequence goes on from OY755082.1 coordinate 29,571,416, forward strand.
GACGATCTACTCGTGTTCAGATCGAAACACTTAAGTAGTAGTTGTCATGGTAACGGTTAGTACAGAGATTGTGATTGGTGGGTTTCATATCTCACAGCGAACGGATAAAAATTCATATTAATTTATTCTTATCCATATTTCATTCATCCGATGAGTGTGAAGGAAGAATTGGGAACACGAAAAAATAACGATTCTGGATAAGATATTTCGATGAAAAAAACTATTTTGGATAGAGCAAATATTCATTCATTGAGAAATGGACGATTTCACTGAATATCTCCACAACTAATATAGACTACAAAAGTTATCAAACTACCGATATGTTTCAGGCTCAATTTTGGAGGAAGTCGGAATGGCACAATTGGATTCCATTCATTGAAAAGGTATAAGGGAAAGTTGAGAAATTGCCGATTTCATTTTCATGTTCTTATTTTTTTGTGCTGAGATATACTGAGAAAGAAAAAACAAACTCTTCTGTTTGTATCATATTATCATAGTTTCATGAATGAATATCAGCTAAACGACTTCCTGTCGGGCCTTTGAGATTCTCAGCTGAAAAGCGCCCGTCTACTCGTGCAGCAAATTCGCTGTAGACGCTGGGTACGGAAAACATTCCGCGCGATAGCTGATGTACCGGTGATGATCCAAAAACTGGAGAGGATATCGACTATGATTTTGATGATTTGATATTTCGAGATCAGAATCAGAAGCTACAATTGAATAGAGAACAATATTGGACACTTGACCGTTTATTGAATATTGTCAAAATTTCTCAGAGCTTCTTCGAGATGGTTTCCAATATATTTCCAATGTTAACTTCTCGAGTTCCTCAGATTCACTTGTGAATAATGAATTCGGCAATATTTCTCAAGAGCACAACTACAGTTTCTCTCCCACTCAAAGTGCTGTATTCGCTAGAATCATTACAAATGCCACAAGAATATTGTGACAGATATTTTCTCAGAAAATATTCTGTTGAATATATTACTAATGAGTTGATGCCTTCAGGATTTTCGAGATTTCGATTACATCTCAATTGATCCATCCGAAGACATTTTTTGAAGCAATACTCAATAATAATTCATTTATGTCTTTCATAGAATTTGATCAGAGTATTTCAGAGCATTCATTTTCTCAAACGGTATGACACAATTATTCGGGAGTTGGATTTCTCACGTTACCGGCAGTTTTCCTGATGTCTAAAAATAAATTCTGAACAAAATTGGTTAGGATTTCGAGTGAATGATTCGTTATGTTCATAGGTCCGTAATTTGTTGAATGAGATAAGAACTGAATGGATTTCAACTGTTGTGAACCTTTATATGAATTGTTCATTTCTTTCAGTTCCCACGAAGGCTCTGGAATTAGATTGGGTGTTCGAATTCGAAATGTCGAAATATCTATTATCCTTTCTAATAAAATCCATGATATGCTTCTTCCGGTGGAACTTCAGAATAAATGCTTTCGACATTGCAATTGTACCTGAATGACTGAATAGCTGAGATGCCAATTCAACTTTCATTGGAAATTCCTGTGAATTGGTTGGGAAAATCTGATCATTGAATTATCCTCTGTGCAAATCTATACTTTTTTTGTCTGTCAAAATATGGTGTGGAAATTTTTTATCTGTTCCTCCATTGTTAATTCCAACTATAACTGGAAACGTTACTTCTCGTTGATTTTGAATGATGTGGTACTTTCAATGAATCAACAACTTCTTGATCGTCAACTATGGGGCAAGGATATCCAAATGGAATATCGAGTGAAATACCTTCCTCCATCTTTCGCACAAAGAAAAAAGGATGAGCCACTTCCAAGTCTTGACATGCAATTTCCTGCAGCACAATACACCACAGGCACTTTCATGAAATGAAAAACAAGCACTACTGCATGATGATACGTAGTCATTTTCTTGCACTCTATAAACATTGCCTATGAGACTCGAGCGCAGATCAGTGCGTTAGCCACTGTGTGTCTGTCTGATGGGCAACGAACGGTGTTTTGGGGGCCTGAGGGAAAAGGAAACGGTAAGCGAGTTACGTAGACCAAAGACGGCCTACTGTTAGTGTTCTGTATACTTTGATATCATGATGTATAATCTATCATCAGATTTCGATATGGGTTGGCATCAGCGACAGTTTATCTTGGTTAGATATCTATAATTCCTGAAACTGCAGCCTCACAGCAGCTTTTCGAAACTGCCGCCTTCGGATCATCTTTTTTTCCAGCACTCCCTGGTGAGGAGAGTTGAAGGTGGATTATATCATTGAACCTTCATTTTCTTGAATCAATAATTGAATATCTTCGTCTTCACTGTGTTTTTTATATCACTGAATGAATATCACTTCAAGTTATCATTTTCGTTACGTAGTTTGATCGAGTTGACTTTTCCATATTCACAGCATAACATATACAGTACATATAGGATATTCCATTAAACCTGTGCCAAATCGCATCAGCAGAATTGATTCTTTCATTTTCTTTTTTGAGAAGCAGCAATGGAGAAGGTACAGCAGTTCAAATAGCTGAGCTCGATATCTAGTGGAGCTGAAGACCATGAGGATAACCGAAAGCGAACAATGTTTGCTGCTGGGAGGAGGAATCATTTCTTTGTTGGAGATTTTACTTCTCAGCAGCAATTTCGATAGTGTCAATGAGCTGAGTCTCTTTTGATGAAATGTCCACCGGTGTCGAGACCTTCTCTGACTATCTTGTGTGAAACTCTGCCTCGGTCATGTCAGCTCCCGGCCAGCCAACTCCCTGCAGCCCTTCTCTTCACAGTCAATTTCAATACAATCAGCTATCCATACTGTAGGCAGGTTATTTTTTCCAGTGTGTAGTGGGTAATATTTGTTTCATCAACAGTGATTTTTTTTTCTAACGAGCAAGTTTGAAATTGAAGCTGCTAATTATCGGATTTTTTTGTTCTTTAGAACAACTTTAGTTTGTCATTTCCAATGAGTGTTAGTATTCTTTGAACGCATGGTGCATTCCATATTTCAAAATATCATTTACTGTAATCATCTATTATTTTTTGTCATTCTTGGTACTTGAGGATCAAAGAGAGTTCCATGACAATTGCAGGATATGAGATGATTCAGTGACAAAATGTGTTACTCTTCTCTTTGCAAGCTCTTCATCTATGAATGATGAAGTAAAAAAACTACTGACCACTGTCCTGATAGACAAAACCACTAGCGACCTCTATCAGATTCAATTAGGAACCTCAGAGTATAATTGATGCGACGAAGCCCAAAGGATATCTACAAACTGGAGTTCCACGGAGTTTCTGATCGATTCTCAGCAGCGGTTGTAGATGGCAGATATGCCAAATAGAGTGAATTCCAACTCCGTGATCAATCTTTGAAAAATATTCAATTTCACATTGCCATAGTTGTTCGAACAGTTCGAAAGAACCTGGTCTTCATATCCTTCTATTTTTATGTAACGATGGGATCACATTCCTGTTCACACGACAGACCAGAGTGTACAGTTTCTGGAAAATTTCCTCGCCAGTAACTAACGTCTCACCAGTTTGGACTAGACAGTGTCCACCAAGGATCGGTGAATTCCTTGCCAATCCATTTGGAATTATGCCGCGAAATGAACAGCAGGTCTCATTTTCATTACTATACAGGGTGTCCTTGAAAGGTCTTTACAAAAAGCTACCACATATTCTTCAGACCAAAACAATTCGATACAAGCAAACTTACCTCAGTAAAAAGTTGCTTAGTTTGGGCGCTAGACGGCTCTGAAGTTGAAATTTTCAAATCGATTTTGCTTCATAACTTTTGAACGGCTCATGAGATTTTTTTCAAATTTGGTACGTTGGCATAGACTCATCGGGCAATGAAACTCATATCATAATCATAATGAATATCATTCCATGGGCGTAGAACTTGATTTCTTCAGTAAATAAACATCTAAAACTCCTACGCCAATGGAAAAAAATTAGTTTCAATATGAAATCTAAATTATTCAACTCATTCACTACAAAAAAGGTACTCTTGACAAAAGTCGATTCCTCTCATGGTTTCGACAAAATTTTAATTTTAGTGATTTAGAGCATAATTAATGATAAAACGATTAACAGATATTTCATAAAAATTGTTCAAAATGTTCACCATTTTCACGTATACAAAGATTTATACGACGCAAAAAGTTGAAATGTACTCTTTGCATAACTTCTTCATCGCCTGTAAGATTATTCGTCGCCTGTTGGATACGTTGCCATAATTGTTCTACAGTATTCACAGGGGTCTTGTAAACCGTAGACTTGAGATAACCCCATACAAAATAATCCATCGGTGTTAAGTCTGGAGAACGTGGTGGCCAATTCACGGGTGCATCATTACCTCTACCTATCCATCTGTCTGGGTACTGTTGGTTTAAAAAATTCCTAACATCCACCGAAAAATGTGGTGGAGCTCCATCGTGCATAAACCACATATTTACCCGATGTTGGAGTGGTAAATCTTCCAACAAATTTGGCAACGTATTTCGTAGATGTTGTAAATACATGTCTCCTGTTAATCTTTGTGGAAGTATGACAGGACCAATTATAAAATTTCCTATTATTCCAGCCCAAACGTTGATTTTGAATTCGTGTTGAAAATGGTTTATTTTAATGGAATGAGGATTTTCAATTGCATAAACGTGTTCATTATGAAAATTAGTTATTCCTCTTCTCGTGAAACAGGCTTCATCAGTGAACAAAATATTCTTTCCAAAGTTCAGATTCATTTCTCTTTGCAAATTAATGAACCTACAAAACATCAGACGACTTTGTGAATCATGGATTAATAAATCTTGAACTGGCGTCTTGTGGTATGGGTATAATAATTGTTCTCTTAGTACTTCATGAACGGCATTCCTAGAAACTTCTAGTTCATTACTTATCCGTCTAGTACTCAATTCTGGATTTTCTTCAATACGGTCTGAAATTTCTACTTCGACTTCGGGAATCCTTACATAACGCTGTCTTCCATAATCACCAGTTCTAGGAGCAAAATGACCGGTCTCCCGAAGACGTCTCTCAACTGCAGCAAAGGTTGGGTGGCTTGGTACGCGACGATTTGGAAACCTTGCCGAATACACCCTCACACTCTCTCGACCATTTCCTTGACAATATCCGAATACCAATAACATATCGGTGTATTCTTCATTGGTGTATTGTACGGCCATGATAAATCAGAAAAGTCCGATATCAACAATCAACGTCAATAAAACTCGACAAATCAACACAGATGAAACTATGGAAACCAAGAATGTGAATATCACTGTTTTCGAGCAGATAATAATAGTCTTCAGAAAAAAAAAACAGTGCTACTTATTTTCAATAGAAATAACCTATGCAAAAAGTACATCTCAACTTTTTGCGTCGTATAAATCTTTGTATACGTGAAAATGGTGAACATTTTGAACAATTTTTATGAAATATCTGTTAATCGTTTTATTATTAATTATGCTCTGAATCACTAAAATTAAAATTTTGTCGAAACCATGAGAGGAATCGACTTTTGTCAAGAGTACCTTTTTTGTAGTGAATGAGTTGAATAATTTAGATTTCATATTGAAACTAATTTTTTTCCATTGGCGTAGGAGTTTTAGATGTTTATTTACTGAAAAAATCAAGTTCTACGCCCATGGAATGATATTCATTATGATTATGATATGAGTTTCATTGCCCGATGAGTCTATGCCAACGTACCAAATTTGAAAAAAATCTCATGAGCCGTTCAAAAGTTATGAAGCAAAATCGATTTGAAAATTTCAACTTCAGAGCCGTCTAGCGCCCAAACTAAGCAACTTTCTACTGAGGTAAGTTTGCTTGTATCAAATTGTTTTGGTCTGAAGAATATGTGGTAGCTTTTTGTAAAGACCTTTTAAGGACACCCTGTATAGAAACAAGTTTCACGAGCGTCTCAACATTTTCAGTGTAGGGCCGACCCATTTTTCCATGATGTATGGAAAAACGCGTTCATAAACTGGTGCCGAAAGGAAGTGAACAATGATTCTTCACATTTCAGCACAGTAGAACCACAGATCACCTTCTAGATAGATAACGTGTGGTATAGAACAGTGACATAGTAGCACAGTATAATTACACGATTCACCTCGACCTTCGATACATCACATTCAATGTGGATATGATGAATCCACTTGCAATGAACCTTCGCAGCTTGCAGGCTTCATTTCTCAAAACTTTGACAGGATTATGAATGTAGAACTACTTACAAGAACTGTCGAGTAACGACTAACAATAATAACAGAACAAAGCAGTTTACAGGATTATAGTTATCACACCAATACATTATTGATAATGAATGGTCAAAAAATACTCAGAAATCATTACTATTTATGACAATCGTCGATACAGTTGACGTTGACTCAATTGAAGTTGGTTACCAAAGATGCTTGCTGAAGAATCGGAAGGTTGCCGCATTTGTAAGAATTCATAGGCGCACAGATTTATTCATGAAATCGATAGAGGTATTGTCTATCGAACTATCGAAATAGTCTCCGCTTTGGTTTCCTGTCTCTCCTGGCTGCTGTTTTTAGGGTTGCGTAGCTATAATCATCGAAAAGCAAAACTGAAAAACTTATGAATTCGAGTAGACGTATTTAGTGAAATTTCAATGAATGACAATAGATAGTGGGTGAGGAACTTTGATTACCTAATAATGATTCAAATATTGATGGTTGTGGGTGAAAAAGTGAACAGCTCGTTGGAAAGTGTTCCATTGTGTTTTTTCATGTTATGTTTCCGAGAGGTACGAACTGATCAATTTCACAGTTTACGAAAATTGAGTGGGTACGTTCACTCCGCCTGTCAGTACGTTTCACTCTTGAGATTTAATTGAAATATCCTCCGATACATGAAGAGATATCTGATATAGCATGAACATAAGAACCTCATTATTATTGTAACTGATTTATATTATTCCGGCAAAAGAGAGAGCAAAGTGTGTTGATGTGTGTGTGACTGACGATGTATCACAGGAGGAGGAATTTTTGTAGCACGATTGTTATGTATCATGGTAGAGACTGAATGGATAACCTGGGCGACCCAGTAGAAGGATGTCATGTCATGTTATGAATGAATTGAATATTAAATTTTTATGCACCGATTCTTTGATATTTAGGATACAATAATTGGCGACGAAGATAAAAGAGATTCTGAACAAATCAACAGCAGTTGGAATTACTATCGACAGTAAGTGTTCGTCTCGAACAAGGATGTCATAAGATTTAACACCACTGATAACAGCTCTTAGTGGATTGGTCAATACATTACAACAACAACAACAGTCACAAAATACAGTGAGAGAGATTGTCCTCAATCAAATAGCAACATTCGAACCTTCTGATGAATCCACCGAAATTTTTGATAGTTACTGTCAGCGGTTGAGAAATTTTCTCGAATTGAAGGGCACCCAGAAGGTTAGTATTGAAACCAATGAGAAGAAAGTCATGATTCTGATAAATTGCCTAGGAAGCAGACATTATAAACTACATTCAAGTTTGACATCACCGAACTTGCCAGCTGAAAAAACCTACCATGAATTGATGACGTTATGAAAAAATCACCTTGCCCCAAAAAATAATGTACTGACTAACAACATAGAATCCTCTCAATCATGCAGACTCCTGGTGAATCAATTTCGGCATACTCAGCTGCTTTGAAAGAATTGAGAAAAACCTGTGATTTCAAGTCCGACTGTAATGATGACAATTGCTCCAAATCAGTGATTCACCTTCTCCTGGGAGCACAAATCATCCATGGATTATATGATATAAACATTCATGAGAACAACAAGCATATATCTCGTTGGACAAAACTCTGAGAAATCATCAAAAATCCCGATTAGAGAGGTCTACGAGAGCTCAACTAGCAGCGCTCGAAGGATAGATCGTAAATCAAATATTCGAGGACACCGTAGTGATTCAAGGTCTACAAATTACATAAACCAATATGGTTTGAGAATCAATGAGAGACAGTGCCACGTGCTGTCTTAAAACAAATAAAAAAAAAATAATTACCTGGAAAACGAAGGCGAAATAGCACGAGCAAGATTGCCCCGAAGCTCGGTCGGGTATAGGGGGGTTCAAACCAGAACACACTGTATTCAATAGAAATTGATTCAAAGGGCGCCACCAACTTATGGTATCGCGAGTTTAAGTTGGAAAACTCCCAAAGTTCTCAAAGGTTTCGTTTTCCAGTTATAAGAAAAAAAAAATATATATATTTAGTTAAACCTTGTATTATTCATGAATGCGAAATAACCTGCATGTATATCTAATACGATTAACCAAGAAAAACAGATCCGCTTTCCCAAGACGAAGTTTTATTCAGTCTGATTCAATGTGTGATGGTACCATTCGATTTCAGATTGACATACGGAATAGACACACTATTTTAGGCAACACCGGTAACATGCAATATATAAGCACGCTTATATGTCTACCCCGACGTGATCACGTTGAGTTTACAGGGAGTTGATATAGTTATTTCCGTTACAATGCCTGTTTCAGTGGTGCAAAATAATCATATCATATCGATTAGTAAGGAATCAGTCTCAGAATAAACCCGTAGAAATTGATGAAGTACAAGGAGTAAGCAACAAAAAAAAAACTAGCAAAATAAATCAAAAATCATGCAGCTTATCTGATTTCCGTAACTCCAACAGATCAGCACTATGTTAGCAATACCCCAGAAACAGCAACTGGCAGACGAAGTGACATCACCGGTTACATAACCGGCAGAAACACAGCAAAATTGTCAAGCTGGTACTAGGACCCTGAAATGTCATCGACTATAAGTGAAATAATTCGACTCACCAAGTATTCACAGTTTACCTCTTCGGATGGTTGAGGGTAGGTATTTGAAATCCTCGAAAAAGAAAATGGAGGACCGAGTAACAGGAACGTGGCCGATCGCAAGGGTCCTTCACAAAGAAGATACAATCATCACTCAGTCATCCAAGGATGATTACAAACGATATGTGATGATCGTAAATAAGATGGTGTTGATAAATCCACAAGTATATGTGTAAATTCCCGGAATCCAACAGAAACTTTATATAACATCAATACACCTCTTTAAGCAATCTCACCAAATGTCTCTGTACTCCACCTCGATATCAAGTCCATCCCATTTCATGAAAGATCTCCCGCTACCCTTCCCATCTCTCCTGTCTCTACCACGTTGCTGAACAACGGATTCGAAGAAGATTTATTCAGAAGCTATGTTCATCTCACCAATGCTTATAGTCTAGACAGAGATACATAAACTAATCTGTGTATTCGATGCCAGCAAGGTGCCTGCTGGGCTGAAGATAGGTAGGCTATGAAAGTAAATTGGAGAAGTAGACGAAAAATCAGTTAAACGGATAGCGTCCCGCTAACCTATCCAACGAACTTGATACTACTCAAAACAAAACAATGGTCTTACACCAGAAGAATAATCGGTAAGTGTTAACACCTGCGATCACTGATCGATCCTATATAAAATACCCACTATGTGTTTCCCATTACACATGAACCATTCATGCTTCTAACGTATTTATTTTTATTTTTCATATCAGATCGCCCACGGTGACGAACAACAGGTCCACCAGCAGCTCGAACCGACAGAAATCAACAATCAGTGAAAAGTGCAGTGTAGTTATTATTGTTCTCTACCAGTGTTTTGTTCGGAATAAATGTATACAAAGTATATCCTGGTTTTCTTCCATATGTAAGTACTGCCTGGAATATTAAAACTACTCTATCAAATTGTTTACGAAATCATTGCCTATTATTACTATAATTTAACGAAAAATTACCAAAATAAATATTTAAACGTTACAAATTCTCCCCCTACTTTAAAAGATTTTTCCCAAAATCTTTTGGGTACTTAGTCCTTCGGCGGACTGTCTGTCAAATCCTGACAATGCCAGATACCTCGGTAACTACCACGCTCATCTTTCAGTTCATATGTCCACGGAGAGACGCGCTTTGATACTATATAAGGACCAACGAATTCGGGAGCTAATTTCGCCGCAAAATATTTTGTCTTATCGGATAATACAGGGTTACGTCGCCAGACCGGTTGATTAACGATATATTGGACATCTCGTCTACGAAGATCATAAACCTTTTTATTTTGTTCATAAGCCCTCAGCATGCGCTTTTGAACATCGTCAAAAATTTTAGCAAAGGCTTGTTGTCTTTCTGCTGTTAGACCTGTTCTATCAAATTGAATGGGTTCGTCACATTTCACTTTCGAACCTTTAGCCGGAAGTTCACGGCCATATACAATGAAATTGGGAGAGTACCCTGTGACTTCGTGCCTAGATGATCGGATGGCATAACCAATCTGAGCCAAATTTCGATCCCAAACTCGATGATTCTCTGACATATATGCCCGGATCATGGTTTTTATAACCCGATTAATCCTCTCACATGGATTAGCTTGTGGATGATAGAGAGCGGTAAATTTAACATTGACATTGAAAGTTTCCATGAGTTTCTTGAAATCTTTCGACCTAAACTGCACTCCATTATCGACGATTATTGAGTCAGGGCAACCAAACACAGTGAACACCTGATCTTCCAGAATACGCGTAACTGCAGAAGCGGTCGCTTTACGCAACGGAAATAAAAGCGGAAATTTGCTAAAACAGCAAGCAACAACAAAAATGTATTGATGTCCTGAATTGGACCGCGGCAAAGGGCCTACTAAATCGGCACACAATAATTCAAAGGGACGCGAAACACCATATTGGGGACTTAACATTAACCCTGCAGGAGATTTCTGCTTGGGTTTGATGGAATGACAGGTTAGACAACGACGAATAATTGAGGCTACGTCTGACCGCATCTTGGGCCAATAATAGCTCGCAGATAATTTATTGAAGGTCTTGTAAACACCTACATGACACAAATCTTGATGAACTTGCTCTATCAATGCGCGACGTTGCTTTTTAGGTACTACTTCTCGCCAAAAATCTCGCTCACTAGCTAAGGCTGGATGAGTTGGATTTACATGTTTATAAAGTTTGTTATTGACAATGCGCCAAGCCGGGAATTTACGAGGAGAGTTAGTCACTCGAGATATGAGTTTCATGTACCACGAATCAGAAGGCATTTCTTCGGTGGCGGAATCAACGGCGTTAACGTTGGCTACCAAAGAATCAACAATGGGTACGGCACGTGATAATGTATCTGGTACTATGTTTTCTTTGCCCTTTCTATGAATAATTACGTAATCGTATTGTTGAAGTTTTATAGCCCAACGAGCAAGTCGACCAGACGGTGTTTGAAGACGATTGAGCCAAACCAAACTACTATGATCCGTTAAAACTGTAAATCTCGATCCTTCCACATAAGGTCTTAACTTCTCAATGGCCCAGAGTACAGCCAAACACTCGCGTTCGGTAGTAGTATAATTTCTCTCAAGTCGGGTCAAGGATCGCGATAGATAACAAACAACCTTTTCGCCCTCAGGGTGTTGCTGAGTTAAAACGGCCCCAATGCCGAACCCTGAGGCATCAGTTTGGATAGTGAACGGTAACGTGAAATCGGGACACGATAGTACCGGAGCAGAAATCAAATGTTCCTTCAAAGATTGAAAGGCAGTATCACAGTCTTGAGACCACACGAACGACCGATTTTTTCTCAATAATTCACAAATAGGAGCAACTAAACTTGAAAAATTTGGGACAAAGCGCCGGTACCATGAGGCCAATCCGAGTACGCGACGAACCTCAGAAACACATTTTGGAAGAGGAAGATTAATTATGGCTTTAACTTTGTCGGGGTCTACCCGTAATCCGTTTGCATCAACAATATAACCAAGGTAAAGAAGTTCTGGCCGACAGAAATGACACTTTTGTTTCGCGACAGTTAAATTCGCTGCCTTCAAACGAGAAAATACCTCCTTAAGGACCTCAATGTGCTTTTCAAATGTCTGAGTAACGATTATTATATCGTCCAAATAGACAAAACAATGTGGCTCCAAACCCGGACCCAAAACTCTATCAATTAAACGTTGAAACGTTGCTGGTGAATTTGCCAAGCCCATAGGAAGTCTTCTGAACTGAAACAATCCACGATTTGGTACAGTGAAAGCGGTTAGTGGTTTTGAATCATCAGTGAGTGGAACTTGAAAATATGCCGACTTTATATCCATGGATGATAGGTAACGAGCATCCCGTAATTTATCTAAAGTAGCCGACACGTATGGGATGGGGTAGGCATCTTTTTCCGTTACTTGATTTAATTTCCGGTAGTCGACGCAAAATCGATAACTACCATCCTTCTTTTTGACTAGAAGAATAGGAGCTGCCCAAGGGCTGGTAGATGGTTCAACAATATTTTCGTCTAATAATTTCTGTAACTCCCGATCGATATGAGATTGCATAAAAGGGGAAACAGGGTAATAACGCTGCTTCACCGGTTGAGAAGTCGTACGAATTTCATGCTTGGTCAACGTGGTACATCCAAGCTTGTCACCCATTTCTATGAAAGCTTTTTCCACTGTCTCATCCAGAATCTTATTTTCTTCGGCTGTCAAGTCACTTTGAGAATTCAAAGCTACGGAATCGATATTTACTTCAGTATTACTTGTGAAAACCCATTCACCACGGCGCATGTCAGGAATTAACCCTAATTGTCTCCAAAAATCTATTCCTAAAATTAACTTATGTTGCAAAGACGGTATAATAAGTACCCTGATGAGTTTGACACGATTTTCTACCTTCATTGGCAGTTCTACGGTTCCTAAGATCGAACACTCGTTGCCATTTGCAACAGTACACGACGCGACATGACTAACGTTCAACGGTAAATTAAGTTTACTTAACATGTCCCATCCAGGACCTCCTACAATAGTATTAGACGCACCAGAGTCTAAAAGTCCTAACATATCTATTCCAAAAATCGATACTTGAAGATATGGCCGTTCATCGTTCTGAACATGGGTTAAAATGAAATCCAAAATTGCACGTTGTTCTGTCGGTAATGAGCTACTAGTAGCGCTGGTGACCGCCCGCGCGGAAGAGATCGTAATACGGTCCTTTAACGACCTCCCTGAGAGTTTCCCGACCGCTTGGTACATTTCGGGCAAGTGCGGACAGTGTGATTGGGAGTACCACATCTAAAACAATATTTACTCTTCTCATTAGAGGTGCACTCCCTTGCTCTATGTCCCGCTAACTTACAATTCCAACATACAGAAACAACATCCAAAGCACAGTCTATTTGAGAAGTAGATGGTACATTCGAATTTGTATAAACGTACGCTAGGTCCGGTTCCATCAAACTACTTCGATTTCTAGGTGGAGGAGTGAACGATTCAATCGATTCCTTACGAGCCTCTAATTGTCTACCGATTTCCAAGAGATGGTTAATAGAATCTACTTTGATCAGACCTATCTGACTCTGATAGAATGGTGAAATATTGTGAAGCAATATTTTCAGCCGAACTGCTTCACTGACAGATACCGTAAGTCTATTGAACATATTGGTCATGATGGCAATATATAGCCCAATATTTTCTTGGGGACCCTGAGTTCTATTTTTGATTTCCTGCAACAACTTTTCGTTGAAGTTCGGGGGCTGAAACTGAGATCTCAGTTCAGCGACTAAGTCCGTCCAAGAAAAAACTCGATTCCGAATCGCTCTATACCAGATTTGAGCTTTACCCGTGAATAAATCGCTTGCTGATTGAAATAACTGAACTTTACTAACGTTTCGAGACAAACACATATCCTCTATATTCTCTAAAAAGGCACTCAGTGAGATCTTAGAATTATCCCCATCAAATTTCGTAAAACTCCATTTAGAAACGGGTATGCAATGTGAGGGAGCTGTATGAGATTGTGGTTGAATGGTAGAATTGAGAGCTGGTAATCGTATGGGCTCATTATCGTCATCAGACGTCTCACTTTCGGAACTTGAACTTGCCGACGACAATACTAAAGCACTCAATTCTATGGGTGTCTCAACTCGGTGAGAGGCCCTTTCGTATTTACGAGCGCGAGATTTCAATTTGGATTGCAAATTCAACAATTCAACCAACCACTTTGATTTCTTGACTTGTTCCTCATTATTTGTTGCAACCATTCGTTCCGCTCGCCTAAAAGCATGTATGAGTTTACTATTAATTTTCAAAAATGTTCCACTATTTTGGGAATCTACGAAGTCTTTAGTCAAAACCTCCAAATCTACAAATTTTTTGATAAGATACTCCGAGTCTTCCTTGAATGAAAACGGATATTTTGGAAAAATGAGACCAGCAGTAGTTTTCTCTAATTTGAGATATCCTCTCAAACACTTTCGCATATCATTAACTGTGGTTTTATCGTCAACACCTCTAATGAGAAGTTCGTAAGTTAATTCATCTTTATCAAGTCGATTAATCTCCAATTTACCTTCCATGTTGCCAAGAACAAAAAATATACCGCGAGAATGCAACCAATTCAACAATAAATCAAGAAATTTGATAAATGTACCGAAATTTTAAAACGACGCTAAGCGTCGGTATCCGTCTCGACGCTACAAAATCTCCACACAGGTATAAATAATTTTATTGTCAACTGAAAAATCCAATTCAGTCAAGATTCTGAACTTCAACAGTATGAATAGCGCTTTAGAGACTGCTGACGACGCTTCCAAACAAAAAAAACAAACTGCAATTATTATGAATTTTACATCAAATGCTAGAAGTCGTGCAATCTCAATCTTAACAATACAAGTATGGAAAATAATCGAAATAACCTATACTTAAATACGAATATATGAGGCGTCGCGACACCAAAATGTCACGCTAAGCGTCACGATACTTCGCCGCGAACAAAATGTCTTAGCGAAAATGAAATGTTATCATTCTTATATCCGAAATAATAAAAACCTAAAGTCAACACTGATTTTTTTTTCACCTCAGTGTGAGATAGGCCTGAGGCTACTAAAGGGGGTCTTATACTTACGACTAACTAAAACGAAATAAAATTTCCCAAACTTCGCTAGACGTGAAGAAATATTCGAGGACTTACTCAGCAATCACCAAATATTTTGATACTCAACAAGAAAACATCGACTACTGCCAAAATTTACTGAAAATTAATCCATAACAGGAGGCGTCGGTGAGCGTCGACGTCAAACTTTCATTATTCAATGGCCACAAAGTCAAGTAAAGTCTGAACAATGAAGCCAAACACGAACTCGGCTTAAATAATCAACTTACTATACCAGAATAGCGAAAAAAATCAAAAACAAAAAAAACACAAACACACCTATGACGTCACTTATGCCAATATGCAGATGCTCCATTAAATGAATAAACAATCTTCAAAATGCTGTTATTATATTCACTTCTGCTGCAAAGATACCTCAAAGACCAAAATTGCTGAAAACTCGAAATCGACGCTGGGCGTCCCGGTGCTAAAACGACGCTAATGCCCCACGTTGGGCGCCAAAATTTGCCACGTGCTGTCTTAAAACAAATAAAAAAAAAATAATTACCTGGAAAACGAAGGCGAAATAGCACGAGCAAGATTGCCCCGAAGCTCGGTCGGGTATAGGGGGGTTCAAACCAGAACACACTGTATTCAATAGAAATTGATTCAAAGGGCGCCACCAACTTATGGTATCGCGAGTTTAAGTTGGAAAACTCCCAAAGTTCTCAAAGGTTTCGTTTTCCAGTTATAAGAAAAAAAAAATATATATATTTAGTTAAACCTTGTATTATTCATGAATGCGAAATAACCTGCATGTATATCTAATACGATTAACCAAGAAAAACAGATCCGCTTTCCCAAGACGAAGTTTTATTCAGTCTGATTCAATGTGTGATGGTACCATTCGATTTCAGATTGACATACGGAATAGACACACTATTTTAGGCAACACCGGTAACATGCAATATATAAGCACGCTTATATGTCTACCCCGACGTGATCACGTTGAGTTTACAGGGAGTTGATATAGTTATTTCCGTTACAATGCCTGTTTCAGTGGTGCAAAATAATCATATCATATCGATTAGTAAGGAATCAGTCTCAGAATAAACCCGTAGAAATTGATGAAGTACAAGGAGTAAGCAACAAAAAAAAAACTAGCAAAATAAATCAAAAATCATGCAGCTTATCTGATTTCCGTAACTCCAACAGATCAGCACTATGTTAGCAATACCCCAGAAACAGCAACTGGCAGACGAAGTGACATCACCGGTTACATAACCGGCAGAAACACAGCAAAATTGTCAAGCTGGTACTAGGACCCTGAAATGTCATCGACTATAAGTGAAATAATTCGACTCACCAAGTATTCACAGTTTACCTCTTCGGATGGTTGAGGGTAGGTATTTGAAATCCTCGAAAAAGAAAATGGAGGACCGAGTAACAGGAACGTGGCCGATCGCAAGGGTCCTTCACAAAGAAGATACAATCATCACTCAGTCATCCAAGGATGATTACAAACGATATGTGATGATCGTAAATAAGATGGTGTTGATAAATCCACAAGTATATGTGTAAATTCCCGGAATCCAACAGAAACTTTATATAACATCAATACACCTCTTTAAGCAATCTCACCAAATGTCTCTGTACTCCACCTCGATATCAAGTCCATCCCATTTCATGAAAGATCTCCCGCTACCCTTCCCATCTCTCCTGTCTCTACCACGTTGCTGAACAACGGATTCGAAGAAGATTTATTCAGAAGCTATGTTCATCTCACCAATGCTTATAGTCTAGACAGAGATACATAAACTAATCTGTGTATTCGATGCCAGCAAGGTGCCTGCTGGGCTGAAGATAGGTAGGCTATGAAAGTAAATTGGAGAAGTAGACGAAAAATCAGTTAAACGGATAGCGTCCCGCTAACCTATCCAACGAACTTGATACTACTCAAAACAAAACAATGGTCTTACACCAGAAGAATAATCGGTAAGTGTTAACACCTGCGATCACTGATCGATCCTATATAAAATACCCACTATGTGTTTCCCATTACACATGAACCATTCATGCTTCTAACGTATTTATTTTTATTTTTCATATCAGATCGCCCACGGTGACGAACAACAGGTCCACCAGCAGCTCGAACCGACAGAAATCAACAATCAGTGAAAAGTGCAGTGTAGTTATTATTGTTCTCTACCAGTGTTTTGTTCGGAATAAATGTATACAAAGTATATCCTGGTTTTCTTCCATATGTAAGTACTGCCTGGAATATTAAAACTACTCTATCAAATTGTTTACGAAATCATTGCCTATTATTACTATAATTTAACGAAAAATTACCAAAATAAATATTTAAACGTTACAACAGTCGAATCGAATTATTGATATTGAAAAAATTGGCTTATTCGATGTCTGTCTACGATATGGCGAGAATGATCATCAAACTTAAGACTGCACAATTGGACAGAAGCTCTTTCGCAAACTCCGTCATATATCTAGAGTTTGTATGAAATCTTTTTCAAGAAATACAGAAAGATTCGAATGTTCAATTCATAGATGGAG
The DNA here is from genome assembly GCA_963576655.1 of Gastrophysa polygoni. NCBI lineage: Eukaryota > Metazoa > Arthropoda > Insecta > Coleoptera > Chrysomelidae > Gastrophysa > Gastrophysa polygoni. Next base: position 29,588,929 of record OY755082.1, read on the forward strand.
AAACAGATTCATCACAAAAATTTTTCATGAATCAAGTTGGTAGAAGGTCTTCGCCGTTTCTGGGTCTCCCTCAAGGTCATACACCTCTGACCTTGAGAAGCGCCCTTATTATGTGACCTTGGGGGTTTTGTCCTTGAGGAGTGGCCTTGAGCGTGTTCCATGACCTCGAGAGGAGGTTGGCCTGGAAGGTTATTAGTGCGTTGGAGAGAGACCTTGAAGATGCACGCCTCACCTCAAGACCTTTCGGTATCAGTGGGGTGATACTTTTTCTCTATAAAAGTAACTGTCGAACGAATGAGAGCGCACTTTTGTCGTTACGTTAGCTCTCTAGTCAATCCTATGGTTACTATCGATTGGTGGTGAAAATGTCATCCTGCAACAATTGTTTCCAGACTTTCACACGCACTGACAACTTGCGCCGACACCAAATGACAGGAGCATGTGTGGGAACTGTAGACCAACCCGTTGCGAAGTCGCGGAGTCGCGCCTGAGCAATATCACTCCTCACGCAACCACGTCCAGTGGTGTCTCAACATGTGTGGTTTGCAATGAAGACGTCACAATACATGAAATGAGGTCGCATAAAAGGACGTTAAAACAGTGTACGAATGCCTGCATGAAATATAGAGATGGTGTATACGTGATTGAAAGAGCATTCAAATGTCGCATCATCAGTTATATATACGAAAGAGGGAATTGGATTATAATACGATCTCCGCCGAGAATAAGGCGACGATATTATCCTTGTGGGAGAATATACTATCCATTCATTATACTATCAAGGTCAACATGGAAATATTTGATAGATATGTCCTATAAGCTCGAGATCTCCACGATGTTGAATCTTTCGTGGCACCGAATCACATCATAGATTCATCTCTCAATTTGGAAGCCGACGTCGACACATCCAAGAGACATAAGGAATCAAATAACAGAATTCGAGGAGCGTGATTCTGAGTTGGAGACTGAGAATTGATTCAACATCTGAGGATTACGAGGTGTCTATATTACGATAAATATATATTATTCTCATTGTTGCAGGTTGGGCTCCAGAAGAAATATTATTTCTTGAAATCGATACCAATAAATACAGCCCGCTATGAGGATGTTCCTATATGAAACTACCAATTTTCATCAGAAATGAGAAGGCTGTAGTGAACGTGGTGAATCAGAATCAGCATTCGATATCTGCCCTATATCCAGCGAGCAGCAAACCCTGTGGAATGTCCTCATTCCCACACTTTTCTACAGTTTTGAATCTGACTGGTATAGAGTTCCCGATGAAAGTGAGGAATATTCCAAAGTTCGAAACCCGCAATGATTGTTCCATCAACGTTTTTTACATGTTCATCTTTGCCTAAGTAAACAATAGCTTGATAATAGTGAGAATCGATAAACTTCACATTGATCTTTAATTCATAGCCTCAAGCACAATATCAGCACACCTTTGTACCTGTTTTTATTCATCAATTGATACTCTCCTCAAGATATCTGCTAAGTACTAGGAAGCTTCTTCCTGGAAGTAAACAATCGTTAGCTTAAAATCAAGAGAAATGTTATTAAAGTGTACATACCGAACAAAATCAACAATAGTTTCTTCTCATTAAAGATTCATTAGGGTTTAGTCACGGCTCGTATCACACTATATAAGGACGGTTTCATGTTGATCCTGCTCGGTCTGACATTGCCTGATCTCGAACATCTGATCTTGAACTTCTGTAAGAAATAAGCTTCCATGTATCAGAATATTCAGCAGAAAGGTTGCGTTGTATAGATCCGATGAGAGATATTGTTGGCCTGATCGTACTTACCATAGGTTGTGATTTGTGTTCACTCTGTACTTTTTATTGGTTTTCCACAGTAGGTATAATCCGGGATAAATGGTTGCCTGCATTTGCACTCTACCTATATTTTCATCATCAACAGTGCCCAACAGTGGCAGTATGGGATTCTTATTCTCTGCGTTTTGGTCATAGAGACGGACGGCTGTGATTACTATGGTGGCGTTGTGCTATCCACTCATTTTTGTATATTGTTTTGTGGCCTAATCAAAATATTAGGAAAGGAACAAAAAGTGTATCAACCATTTGGGGAGGACCTTATAACGTTCTTTGCTCTGACTTCTATTCGATATGTAAAATTCTGAGATGTCAAGTGTTATAGGCACGGCAGCTCTGTTGTTTCGGAGCAGGTCGTGAATTCTAAGAGTTGTGGGGCCTTATTTGCCAGGCGCCACCTAGTTTTTCACTCAGTAGAAAAGTAAGAAAATATTTAAAGTTGAATAAACAAATGTACCATCCGATTAATGAAACACCATATAACTGTACCAGATTTATTTCTCGCTGTGGAAGGTCGATGTTCACAAAAATTAGTTTAATTTGGGTGAATATTCAATAGATACTTGAACAACTCAGCAAAATCCAAGCTAGCGCTGGACCAACAAATATAAAAGTACCAGGTGGTAGTTGAATGATTTGTTATTACTAATAAATGCTCTCACTAGAGTTCAGTTCAAAGCTGAACAAAAAAAATGAATTTCTAGTGTTAAATGTAAATCGTGCAGTACAAAAAATATGGGTTCTAAATGACCTTTAATTCCCCTTCCATATAGGCCTATACTTCTGGTTCACAGAAACGTTCCCCTATCAGATGTACAAGTTAAAGTTGAATGGGATCTCCAGTGTTTCAAACACAGATCATGTAGTTACGAGTGGTAGAGTTTAACGAAAATTCTTGATGATATATCATTGGATCATCAGGTACAAATAATCAGTTGGATCTGACCTTATGAATCCAGGCGTGGAGGTAGTGATGCTCTGTTCCTCTCAATAACGAGACTCCAACTATTGCGGCTGCTGGTACAGTTAAAAATAAAACGCTAAATGAGGCCTACAGGAACTCCATGATGAGGGCTCCAAAGAAAGGAAGAAAGAAAGAAAATCTTACGTTACATAAATGAATTGAATACAAAATATATATTTAATTACCTAACTTATCCCAATGACAAAACACACACACACACTATGACATAAATCCTTTTCTATTAGTACATGAATATAATAATAATAAAAAAGACCTTTGATAATTTACCTAGATAATATTATTCCTAATATAATCAAGTAGCATTGATTTAAACGAATTGAGTGTTGAACATTCTTTTATGTGGTTTGGAAGTTTGTTGTATTCCAAAAGCCCAAGGTGAAATAAAGAATTCATGGTTTTACTTTAATTGGTTCTCATAACATAGAAATCTCTATTGTTCCTAGTAGCATAGTTGTGTATTTGATAACAAAATGTTATATATTCTAGGATACAAATTTGAATGACGCCATCACTAGGTGGTGTCCCAAAAAAAAACTGCCAAACTGCATATACTCCTAGGTATGTAGGTATATGTCCCTAACTGGCCAGCAGATCTAAATGGTAATAAACATCTACCTGAATAATCTATCTTTTGAATGCTCAGAAACTCTTACCTTCCAAGAGGAATGACCAGTTATCAAACCAAAACAAAATGGGTGTTGTACCCCACAACGGATCAGCAGAAAATGTGCTCCAAGGAGCTTCAACACGTTTTCCCCAACAAGAAGCAGGATATGACATTTTGTAGTCTTTATTTCCTGTGCGATATAAAAATAAAACCGTTCATAAAAACTGTTTTAAATGGGAAAATCTTCACTGCGCAGGTACTAATGGTACCCTATGTCGAAAGTAGTGAGCACCATATCGAGAATGGTCTTTTTGCCACACCGTACTTTGCCCGCTAGGCCAATAACTGAAAGACAATAGTTTCGCTAAGAAAAAGGAGAAGAAGTATAACCTCACTTGTTACTTATCTGATTCGACGTCTCCGAACAGAAATACGAATGTAAACAAAAACCATCAAGTGCAAGTTCCTGAGGAATTGTAAAAATGATATGAAAATGTTTCTGAACATTAATTCCCAACAGGGAAGAAAAATAGGTAATTGCACCCCTCGTACATCTACCCGTCAATCACTTGATATCTCTTCGAGGTTACTTCAATAAGACTTCAATGAGGAACAGAACACCACTCCTGCGTGAACACTAGATTCACAGGATTACTAAGACAGAGTAACTCATACTAAGGAAAACACATGTGCTCTCTTGTTCGCCCCATGAAAAGTCCAAACTCACCACAGGCCCACTCAATTCACATACCATAAACAGAATGTGAAATGTGCAGTCACATTATCTTTGGTCGCCCTACAAATATCACGATATACTGAGTGTTGCCTTTGGTTAACTAAATAACAAACCCATATGATGGTAGCAAAAAGGTAAAATTACACGTTACAACCTCTGTCGAAATTCGACATGCTTCGTGGACTTGACCTTGGCCCTCCTGGTGACGAAAATGGACGAAGCATACAAGGTGCTCTCGTGCCTCTACAGGAAGCGATTTTGGGTCATTCACATTTTGGAAGTTGACAGTATAACGTAAGATATCCATTTATCGGATCTTATCGTTAATTATCTTATCTTATTGTCTTATCCACTAGTAGTTGTGGGATTAACGGAATCTTCACTGGAAATCATTGGATTCAACTCCATATCTCTTCGGAGGATCGAAAATCTCAGTTGAAGGAATTTTCCCAAATTTACGTCTATCCCAACCACCATCACAGGTACGCCATTTTGTATTGCGGTAGACATCGTGTTTAGAAGTGCCGGACTGCAACACCATGCTTTATTTCAGGACTCCTTCTTCTTCTAGCGGCTAATTCACAGAGCTTCTAACGCCCTCTTCTTCTTAAGCACACTGGATTCTCTCTACACATTTCTTGTACACGAATTAGTCACACTGTAGGACTCCAGGCACGAGGGTTGTGACCTGGATGGATCTGGATCTTGACTGCATAACTTCCACCAACCACTGAGAACTGAAGTTATAGTTTGATGCATATCACCAAAGACAAGTAACAATTCATCCCCATCCTGGTGAGCGTCTTCCGATTTCATTTTGGGGCCCTACTTCCAAGCTGAGATAATATTTGTATGATTTTATGATTGATATTTAACCTCATGTAAACTGCGGTGATTACCCAAGTATTAGTAGTATTCAGTAGTAGTATTTATTGCTCCAAAATATACAATTACAATGAAGAGTAACAGTAGATAATTGAATATGGAACAATAAGGGGAGATGAACCAGAAGAAATATATAATACTTGTGCGGATCCAAAATAAATGCAATAATAAAATTTAAATAAAAAATTCGATGATTGAACATAAAAATATACAAATCTTCAATAGCACATAGATTGATGATAATAATAATACTAATAATTATTTACCATTACCATAACATAATATTACATGCATTTTGTTTTTTTGTTTTTTTTCTATGGGGAATATGCGAGAGGAAAATAAAAGGGAAAACTCACAAAAGCATTGGTAATCCTTGTGCGTGATATGCTCGTTTTTCTCCTCTCTACACATTAAAGATAATATGGTAAATTTGGAGTTCTTTATGTTTCATGGATGAAGTAGATAAAATGATGTAACACATTATAGTAAAATTGTAAAAAAAAATAACAATAACAATCTTAGAAATAATTGTGCTTAGGTGGTTATGATATTGAATGAGTTGTATGATAAATATATATATAAATATATATGTATAATAGATAAAATGTATGAATCGAAGATAATATGAATGTGATTGGAAATGTAATTAGGAAGGAACTTTGACTGCATTGAGGGTCGGCTTACAAGATGGATTCATGTACTATAATGATAATAATAATAATGTTAAAATATTGAATCATTGAAGTGTTAAAATGTTACAATGTTAAAATATATAGGCAGGCATAAGGTCAAGTTGTACTTGAATGTTTCTAGTATCGATCCATAAATTGATTTTTGAAGTATTGAGTAACCATTGTTTCAGTTTTTTTTTGAAAAGATTTATCGTTTCAATTTGTTTCAGTTCAACTGGTACTTCATTATATATTCTTGGAGCCAGATATGTAAAGGATCTCTGAAAAATAGTTTTCTCAGATTTAGGTATTACTACATTTCTGTTTTGTTTAAGTCTTGTATTATAGTTATGTGCGATGTCAACGAGTTCGGATTGGTGAGTATATTGCCAAATAGTAATAGTGTAGAAATATATTTTTCTAAGGTCCAGTACATGAGTATCGAGGAAGAGCTGTTCTGAAGGGTAAGTATAGTTTTTCCTTTGAATTATTTTGAGAGCATATTTTTGTATGACTTCGACTTTCTTAAGGTGTATTGCAGCAGCCGCTCCCCAGGCAATGTTCCCGTAGTATAAGTGAGTTTCCACCAGTGCGAGGTAAATAATTCGTAGCTGACTTATACCAAGGATATTTTTAAGGTATTTTAGTTTAGGTAAGATACATCTGATTTTTTTTGTAACATATTCTGTATGTTTGTCCTACTTCAAGTGACCATCAATATAAATTCCCAAATATTTTGTGCTCAGAACAGACTTAATTTCAATATTCTGGTTATCGTTGTTGTTCTCGATACAGAGTGTTTTATATGATGGTAGGCCAGATTTATATGAACTGAAGGGTACAAAATAAGTTTTTTCCACATTCATAGTTAATAATTTACTGTTGAAATAATTTATTATTAATTTAAAATCTGTTACAGCCGTTTCCTTCAGTTTCTCCCAAGTATCATATTGATATATAATTGCAGTGTCATCTGCGAAGCTTATGATGTTTCCCTTTGAACTGTTATCGAAAAGGTCATTCATGTATGATGTAAATAAAATAGGTCCAAGAATTGTTCCCTGAGGTACTCCGTATTCTACTTTTCTGTATTTACGAAAGGTGTCATCTATTTTTACACATTGTTTTCTATTATCTAAATAGCTCTCGAACAGTTTTAGCGGGGTACCTCTTATGCCAGCATTTTCCAATGTTTGTAGCAGTTGAACATGACTAACCGTGTCGAAGGCTTTGGCCAAGTTGACAAAGATACATATAGTTGGCTTATTCGAATTTAATGCCTGGTAAAGATGTCTGGTTGATTCCACAATTGCATCCTGTGTCGACTTGCCTGCCTTGAAACCAAATTGTTTATTTGAAATGACCTGGTATCTGTTCAGAAATGAAATCAGTCTCGATTTTAAAAGTTTTTCAAAAATTTTTGCAATTGTTGATATTAGGGAGATTGGTCTGTAGTTGGTCATTGTCTGTAGTTAGGCCATATATATTTTATCAATCACCATCATTCTTGGTAATAATTCTGACTATTATACTATAAGAGGGATATCAGAATTGTCCTGACCACTGCACTATTGAAATCTCGTTGTATCAATCAGGTATAGGAAACAGTACCAGCGATATTCGACAAGGATCTGGATTGATTATTTTCAACCTTTCTAAATTGAAGTACAGAAGTCCAACTTACTCTTGTTATTTGCGACAACCACCCTCACTCACCCCACCGCCCACTGTGCTAGCCAGTGTCTTGCTCCGTGAAAAAGATTGAGGCAATGTAAAGACTTTTTGTTTTGTTGTTTTTTTTTAACATCATCACCCCGCCTTCCCTAAGGGAGTGAACGAGGCAACAATGGCGCTCAACTAATTTTTGTCTATTTCAGTGGTTATGGGGTGACTAGGGTCACTTCATTCGATATTTTGGGGGTAGAAATATTTTTTTCTCATCATTTTTTTGTTCGAGTAAAAATTTCAAAAAAGAGCATTCTATATTCAAGTACTGCAGTTAATTCTATAAGCGAATAATATTGTTGAAATTTTCCGAAATACACATACAGGGTGATATCAGTTGCAGCCATAGACATTTTGATCGTATTGTGGTGAATGCATATGTTTTGAACTATAACTATTCTTGGACATGATTTCACGACATGGCATTCAGCTGTAGAGTTGAACATACAGAGTGATCCCCTGACACAATATAGTGTGTGAGCATATCCTTGAAATTTTTGTATGATTTCTTGCAGGACGTACATTGAGTTTTTCATAATGATACGAATTTGAATATACGGGATGAACAAGGCACTTAAATTTACTATATTCGAGTGTCAGTGTCAGCAGACTGAATCTTGTTTTTCCATATTGAGATTTCTTTTTGTTCTTGTTTCATTTGACAGATTTTCGGTGAATATGGTAATTTTTTTCTAGGAGATCCAATTGAATGAACATTTGGAAGTTGTGTAGTAGAGATCTTTAGCTTCATTGACGGGAGTTTGTAGAGGGTAATACAGAAAATAATATTGTTGATCAAGTTATTTGTTGATTGGTAATATCGACGAATTGATATATTTTTTATTTTTCTGGGTATTTCGGAAATCGTGGCGATTTAACATACAAGGCAATACTGAAGTCCATCAGATATTTCATCAGTCTATTTATATATCAGTATATTTTGCAGTCTATGTTGTTTGGAGTTGTACAGGGTGATTCTGCATTGGACTCTCTAGGGTTGGTAGTGGATTCGATTGTTTTTATCGAGGAAGGGCAGGAATCTCCTGTTTTAATTGCAAAAGAAAAATGAATCGAATAGATTTGAGTACAGGGTGGATATTTCGAGCGTGTGTCATTGGTCTTAATATCGATTCAAAATGGATGTCAATCGATTGTTAGGTGATGAATTAACTTATGAATTGCTGTTTCGTGGCGCGGGTTTAGGAAATGGAACTGTTCAGGAGAAACGCTCTCTTTTGAGACAGGCCTTGATACGTGAGCGTGAGAGATATGTGAGTTTAGGTTCAGTGCATTGGGACCCCAGTAGTGAGATAAGTAGTAAGATATCGATATTGCAAATCTAGAGAATGAACATTAGCGGATGGGAACGCGACTGAATCACATTCATAATCGTTTGTTGAGAATAAAACCAGATACGCGGGATATTGAGATTGAAAGGAATAAATTATTAACGGTAGTTGACGAAACTCGTCATACCTTAGGAGAAGTCTATACTACAAATATCAATCGGAATACAGGGAACAGACATGCATCTGGAATCTTAGATCAGGTAGTGCAGTTCGAGAACATTTCCATAATTGATGAACCAAATTGTTTATTACCAGCTTTATCTTCATCACGCACCGACGCGGGACCAGCTCCAACAAATAACCCCGAACCTGCGGATATTCATAGAGACTTGATCTCCTTCTGTCAGCCATTAAGTTCAAGGACCAACCTCTACAATGCTCTTAAATCCTATCCTAAAACCGAAGGTAAATAATGTTACTATTGTTTCCGATAGTTTAGCTGAGGAACTGATGATGCTAAGTCTCAGTCATTATCACGCTTCTCCTAAAGTTTTGACCTATCAAATGCAGCTCACCGTACCGAACAATGATAAATTCTCCCCAATGTTTGGATTGAGTCACAATGATAATACATTCAACACTCAGTGTGCCACATTCAACTCAAGACTTCCCAGTCCATTTTCAATTGACCCCGCTACTGAATTTGTTCCTGTGGAACAATCCCGAAACTTAATCTGACTTTGGGTTCAGTGCCACTTGATGTAAATCCTGCTACACAGATCAACTATTCCTCCGCGAAATTTGTCGATGTCAGCCGTTGGAGACTACGATTCAATGGTACCTCCAGTGTTACCGATTTTGTGGAAAAATTAGAAGAAATGAGGATTTCTAGAAGCATTCCCAAGAAACAAATGTTTGACTCATTGTCAGAATTATTAGAGGGTGATGCCTCGATGTGGTTTCGATTTGCCAGAAATCAAATCAAGGATAATGATGATTTTCTGAATTCAGTTCGAGTTAGCTTTCTACCTAGGAATTACGAGGGAAGGATATGGGATACTCTCAAACGTAGAACGCAGGGTGCTTCAGAATCAGTGACCATATACGTCGCTTATATGGAGAATATTCTCGCCAAATTGGCTAGTAAGCCTAGTGAAGAGTCGCGTGTTAATTTCATTCGTGGAAAAAATTCACACCATTCACAGATGGCGATTGCCGGTAAAGGAATTTCAAGCTTGAGTTCATTAATTAATGTTGGTCGTGAAATGGAAGAGGCTAATTTGAGCGCTCAAGTGTATAGAGCTCCTGTAGTTGAACCCAGGAATTCCGTGGAGCCTGGCCTTGAATATCAACACGGGAGTCAGTCGAGAGTCTCGATAATCGATTCACGTCATGACCAACCTAGTCACGACGTTGGAGGTCCAGTTCCTGCTGCCTTTGGGACAGCTCCGGTAAGGGAGACTTCAGGAACCGTTCGTTGCTGAAATTGTGGTCAACTCGGGCATTTGCGCTCGGTTTGTACCCAAGCACCTCGTAGGCACTGTTTTCGCTGTGGAGCTCAAGGCGTTATGATCAGGACCTGTGAAGGCTGTTCAGGATACGATCGCAGGAGCCACTGACTGGTCGCACAGTGTGCTCTACTCTGCAACCCCCAGCGATCGCACTTCCCACCAACCTTCAACCGGTTCTGTCATTCATCATAACACATTGCGAGGGCGATAATCGACCGTACTTGGAGATTGGCGTATTAGGACTGAAATTTAAAGCTCTGTTAGATAGTGGTTGTAGTAGGACTGTTATTGGGAAACCTGGTTGGACCGTGTTACGCCATATGGGAATTGTTCTTAGTGCTTCCAAAGTGAAATCGTGTGTCGTGGCCAATGACGAATGCTGCAAGGTGATCGGAGTCGCAAGCGTACCATTCGAATTGGAGGAAAAAGTACGAACTTTCGAGGTGTTGATCATTCCTGAACTCACTCATGCTATCATTCTCGGTGTAGACTTTTGAGTGTCGATAGGTATTATCCCAGATTTGAGGCGTGGCTGCTGGGAATTCGACCAATCTTCTCCTCAAATAAACTCGGTTAATACGGTCATTTCTAAAGAAATTCTAACTTCGGAACAGAACACTCGTTTAGATAAGGTCATCAATGAATATTTCACGCTACAGGGTAATTCCTTAGGTTGCCCGTCTATGGTACATCACAAAATTGTCACGCAGGCGGATCCGATGAAACAAAGGGCTTCTCGCGTCTCACCAGCAATGCAACTCCATATTGACAATGCTGTCAAAGAGATGTTGGAGAGCGGGGTGATCAAACCGTCCGAATCATCTTGGTCTAGTCCGGTTTTACTAGTCCCGAAGAAAAATGGGGAGTACCGTTTTTGCGTAGACTACCGACAACTGAACCGTATGACGAAGAAGGACGCATACCCACTTCCATTCATAACCTCTATTCTCGATAAACTGCGGAACGCGAAATATCTTAGTTCTATCGACATTAAATCAGCCTATTGGCAAGTGCCAATTTCTCCAGAATCTCTTGAATATACCGCGTTTACAATTCCGGGACGTGGGCTATACCATTTTAAACGGATGCCGTTCGGTTTGTGCAATGCACCAGCTACATTTCAGAGGCTGATTGACAAAGTTTCAGGCGCTGAGCTGGAACCTAACGTGTTCGTGTATCTCGATGACGTCATTTTAGTAACCCAAGATTTCGAAACTCATTTGTCACTAATTCGTGAAGTTTTTGATCGGTTTTAAAAAGCGGGATTAACTGTCTCGAAGGAAAATGCTTCTTCTGTAGACCGGAATTACATTATCTAGGTTATGTAGTAGATAGTCAGGGCCTTCACGTAGATCCCAATGAAATATCGGCAATTTTGAACATTCCGCCTCCCAAGAACACAACTGAGATTCGACGTCTCGTGGGCATTGCCTCTTGGTATCGTCGGTTTATCCCAAACTTCTCAAGTTTAGTTGCGCCAATGACGGCACTGTTGTCGAAGAACGAGAAATGGTTGTGGACGGAGGGATGTCAGCAGTCGTTCACTGCGATTAAGGATTAGTTTCGGCTCCTATTCTCACTTGTCCGGATTTCACGCCACCATTTTTAGTACAAACTGATGCTTTAGCATACGGTATCGGCGGCGTACTTTCACAGATTTTTGATGACGGCGAACATGTGATATGTTACATCAGTAGATCCCCAACTCGTCAAGAAAGAAACTATAGTACGACCGAACGAGAATGCCTTGCCGCTTTGTATACTATTGAGAAACTCCGTGCATACTTGGAAGGGTATGAATTCACTCTGATTACCGATCACCATAGATTGGTATGATAAAAATATGAATATGAATATGAAAAAATATGAAATAATTTGCGGGACCTACCGGACCGGACGGATTATCCCGAGCTGTTATATCGCCGGTCGAGATAACCAAAGATGTTAGAGATTCGTGGTATAATCCCTTGAAATTTCCGCAGTGGCGCCTAGCCGAAGATAGACTGTATAAATATGTTAATTGTCAATATCCGGTGTTACGAGACACGAATGATTTCTGGAAATGAGTTGTTCCGAAAGAGGATCATAAGAGAATTATCAGTCAACATCATGATAGTACATTCGCTTGTCATTCAGGTGTTTTCAAAACTCTCGAACGTTTCAAAAACCGATTTTAATCGCCCAAAATGGGTGTGGATGTCGCTGTCTATATCAGGAGATGTCTCGTGTGTCTCACTAGGAAACCTGTCTTGAAAGCTCCGCCTGGTTCAATGGGAAACCACCCGGAGGTGAAAGTTCCTTGGCAAATGATCAGCGTTGACTTGTTTGGCCCACTCCCACGATCGACACAAGGGTATAAACTCATATACGTAGTTACCGATACATTCAGTAAGTTTTCCTTATTTTTCCCGCTGAGAACGGCAACAGCCGTAGCTATAACGCGAATAACCGAAGAGCAAGTATTTTTAGTCTTTGGCCACAGTATCTGTTATGTGATGATGGAGTCCAGTTTCGATCGAACTTATTTCAAAATTTTTGCAAGACCTATGATGTCGATATTAGATTCACTCCGTATTATCATGCCCAGGCCAATCCGGTCGAGAGAGTTAATCAGGTACTGAAAACTATGTTCTCCTGCTACATTGAAGACAACCACCAAATGGGGCTGTGCGATCAGAACAGCCATACACGAGGCAACCGGCCTAACCCCCTTCTTTGTAAATTTCGGGCGAGAACATGTTTCTAGCGGTAAAGACTATCACAGACCGGACATCGATATTGGTGACGTTGAACCCACTAGTGAAGATGCAATATCCGCAGAATACCGGAATATTTTTGACGATGTTAGTAAGCGGCTTAGAACGTTCCAAGGTCAGATATAACTTACGACGCCGGCCTGAGTCATATTCGGTTGGTGAGAAGGTTTATCGGAAAAACTATGTTTCATCGAATACGGCTAAAAACTTAACCGCGAAATTTGCGCAGAAGTATGTTGTCCCATTCATCATTAAGCGCAAACTGTCACCCATAACATACGAGTTAATTGATAAGAACGGTAGAGCTAAGGGTACTTGACACATCGAAGATCTTAAAGCCCATCCTCCTGACATAGAGTCCGAAGGTTCTGGATCTTCTGAGGACGACTAGTTATTTGCTTCCTGGCTGTTGGGATGATTGCTCTTTGACGTATATACACTGTTTGGTGTTCTTCTTTTGGATATCGGTGGTGGTCTATTCCGTTAGGTTTGAAACTTGTTCGGAGTCAACTCGGAGTTAGTGATATATGTATCGTTTGTATCGAGGTTTCGTTTGTTCCGATTTCCGTTTTGGTGAAGAATCTCCTAGATGAGAGAGAATCGCTGCTGCTTTCGACACACTTTCTGTAAGGATTCTCGAATTTGAGGCAAGACCAGCGGATGACGCCGACGAGACATCTTCTGTCTCGTTTTCGCTTTTAGTTGTTATGTTAGAAGTCATGTCGCTTGGGAGTGAAACGCTCTGCAGTGAGTCGCTCACGAATACTCCTGCTAGGGAATAACCAGCTAGTGGGTAAAAGTCCCACATCTGGTCACCTTTGGTGAAATTTACATCTTTTGACCGATTTGCTATCGTCATTGGGTAGTTGTGAAGCCATCTCTAGGACTTTAGGCTATTTTCGTTTAGGTACTTTGTGTTTGGTCATTTTAGTCTGCCTGAGATCCTACTAGTTGGTGTCATATACTGGTTGGTAGACAGTGGCCGCTCTTGGTTGAACCTCAAGATCTATTCTTTTTGCCAGTGTGGTAATCATTCGAATTCAACTCGGAAGTTGCAGTAGATGCATTGATGAGGTTTTTCGTGTGGTTTTCCGTACCCTTTCTATAGTAGAAGGGATTGTTATTGCTGCTTCCGTTCTTCCCTGGGATGGATATCACAATGTTGTGGATTAACGGTCGAGTGTCGAATATAACCCCCTGCTGGTGAATCTGAATGTATCTTGGTTGCTTACGCGGTATCTATTGGTTGTCGGGACAGACGGTAGGGAAAAGGAGACTTCCTTGTTGTTGGGATATGTTTCGGATTTTGTATTTTTTTTGCGGGTATTTTTGTTTGGTAGGGACCTGGTCGCAACGCGTGTGATCTGGTTTCGGACTACTACCTTTGATGGTGAAGGTGGTAGTAAAGCGTGTGTTTCTGGGGGGTGGTGACTGCGCCCGGCACAGTTGGGCTAAGGACACCTGTCAACAGTGCGGGGTTGCCACTACTGGGGACAAGGGACTGCCGTCTGTAGAGCCGCAAGATTGATCACAGTGATGGGATAGGGAATACTCCCGAATGTTTTGTTGTTTCTCGCACCGGCATCAGCGCTGTTTCAGGGTGGTGCGCCCTTAATGCCCAGAATGTTTTTCTTTCTGTCGGCTTCCCATGCGAGCAACTAGTATCGCACAGTTGTGAGGGGTTGACTGCTGCAAGCCGGCAGAGGCTAGACGATGGTGTGATTGGCCGAAGGGAGGCCCACGACGCGTTCACCATCCTTCGTGAGGACCCCCTTCGAGGCCCTCCTGTTGCGTCGCTGGTCGGAAGTTCAGCCGGCTCATCCATCTGTGGGGTGACTGGAACCTTAGATGTCATAGTGGCATGTCTTGTTACCGGCTCAGATAGCTGGGCACAAATTTATTTCATTTACTTTCATTGATGGAATCTATTTGTGGATGCGTAGATATTCGTTCGTTATTTCCACTTCAAAAAGATTCACAAGTAAATCCCTTGGGAGTAGAGGGGGAGTTGTTAGATGTTCATTTTTGTCTAAGTAAACAATAGCTTGATAATATTGAAATCGGAAAACTTCACAATAATCTTCAATTCATAGCCTCATCAATTGATACTCTCCTCAAGATATCTGCTACGTACTAGGAAGCTTCTTCCCCAAAGTGAACAATCGTTAGCTTGAAATCAAGGAAGATATTATCAAAGTGTCAGAATTGTCCTGACCACTGCACTATTGGAATCTCGTTGTATCAATCAGGTATAGGAAACACTACCAGCGATATTCGACAAGGATCTGGATTGGTTATTTTCAACCTTCCTATATTGAAGTACAGTAGTCCAACTTACTCTAGTCATTTGTGACAACCACCATTACACTGAGCTAGCCAGTGTCTTGCTCCGTGAAAAAGAGTGAGGCACTTCAAACACTTTTTGTCGTCTCGCCTAATTCAATTTGATTTTAACATCATCACCCCTCCCCCCTGAGGGGGTGAACAAGGCACCACGCTTACGGATTAGAGAATGTGATTGAGAACCGCCAAGTGTGATGTCAGGTAGACGGTCGCCTTCATCATTCCTGAATGAAAAGAATGGGGGAACATATCAATCTTCTACAAATCACAGATGATTCCGATGATAGTCGCTATTGTTGTGTGGAGAATTCATCTAGACTGGTGTCTAGTGAAATATCTACCAATGACCATTAACGCTTTTTCACGATGGTTGGTTGATACATTTCGCAGATAAAACAAGACTGTTACGCAACAGCTCAATGATTGTGATCACGCATTCACAACACCATCTACGTCAATAAAAGTTGATAAATTTGGGAGATCGGTACCTGAAAATATTTTGGAGTATGAGAATTTTCAGAGACAGTTGAATGTACTTTTTGTTGTGTCCGCAGATCTTGAATCAGTTTTGAAACCAATATATACTAGTGAGCCAGATCCAGAGAATTCATACACTAATAGAACATTCATACATGAACCCCACTAATTCGCATACATTATCAAATGCTCTTTCGATGATTCAATTACAAAATTTGTTCCATTTCGTGGGAGCAATGCAGCCAAAGAATTTGTTCCTAGTTTAGTTAGTGATTCAGAAAAATATATATAACAGATACTTGGAATATGTGATTCCGATGAAAAAATCACCCGAGGTGATGCATTCTATAATACCACAAAGTGCGGTAGTCGCAGCGAACCTTTCGTTTGCGAGGATGTGAAAAAGAGAGATCATTGACATTCAACTGGAAAAATCAGTTATGGCACTGCACATTCAGGTAAATTATGGAGTACCAAATCCATACCAATCTTTTTCCACAATATGAGCGATTATGATAGTCATCTTTTCATAGTTCATGTGGATATATCCTCGTAGTGGATGTATATTATCCTCAAGAACTACACGATGCACATTATGATCTGCCTTCCCTTGTGGAATATATCGCACCGCCTGGTTCAAAATCTAGGCAGAAAAAACTGATTCCTGATCTATCAAATTGAATGGAATGAATCGTACACTATAGAAGCCTGAAATGAACTATACGGAATAGTTTGGTTCCAATCAAAGTCCATACAGTATTGACATTCAGTCAGTCTAAGTGGTTGAAGAAATATTTAGATCTGAATATAGAAATGCGCGATGAGAGCAAAACTGAAGCGGATGTGTGTTCACATAAAGATATGGTGAGTTTAGTTGAAACTATGGAAAATATTGATGAAAGCAGCGATATCAAACTGGTTACTCATTGGAAAAGTTTGAAATCGTTGGAAGTGTATCAAATCGAATAGAGGTGCCAATGCATTGATAGCTCTCCCCAATCACAAATCCTGCAAAGTATTCCACGAGAATTTTGTCGCGATCCATCTGGGAAGAGTCAAGTTGCATTATGATAAACCGCTGTATTTGGGCTTCAGTAAATCAGCTGTATCGAGAGTCGTTATAAATAATTCCTTAGATGATTGAATCAAGGAAGAATATTGCTAACTATTGTGAACTGATACAGATCCATTGATATTGAAAATAGAAACAGATAACTCCCATAATTTCATGAAAGAGAATATAAGTTATTTCGAAACATCTCATCATCGAGCTGATAACGATTCTGATATTCCAATCACAAAATCGGTAGTGGGCAATATGAAAGATGAATTCCCAAACGACCCTATTGTTAGTTTACACAGGACCGGTGCCGATGCATATTATGTTCAATCATTGAGTAAAGAACTCAAAAAAGCGAAGGATGTTTCTGAAGCAGTCGTTAGGGATCAATTAACGGTCTGCGATCATAAGAATATCGAGGAAAAGGGTGGTTTGATATTGAAATGAAAATGAATTGTTTTCGCAGGCAGCGGTCGCCACGATATTTATACTGCAATGGAGAATAAAGTTGACCTCTCCTATCATGACGATAAACGATTCATTATAACGAATACTGTCAAAGCTGTACCGTGGGGACATAACGATATCGTAGTCTATCAAACGAGCCCTGAAAGGAAAATGCTTTGGTTACAGCGGGCAATAATTTCTTACACGGGAACAAGTCGAATAGTGTATCCAGATGATAAGTCAGACGAGTTGATGAAAATGTTGATGGAACAGTTACATACTTTACGTGAACTCTATACTCTCCAACGTAGGTTCACCACATCTATGCACATTTTCATATTCTGCACCAACCGATAAATACCCTAATATTGTGCATTGCTCCGTGAATGTGAAATTATTATGAATATGAAGGAGAGAGAATAAATATCCGATCACATCTCTGCGTTTCATTTGCTATGTATGTATATGTATGAAAGACCTCCAGACATAGGGTCTACCATTTCCCCACAATATCGTGGAATGCATCAACCTTGAGAAAGGAGGTGTGCTTGTGTGTGTGTGTGTATGTGATATGATATTCAGCCATTCGCAGAGTTCGTAGACCACCGCCCTTGAAATGAACACGTCGTTCGTACAAGTGATGGGAATATGGGTGAGTACTATTGTATACGACCAGGTCCGCACCTTGAACCTTGGAGAAATAGGGGTGTTATGGTATTCAGCCATTGTCAGAATTCATAGACCCACCCTTATAATGAACACGTGGTTTCCTCAAGTCATGGGAATATGGGTGGGAACTATTGTATACAACTGGCCCTGTACCTCGAACTTGAAGGAAAGAGGGGTGTCATGATATTAAGCCATTGGATTCGCCTTCGAAATGAACACGCCGTTTGTTCAAGTGGTGGGAATATTGGTGGGAACTATTGTATGGAACCAGACCCGTGCACATCGACTCCTCATTCTGTTAGCAGATATTGGTCGCTCAATCACTCAGCACTCAGCACTCGTTGTACGTACCAGCTCTCGTTGTACCAGCTCTTTTTCTCTTCGACTACAGTTGCCGAAAGTAAGTACAAATTCATTCGATCTCAGATTACATCACTAGAAGGAACTATTCAGAAGAGAGTGATTCAGCCAAGCGGTTAATGAATGTCTGCATAGCGATGGAGCGTGGGGCAGTGGTGACATTGATGAATTCGATTTATCAGTGCGGCCTCCAGTAACGGGTGTGTCAGATAGTTCTTCATTACCAATCAATCCACCAATTGGGGAGTATTCGAAAACTAGGAAAATATCTAATACACCGAAAATATCTACACCGTCATCGTCATCGACCTCCTTACTTCAGTTAGATACGCTACCTCAAAACTACAACTAGATAACTCGAAAATGGGTTGATTTTAGATAACTCTACCAGCCATTATGATTTCGTATAATACTTCCATGGCAATAACTAGATAACTCAATTCTGATGTAATCCTCCTGATATTCAAAGTGTCAAATATAGACATCTTTAGAATCATACATCAGATCATTTCAACAAGTAGGTATCTCGAGTTGTCTAATTGTTGCATTTCAATATTTCATTCAAGTAGTGAATAAGTTGAGATATCTAGTTGTGAAACCTGATTTGAACTGGTTATAACCCTTCTAGTTGTTTGTTTATATTCAAATCTAGTGGATTGTTTATCATTCTGTTCTGAATTCTTGGTAACAAGAAGTTAATTTATAATAATTCGTAACTATTATGAGTAGTAGAGCACGTTATATGGTTGAACGTTGTAAGAACAATGGTGAGTATCAATGAATTTTGTAATTATAACTGAGATAATCGAATTATTATATGCGTTCATTGGAAAGAAGTAGGGTTGAGTTCAGAGAATCGACTCTGTTCCAGAAACTATGCAGGGCGGTATTGAATATCTCGTTTCATTTCAGTTGAAGACCCAACGGCAGAGTTTTCTAGTTATTTGGAGAAATGTATGCCTAGTAAGAGTGGTATGGAGGAAGTGTCCAGTACAAGTTCTCCAGCACTTCTGAGTAAGTATACGAGAATACCCAATACAATATTATTTAGCTCTGAAATTTCGGGTTACCACTGTATTTTTGATTACAGACAATGCCTGTAACACAGTTCAAATTTTCGAAGCTTTTTCTGAGACTCCAGGCCATAGGAAAGAATATCACTTGCTCACTCCACTAGTTGAAAGTCATAACAATATTATTCCTGAGGTTGAAGAATTGCCACTTGATCTACAATCACCATTTTCATCAGACCATTGTGAATATGTCCCGGAAGACGTATCGACATCTTCCGATAGCGATTCATTACCTTTGAGTCGTTTACGTCGTTTGATGCGAGAAAATAACTTAGAAGGTATGCAAACTTTTCCGAAAACTACTTCACAACCAAGAAAACGTCTACTATCACCTACGAAATGGAAAAAGAATATAGCTAAAGAAAAAAGAGCTCGAGGTGAACAATACGTTTCTTCCAGAAATAAAAATGTGCCGGCAGCCACAATGAAACCCCCATGTCCTGATAGTTGTAGAAAAAAATGTTTTTCGAAGTTGAAGTATGAAGAAAGGCTACAGATATTCAAAGCATACTGGAATTTGGCAAACTATTCTCGACAACGTGACTCCATACAAAGTAATACGACCAAGAAAGAGACCCGCACGAAAACTGCAGGTGATGATTCTAAGAGAAGTGCGTCGATTACTTTTTTCTACCTATCAACGGTGACAAAATAACAGTTTGCAAAACTATGTTTATAAATACTTTGAGCATCAAAAAAGGAGTAGTTGACATAGCTTTGAAAAAACGAACATTTGAGAACACCATTTCTGTCGACAAAAGAGGAAAACATGTCAAAAAAGTTACATCAATCGATGTTATGGAAAATATGAAAAGACACATAGAGAGCTTTCCCTCTGTGCCATCCCATTATTGTAGATCGGGTACAAAACGTCAGTACCTTTGCTCAACCCTGAACATCACTCTTATGTATAAACTATATTGCAGCTGGTGCGACGACAAAAATGTAGAAAAGGCATCTGAAGCAATGTACAGAAAATGTTTCAACGAAAATTATAATTTGGGATTCCACAGGCCAAGGAAGGATCAATGTCGGTTATGTATGTTAGCTGGCTAGAGCAGAAAAAAGGAGCGATGAAGCTATTGCCGGAAAATCTAATGGAGAGCTCATATGCGCGAATTTTGACCTGCAGCAAGTATTACTTGTTCCAACAGATCCAACGAACAATGCGCTCTTCTACAAACGCAGGCTTGCTACCTATAATTCCACAGTCTACAATGTTGTGAATGAACAAGGAGATTGTTTTATGTGGACTGAAACAGAAGGTAAGAGGGGCAGCTGTGAGATTGGAAGCTACGTATACAAATTCCTCAAATTATTACCGATTTCCACGAAACAAGTAACATTCTATAGTGATAGATGCGGTGGCCAAAATTTGAATAAATTCATGGCAGCAATGTGTTTGCTAGCCGTCCAAGAAATTGACAATATCACAAGAATTGATTTAAAATTTCTGGTAAGTGGTCATAGCGAGATGGAGTGTGACTCTATGCACTGGAAAAATATAGCTCGTAGTGCAAGGCGGAAAGGAGATAGGCCTTATATTGTTCACGATCTCAAACTAGGCGATATTTTTGACTACAAAAAATTCGTCGAGCAGAACATCAGAAAAACGGACGAGAATGGCAGACCAGTGAACTGACAGAAAATGTGTTGGATGCGTTTCAACAAAGCTCATCCATTTATCATGGAGTTCAAAGAAGCTTTCGATGGTGAATTCAAACTCCTCAACTTCAACAAGAAGACATGTCATAGTTCTCTCCCAGCAACTTCACTGCAACCTTTGTACAAAAACTCGATTCCTATTACAGAGCATAAATATTCAGACTTGACCTCTCTATTTGAAATGAAACCTCCAGCACTGAGAGATGCTTATAAACCATTTTATTACAGTTTACCCCACAATAATAAAGTTTCAGATGTTGTATCCGATATTGAAGAAGAAGCAACTCAAGACTAAAATCCTAAATGTGATTTTTCTATGTGTTCCCTTGAAATTGTTTTCATGATTTTTTATTATTTGCCGTTACATGGAAATGTGACCTCGCTTCGTTATAAAAGAATTTGTTTATTGAGCATACTTTGAGTTGTATGTATTTACTTGAATAAAAATCTTTCTTGAAGCTGTCTACTATCAATATCATACATTTTTATGAGTCTTAAGACCATACTTGAATATGGGTATCTGTAACTCATCAAACTTGTTCAATGCAACAAGTAGATAACGTGAAGAATGTTTTTTTCACATGTATTACATGACCCAAAAAATTTTTCTACATTTACATAAAAAGTCAACAAGGAGCATTGAATCAGAGAAAAAAATACGGAATTTGCACCTCATGAGTCTGAGTTTCCAAAACCGTTATTGTCGACTGTAAATATTCAATTCGAATTATCTCAGAACTTTCAATTCATAGATGTCTACTTGTTGCATTGAATCATCCCTCATGACTTAGCTGATGCCTAAAAAGGCGGTGAGGAAATGGTTGGGAAAGAAATCATCATCGTCGCAATCATCATCATCATCATCATCATCACGTTAGGTGAAATCTAAATCCATTTGTCGAGAAACTTCTTCAGACGGGAAAAATAATAACGGGATTTCGGTAACATCAACACCTCCGAGTATTTTGAAGAAGTTTTTCTTTAATTGCGGCAAAATTAACCCTTACCAGCAAGGTGAGAAGGGACCTAGCTTATACAGAGCACTGAAGTCCGAATCCCCGCCAACTGAATGGGAACAGCATTCGAACTGTCTGAAGGAAGGGTTGAACTCATTAGTCTAGATGAAGTGCGCCCTACAAACAAGCATGTTGGCGAAGACCTTTTGATGAATGTTGGTGAAGATATCGGTGACAAAGAATGTGTGAGAGATAATCATAATGCGAGCATCAATATACGAATTCCAGTGCCTCCATCAGCAGCATTAGCTGCCATCAGGGAATATGATGATGAGATGAAGCGGTGGAATGCGAATATTGATACACTCATCGCTGCTAGTGAAGGCAAATCTCTTCAGATTTTATTGAGAAGAGATGCGTTGCTTTGTCAGCAATCAGCGTTATGATGATCTCAATAGTGAGTACTTGAGAGCGCACTAGTTCAAATACTCGGTGGATCTTATATAATAGGATATGTTTTTTTTGTTCATAGTTTTCATGCATCCATATATTTATATATCGTATATGTTCCTACATTCATATTCGCGTGAATGGATTTCATGAAAACATCACACTTCATCATTTCCTCAAAAAATATATTCCGAGCAATTCGAAAGATTTTCTATTGCAACTGCGAACAACGTTCGATTCCTTCGAATGGAATGAACCGTTGGCACTAGGTTGTATGATTTTATGGATGTTCAATCCGATATTCATCTCTGATATGCTTAGTTACCTCTCAACTGCCGCAATTGCAGGATGTCTTATGTAACTATCGATAAATTTGGGCGTGACAGGGGCATGTCTTTGAGTTTTCTCCAAGGTCGTCCAGGTATTGATTTCAAACTCGATGAAAATGGGGACTATAATATGCAGGGTAAGCGTTTGACAAAATTGCTGAAAGTATTGGAAAAGTCGCTACAAACTTTGAGCAGAATTCGAAGAATCATGTGCTAGCAGAACAAGTGGTTGGAGCTATAGAAAACAGCTATGTATCCACACATTAGAAGGATGGGGAGCAGATAGAGGCCGTGAAACAGATAAATGTCTAACATATACATTGTGGTCAATGAGATGCAAGTCAGAGCAGTTGAAGGAGAAGGAGTGGTGATTCGAATATTTATGATGTAATCATATTATTTTGTCTTATTGGAATCATTCTTTTACATTCAATCATAGTTGATAAAAATGAATTGGAGAATTCATTGAAAAAAAATTTCTGGAAGAATTTTGAGAAAATTGCCGCAAAATCTTTGAAAAATTCAAAAAGTTCTTTCCCCCAAAAAAAAAGTCTGATCCGTGACCTTTAGTCTCATCTCCGCATGAAAATTTCAAAATTCAAAAAAGTTATAACTCGTAAAGAAAGGTGCAAAATTGTTCTCAGACCTTCCTCTATCGATCCCGCATAGTTCAATAAACACCTAAAATCCTTCATTCCTTTAGGAAATATAGCAATTTCGAGAAAAGAATTCCTTCGATTCCAAAATTGATATCAAATTCGTGTTCAATCACCTAGTTATATTCTGGATTCTTGGGAAGAAATTGAGATTTGATGTTTCCAGGTACCAGTATCCTTTCATGATGTGGTAATCCTCTTTTCTTCCTAAAACCTCGAATCAATGTCAAATTCATGTTCAACGACTCCGTTATATCATAGATTCGCATGAAACCAAATTTACTTCCATATTAGATAATAGCTCCAAGTCCTATATAGATATCTATTACTATCACTACTGAAATTCATCACAAATATGGATCTCAAAGTAACACTTTGTCCTCACTACAATTACATAATGGACAAACTTCCACCATATGGATTTGGTTAATGGGGTCGTCGCATACATCGCAGAAATGTCGTGGAATGTCCAGGAGCTCCGGTGTGGTATGCGCCGAGGATTGTGCATAAGAATCGATGACAGCGGGCAGCATCGCATATCGCCTAGAGGCTGTGACACAGATATTTGTCACGCTCATCACAAAATCCCTCATCCTTATCAGAGTTCTCCTGATCCGCGACATCCTCTTCCTCCACTCCACCGAACTCATTTTCTTCATCTCCGTGCTGAAAGAAATTAGTGGATGATGAATTGATCGATATGTTTGAAGAATAGTGATAACAGAAGATGAAATAGTGAACGAATATATCGAAAATTATAGCGACAGAAGTATCTATTAGAAGAGGTGGTTCAGTACGTCCAACTTTACATTAATAATCACCAACATTCCAAATAACTGCCAATTGCCATATATCCTCTTTGAACCCTCCTGCTTCTTCTTGTTGTTCTTCTTTCTGATTCTTTCGTCTCCAAAACCTTCTCCACCAAGTATACATCAGGAATTTTAGTTTTCAATAATTCCAATTGATAAAAATACCCCTCGATTGGGTGTCCTCCCATATCTTCGAGTTTCTGAGTTCTGGGATCAGTTGATTTCGCTTCGAATATTCTGAAGAGTTTTATAGATGGATTAGCAGTGTCCTTATTCGAAGATCCCTTCATATTTACTAATGCGCACTATATCACCGACCTGATATTTCGCCTTCGGCGCTATTTTCGGTTGACTACAGGCGCTCAGTTTTGTGGTAGGTGTGACTTCAGAGGGTATCATACCGATCGTTCTAGTTATTTTGTTATTGTATTCGTCGGTTAGATGGAGCACTATATCACGCCACTCGAATTCACCCCTTGCAGAGAATTCTTTATACATCCAGTTTCTCAAAGTTCTCATAGCTCTCTCGACGATTGTCGCCTTCATTACACTGAATGTTGAGTGATGGTTTGTATTATATTCCACCATCAATTTCTTGAAGTGAACGTTATAGAATTCTCTGCCTTGATCATTTTGCATATTCTCCGGAAATTATCAAGCTCTCTTCGATACCGGTTTCATCACGTATCGGCTCAGAATAACAGTCGATGACGAATAATATATATCTGCAACCACCATTATCTCCGGAATAATCTTGCATCTCAACTAAATCAATTCGCCATAGGTCTGCGAAGCCTTCTATAATCGTTCTCCTCCTTCTGAAGTTGAGTGTCGCAGGTGTATATGATTCATAAACAATCTGTCTCTTGGTAGCGCTTATTTTCATGATGATGTTTCTTCTCTTCACATCTCAGAAATAGTTGTTGTGATCACCGCAATCAATATTTACATACTAATGAGTTAACTGAGACTCTATCGTTATTATACATCCTAATAAATGCTTCGGATGAGAATCATTATACGATACCTTCTTCATATAATTCTCCTATTATGGACATTATTTCATTATCATGCCCAGTACGGTAGGCCAGTCTAGAACCCCATACGAGTTGGAGGCGACTCACAAAACTCTTTAGCTTCATTCCAATATACAGGGTGTCCCAACGAAAACTTTTCACCTGGATTTACTGGGAAATGACAAATTATTTTCGGAAACGCTGGAACAGGTCGATTTTGATTTCTAGGGGGACACATGTTATTAATGGATTCAGTCGAGCAACTTCATCCCCGGACGGGGGCGGCTACCCCCTTGCGAATTATCATAGGGAACGTGGGTCGAGTGACAATCATCTGAAAGCTCTCTTTATTCTCAATCCTAACGTGTATAATTTTTCCAAAATCGAAAGAATGGTAATTGAAATTAGTGTTGTTGACAGGTTCAATGTAATTAGTCAATATCTTTCCTGTTCTTATTCAAATTCAATTTATTAACTATTTTAAGACTCAATGAGTGGACAGATAGACAATGGCAACATCTCATCCGGTCAGGGAAACCAGTCACCCCACGAAAAACGAAAACAAATTATTCAAAACAAAGTAACTAGCCAGACTGGGACTATTAATTGCGAAAATCTTTCAACCAAGTACCAGATAGAGAAACATGTTCGAGATTTGTGAGAATTGATTAGGGTGCTCAATCTTCCATAAATGCAGACGCATTCATTAAGCCAATTTATTATTCTCTCATTGGTCAGCATACATCGCGACACTTTGAAATATTTGAGCTCATTTCACGAATATCAGATGAATTATTCCTTGCATAAGACTAGCGCATATTTTATTAGAGAAAACATCTTCAACCAAACTGAAAGTGTATACAGGGTGATTGAAAAATTATATAATACAGAGCGTTTCTTGCTAAGACAAGACAGGTTTCAGTCATAAACAATGAAACGAATGATAAACCCCTGAACAATTAGTAAATAGAAAAGGTAGAACGATCAATCTCATTGTGAGCTATCCTTTTTATATGTATTTTTTCACTAAGGTGTGGAATATCTTTTTCGACATATCCTCTCGTTCAGCCATAGAAGGAACTTTCATCAGCCAAACTGAAAGTGCAGAATTATCAGTGTATACAAGGTAATCGAAAAATTATACAATACTGGGCGATTAGGTTTCTCACTCAGATAAGACAGATTCCAGTCATCGGTCCAAGAGTCATAAACAATGAAGAAGAAACCGGGTTTTCACTAAGGTATGGAATATCTTTTCGACAAAAATATCCTCTTGTTCAGTCATAGCAAGGAACTTCCTTCATTTCCATTGGGTTGAACTATTCTTAACATATACAGAGTGTCATAGCAGTAACAACAGACAAAAAAGCAAAAAAAAGCAGTACAAAATAGGACCCGTCATTGGATCGAAAGAATATATTGAAGAAAAATTATTCATTATTATGATATGCATATACCTACATATTATGTCCTACAATTCATGCATCAATCATTACCAAATTGCTTTCAAGAAAACTTGCTTTCATATCTTCGGTAGTGGAATCTCCACCTGTTTTTTATCTGATTTATTTTCAGTACGATTAATATCTATCGAAAGTGTTGTTTTGGCCATGTGAGAAGCCATGTTATGAAATGGAGCATGCGTTTTAATAGTTCTTCAATTTCAAAATCAAACAAATCCGAACGCATTCATCAAAATGACTTGTATAAAAAATGAGTTTATAGGGCGAGTGAAGCGCATTACAAGAGCTCGAAAAAAAAATCATGAGTAGAACTCCTAACGTTGCTTGGACACAATTTTACTGACCAACGAGCCAGAAGCTCCCTACTGAAAGACCTGCATGATGTTATTGAAACAAGATGGCATGGAAACTCGTCAACAGTCTGTGTAAGATAACAAGCCTTCTACTTTCGAATTTATCTTGTTCACAACGAAATGCTCAAAATCGTGCAGAGAAAATCAACATATGTGACAATTTGCGTCTGAAAGCATTCCTCAGCGACTGGAAGAATCTCTAGAGTCTATTCTGGTGGAAACTTTTCATTTTATCCAAAATGAAAAGTATCCACACACATGCACTTCAAGATCACATACACACAAGAAAACCAAACTGGGCACATTATTCTCAATTCCTTTATGGAACATTGTTCAAATATATGAGAATTTGAAAAACAGATCACACGTACACGAAATGCTTCAAGTTAACCGTCTACAGAACCATACTGGGTAGAGTCAGTACTCGGCCATGCGCAACAAACTAGAGGGGTGAATTTTTAACGAAGTATTGATTTTTGCGAGGCAAGCAAATGGTGTGATAGAGAAAACTGTACGAGTGATATGGTAATTCTGATAATTCATGAAAGAGGGCATTAGTTTACGCCCTACTAGATTCAAATATTGATTTTTCAATAGGACAGGTCCCTATCGGACAAGGAGTATGCTGATGACAGTCTACTATAGGTATATTGTCACAACCCCAGGCCATGGGGCTTCAAGACTGAGGGTTCTGGTAACCAATTACCAGTTTCCTCCTTAAGGGGTTCCACTCTTTTTTTGTCTCATCTATTTGTTAACCCAGTTCATGAGGTAAGGTGGTAAGTAATTGAAAGAGTTGGATAAAATCAATACATCTATTCAAAGATAAAAATAACCCAATGTACTTACAAAGAAATCATGTCTTTTGGCCTGTGTCACACCTTGAGGACGTCCTGCGATCGAGTGTCGTTAATCCGCGCACAAATCCCTCTCTTTCGAATCAAAGTCATATCTCAATCATCAGCAATTTCAATTCTTCCCGTGAAAAGCGAACATTTGTCGATCTGCTGAAACTGCAGTCTTGGCAATTATTATTTATGTTTACAACATTACTTGGCCCGATGTGACTTGGATACTTCCTGATATGACGCCTAGGAGATTCGAGAGAAATACGAAGAAATAAATGTTCCTTGAAAGTGTTTTTGTTTATTGGTTTCCCCCAATAATGTGACACATGCCCACCGACCAAGAAAGGTGGTCCCCACCTTCAAAACGGAGAAAAAAAATTGTATATGTAGAAAAGAAATCATAGGTATATGTAGATATGTGTAAAAAATATGTATGTATGAAAAAACACATGTTTGAAGATAGCATACAGAAAATTAACCAATCTCTTCGAAACAAAAAAAAACAAAAAAGTTAAGAATGTCATACGAAATGAAATCCATGAAAAGAAAATAATATGCATAGGAAAAATATTTTAAAGGACCACTTGCTATCGCCTATCATATCTTGTTATACAGTACAAATATATATATTGAATTGAAAAAAATTGTCAATTCATTTTATTCAAATCAAAAATATGTCCGTTCACTGAGATGTTCCAGCACAAAAGTTACTTAGTCCGGCACTGGCACTGGATTAGCGACGTATGCGCTGTTTACAGTGCGTTGGTGGCTTCCGTGAGTTCCTGATGAATTTATGATGACTTCATCTTCATGACTAGGCACTACTAACCATGTCATGGAAAATGGTGGATGTGTTTGATCATAACTGTTATCAAACACATTTTTTGTGTCTTTTCTTGGTGTGCTGAGACTGATCTTGTCTTGATTGGCATTGCACTGTGATCCTTGTGGCCCCATCGGTGATGTGGATGTTATGGTAACAATTCGTCAGGACCTCGTTTTGGGAAACATATGTAAGGTAAGCAGTTTGCTCTCTTTGTGTGTGGCGAATTTTGACGAGCGCAGTTTTCTGATTTTGATTCTTGTGTTTCAGAAGACCCTCTGGTTTTGCCTATTTCACTAGTGTTGTGAAGATGAAGGCTACTGGTTTGAGATTCTGCTTCATTGGGCACAGGTCACTCCATATGCAGGTACATGATTGGAGACCTTGGGGACCATTTCAGGGTGTAGCTGAATCCTTTTTCTCATGGATTCCTGTATGAGGTGCTTCATGGCATAGCATTCCTTGGATTTACCCTGCGATGCGGAAGCCCAGCGTCATGGGGATGGAATGTAGGTGATCTGTTTTGCCAGTGTCGTCCAGCGGGTCCCAATGGGATAGCCGCATATGAAAATAACGATTGAAGGCAGGTGAGTTCTTATTATACTATGTTTGTGAATTGCATATAACATTTTTCATTTTCACTAATATATAAATGAAAGATTACCAAGTGAAGATAATACTATATGTCTTCTGCGTGTTTTGTCCTTATACTCAATCGAGTTCTTTCTTTCAAATTCAAATACAATTTACAATTATGTAACCTATTCTATTCCATTACTCATTCTATAATTGCAAAGAATTCCTCTGGGTACAATATCTCAAGTTTTCACAATCAACATTCATTATTATTCCATAAAAAAATTGAGAAAAGGATATGCTTAAATCATATAAGGTTGCTAGTTTTGTGAAGCCATTTTCGTGAGAGTAGAATGCCTGTATATGGGTAAATATATCTTTCTTTTGAGACCTTCGTCCCTTCTGACTGAGGGAACATGTGATATTCTCCTTTTCTTGTTTGACTAAAATACCTGGTTTGCGTTTTGGCATATATTCATTGCTGGCTTACTTTGCTTGATGAAACATAACGATTGGAAAAACATTTCTCACGAATCCGTCTCTTCGTGTTATCTATTTATTTGAGTTACTTTTATTTCTCATCACAATAGAGTTATTCTTGGTTTAGTTACCCTTATCCAAATCAACATATAATGAATTATATGTCCTGGTAACCAAGATTGTTCATTGCCATACAAATGTACGAAAGGTATACTGTGAGTCGAAATTCCATCAGAAAACAACTACTTTCCTGGCTAGTACCACGACGAATATTGGATTACATATGATGAATTTTCGTGCAGAGTCCCTACAAGGGTTTGTCTGCAATTGCTAGTTGCAGAATCAATATACTTAGTGGCGTACTTGGAAGTGTATATTGGGAATGAGTAGTGTGTTTATCATTTGTGTCCGGGGTGATGCCCTCATGGACATTGAATTATGTCTCTTGAAGATGTGAGTCACACTTGTTTCCCATCTAGTCAAGTATTTTCTACCTGATTTTGCTGAATACTTTGGCCTGGCAGCGTCCTGCCTATTTAAATGGTAGATTCTCAGAGTGAAAGGAACCATTCTTTTTTTTTTTTCATTTACTGAATCATTTCTCATAATTTTCCATTATTTGTACCCATCCTCTATTTACAGGGTGATTTCACGTATTAAGAGCGCACCTAATATCGAAATTACCTAGTGAACTTTGGTATAAGTGACAGTTTCCTCGAAATTATTATGAATTCTGTTAATTATTTCTTCCTGTTTTTATTTTTTGTGGTATCACTTTCCAAATTTGCTATGGAAAAATTACATCAATCAACTAATTATTTCATCCGTACGCTATTTGCGCTACACTATTACTCATTTTTCTGTAACATCTGTTGAGCAAGAAATGTTTCATATATGCTTTTTGAGAGAAAAAAATTGAAGAAACAAAATACTCAGATGGTGCAATCTTCTTCTAAAATATGCAAGGAACAAGCTATACTCTGTCCAGGTCTCAAGCTTTGTAGTTCAAAGTTTTCGTCAGTCACTGATATGACTGTTTTAATATTTTCTGAGCGTGAATTTCTCAGTATTGATTCATCATTATCGTTTGCCCTTGAATAATCTTTACCAATTCGACTTTCAGGCTTTCTCTGGTCCTTTTTCCACTTAAGAAAAAGTTGAACCAGTGAATAAACGATAAATGAGACCAACAGCAGGCAGAGGATGCCAAAGAAAATGTCATGCTCTACTAAGGTGTCTGAATCGTTAGCCCTAACTGTTCCCACAAAATTCGGTACGATAGAGATGGGGTGATGTAATTTGAAGAGAATGTAAGCTAGGCACACAGAAATCACAGCGTTCCATATGAGGAAAATGGAATCGCTATGTAGGCCGTAAGTATTCGAATATATATATTTGATTCACCCTCTTATATTTTCACTGATTTCCTCCAAAGTATCAGAAGTAGTTGTTATGTTCAAATGGGCGATATTCAAAGTCCAATTTTTGTTCAAGGATTCTGATAAGTTGAGGTATTGGGGTTGGTTATCTGTGTTGGGCTTTAGAATGAACGATTTCAGATGGGACCACGCTGCAGGTATTATGTGTGTAACTGTGGCTTCCTGTGGGAAGGACCCTGGGCAGGGGAATCTTTCAGGGATAATTTGTTCTTCATTCGAGATTAATTCATAGTTACAAGGAATAGTAATTTTAATGGCTCCAGGTGATGTAAAGGTACTCTCCTGTAGTTGGGTGGTTTTGTTGGGGCACTTTATAGACATCACTGGTTTGGGGTGGGTGACTATGTAAGTTCCTTCAGAAATTTCTGAGATGATTAGGGAGTCTGACTTGTGGCAACGCATAGGGCAGTGATAGTTCAGTTGTTCAACAGTTTCCCCAGTATATAACTTTTCAGCACATTCTGGACCTTGGACTGAGTCAGCTGAGAAACGTGGGATGTAGCAGAGTTTATCGTGAAGTGGTTTACACTGTCTCAGGCCTGATCCTGAAATTTGCCTGATCTGGCTGTCAGAATTTTTCATATTCTGGGCAACAGCTAGGAATATTGTATTATGTTCAATAACACAGGTTTGATTATGCCACCTGAATGGTGCAGTAATGAGTTCGAATAACTCCCAGGAGTGGAATTTTTGATTAATGGGTATTCTTAGGTGAATTATTATTTTGTTACCCGAAAAGGTGCAGTCAAATGAAGGTAACTGGTAGAATTTTGCAATTTCTGAAGTGCTCATTGCTAATCCTTGATCAAACTCTCCTATTTGTTTTTCCAGGTTCTTCAGATCATGTGAAAGGACAAATGGGTTGAGGATAGCTATTGGCGTTTGATGTTGCCTGCATGAGTTTATGATACCCTGCCTTTTCTTTTCTTTTTGAATTTTCTGAAATAGTTCTGATGGATTCTGACACCCCTGAGTTCAGTTTTTCTATCATATCTGTTAATTCGTTTTCATTCACTATTAGTGAATCAAGTTTGTGTTGTGTGGCAACGCCACAACACCAGAAGAGCCCTTCACCTAAAGTATCTAAAGATCTTTTATCTCTGCGTCTGTGTAGGTTCTTGTTTTGTAGTGAAATTTCTCGAAATTTTGGTGCTCCAAGTCCTTTGTAGAGCTTCAAATTCTGACACAAAAGCATTCTCTAATAAATCCAGATTATCAATCATTTTACATTCTTTTCTATTATTATTTTTGTTACAGGTACCTTTGGATTTTTCAGCAGCTGTATTTTCGAACTCAAGCCATTCCGATTTGTATACTAGTGGACTGGTGGCCTCGTAGTTAACCGTAGTCGACAGCGTACGCCAGAAAGCTCCAGCGGTTATTCCTACTCTCGTTGGGGAAACAGAACCCAGTATACCTAGTACCAACCTATGTGTAGAAATATCACTCAATACTATTCTTATTTCAGGTATTTTTTTTATAATACAATAATTTACTTATTATCGAACTATTTTACACTTACAATTCATGTGCATTTCTGACTGTATTACTCTGATTCGTAGTCTGATTTGTCGTTTGGTTCAGGGGTCCATGGATCGTTATAAGGTAAAATTCTGCTCACATGCACTACTTCTGTTTTGGAATTTTTACCTTTTCCTTTTTGGACTTCATGGTCTACTTCCCCTAGTTTTCTCTTTATGAAGTAGGGTCCAAACCACCTTAACAGTAATTTTTCACTCTTTCCAACTTTCCTAATGGGGGTGAAAACTTTTACCTGGTCTCCCTCGTTGAATTCCAGATGTCTATGTTTTTGATCATATCTTATTTTGTCTTTTTTCTGTTTTTTCTCTATATTTTCTATTGCCATGTTACGTACTGCCAGTGCCCTCTCTCTTATTTCCAGAGCATCTGACGATTTACCTCCTTGCAAGAGGTTAGCTTCTCTGGGTAGGATAGGTTCTCTACCATATACAAGCATAAAAGGAGAAAATTGGGTGGTATCTTGTCTTGATGTGTTATAGGCGAAGGTAACATGACAAAGAAATTCGTCCCAGTCACTTTGCTGAGTGTTAGTGTATATAGATAGCATATCTGCTAATGTTTTGTTGAAGCGTTCACATAATCCGTTACAGCTCGGATGGTAGGCAGTCGTATATTGATTAACAGTTCCCATACTCCTAAGCAGTTCTTGTACCAACTCTGAACGGAATGTTTGGCCTCTATCGCTCAATATGTGACGTGGGGCTCCATGTCTTTTTATGATGTTTTCTAGAAGAAATTTCGCCACTGGCACTGCTTTGCCTGAAGATAGTGCTTGTGTTTCGGCCCATCTTGTTGCGAAATCCGTTGCCACTATTATCACGGATTTACCATTTCTACTCCTTCGGAAGGGGCCCAGTATATCTATGCTCACTTTTTCGAACGGTGTCCCAACAGGTATAGGCTTCAGTAGGCCCACAGGTTTTCTGTTTTGCTGACCTTTTCTTCCTTGGCAATCTCTACATCCCTTCACAAATCTTTCTACATCTCGCTGTAGTCCATTCCAGTAGTACCGGTTTTTAATTTTATGAAGGATTTTTGCCATACCTAGATGACCAGCGAGTGGTTCAGAGTGATGGTTAAAGAGAATTTCTTGAACTAGTGATTTGGGATTTACCAGCAATTTATCCCTTCCGTGTGATGAAGCGTTTTCTTTGTAGAGGACGTTGTCAATAAGTCTGAAATTTTTTGCGCACTTTGCTAGTCCAATTGAAATCGATGAGTCAGAAAGAGATTTCATGGCTTTTATCGAATCTTGAATGTCTGCGTCCTTCAGTTGTTCATTTATCATGTCTGTTGGTAATAAGAGAATCGTGGGTATGTCATCAATGTCTTCGTTTGGTGTTTCCTCTGGTTTGAACACAGGGTTTCTTGACAGGCAGTCGGCATCCTTGTGTGCAGCTTCATTTTCATGTACCACTCTGTAGTCATATTCTGATAATTTGATAGCCCACCTACACAATCTTCCTGTAGGGTCTATGAGGGTTTGAATCCAACATAATGCGTGGTGATCTGAGACTATTTTCACAGGGCGCCCATAAACTAAGTGACGTAGATATCCCAAAGACCATATTGCTTCGAGTTAAGTTATTGAGTGATTTTTCTCTGCTTTCGTTAGGTTCCTGCTGATAAAAGCTACTGGGTGTCCTTTTCGTTGTCATCATCCTGGAGCAATATTGCTCCCAGTTCTATTTTTGACGCATCCACCCTAAGTTCACATTCTTTTTCAGGGTTGAAGTGTTGTAGTACAGGGGCAGTCACTAATTTTTCTTCGAGTTTTTCGAATGCTTCTATTTGGTCTTCGGCCCATATGAACTGGTTCTTCTTCGTGGCCTCATGTAATGGTCTTGCTATTACAGAAAAATTTTTGATGAACTTTCGATAATAATTACAGAGTCCTAAAAACATTGGAGGTTTTTTACTGATTTCGGCGTTGGAAATTCTTCAATAGATTTCAGCTTGTCATTATCTGGAGATATTCCTCTCTCACTCACGATGTGCCCAAGGATATTGAGTTCCTGTTTGGCATACACACATTTGCCTGGTTTCAATGTCAACCCTGCTGACTTCAATCTCTTGAAAACTTTCTCCAATTTACCTGAATGCTTTTTTTCAGATTTTTAGAAAACTATAATGTCATCAAGGTACATTAATACATCTTTCCACTTCATTCCTTCGAAAACTCTATCGGCGAGAATGCTGAAGGTGTTTGGTGCGTTACAAAGACCAAAGCTCATGTAGTTGAATTCGAATGAACTTCGACCCTGAGCGACAAATGCTGTTAGGGGCTTTGATTCTTCCTCAACTTCCACTTGGAAGTAACTGCTAAACATGTCTAGGCAACTGAAGTATTTTGCTCCTCCCAAGTAAGTCAGAATATCGTCAATGTTTGGATTGGGGTAATTGGATTTTTTTGTCACACTGTTCAATTCTCTGTAGTCCACTCAGAACCTAGTCTGCCCATCTTTCTTTTTCACCAGTACTATAGGACTATCCCAAGGTGAGTGGCAAGGTCTGATGATATTACAGTTAGCATTTCTTTTATCTGATCACTTATAATTTCCCTCTCTTTTTGTGATACCCTGTATGACCGGTTCTTTATAGGTTGAGCGTCCCCATTATCGATTGTGTGCCTAGTCAGGTCAGTCTTACCCATACACCTCATTGATTTTGAGAAAACATCTGAATACTCTTCAAGGAGAGAGGTTAACTACTTCTTGAAGTTTGTGTTTTTTATGTGATCTAATTTGTAATCTTCCAGGGTTACTTCATCCTTCTCATTTTCTATGTATAAAACCAAGGCACCACCTTCATCAAATGTGTTTTCTTGTAGGAATCCAATTGTACTATCTCTCAGTATTTTTTGTGGGACCGACTTGATGTTCTTCATATTGAGGGAAAAGCTATGTTGCTCGTGTTTTAGTCTGTCTACTATTAGTAATCCTTTTGGAACTAAAAAATTCTCATTTTCAAAAAAATTCCATGTTGCATATGCTAATTCATGTTCCTCTTCAACTCCTGTATTCAGTTTCACCTCCTTTGTTGCGTTGGGGTATAGTAGGATATCGTCACTCAGCTTCAGTTCCAGGGATTTTTCTTTTGGATGAGCGCTTTCACAATTATTAATCCTCTTTTATTCTAGATCATTTTCGTGTACTAGTGATTGATCATGTTCTTCACTTTCAATTGGTAAGATGTCCTCAGTTTTTGTACAGATTGTTATTTTAATTGGTACATCCTGAAAAATGTAGCTCAGCATATTTTTTACCATGTCCCACTTCAGATTGTCAATTCCACAACCTAGACGAGGTACTGCGAGTTTAGTTATTTTGTACGTATTGCCATATTCTTCTTTGAAAGTGATAGCTATTCCTTTCCCCATTCTGAAGTCTGAGGACACACAGTAAGCTAAAGCAAAATCTTCTGGCAAGTCAAATAAGTCTTGGCACCTCTCCTCTATATCCACTTTCACGATGAGGTTTTCCACACTTTTCTGTTCGATGAAGTTTTCATATGTTTCCTTCTTGTACAAAATTTTCAGATTGCTTATTACCTCTTTAGGTTCATTCATTTTGCTTTCTGTCTTGTTGGTAATGGTGTGCATTATTTCTATGAGTTTGATATTGTCGAGACATTCTTTTCGGTAGGCATTGTATATTTGATTTTTGTTTGAAGATATATTTTTCTCAACTTGAGCCTTTGCACCGTTCTTCGACATAGCACACAACATTTCAGAAGTAGAATCTTCGTTTTTATTTCTTGGGTCGTTGTTTGTATTTATTTCAATTGTGGTTTTGAATCTAGGTGTCGGAAGAGACAAGGTATTTTTGTCTAGATTGATAATTGATTTATATTTTTGCAGAAAATGCATTCCAAGAATCAGTGGGTAGGGTAAGGTATCAATCACCATGGCAAGACAGGTTGTTTTGAAATTTGCAATTTGCAGTGAGAATCTTGCTGTTCCCAATATTGGTATCTTTCTGCCTCCTGCAGCTGAAAGATTTATTGGTTTATTAATGTGGGAGAAATTTTGTAGAAAATTTTTTGTTATTATATTTCTCTGTGATCCTGTATCTATCACAGTAATTTTTGACTCTATCGTCAATATGTCATAACTAAACGCATTGTCTACTATTAGCCCTTTTGTAGAAAAAACGACGTTTGAGGCTACTGACGGCGTCCTCCGTTGTTTGGGAGTTCAGTGCGATTCTGCCTGGCTCTGCATGCCGTGGCGTAGTTAGTGTCCTACTTTGTTACAGTGGTAACATTCAGGTCTTCCATCATGGGATCTTGTGTTCGGAATATTTGACTCCTGTCGTTGGCCTGAATGATTCGGGTTACCCCCGTGGGTGTGTCCCTGAGAGTATCTCCCCTGATTTCTATACTGGGGGCCCCCACGAGGTGTGTTAATTTGTTGCCTTGGGGAAATTGGTTGGCGGAATCGTTGATTATGATTAGGGTCAGGAGCATTGAAATGATTTTGAGGTCTTGGGTTGTAGTTCTGGAATTGCCTACGGATTGGGGGTTCGAATCGTGTTCGTGCCTGGTAAAAACAATGTATGGGGTTGTTGATGTTGCACCCATTTGTGTTTCCCATATAGTTTTTACCATAATTCGGCAGGGGGTTGTGTGAGTGGCAATGCATACATGTATATGTATTGTTTGTACTGGCTCCCTGTCTCATGGGTTCTTCTCGGGTTGGGGGGTTTTGAATCGAAGCAATCATGGAGATGTCATCTGATTTGTCAATGATTTTTTTGAACTAAGCCCAATCTAGATTATCTTCCCTTATTAATCGATAGTTGGGATATAGGTCGGCTCTTATTCCATCCTCAAAAAACTTTTTGAATTCTTCTACATTTCCAGTTGAGTCGAGTTCCCCAAACAGTGCCTGTAGATCAAAGTAATATGCTTTGATTGATTCATCTGGTTTCTGTTTTCTTGAATGGAGCTTCTTCTCTAGTGCTCTCCTTGATTCTTCCTCCCCATATTCTGCTAGGAAGTCTATTTTCAGTTGTGACCAGATTTTCTGTTCATTGTTTTGGTTTTCCCTGTATCGCCTAAACCAGTGTACTGCTGCACCTTCCAAGAATGATTCCAGATAGGCCATTTTCAGTGCATTGTCCCTTGAGTTAGCTGCGCATTTTCTTCAATATTGTTTTAGGAATGCCAGGGCATTATCGCTGCCAGTCTTCCGGTGTTTGCTCCCTTCGATTCTGTGGAGGGTCCCTTCTATTTTCCGCCTCCTACGTGTTTGGCTCTAGTGGGGCAACGGTTTCTTCGACAATCTCAGGCCCAGGGGTGTAGGTGCTTTCCTGAGGGTTCAAGTCTCTGGATGCTGATTCCGGTTTCTTTTGTGGAGGTTCCTTTCCGATTGGGGAAGGTGCCCTTGCACCCTCTGTTTGTTCTTTCCGGGTTGGTGAGCGACCTATTCTACGCCTCCCTTGAAAAGGGTTTTCCGAACCGAAATTTCCTGTGCTGCGATGTGCAGGGTTGAAATTTGCTGTTTCTACCAATTGTAATTCAATCTTTGTAGATCTCGTTGTTACCCCCTTACCATCCGACATCTGATTATTCACCAGTTGTGAATATTTTCATGAATATTAGTTCAAATAATAAAATAATTGAAACACCATTACTTATAAGGTATCCACTACACTATACACTATACTCTATACACTATACACTATACACTATACACTATACACTTTACACTATACACTATAATCAGCAAGTATATTTTAAGTATAAAAATAAATGTTCAGTTTATATTCTGCATATTCTTCTTTGATTAATTCATCATAGCTGATAATATAATTCGGATATTCTTCATTAACTTAGCTATAATAATATGTATAGGTATAGTTGATTATAGTTTATATCCCTCATTTACTCAGTTATGATATGTATAATTTATATCCTTTATTCACTAATTCGCTATGTTATTATTTAGAAGTGGGTATATTTAGTAGGTTTTTGTAAATTTTCTATACTTTTTCAAATGTTCAGGGGTTTTGGGTGTTGGGGGTCTATCAAGTTTTTCACCGTTTGCATAAAACATATCGTCAAAACTGAAGAAATCACCTCGTTTGATAAGAGGGCTTGCAGGGCCAATGTTGCGAGGGGTTAGTGGTCTCTCTGGGAGTAGTTGTTTCCTAATGGGGCTACAGTTGCACTCTTTGGCCCGTTTCAATTTTTGTTCATCCCTTTGTGATTTGGTGGGTCTCTTACGGCCCATTTGGGAGTTAACTAATGAATTTTTTCCCCTTTTTCTTAGATACTCAATATTTGATTGTGCTTCGAATCTTTAAGAAAAAATTCCCACTATTCAAACATGTCATGGACACGCTGCTCAAACACCAGGGTTAATCAGAAAGATTATCTAGAAACACAAACTCACTATTGAAGTATTTTCACAATCTGAAAAAATGATTTTGTCATCAACATATGTGATGGACACGCCACATTAATGCCAAAAAGTATTTCAATGATTTT
The DNA here is from genome assembly GCA_963576655.1 of Gastrophysa polygoni. Classification (NCBI taxonomy): domain Eukaryota; kingdom Metazoa; phylum Arthropoda; class Insecta; order Coleoptera; family Chrysomelidae; genus Gastrophysa; species Gastrophysa polygoni. Next base: position 29,628,261 of record OY755082.1, read on the forward strand.
TGTCCCTATTTGAGATATGAAAGTTACTATGTTTATTAAAAATGAAAACAGTTTCTCTTGATAGTTATCGCAAAACATTCCCGTTGAAGATATATGTGGTGAACACGCTTTATCAATACCAGGAAGTATTTCAACGACTTCGTTTCTAACTGAAAAACACACACTAACGTGAAAAGGAATTTTACAGAGACCACTATTTGAGTGAAGGGAGAAATTGATTTTTCACATTAGGGCAAGTAAATAAAAAATCAAAAACATGAAAAAGATACAATTGAATAAATCCAACATTATTCCATCAATATGAACATCAATCAAAAACATGAAAAAGATACAATTGAATAAATCCAACATTATTCCATCAATATGAACTCATGTTAGTGAACAAAACCAACACGAGCTGAGCTCATCGGAAAAGTTCTATTTTGGACTAGGAAATTGAATATGAGAAAATTGATTTCATTATGACGAATGAATTCATGGAATGTGCCCGGCATCTCCACCAAATGTCACAACCCCAGGCCATGGGGCTTCAAGACTGAGGGTTCTGGTAACCAATAACCAGTTTCCTCCTTTAGGGGTTCCACTCTTTGTTTTGTCCCAGCTATTTGTTAACCCAGTTGAGGTGAGGTGGTGAGTAATTGAAAGAGTTCGATAAAATCAATACATCTATTCAAAGATGAAAATAACCCAAATCATGTCTTTTGGCCTGTGTCACACCTTGAGGACGTCCTGCGATCGACTGTCGTTCATCCGCGCACAAATCCCTCTCTTTCGAATCAAAGTCATATCTCAATCATCAGCAATTTCAATTATTTCCGTGAAAAGCGAACATTCGTCGATCTGCTGAAACTGCAGTCTTGGCAATTATTATTTATGTTAACAACATAACTTGGACTGAAATGAATTGGATACTTCCTGATATGACGCCTAAGAGATTCGAGAGAAATACAAAGAAATAAATGTTTCTAATGAGTGTTTTTGTTTATTGGTTTTCCCCAATAATGTGACAATATGATTCAGAAAATATATTCGAGGGTACATTTCCATTCTAGATAGTGAGAAATCGATTCACATCATTGAAATAAGAAGAACGATACAAATATTTTTCCAATACACACATATGAAGCGAAATAATTAGGATACAGATATATACAGAAAATCATACGAGAACATGGCAAAGACACCAAGATCTTTTAGCTATTACACAGAAGACAAAATCTCGTCAGAGTGTAGGTGTATAATGGAACACTGCACGCATAACAATCCAGTCTATGTTCTAACAAATGTACGGGGTACTCAGTTATATGTACAGATTGATGGAAACTATCAATATTGGTATCTGATTACTCTGCCACAATGTCGAAGAAACAGCTCGTACAAAATTTTTCTTCCTCCAACATGGTTGTTCGATAATAATGTTGAATAAGGCAGTGTAAGAAGGGTGATCATAGTTATCGAATAATTTTATTAGTTACTCCAACTAAATCAGAACTGTCTTTGACCATCCCTCTTAATGAGTTTAATTCGTAGCAAGATCTATTTATTCCTAGCCGAACGCGACAGTTCAGGCAAGTAAGTCCAACGAGAGTACACAAAGATAGGAAGTCATAATCGGAGTACAGATTCACTTACCTTGTGAAGGCTTAGAAGAGTTGGTGGCTCCCAGGTAGACTCAGGATCTTCCAGGGCGCGACCTAATACTTCGCACCGAACAAACGATAACTGTACTGGTAACTAACGGAACTCTTTTATTCAATACCTATCTACCTTGGTTGTGTGCAAAGTCAATTACAGTTGATCTTTATCAACTTCAATGAATCCCTGAAAGTTGAAAAGGGTAGTGCCTAGGAAAGGAAGTTCGATATCACGAAATATTCTGTTTTATTATGAAAGAATGAACGGAAATGAGGAAATGGCTCCTAACTAAAAATGATAGTAAATGAACATATTACCACCCAGTCAAAAGGAAGTTGAAGACTCTAATTATACTTCTGATTGGTCGGGTTACGGAAGATAACCGCCCAACTGAGTTCTGACTCTCAACAAGGAAATTAGATGATAGGTTGACTAATGCCAAAGTGGCTGAACTCTACTTTAATGATAACAAAATTGACCAATACTTCCAGAATTTACCAGTCAGAGTATTCACGCACTAAAACACGAAGCAAACAGTAAGAAGATCAAAATTGAACTAAATTTTGTTGTATTCTCACAAAACATGTGAACTTGATATTTTGCGCCACAATTTGAGGTTGGACATAATTCTGGGCGTGAAGTTGACGTTTTCGAATGTGCTTATCCAATGACAATCGTTAGGGGTGTGTTTTACTTCTTTCCTTCTCTTTTGACTAGTTTTCACACTTATCGAAATGAAGCCATGGTGGCCTCCTTAGAAACCGTAAATATGCCAACGTTCTAAATAAAATAAACTCGAAATGTCACCCTAAGGCAGTAAAATAGCAAACCCTTGAGATGTTTATGATGGGTACTTTAACATCGATACAAGAAAAACAATCCAATATCCAAACTAGCCGAGAAATATAACCATTTCCTTGACAAATAAATCTCAAGGTATTTCTTGGTGGGCAATGGGAAGATCAGCCTTATACAATACAACATATGGTAGTATATGCTCTATTTGAGTAGGAGAAAGACCTTCCTAGAAACCTACTCTGTCTATAGCTACCATGAAATCTTATCTCTACGAAACGAATTTAGAATAAACATATCCTGGAGTATCAATAGAAACGATGCACATGTGTTGAGATTTACTAGAGGGATCCAAAAAGGTTCTACCCGGGGAAATAAATGTTTATGACTCGGTTTCCCTATAATAACAGTAGGTCCGAGTCAAGTGTTTGGTAAAGATTAAAATGAGTTATTATCGAAAGATACCCTTTTTTGTCGGATTAGTTTTGTACCTGAGCTATCTTGTTGAAATAATGAAATTTTGTGGGTTCTTTCCTTTTAAATAGAAGCTAATAAAGTTGAATGATAGGATGTTCAATAGACACCTCATTTAGATACCTGGATCGGAAAAACAAGAATTACGTAGAATATGGGATAGAACTTTTCGCATTCTTACAGCAGACATACTGTTGTGACCAGGTACTGATGAACTGCAAACTGTTGACACAATATTTTTCTTTCTGACTATTTGGTTTTCGCCGAATCCAATTTCATCTACAGTCTTAATACAATTTATTAAGACCCTGAACACAATCCTGACGATATTGAAGACAGCTCCATAACTTTCATTCATCTCACATATAACCTAAACACCTACTACTAAAACAGGTACAATCCATATCGAATCATCTAGATAGCGCCACCTCGCTATACGATCCAGAACGATAGAAAATAATAATTTTTGAAAAATTGATCGACATAGGAGCCGATCGAACAAACACAAAAGTCATGTTCATCCTTGAAGTTGCAATTGTCGAATCTAACCACTACAATTATCACCCGGTATACCCATTTTCTGTCCAAACAGAACAACATGTATACCAAATGATGATCCCCGAAACGACATTTCATATCTGATTGAGCATCATTACATATTATCGAACGAGCCCTCGTCAAGAAGTCATCTCAGCAGAAGCCATGTGTACACTTCCGGAAGAAAATCCTATATAGATCAGCGACTCCATTTGAGGGCCAACGAATATCAAACTCCATATATCAATCTCATCATATGATCAAACCTATCAAAATCAAACTTCAGAGCAAGAGAATCCAGAATAATTATTTCCAATCAATGACTTGGAATATTTCACGACAAGACATCTGCCAAATCGGTATGTAGCAAAGATGAAGAGATATCAGTCATTGAAGGAAGTTACATAATTGAAGTATCAGAATCCTGCAAGATCAAGATAGACACCACTACACTGTAGGCGCACACGGTGCCTCATTATCGAATAAAAGTCATTCAAGTGTCGAACCTTGAAGTGGAGATATCATAAACATCTCAAAAAAACACCAATTCAACTCGAGTCCATTAATCTCGACGAGATGAAGCCAATACCGAACCAAACGAATCAAATCACATCAGAGGAACGTTATGAACCCAGTTCCTCAAACATTAGCATATAGGGCAACGGAAAATTCATATGGATTATGTCAATCTCGCTAGAAACGCTTACCGTAAAGATAGGGAATCAATATCGAACTTCAATGATAATATCAATGAAACAGATTTAGAGGGAGTGATCATCATATTAGGAAATGAGATAGTGAGGCCATGGCCCCACTAATTGATATTAATCATGCATAAATTGATCACGTGCGCTATGAGTTATCAATTGAATGCATGCACTACGAATCATCACACCAATTTATTCAGACTGATTCAATCAAACACATAATAAGACATTCATTATTGACACATAATAAGACATTAATTATTGATTATTCGCAATGAATATCAATCAACCAATAATCTTCACACGTGCTTCAAGAATTCTTAGACTAATTCAATCAAACACATAATAAGTCATTCAACATTAATTATTCGCAATGAAAATCAATCAACTGATTTCTTCACACGTGCGCTATGAGTCATCCAATGATCTTCACACGTGCAGACCAATAAGTCATTCAAAATTAATTATTCCCAATAAATATCAATCAACTAATAATCTTAACACGTGCGCTATGACCCATCTAATGATTTTCAGACGTGAAATAAGTTCGGCAACGACGGACTTGCTTTTTTAAAAATTAACTTTTTATTATAAACTGAAAATATAAGTTACAGAGAGATGTTTATGCGTTTGAATATAAAGTCTGACTGCGGTTTGCAGTGAAAATGGGAATTAAGAAACCTCGGTGCTCGTTCGACATCTCGGAATCCAAGGGTGTTGAGTTTCGGTGGAGTCAGCAGAATCTTCCGTTTGGTGGTGATATAATTCCTCCCCTCAAAAATTCAACTACGGAGTGCAGCGGGGTAGTTGAACGACTGGAAGGTTGATTTCTTCGAGTTGTCTCGAGGGCTGGGCTGGCCTCGGTTTTTGATATCGGTAATGCAGGAAGTTCTTGTAGATGTAGACTGCTATAACTGTGATGATCATGATGCAAGCAGCTAGGCTCCATATACTGGGTGCTCGAATTATTCTGCCTGCAGTGAAGGATATTTCAGGAGTGTTCTGAATAAGCTGGGTTTTCAGGTCGTGGAGGTCGTCGAGGTTAATATCGTCTATTTGGAAGTCCAAATTCGGAAACTGATCCTTCATCTAGCTCGGGAAAAACAATGGGTTGATTTGCATTGGTCACATGATGTTCGCTGTACACTTTGAATTGGCTGGTGGTAATGTGACATCCGGCCGGAATTTCGATTAAATAGGTTCCTATAATTTTGGAAATATCTTCTTGATCCTGGCATTTGAGATCTATTGCTGTTTTGTTCGGAAATATCGCAATCCATCGAGTAGATTCCTCTAATTGATCAATTTTGGGCTTGGTAATTTGGACATTGATTGACTGGCATGTGGATGCGGAGTTCATGTCCATCAGCTGGACTTCACAAGGACTGCTTTCGGAGATCTCTTGAATAAACGCTTTCTTACAGACATAAAATCGTGGTGCGGCTTTGGCACAACGATCGCCTTCGGATGCGAAGTGTGTACCATTTTTCAATAAATATTTAGATTTAGAAATAACTGTCTTGAACTGACCTTTACTGTATACAGGAACGGAGTAGAGGTGGAAATAGTCGAAAATAGAAGGATTTGTGATAGGAATTCGAAGTAAATAGGTAATCTTATTTTTCATAATGAAACATTCAATATTTATCAATTTCTCGAAATTCGGAGTATTCTCTAAAGTGATTTTGAATATATTTGAGATCGGAATCGATGCGCTAAATTTATGAGCTGATTTCTGAAATACTGTTGAAACTATGAACGGGTCATTTTGAATGGTATTTGGATATATTTTAAATGCTAAATTTGGATCGATAAACGATTTTGTTGAACCTGAGTCTATCAGAAACTTTAGGTTATGTTCTGGCAAAGTGATATATGGCAATTCGCTAGTATTTGAATTATTTATTGATATAACTGGAGGCACTATGTTTGATTTGAGGTTTGAGGCTGTTCTTGAAAATTCGCTCCATCGTCATCATACATATTGCAGGTGTTTTCGAATATCTGAGAATCCATTTGCTGATTACGATTACTCATTGAAGTATTTGGCATCGATTGATCAATTTCATCAGTTTGGACATTATAGAGTTCTTCAGAGATGAAATCTCTCTGAGGACGACTCTGATTACGAAAATGATTTTGTTGCGGAGGACGAACATATGTATTTCTGGTGGATATACTCATAGGAGTAGGATTTGGAAGGTTTTGGTTAGTATTCGGTTTGAATACATTTTGATTTTGGCTAGGCTGCCTAAATATTTGAGAATTACGGAAAAATCTCTGAGGTGGGTTGTTCGTTCTGGGTTGGATGTTGATTTGTTGGGATGGAAATCTATTTTGGGAAGGCTGTGGTGATTGAAATTGATCATATCGAGTATTACTGTTGAAATTACTGAAATTATTTGAATTTCTTGACTGCATACTTCGAGTATCTCGCGAATGATGTGGACTTTGTCTACTGAGAATTCTATTCGCTTGATTTTGATAATAATGTACGTTTTCCTCTTGTATGATGAATTGAAGCGCTTGATGTAAATTATCTGGGCGCATACTTCTAATAGTTGTACCTAACGGTTCACGTAGTCCAGACAAAAATGTTCTTAGGGTTAATTTATTATATAAATCTCTTTTGAGGGTACGTGCTTCGAGAGTAGGTTCGTGCGCATCAATAAATGAGCACAGTAAATTCAAAAGTTGTAAGCACCTATCAAAGAATTGTTGCGGTTTTTCGACTGGTGACTGTCTGAGCATTACGAGATCTCTGTTTAAACAAGCCTCGTCACGTTGGTCCGCAAAATTCCTATAAAGAGTGTCTTTCAAGTCGTTCCATGTTGTCACGCTCTGTATATTGGTGACGAGCTTGGCATTGCCACTTAACTTTCCTATTAGTGAGTTCAATAAGAATAAATTTTGGAAATTATTTGGATTGGTTGCGTCATAGAATGCATTGATTAGAGACTCGCAAGTACTTAAGAATCTATTCAGTTCATTTGGATTACCATCAAAGTTAGGCACGCAACTGAGATATTCTGGTTTGAAACGTGCTGTCTCAGCTGGGTTAGCCATATTATTAGTATCGATTGAAATTGGTGAATTGTTTGAAATATTCAAATCTGAATTACTTTGGGTAACGATATGTTGAATATTAGGAGGGGTTGAAATGGTATTGTCTGAGTCAGTTGAAGACAATTGGTTTAACCTCTCGAAAAGATTTTCAAGTGACATAAAATTGGTACACACTTACATAAAAAGCAAGCCTTTGGTCATCGCCTCTACCACTATAGGAAGTCTGTGCTAGAAAAGCGATTTCTGTCTTCTCCAACTACTTCTTTCCTGCAGAAGAGAACAATGTGGTTCCTCTTCTCGAAAAACAGGGCTGGAATGATCTTTGGCAGGTCAACGATTGACAGGGTGTCCTGAGGTCCAAGGAGCCGCTCTGCTTCTAACTTCTTCCAGCACTAATTTTCACGATGTTAAAAGTTCGATTACCGATTAATCGTTGAAACGAAAATCACTCCGATCGATTCGCGGTGATTTCGGCAATCCTACCGACTGCGCCAAATAAGTTCGGCAACGACGGACTTGCTTTTTTAAAAATTAACTTTTTATTATAAACTGAAAATATAAGTTACAGAGAGATGTTTATGCGTTTGAATATAAAGTCTGACTGCGGTTTGCAGTGAAAATGGGAATTAAGAAACCTCGGTGCTCGTTCGACATCTCGGAATCCAAGGGTGTTGAGTTTCGGTGGAGTCAGCAGAATCTTCCGTTTGGTGGTGATATAATTCGTGCATCAAGAATCATCACACTAATTCAATCAAACACGTGTAGACTGATAATAATCTTCAATTAAACACACGTACTGAGAATTCTCCGACTAATTCAATTAAACAGGTGATGCAGAATCATCGATCATATTACAAGAATGTATAGTGTATTCAGGAAAAATTATACGATAAAGGGAATTGTAAATGTCCACAGACAATGTTAAGCAGCATAGTTCGATAATTGCATGTTTAGGTACCATGCGTGTGATTTCAAGTCAATAAAATTATATTAGAGCCCGTTTCGCGAACTTCTGGAGGTTTCCGTATGAGATCTCCTTCATTTCGCCCAATTCAATATTTTTTCATCAGCCAACTCGATATTGCAACATTTTCTCACGAATTATCTGACGCATATGTGAGCAACATTGCTGATGATTCCAAATTGCATAAATTCCTAATGTGGAAAATTCATAGTGCAAGTTGAAATAATTGAGCTTTTTTCGCGAATATCAGATGGACCCGTAAACACGTTATTCAGAACACAATCATTAATTGGTCTCAATACGAAATGTCTTGATGAGGTACAACTGTTTAGTTTTCACAAGTGAATTCATCACAGGGTATCGTCACCATCATATGCAGGGTGAATTTTATTCGAGCGTGCATTAATTTGCAAATTCAATTTTTGTGCTGTTTGGGAAATTGTCTGATTGATAATCAAGCCTGAACAAATGAATATTCTCCACAAAAGCAACCAAAGTCATTCTTGTTTCGTTCGAAGATGCCACAATTGAAACTAAATTCAGAAGAAAAACAAAAAAATCACAGCATCTCAAATGTGATGGAAATTCAGATACTTTCACGGATATTCCACCACAATTGAACCAGAGTGTAGAATTTGTAAGTTGTTCATTCGACGATCATGAAGCAATTATATTTCGACCATTATCAAAATCAACCCCTAGTCGTGAAAAAGTGTTGATAAACCCAAAGTTCGAAAATATATCAGATATCTCGTCAGATGAGGAAGACAAAGTTGGTGGTGAAACGAATACACAGGATAGGAGAGGAGTAGAAGAAGGAACAGAAAAAAAAAACGAAGCAGAAGAAGGATTCAAGCAGTCAATCACAGCGCTCGCCTTTTCAAAGTAGCACTCATTTCGGTCAATCTTCAACTCCTCACACCATGAATCAAAAATTCTTTCCTCGTTATTTAAATTCACAATTAGTCTTCCAGATAACAAGTGAATGACGTCGAAAATGATAATATCATGTAAAAGAAAACGAACGTATAGGTTGATACACTTTTTTGATATCATAATGATATTATTTAGTGATGAGTAGAACAGAGGCTCATGGAATGATTCTGAATGGGCAGGTAATACCTTGACATCAATTTTTCAATCGAAACCAACAATAAGTATAATCACCAAAAATTCCAGACTATTCATCGCCACAAATAATAGGAATAGCACATAACATCATTGAATATTGAACATTCATACGAATTTTCGACGTTAGCAAACTCATTCAAGAATTCTTAATACAACAGAATGCCGTAGAAGTTGATAAAACTTTCTCATCATCCCCAAAACAGAGAAATATATGAGAGAGAAATGCAAAATTATTAACTGAGATCAGAACACCTGCTCAACGAAACAGATGAAGAACTGATGCAGTTATTTCCAAACTCGAGAGTAAAAAGAGGATAACCTATTATTGATAGTGTTATGAAAATTTCATTGATAACCTACACTCAGAAGACGGACATCGCTACGGCGAAGCCATCCAGAAATTGCATAGCCAACTATCATAACAAGAAGTTCTACTCGAAGAACAAATATCATCGATTACGAAGTCAATATAAAAGTTCAATGAGCAATAAACAATCTAGCAACCAATCTGTTAGTATTGAAATCAAGAATTCTACAAATACAATTTGCCATACGAAATGAAAATCCGATGAACTGAAATGAATTCGCTATGTAGCGAACCATCATACGATCTTCATAAAATTCATCGAGGCCCTGAACACCATCCTGACGATATTTGAAGAATTGAAGACAGCTCTATAACTTTCGCAAATATCGCAGTACATTATTCATCTATAATATAACCTGAATACCTACTATTACAACAGTTACAATCCATATCGAATCATCTTGATAGCGTCACCTTGCTATACGATTCAGAACGAGAGAATATAATAATTTTTGAAAAATTGATCAACATAGGCACCGATCGAACAAACACAAAAGTCATGTTCATCCTAGAAGCTGCAATTGTCGAATCTAACCATTACAATTATCACCCCGTACACCCATTTCCTGTCCACACAGAACAACATCTATACCAAAATAATAATCTTCGAAACGACATTTTATATCTGATTGAGCATCACTATATATTATCGAACGAGCCCCCGTCATCCCAGGGGAAGCCATGTGAACACTTCCGGTAGCAAATCCCATATAGATCAACGACACCATTCGAGGTCGAACGAATATCAAACTTCATATATAAATCACATCTTATGATCAAACTTCAAAGCAAGAGAATCCAGAATAATCAATTCCAATCAATGACTTGGAATATCTCCCGCCAAGGCATCTGCCAAATCGATATGTAGCAAAGATGAAGAGATATCAGAAGTTATATAATTGAAGTATCAGAATCCTGCAAGATCAAGATAGACACCACTACACTGTAGGCGCACAAGGGGGCTCATTATCGAATAAAAATCATTCAAGTGTCGAACTTTGAAGTGAAGATATCGTCGGTGATCTCCTAATACCTCGTAACCCACATATTTTGCTAAAATTAGATTTTCACGTGAACCTACTGAGTAACCCATTCCCCGTCGGTCTAGTAATACATCGTAACAAGAAAAAAAATTATTTTCGCTATGAAATCGAAAAACGAATACCTCGTATTTGCACAGAATTGAATTTTCCAGTGTAACCAATACCTCGCAAGCCACGCTAGAGTTAGAACTGATATTATAGTTGTTTACTTGTTTAATTCAGAATGTAAGCAATACCTCGTAACGGCCTTTACGTGATGTGAAAATTACTTCATGGTCTTCATGTAGCGCTGGTGATACCTCGTAACCCTCAAAAATTTCTGTTTTTTTGTGATTTACCAATCGCTGTCCGCAGTTAGTTTGCATCGAAACCTGATGCTATCACGATGAATTTCAGTTTTTTCGACTATGCGATAGGTTATTGAAAATGTTCAAGGCGAGAACCATGCGTATTTTGAAGGCGGCAGAGGCGGTACTGAATGAACAAGGTGAGAGCTCTTTAGAGATTATATTTTATCAACGTAATCATTGTTTTTCTTCTCGAATAGCTGAATCTTGCGACTTGGGCAAGTGAAGATAATCACAAAATGGGTCGGCTCAACTAATTTTTTTATGATATGTTTTCGCACTAGTTTTCGTAGAAAAACAGTATTGTTATATTAATGTATTGGTGTATGCTTGAAACATCATGATGTAATTGCAGCGACTATCCAAGATGGTGAAACTGAGATACCTGCAGCCTCTTTCAATCCTGCAGATAATGTTATTTCTGATGAACCACTATCAATTATCATTGATTACCAAAAGATGATGGAACAGGTTCGTTTTTCAATATAATTACCTTCCTTCTCGTTCATGGGAAATATTTGATATGTCTTATGTTAGTTAGATATATCTCAATGAAACGAATAGGGAGATGATTTATTATTTGTTATTGTTTCAGTGATTAACGAAGAGAATTCTGTATGGGTGTTTCCGCTTGAAAATGATGTTCAACAACCGCTACTCGAAAATATTGAACAGCAGATATTGGTCGTAGAAGAAGTCGATAAGAATTATATTATTGATGAATTTAAACTTAATTTTGACTACCCTGAGAACTTCGACAATGATATCAACCATACTATCACTGATATTTCCTCCTCAAAAGTTTATACGACACCAATTGATTCAATAAGTGTAGACGGCATAACTGCATCGAACAATAAACAATAGCCAGATAACCATGATATTGAGCAGGATCAGGCTATTGAATTGCACCAAATACAAAAAATAGACGGCAAATATTAAATTACCAAGACGACTGGAGAATGCGATCCCGTTGATTCTGGACAAAAAGTAGGGTCACCAACCAATTCAATAATTCGTGAACATGGCACTGAACATGGCAGTACTGCACCAAACTGTTAGATAATACCAGATAAATATTATTTTGTGCAGTCAGTCTATTGAATCGCCTCAGTCGCCAGAAACTGAGGAGGAAGATCCCGATTTTGAGCCGAATAATGAATATGATTCCGATGATTCCGGACGAGATGAAGACACACCTCTTATGGAAGAAAAAATAGATCAAAAAGAACAATGAAACAGTTCTTGATATTATTGACCATGGTGATATATGCATCAAAGGAAGAAACGTTTAACGGCAGATCCTGATGAATGGAAGAAAAATAAAACAAAAAAATAATAATGTTTGGTAAGTCTTATACTGGGTATAGTCGGACGAAGTATGGTGTTGTCAGGCACGACCAGCCAAGGAAAGAGAGAACTCTATTACCTCCTTGTCAGTCGACGGAATGTTTGAGAAGCAAATTCAGGAACTGCCCAGTAATAAGTGAAGAGGATCGTAAACTCATTTTTGATAAATTCTGGACTAACATGAATTGGGATCAGAGAAAAGTGTTCGTTACGAATCATGTCCTTAAAAATGACCCAAAGTTTGGTAAGTCTTATACTGGGTATAGTCGGACGAAGTATGGTGTTGTCAGGCACGACCAGCCAAGGAAAGAGAGAACTCTATTACCTCCTTGTCAGTCAACGGAATGTTTGAGAAGCAAATTCAGGAACTGCCCAGTAATAAGTGAAGAGGATCGTAAACTCATTTTTGATAAATTCTGGACTAACATGAATTGGGATCAGAGAAAAGTGTTCGTTACGAATCATGTCCTTAAAAATGACCCAAAGAGAATCTATACCAAGAATACTGAATCTAGAAGAAATCTAATTCTTCAGTATCATTCGACCGTGAACAATAAAAAATTGCGAGTTTGCAAAAAGATGTTTTTGGCAACTGTCAGTTTGGGTGAGTTCAGTGTACTAAGCTGGGTAAGAAAAAGTGAGTATGGTATGGATGATAGTAAAGAGACAAGCACAACGAGAGGAAGACAAAATGAAGATCATGAGGAAGAGAAGAAATATCTGAAAAAATTTTTCGACAGCTTGCCAAAGTTGCCATCTCATTACGGTAGGCGTGACTCATCCAAACTTTATTCAGAAAACACAGTACAAAGTCTGGCTCAACTCTTCCGATTATACCTTGACAAGTGTACTGCAGATGATACATCACCTGTGAGCAGGCCGATATTTTGTGAAATGTTCAATGGAATGAACCTTTCCATCCACCAAATTAAGAAAGATGAATGTGTTGTTTGTACTCAACATGAAGTAGGAAATATAACTGAAGAATTTTGGAATAGCCACATTCTGAAAAAAAATAAAGCAAGGCAAGAAAAATTCACTGACAAAGAGAAGGCCAAAGAGGGAAAAATTAAGCTTCTAACCATGGATCTCCAAGCAGTCAGAGTTTCTCCTAGCCTACAAGCTAGCGCTGTATTCTTCAAGACTAAACTCAGCTGCCACAACTTCACCGTATATGATTTGGTGAGTCATCATGTGGAATGTTTCTGGTTCACAGAAAGTGAAGCAGACTTGTCTGCATCAACTTTCACCTCGTGTATCATAGAATACATATCGACATATTGTGCAACACATGAAAGAATTCCTATTACCATCTTCAGCGACAGATGTACATATCAAAATCGCAATAGCATCCTTTCGAATGTCTCATTACATTACGCAGTTGGAAATCAGACTGTAATCACTCAAGAGTTCTTGGAACCGGGTCACACTCAGATGGAGTGTGATTCGGTCCACAGCTGCATTGAAAGAAAACTGAAAGGAAGGAAAATTCATCTACCTAATGATTACTTATCTATAACTGAAGAAGCAAGACTGAAACCATTTCCTTATGAAGCCATAATGATGGAGTACCATCAGTTCAAGGATTATAGCATCAAATCACTCCAGAGATATTCATCCATCAGACCCGGAAATATAACGCATGACCCGGTAGTGACTGATATCAAAGCTCTTCAATATTCACCTGAAGGCCGTATTCATTACAAACTCGATTTTGATGATGAATGGCGAGAGTTACCACATCGATCGAAGGTACTTCCTGGAGATGCAGTATGGCCCCAACTGTTGAAGGAGCGACGAAAAATAACTCTCCAGAAGTGGAAGCACCTACAAGAATTGAAGAAAGTAATACCAAGGGACTATCGCCATTTCTACGATACCTTACCACATGATATCAAATGAACTCCTCATGTTTTTTTTCTGTACAACTACTCAAAATGTTCAAGTTGAGTAAGTAAAAGATACATTTCTCAATTTTCATCAGTCGCATTATTTTTCCACATTGTTTTAGTGCCATTTGAGTCTACATCAAATACATCTTGACCAACAATATTCAGGTGTGAAAGAAATGTGTGAAACTAATACCACTTATCCCACAGCATCAGAGCAAATTCTGTCAAATCATGAGAATTTGATTTGATTCCTGATACAATGAGTTACTTTTGACATTGAAGAACTTCGTGAACTTCATTTCAAACTGATTCATATGAAATGAGACGTTTCATTCATCTCCTGTGAAATTTGTTTTCTGATGGTTACGAGGTATTAGGAGATCACCGACGATATAATTAACATCAGGAGAACAATTTCAAGAAAACACCAATACAACTCGAGTCCATGAATCTCGACGAGATGGAGCCAATACCGAACCAGACGAATCAAATTACATCAGAGAAACTCTATGAACTCAGTTCCTCAAACATCAGCAGATAGGACAATGGAAAATTCATATGGATAAGGTTAATCTCGCTAGGAACGCTTACTGAAAAGATAGGGAATGATTATCGAGCTCTAATGATAATATCAATGGAACAACATTTTTCGACAGATTTAGAGGAAGTGATAATCATATCCCGAATGGGAATGTTCAAACAAACGGTAATTTGTCTGAAGATCATTGTGCTCGATCAAAGTTCAGTTCCATTGAGGAATTTCAATTTTTGTTCACCCCTGTATACTGATCTGAGAATTAGAAATTTGATGATGAAAGTAGATTTTCTGCAAGGTATCAACTTTTATCAAGAATGAAATTTTCTCACGAATTGATGAGATAAATGATAACCATGTTGTGCGAACTATTTGACACACGCTGTATTTGTAGTCTAGAAGAAGTATAGGAAACAACTCGACTTGTAATGCAATTGAGCATGAAATGGAAACAGTTACATACGTAGCTGCGTAGCGGCGAGTGTCGTTAACTCCACGAATTGTTTATTTTGTCTGATAGAAAAACATGTTGATTCACATTTGAGATGTGTGAGAATTCATCAAGGCGCTCATTTGGCCATCTTCAATGAATGCAGATGCAGATGATTCATCAAGCCAATTCAATATTTTCTCACTAGCCACCATATATCAATGCATTTTTGAAATAATTGAGTTTATTTCGCGAATATTAGATGAACCTGCATTATTTGTTATTCCTTTCATCAGACTAATTCAATCATATTTCATTAGAGGAAACATCTTCGATTGAACTGAAAGTGCAGAATTATCGGTTTATACATGGTAATTGAAAATTATACAATACAGGGCGATTGGGTGTTTACTTAGATAGTTGGCTATAGTATCAAAATTGAAATCTTGACAGTGTCAAGCTAATAGATAATGCGATGAGGTATGCGAAAAAAACTCAGGATCAAGACCCTTAGGACTTGAATAACAGCGATTCAGAATATTGAAGACTGGCCAACTATGCATCAGTGACAGCAACAGCAGAATTCACTATGGGTTATTCCTGGAACAGACTATATGTGCATTCAACCAGAGAATATCATGTGAGAAACTGGATATTATCAATCGGAAGAACTTGAGTGAGAAACCTAATCGTCCAGTATTGTATAATTTTTCGATTACCTTGTATGCACTGATAATTCTGCACTTTCAGTTTGGCTGATTAAAGTTCCTTCATATGGCTGAACGAGAGGATAATAATATGTCGAAAGAGATATTCCACACCTTAGTGAAAAAATACATATGAAAACGATAGCTCACAATGAGATTGATCGTTGTACCTCTTCTGTTTACTAATTATTCAGGGGTTCATTATTCGTTTCATTGTTCATGACTGAAATCTGTCTAATCTTAGCAAGAAACGCTCTGTATTGTATAATTTTTCAATCACCGTGTATACACTTTCAGTTTGGTTTGGTCTCTAATAAAATATGCGCTAGTCTGATGCAAGGAATAATTCATCTGATATTTTTGAAATGAGCTCGAATATTTCAAAGTGTCGCGATGTATGCTGACCAATGAGAGAATAATAAATTGGCTCAATGAATGCGTCTGCATTTATGGAAGATTGAGCACCCTGATGATTCTCACAAATCTCGAACATGTTTCTCTATCTGACAAAATAAATACGCCCTCTATTGTATAATTTTTCAATCACCTTGTGTACACTAAGCTTCCAGCTTTCTCATATTGGGAATGTTGATATAATGGATATGCGCGTGTTCTCAATTGAAGATATTTGTCCAAATGAAATATGAAATTGATGCCTAATTAATATCAATTAAGAGGACCATAGACCCATGTACTCACTTTCCCAATATTATACTACTTTGGCCCTGAGAGGCGAAGTGTCTAGTAGCTCACCCTTCTACCTCGCGCATAAAAAGAGAAAAAGAAGAAGGAGCCACTTTTTTGCTATTTTTGATCTTAAATTTTCTCATGAAGATTAACATGGGAAAAGTGGTCGAAATGAGGCGATAGTGACATAGCATATCTACTGGCATACGCTGCTCTACTAGAAAATACAGGAGCTGCATATAAAAACTACGATATCAGAGAGGGACTGAATACTCACGCCAAATCGAAGAAAAGATATCAGCCGATCATGAAACCATCGATTGGTTCACCCCATGAAATGAAAACTCTGCAACAGCGGCAGCAGCCCAAATCAAAAGGTGGTGAAGGAATATTGCGAACAGAACCTTCTGGAAAAAATATTGGAACATATCGCAAGGAATATACAGGTTGTCCCAACGGAAACTTTCCACACGGATCCACTGGGAAATGACAAATTATTTTCGGAAACGCTGGAACACGTCGATTTTGATTTCTAGGGGGACACATGTCAGTGATGAATTTAGTCACGCAACTTCATACCCCTGACAGGGGCGGCTATCCCATTGCGAATCATCATAGGGAACTTGGGTCGAGTGATACATCATCCGAGAGCTCTCTTCATTCTCTATCCAACCGTTTATTATTTTTTCAAAATCGAATGGTACTTGAGATTCTCATATTGGGAATGTTAATATAATAGATATGCTCGTGTTCCCAATCGAAGATATCTGCCCTAATGAAATATAAATCAATTAGCGTGATGATTCGTAGTGCACATGTTCAATTGATGCCTAATTAATAATCATTAAGGGGACCATGGGCCCATGTACTCACTTTCCCAATATTATACCACTTTGGCCCTGAGAAGCGAAGTGTCTTGAGGGGTAGGTCACCCTTCTACCTGGCGCATAAAAAGAGAAGAAGAAGAAAGAGGAGCCACTTTTTTTTTGCTATTTTTGACCTTAAATTCTCTTATGGAGATTAACATGGGAAAAGTGGTCAAAATGAGGCGAGAGTGACATAGCATATCTACTTATGCCAGCTTATCTTGATCACTGATTGATTTCGGTACATGTTTCGTGAATATCGTTCAGATGTAGCCGAAAACATCATGCTTCGCTCATTACCGAGCCATAATTCAATTTTGTTCGGTGGGAAACGGATTTCCATATTTCTCATTATGAAATTCCCTGTTTCGGTATTCATGCAAACACCAAATTCTTCATCATTATTGCGATCACCAGATTTCAAATTATGCAAATGTTGCGTCAACTGCTGTTCTGAATCACTCCCGATTGTGCCAGCAGCGGAAATGCATGATAGTGATGATGTTGGTGGTGTATCCATTGTAGCTATATGATTAGGGTTCGCTTGTAGTGAAGATGATGATGATGATGATGATGATGATGATGATGATGATGATGATGATGCTGATGATGATGATGATGATGATGATGATGATGATGATGATGTCGATGGGGAAGAATTTCTGAAAGAACTGTCAGGTCCACTGATTTTTCTTAGGGGTTTTCATAACATTCGATTCATCTATATAGAATGGTATTGAGTGATATGTAGGATTCGCCACCATTGTCTCTAGTGATACTGGGTATTTGATGTTCTCTTTGTGAATGTGGTGGTTGAGGTATCATTGCCAACAGCTGCTGCTGCTGCTGCTGTAGATGCTGCCATGGCCTTCAATGGTTTTGTCAATAGTTCATTTCTATATTTTCGATCGTCGTTCGATTAATCATACGATCACTCCTGATTTCTTCTCACTGCATCAGTTGCTGGAACAAGCTCGCGTTCGGGGTGGAGTTGAGAGGCTATTTCTCCCATTTTCTTGTCAGATGTGCTCATTGCGGTATCTTAGGATTGGATAAATCATATATCAACATTATATCAAGGATATATGAAATTGTCAAATCCTTCCCCATATCGACGTTCATGTATTTCACTATCCTCATCGATAACGACAACTCTGTACACACATATCTTGGAATTGTTCGAAACTCACATCAGTGGATACATGTTAGGAAAAAATATGATATAGATTGGTGTCATCCTGTTCGAACATAACTATGAAATTGGAGTTGTGGCGAATGAATTGTTTGGGGACTTTGGAATATGTCTGGGCTAGATAGCAACAATCCACATCTTCATGACGCTCCATTGAGAACTGAGATCTGATCACATCCTCTTCTTCGCATATAACATCGTCAAAAAGGGAGATGCTATCTGGTTTCGCGTCCGCTGGTTCAACATTATCGACATTATTATAAAACGTATGGAATCCTAATCCTTTTATTGGTTCCAACACCTTTCGCAGATACATGATTTTGAATATAGGTGAATATGAGCGAAACGTGAACCATTCACGTTGATGGGGAGTGACATCATCCTTCCGTCTTTCTACAGTTGGAGGGTCCTTTTATGAGACCGCGAATGGTGTTTGAAAATAGAGCTCCATGACGGCGATCTGCACCAGTTTGATTCCCTAACTCCACTTTCTCATCGAAATTGTACACATCGAATGTTCCTTTCTGCTGAACAATCCGCATCGCATCATGGTTGTATGATATATGATAAACAACGAGAAATGCTCTGATCATTCATATTATGGAAGTGAAACCTGACACATCGGAAAATACTACAAGGGACAAGAGCGCTCGAAGAGATATGAGTGGTGAAGGAATTGTTAACACTTTGATCAATAAATTACCTGTCGAATTACACATTCCTGGAGGCTATCAGTATTGTGTACCTGGAACAAAACTACAGAAAAGATTAGCTCGAAATAAATCAATTGGATAGAGCTTGCGAAGAACACGATATATTGAATCTCAAGCATTCAACCGATCTATCTGCTAGATATTTGGCTATTGGAAAATTGGAGGAAGCTGCCTGGGCGCGAGCTAAATCGCTAGACGCTACCGTAGGGAAAAGGGCTGCATCTTGGTTAGTAACCAGGATGATGAAAGGAAAGAGGCACTTCGGCATGGGATTCAGTAAGAATGGTGGTACAAAGAAACGTCTAGTTTCTCTGGAAGAAGAAATCAACCGCATATGGAAAAAGAATCGCTTTTGGTTCGGGAATAGTACACAAAGTCCGTTATGTGCTACGCCAAATGGGTAAAAAAAAGGGACCCTTCGAAAATTCAACCGAAACCTCTCTCATGGCAATCGGTGCAGCTCGAAAATTCGTAAGGATGGCTGCTGGCTCATCAGCATTGCGGGAGTTTGGCCGCAGGTAGCGGTGTGAAGCACACCGCCACAATCAACACAATGGAGGCTATTGCTCTTGGAAAGGTTGGCGAAGGAGTCTATTTGAAGCCGTATCGAAAGAGGCTAGGCATTCATCTGGATCCTTGAAATTCAAAATAAAAAAAAAAACTAAAAACATCACCTCGGAGGGCCTTAACGAACATCGAATCTCGCACGCACGGTCCGGTCCAAATCGCATAGAATCTGCCATAATGAATCTCGATAGAATTGAAGGAGATGGCACACATTGGGTTGCATATGAAAATTATGGTAGAGTAGTGAGACATTATGATAGTTATTGAGATTTATCACCACCCCAGGAGTTGGTTGGATATTTAGAGTCGTCGAACGACCTCAACATAATGTATAATTATGAACGACAATAAGTTTACGGCACAGTCTGGTGTGAAAATTTGTGTTTGGAATCTCTATCAACAAGTAGTAGCTTCACATGATGGATAGGCAGAGTATCAAACGTATAGGGCACTCGTTACGAGCCTATTCAAGATAACGCACATTGTTGAAGATGAACGCGAAACAACTTGCAGATATCCCGAAAGAAGTTCTGAGTTATCGGATGAATTACGAAACGACCTAGATATATCGCAATTCTATCATGAACATCGAGGTGAAGAGGATGCTCAACAAATCGGGGATGTCAATGATAGGCCGATACCGAGGAAAAATGTTTTGATGTTTCTCTCAGGTTGAATATACATACCAAGAACCGGAGCAGTCTTCATTGTTGCAAGCAGCACTGGTTGTTACTGGAACAGACGAATGAGCACTCATTTCCCAGTCGTTCATTTTATCGAAAAAAAACATGTCACAAACGTTCACCATCTCTGGAGATGATAGTATTTTGAGTGGCGACTCCTATCCGCCCATAGAGCTCGATGCGAAGGAGGATTACGGATCAGGATTACATGGTTTCTATTCATACGATTCCATACTCAATATAGATGAAGCAATCCATCGATTTGAAAAATTCGCATCCAGGAAATCCCTCACCCATCTATCTATCGTAGTGCTCCATTTTGTTCTATGGAATCGAACATTTTGTGGTAATTGCCAATTTTGTTGAAGTGCAGGAATAATTTCGTTATTCAAATAGATCCAAATACTTGTCACCATTCAAGTTTCCGTCAATGAAAAATGGGCCTATAAGCCTATCTTCGACAATTCTCATCCAAATATACAACTTCTGTGGATGCTGGGTATGTGCTTCACTAATCCAATGAGTATTCTCATTCGACTAATACCTTGAGTTGTGGCGATTAGCTGTCAACCATTAACAAGAACTGTTAACCATTCAAAATATTTGAAATGATTATCTATAAAATTCATTTCATGATAATACAACGATCGACCAAAGATAGCTGGATTTCTTCATACGTGATAAATTTGAGAACTTCTTTTGGCTGTCTGCATGAATAGAAAATCATATACAGAACTGCTCAGAATCGTTGAGGAAACTGAAATGATTCAGGCAAGAATTCACACATACTTATCCAAATTCGTAGTAGGTGCAGCCATTGTGAAAATAGAAATTTTCGAAAATTGTATGCACTATTCATCCACTCTGTCTCATTCATTAGGTTTCCACTGCATTTTTCGAAAGCTTTTGAATGGAGGGGGTTGTTCTTCAAATTATTTAAGCTGAGATGGAATAACGTCAATTTCTATCGGACGCAATATGTGTTCATTAATGTTACCCCTTTCAATATATGTCGTCGAATCTGTTCGTGATTAAATCTCAAATATATACACATCCATTAGTTCTTATCAGGACAGTAGTTTGTTTTGATGAATTGGCGCCCTTCAACCAGTATGAGCAGATATTCACACGACTAACTTCAATTTCAGCAATGGTCTACATAGTGGTATAGTTTATTCACATGATGTCACAAATGTCCCTATCTCAACTTCTGATTTACTATCTACTGATATTCAATTGGAACATTTACAGGAATTTGAATTCTCAATTCTGCACCACCCTGTATTTTTTTCAATTGAATGTCAGTAGCTAGTTGAAAGTTTAGATACAGATATGTGAGCTGTTTTCATACAAAAAATTCCTAGAGTTGGAAAATCTCGATTTTTTCACACCCTATGTAATCATTCACGCTAGACTTCACGATGAAATCAGCTTTTCACGAAGAATGTGAGAACGCAATGAAATACAGGATACCTATTTCATTTGGAAACACAAAATTGTCCCTTCATTTCGATTGAACCAGCAACGCCGCAGCGCTGAAGAATTTTTTAGATCGATAGAACAGAACTGATCTAATCCTATGTCCCGTTCTCCGTAAACGTCTAGGTAACGTCGACCATGAGCCACCATGTATATACAGGATAAAAATATTGTTTTTATCATATTGAAGGCCCAGTCTTTAAAAATTTTACCGATTCGATTCATCATATAGGTACCTACCTATTGTCCATTCACATTAAATGTCCACCCAGAATAATATTCTCTCCCCTTTCACACAAACTGTCACTGTCATGCATGTTTTTCGTCTCTGATTTGAATCCAAAGCAATCTTGACCAGACACGATTTCAAAAAATTATCGCTGGAAAACGAGGTTAGTTGGATCGATTCGACTTCTGTATTGGTAGAGCGAGTTCGATAACTTTTAGTGAACAAAAGATATTGCTGCAATACAGGGAATACCATGAAGATGGGCGATTCTGTTTGGTTCTCAAAAACAAGAGAGGAATAACCAACTAAAATATCTGAAAATATGTCGAATTGCTAGAACATCACTAAATCAATAAAGTAGTGAATCTACAATCAAGGAAGAGATTGTGACATGAAAATATTTCTTATATACCTGATACTTATTTGCAAATGATGAAGGCTGTAGAAATAGCCTGGAATTCTCCATAATGGCTTCGAATAATAATGGCTGATGAAATATTTCTTTCTCCTCATTAAAGATCGGGGAATATTTGGTATGCATTTCATTTCCATTTCATTCACACTTTTATGTGCAGATGTATTGAGAAATATCATTCAGAAAAGTTTAATATCGATAAATAGAGCATAATAATATATTATATAGTACTCCTAGCATATTCATGTATAATAGTTATTTATGGTACTAGTGTGTTATGTTGAAAATAAGTCACGTGAGAAAGATTTATACCACGAGGCCGTCAGGCCGAGTGGTATAAATTCTCAAGTGACTTAGGAAACAGTACACACGAGTGGCATACAATGTTTTATCCAACAAGTGGAAGAAATGATTTTTTTATGAGATAATAATCAATAAGTTTTGTGATCAAATCAAAGCTACTTGCGTCTCAATACCCTGTATATGTCAGAATGACTTGACAGTGACTTTTTTACATCGTGGTCAAGGTAAGTTGTTTGTTCAGTTGCCACGGGCATAACACATTGTTGCAAATGTTTATATAAATTTTGACACTTGTCAGTTTTCCCTGCAGTAAAAGAAACCTTTTTTGAAGAAGAAACGTATAGAAAATGGAGGAAATCGATGAAAATAACGTTCCTGAGGATATCCTTACGGAAGCGGAAGAAGCAGCGATGCAGATTTTGTCAGAAAAGTCCCGAGATGCTTACGACAAGGAGTTCAAAATGTTTGAGTCTTGGATGAATTCACGGAAAATGAAAGGTATCGACGAAAATGTTCTATTGGCTTATTTTTTACATTTGCAAAAAAAAATAGCCCCATCGTCGCTGTGGACCAAATACTCGATGCTTCGCTCGACTATTCACCTTTATAAAAAAATCGACATTTCGAAATATGGCAAACTGACGAGCTTTTTGAAAAGCAAATCACAGGGATACAAACCAAAGAAGTCCAAGACATCAGAACGACCTGATATAGAGAAGTTTTTGAACGAAGCTCCCGATGACGAGTACTTGTTGATGAAAGTGGCTTTGATAATGGGGATTAGCGGTGCTTGTAGATGCGATGAATTAGTCAATTTGAAAATAGAAAATTTTCAAGACGAAGGGAAATATTTTCACATAGTTTTGCCAGACACTAAAACCAAGAAATCGAGAAGTTTCACCATACTTTCCAGTCAACCCGATAAATTTGTGTAAAAAATACATGTCTTTGAGACCAAAGAATACTAGTTCTAGCCGCTTTTTTGTTCTTTACAAGAATGGGAGGTGTACCAGCCAGTGTGTGGAAATAAATACGTTGTCGAAGATACCTTCGAGAATTGCAATGTTTTTGAAATTGGAGGAACCAGCGCTCTACACCGGTCACTGCCTGAGAAGGTCTTCGGCGACTCTTTTGGCCAATGCAGGGGCTAACATGACTACATTGAAGCGTCGCGGAGGATGGAAGTCCTCGACGGTAGCAGAAGGATACCTAGAAGAATCGGTGCATAACAAAATACAAATTGCAGAAAAAATACAAGGTTCCAATGTGTCGGCGTCTTCCAGCACTATCAGCAGCTGTACCGATATGGGAGCGTCTGGTTCCAATGAACCAACCAATTTTACAATAACTTCAAATTCGAATAAACCGTTAGCTTCTTCCTTTAATTTCAATATCAATGTGAGTTCTGCTTGAAATGGTGATAAATAAATAGAATTCTACTTTAAGTATGAACGTGAGTTATAATCCATAACTCACTAGTGAGTTATGGATTATAACACACTAAAATGACATCAATAATGATAGTCATAACTGTCATGTGTTGGATAAATAATATTATATTGAAGAGGCATATATGAAAAAAGAGTTTAGTACTAATATAAACAACTGGGTTCGTGAAAGTGATACCGAAAGGAATGTCTCCATAACAATAATAACACAATTCATAACAATTCTTCAAGTTTCTTTTAATCTGTGAAAATATAGTTTGTACATTTTTCATCGAATAGTTTTACATTATTCAATGAGAGGAGTCTGTCTTGTATAACGGTATTGTTACTTGTGAATTTTTGTTTGCTCGTGTATTGTATGAATGAGATACATGCTGAAGATAATCTGTTTTTATAATAGAACATAGAAGTCGTTAGGAAATGAAGAGAACGCATATTCAGAATGTTTCGATTGAATAGGAGACTTGTTGTGAAATTTTTATCTTCATTGAGCATAAATTCCGACAGATAATTTTGTATTATGTTACCTCATCAGCGATTCAACTAATGATCTGTATATAATCAGTAGATGTTTTGTGCTCAAGATTTTATGGATTTGATACATTTCAAATATCAGATGTCGAATCTTCGACTAGATCAATGACATGCTGATCCCATTTGAGATTTGTATCAATAGTGATACCTGAGTTATTCACGTATTCAGTTACATATAGGTTCGATGGATGGAATGTATATTTCATTATAGTTTGGCCTACTAGGATTCGTTGTAGGAAATGAAATCAAGTCATTCTCCGACATTGTGTACACCATCAGAAACTTTTTCTTCAACACCATCCCGAGTATCATCTTCAGATATGAGCACAGGATCATATCATAAGATAATATAGACTTGCCTATATCATGTCGCAACAGTGAGTTTGAATAAGTAATGAGAAGTATTGGTCCTAATACAGAGCCTTGTGGAATATCTTGTTATATGTTTGATGGCTCACTTAGAGTCACATTAATTTTCACCAATTGTTTTCTATAAGTGAGATAATTTTTGATGATTTCTCATACATCTCCTTGAGCCCCATAGTGTTCTAATGCCTCAATGAGTCTATTTCAGAGGACCGTATCAAAAGCCTTCGCTAAATTTAAGAACACTGCTAATTATTTCTCATTTCTCTCTGAGCTATATTTCATCTAGTTAATAATTTCAAATATAGCATCAGCTGTACTTTTCTCTCCTTCAATACCAAATTGATGTTCATATAATATTCCATGTTCATTCAGATTATCAATATTAAGTCTATTTTCAATGAATTCTTCAAAAATTTTTGCAATGTTACTTATCACACTTATGAGTCTGTAGTTAGAGATATTCTATATCTTCCCATTTCCATGAATTGGCGTTATCATTGGAAATTCAAATTTTCCAGGGAAGATACTTGTTTCAAATATAGAATTGAATGTATGTACTTATGGAGTTATGATATAGGATGCATCATTTTTATGGAATCATCTATGCCTGGAGTATAGTTATTCTTCAAACAATTAATATGCTGAATCAATTCATTTTCAGAAATATGCAGATAGTTGATTTCATGATCATTTCTGGATGTTTTCATTTGACGGGCCATTTTTATACCAATTGTGTTGAAATATTCATTGCAATAATTTACCATGTCACTATCATTACCAACTGTAGCGTCATATTGATTGAAGTGATATATTCAATGTTCTATCATTTTAACTATTGTTATTATCACTAAGTCATCTACGGTCCCCATATAATATAATGTTATTTTTAGTTGTTACGTCACCTAATATGTTATATTTCATTCTCATCAGGATTCACTGTTGTATGAACCATTCCACATCAGGCACCGAATACAGGCTTCCAAACGGAATTCGAGGGTCCCTGGACCACGACTATCCCAATGTTCCGTTGAGAAACATCGAAGCCAAGGGGCAAGAAAATGAGGTAACCAATCCAAGTAGTTTCTAGACGCCGAGGCTACTGAAGCAGCTCGACAAATATTATGGGTTCCCAAGACAGGGTACAATCGTAGGAACTTATTAGTTATCGTCATTATCTACCTACAGTACGAATGAGGGTGGATTGAGTAGCCCTCAATATATTCGTCAATGATTAAGTGGAGTAGATCTGATTTCAGTGACAGGAGATAAGAACTACGCCAAGCTCTTGACCCACCTCAACAACAATCGGAAACATTGCCCTATAGTTTTATTGCATAATGATCGTATAGCTCTAAAATGAACAGGAACGACCTTGGTAAGACACGTGATGGCTGAATATAGAAATCTGCTGAGTAGCTGGATTGTCGACATCTACACTCTACAGGATAGTTGATAGCGTGGGTGGCAATCAACAACAACCTCGGAATGTCCAGGTCCAAACTTAGTACATTAGGTGGATAGTGAGAGTATTTCGATGTGTGTGAGTGGACTATAAGAAGAAATTTGGTAAGACTCATGCGTTTTTTTTTCATGAAGTTTCTATTTGTCTTCCATTTCAATCTAATTGTGCACGACACAGGTATACAAACTTTCGTTTATATATTCATATATACAAATATTCGAATATCACTCGATTGTTTTTCTTGTATGAACATTTTGATGCTTTAAATAAGTAATGAAATAATTAGGTGAATTTGAACCTTGATTTCGATCATTAAAAATTCGAACAAGTATCTTCATACTGTTCTGAATCAATGAATCCATTTCAATATAATAAGGTTCCACATGATATTCATAACTTAACAGGAACTCAGGTTTCCTATTACAACTATCATTTCCATGACCTCGCTTGAGCTTATATCGAAAAAAATAGAAATTAATTATAGAATTGCTGATATATTGGAAACCGTTACGAATGAAGAGGGAAATATTGGTTCCATGAGGTTTGATCAGAAAAGAGACAAAAACTCCTGTGCCCATTGAAGATGAACTCCAAGTCCAAATTCCTGTTGAGTAGAATTAGTTGAATGAAGTAGTTTTCTTTCTTTGTTAAACACATCTCATCATTCACCCTAAGTTCTACTGAAAGCTCAATAGATGTAGATGATATCTCTTGCTAGCCAATCGAAACGAATTGAACCAACTAAATGATACCTGAACGTATTTGGTAAGTACTTCGTCCTCAATGGGTGTATAGGTACTAGGCAAAGGTCGCTATGGATTACTATACGACAATATAATAACGATGTTACTGAATCACGAAAGTTGTGATTTTTGAACCATTCGAGTTTGGTGGACATATGTTCCAGAGCAAATCCAGCAAAGCAGACCACTTTTGATGGAATTTGCGAAAAGTGGGAGATCTGAGACTTTCCTTCGCTATTGCGGAGTTTGGAGATCCGTTTTCCATTCGCTTTCATCGCTTCCTCCCAGAATATTCATATTCATATGCTATTAATGAGATGACCTTCAAGTTAGAAAAAAAAAGAAAACAAAAATGACACACACGAAGTATGATAAATGAGAGTATATATATATATATGAAAAAAATCTAAAATTTAGAAAACTAGATGGAGGTTTTCTTCGTGAGGGTGCAGTCAAAGTTTTTGGCATTGAATAAGTGGACTCTTTGTTAATAAGCCGAGCTTTCGGAAATGTTTATTTCCTTTATCAAGACAATCTATAAAAAGAAAGAAAAAAATGGGTAAATATATATAAAAACCATGTCAATTACACAAACAACAAACTACTTACTAACGTGAGATTGAAGATGAAGATATTGCAATACATAACAGATGTAGCATTAGCGGAAACATTAATCAGGAGAATTCATCTCGTGGAGAATTACGAAGAATGAAAAAATATCTAACTATAAGAGCAAGTTTTCTGGACGGACGATACAAAATGGACGGTTGGTCGTTTCAGAAGACGCAAAACGATTTGGAAACGTTCGGCTCCGAACCGACCTACACGTTGTCAACCCAGTGGCGGGAAAAAAAAATTGAGGAAATACATGTGAAAAATTGTTAATGTTGAAATTGAAATTGTGAGAGTCTTAAAATATTATTGGGAATGCAATTGTTCTGTTCTATTTTCGATAAATAGTTATAGATGCTACTTAGATTGCCGATATCAGATCTCTTATTCATTTTGGAGTGTTCATTATTGATGAAAACCATTTCCAGGAAATTGCGTTTCCAATAATTTTTTTCTTGAGCTAAAATTTTGACCTTATTGAAATTCATTTATGATTTTCGTCAATGACATGCTCAGCTAATGCACACGTTCTTTTTTGGAGGTTACTGTCACTTTTATGTGAAGTTATTCGTCCTGACAGATTTCTTGAAGTTTGACCAATATATGACAGTTCGCAGTTCTGGCAAGGAATTCTATAAATGACATCAGACTTTTCTAATATATTGAGAGGGGATTTGGTTTTTGAGTAGAGAGCTGATACTGTTTTGATAGTTTTTTTAGCAATTATTATATTTTCATTTTTGAATATGTTGGATAATTTTGGAGTTAAGTCTTCAATGTATGGTAGAGATTTATATTTCGGGAGTTCTAGATTAGGAGGATTGTCTGGAGGAGAAACTGGATTTTGTCGATTGTTATCAGGAATTACATTAAATTCGTCGATTCTATTGTCTGAATTGAATAAAATTTTGTTGATAATTTTGATTAGATAAGAATTTTCGAGCAGAATATTTTTTAATTCATTTAAATTATTGAGTCTGTAAGTGGGATGTGTCAACTTGACAACTCTGCTTTTCAAAGCTAGAATCAAATTCAATTTCATTTTCATGGGGTGGTAGGAATAAAAACTCATAAAGCGGTTGCTGCACATCGGCTTACGATACCATTTTGTGCGCAACACATTGTCGTTAGCTCTAACAACAGTCATGTCAAGAAACGGGAGGCTCTGGTCTACTTCAAGTTCACAGGTGAACTGTAAGTTGATATCGTAGGAATTGAAATAGAACTTACAGCTCACCTGTGAACTTGAAGTAGACCAGAGCCTCCCGTTTCTTGACATGACTGTTGTTAGAGCTAACGACAATGTGTTGCGCACAAAATGGTATCGTAAGCCGATGTGCAGCAACCGCTTTATGAGTTTTCATTCCTACCACCCCATGAAAATGAAATTGAATTTGATCCTAGCTTTGAAAAGCAGAGTTGTCAAGTTGACACATCCCACTTACAGACTCAATAGTTTAAATGAATTAAGAAACATTCTGCTCGAAAATTCTTATCCAATCAAAATTATCAACAAAATTTTATTCAATTCAGACAATAGAATCGACGAATTTAATGTAATTCCTGATAACAATCGACAAAATCCAGTTTCTCCTCCCGACAATCCTTCTAATCTAGAACTCCCAAAATATAAATCTCTACCATACATTGAAGACTCAACTCCAAAATTATCCAACATATTCGAAAATGAAAATATAATAATTGCTAAAAAAACTATCAAAACAGTATCAGCTCTCTAGTCAAAAACCAAATCTCCTCTCAATAAATTAGAAAAGACTAATGTCATTTATAGAATTCCTTGCCAGAACTGCGAACTGTCATATATTGGTCAAACTTCAAGAAATCTGTCAGGACGAATAACTTCACATAAAAGTGACAGTAACCTCCAAAAGAGAACGTGTGCATTAGCTGAGCATGTCATTGACGAAAATCATAAGATGAATTTCAATGAGGTCAAAATTTTAGCTCAAGAAAAAAATTATTGGAAACGCAATTTCCTGGAAATGGTTTTCATCAATAATGAACACTCCAAAATGAATAAGAGATCTGATATCGGCAATCTAAGTAGCATCTATAACTATTTATTGAAAATAGAACAGAACAATTGCATTCCCAATAATATTTTAAGACTCTCACAATTTCAATTTCAACATTAACAATTTTTCACATGTATTTCCTAAATTTTTTTTCCCCGCCACTGGGTTGACAACGTGTAGGTCGGTTCGGAGCCGAACGTTTCCAAATCGTTTTGCGTCTTTTGAAACGACCATCGATCATTGAACAGACTAGATAAGTAATCCACACCCCTGGCAATACAGTTTGTTTGGAAGCAACATCTATAGTATCTATCTTTGTCTTAACAAGGATAGCAGAACCTGATTCTCCCAGCACCAGTGCCCTGTTGTCAGAGGGAGTCGAATTCATTATTAATTCATGATGAAACCAAATTGAAAATCCGTAGCAATTTCAGTGGTACTTTTTAGCATTTCTTGGTGGGAATATGAACATCTTTATACTTCCTTCACATTGTTACGAGAAATTCGAATACATACAATCCTATGGTGATTTTCGTAACTTGCTTGTAATCAATAAACTTATTATGACCACGTCACAAGAAAAGTTCAATTCTCAACGCCATATGGAACAATATACTTACTATTCAGTATACAGTGGTCTACTTATACTTCATCATAAATAACGTTAAATTTCAATAATGAACATTTATATCTTTGGCGATCAGTTCAGTACCTACTAGTGGAAATAATTTTCAGAAAAGTGGAAAACTCGTTTTCAAGGCGAATAGATATGATTGCATATTTGAACGTAATTTTCAAATCTGAAGATGAAACTTGCTTATATCATTTCACGATATCGTCAAAAATGAAGGAGGTTTCATCTTGAGCAGAATTCATATATTTTGACGCAAAAAATTGATGTCTGATCATTTCATTTCATGTAGATAGATGAGAATCGATAATGAATATGTGTTGACAAGTATTATGAGAAATGTTATATCAACAATAAAATCATGAATCATGTGAAGATGTAGCAAATAGCAGTGTTTCTTATTCAAAACAGGACTGAAATGAAAAACAACCATGGATGATCACACAAATAATTTATTGATTTTTGAATAGGATTGTTTTCGTTAACATACTTCTTACTCTAACTTCCGTTGAATCTTTCAATTTATTTGCCTCATGATGAAGTCTTACAGTGAAATATTTCTCCAAATTAGTCCAAATTGAATTTCTCATTGTTGTATGTAGAAGAAGTATAGAAATATCCTTATATTTATTATCAAAGATATTAATTGAGTTCATCATTATTCTCAGTGATTTTTTAGCAGCTTCACATATTTTGACTACAAATAAGGAAGCATTCATCAGTGCTACATATTTTACTACAAGACACTGTCGCAGCTGACCTATGGGTATAATCAATATAATCTAATCAATTCAATTTAATTCAATCCATTCCATTTGGGAAAATGCTTCAAAATCTCGAATGATACGACAATGGTAACTCACCTATGAAATGACGTGTTTTGATCGCCGGTTCAAATTGTCTTTAACACACCTCACAACGTCTCACTATTATATCAAATCACCAAAACAGGAAATTAACTGAGTTTCTGATGAATTCTGAGTATACAAAACTGAACACAAGTTGAATAATATCGATAAATTAAAACGTAAATAATGACAGATACCAAACAAAGCAATAATCGCCGTCGATTGTCAATATCAAATTGCGGTGTTGCAACGTTGAGCAAAAAGTATTCACGATACCCATGCTGGTCCTCGAGACCCCAAGAAAGTAAAATTGCTAAGTCTCAGAATAATGAAGCAATCTTCTATTGATCAGAACTGATTCATAATCGTCATGACCCAAATTTATTTTTATATTTGTGCATCGAACTACATGAATTCATAAAGGACTTTAAATATTATATGGAATATTTATAACTTTTTGATGATTGGATATGACAACACTGGCGACGATTGGGTACTAATATTATGATATTTCTGGGAATTCATGTTAGCATCAGAATATTTGTTTTGTGATCCTTCTAGTGGGTTTGTTGCTCGGAGGAAACGACCAACCGTCCATTTTGTATCGTCCGTCCAGAAAACTTGCTCCTATAGTTATATATTTTTTCATTCCTCGTAATTCTCCATGAGATGAATTCTCCTGATTAATGTTTCCGCTGATGCTACATCTGTTATGTATTGCAATATCTTCATCTTCAATCTCACGTCAGTAAGTAGTTTGTTGTTTGTGTAATTGACATGGTTTTTATATATATATATACCCATTTTTTCTTTCTTTTCATAGATTGTCTTGATAAAGGGAATAAACATTTCCGAAAGCTCGGCTTATCAACAAAGAGTCCACTTATTCAATGCCAAAAACTTTGACTGCACCCTCACGAAGAAAACCTTCATCTAGTTTTCTGAATTTCAGATTTTTTACCTTAACTAGTCAGTCACGACTACCCTCCTCCTGAATATATATATATATATATATATATATAT